>CM072818.1:2323376-2994996 GCA_036937905.1 Salvia rosmarinus | reverse complement strand
TTATTTAAAGTAGACTTTAATTTTGAAAAACACAAATATCCTTTATTTAAAAAAGTATCATTATTTTTTCCTATAATTTGAAAATATCCTTTCTCCGAAGAAAAGTATCAAAAATTATACCATACAAACGAATGCACAAATGATCATTTCTTTGAAAAAATATTTTGTACTTGACCACTGAAATTGGCTAAAGAATTTATATTTTTATGGAGTAGACGAAAATGATCTTCCACTCATAATGATCCTAGTTTAGCTTAATCGTTATGCTAAGCAAATCTAGTCCATAAACATGAAATCGAGCTCGAGCTCGAACTCGGATTTACTTGCTAACATTTAATAACAAATGTTACTTTATAAGCCTGTTTTAAAAGTATTAATCTCGCAAGTTGCTTGAGCCGGATTCTATTTTGGTTGAATTGTTACGGTAAGCAAATCTAGTCCATTAAATGTGAAATCGAGCTCGAACTCAGATTTACTCTGTGACATTTAATAATAAAAGTGTTTCAATATTTTCCGTGTTCGGTCCAAACCTAAGAAAAATTACTCCTCCGTCCACCAAAATTGTTCTTGATTTTGTTGACACGAGTTTTAATAAATTATAATGAATGTAAAATAAATAGATATAAAATATGAGCCATGGGATAATAAATGAATATATTAATCGATAGTAGATGCAAAAATATACCATGGGTAGTTTTTGTAAATAAGTGGATAAATTTAGGGTAAGAATGTGAAATTGATGTTATCAAAAAAGTGAACATTTTTTAAACGGTAAAATGGAATTAAATAAGCGTATTTGATGGACGGATGAAAATTACATTTTTACAATCAATCTCAAGACTGTCATTAAGCAAATTGATTTATTTTTGAAAGGATAGCATGATGGAAACTTCTAATAAATGATGATAGTAAATGTTTTGGTCCAATATTCTAGAAATGCCCAATATTCCAACCCTTTGACTGCTTTTGGGCTTCAGTCTTTCACGGTATTATTCGCGTGCGGTTTGGAGTTATTTGCTCCAACAGTCATTTCTTTCGACTTCAAAAATAAATAAAAATATGGAAAATTCCCTCAGACAAAAGGGAGGAAAGAAAAATTAAGAAAGGAGTTATTTGCATTAGTGTGCATTTTAAGATATGTAGAACACCTCATTTCAAACTCTATATCAAAGACAAACAATTTAAAGAGTAAAACATAATTTCAATTTAGGGATGTCATGGGTGATTTTACCTGATCGATCCGACAAACCATTAAATTTTAAGCGGTTCTTCGACATACATGAACCCACAAACTAAGCTAAAAATTCATTAAATTAAACCCACAAACTTTGAGATATAAAGCACACATAATTAAACATACAGGAAACCCCACAAACTAAGCTAAAACCCCAATTTATTTCACTCTCTAACAGAAACCAAATAACATTTCTATACTAATGTCTCCTCACTGCACGTCTTCTTCTCATGTCTCTGGCATAGAATATGTCAACAACCTCTTCTATTTTGCCGAAGTATTTCACCTAAAGCTTCGACAGAATAAAAGTAGCCACAAAGCTTCCTAAACCCACAATATATCCAAGTGCAGCAGATACGTATTCCACTCTATCTCCTTCTCTTCCATTTTCAGCTTCTTGTGGTGATAAATCACTGTCGTCATCAGTGTGACTGCAGCTTATGTGGAGATTGAAACCACACAACCCTGGATTTCCTTTGAAGGAATCTGCGGGAAATGTTTGCAACTGACGGCCATTTGGGATCATTCCGACCAGCTTATTGTAGGACAGATCCAATACTTCAAGGGTTGTGAGCCCTGCAAGCTCCACGGGATCACCCTGATAGTTGGTTATGGAGAGGTCAAGTGATTCAAGCTTGCTCAATTGACCAAATGACTTTGGGATGCTTTCTCTGAGGGCATTGTGGGAGAAGTTGAGAACATGAAGTGAGGTAAGATCCCCATTGCATTTGGTATCTCTCCTTGGAAATTATTGCAAGAGAGATCAATGACATTAAATTCTGGCCAAATCCTATCAAACTGCAGGTCTATCCTTTCATGATTAATGTAATCCATGAGAAATAGCGTGAAATGTAGTGCCTCAATTGTACATCACTCCTAGCACCATTGCACTCCAACTAGAGAAGTTGATTAATCCCAGATTTCCACTGAAATGATTTGAAGACATATCTAGAATCTGAAGCTCTGGCCAGCTACTGTGACATCTCACTTCTCCATGGAATCTGTTAGAGTGCAAAACAAGAACACGCAACCTCGATGGTAGCATGCATGGAATGTGTCATTGA
The DNA here is from genome assembly GCA_036937905.1 of Salvia rosmarinus. Taxonomy (NCBI): domain Eukaryota; kingdom Viridiplantae; phylum Streptophyta; class Magnoliopsida; order Lamiales; family Lamiaceae; genus Salvia; species Salvia rosmarinus. Next base: position 2,992,698 of record CM072818.1, on the reverse strand, counting down.
TGATGTTGTTCCCAACATTCATGAATTGCAACTGGTTACATCTTTCAAGTGACTTTGGGATTTTCCTTCTAAATTGTTGTTGTGAAGATCCAACACCTTAAGATTCACAAGGTTTTCAAGTAGGTAGGAGGGTATGCTGCCACTCAATTTATTGACAGACAAGTCAAGAACTTTGAGTGCTGTAGCACTACAGAGGAGATTGAATTGATCCTTTAAAACTGTTATTACCAAGTAACAAGTACCAAAGACCATGCGTGATGTTAGGTGGAATGAGCAGGTGCAGCTCCCCCTGAGTTGGTTAGAGCGCAAGTCTAGTTCATTAAGAGAAGCAGAGATATTGTAAGGCTTTTGCAGATCAGTCAGAAGGTTAAAAGAGATTCAACTCGAAAGTTGTTTTCCCAGATCCAACTAGGTATCTCCCAGCAATCCGATTGTTCGACAAGTCCAAATATTCTAGCATTTCAGAATATTTTATGAAATCGGAAAACCATACATGTTACATGAAGCTAGTCCCAAGCCTTCTAGTCGGGAAATCCATATGTACTTGAATTGATTGACAAGTTGTTGTCAGATAGATCAAGAAATTTAAGATTGGCAATGCTATGAATCTTGTCTAGTTGAAACGTGTTATTGAACAAGTTTCCAAAAGCGACAAAAGTCGAGACTCTTAAGTTGGAAGAAAGAGTCGGAATAGGTCCTCAGCCGATTACCCTCAAATCTAGCAGAAAATGTTAGAGACATTTACAATGTGAAATTCTTCAACTTGCCCCGTAAATCGGTTGTCGTCAAGCATAAGTGTCTGCAATAAAGGGAGACAAAAGAGATTGGGGTATGTAACCGGTGAATGAATTATACCCCAAATTTAAATGAACAAGATTGGAAAGACCTTCAAACAATGATGAAGAGAGTGAGCCCGTGAACAAATTAAACGACAAATCGACATATGATAACTCTGTTAGGTTAGCAAAGGTGAATGGAATGGATCCTGTGAATTGACAAATAGACAGGTCTATTGACTTAAGAGATCCAATTTGAGTAAATGGTGGTATGCTTCCACTGAGATTATCATTCATAGATAAATCAAGATATTGCAAAGTAGGTATGTGGAAGATCATACTAGGAAAAGAACCATTCAACCTACAGTAAGCAAGACTCAAGGTGGTCAAACTTGAAAAATTGATGAACAAGTCTGGGACTGTTGTTGATAGATCAGTGCCATCTAGTCGAAGAATAGAAAGGAATGGAGTTTCCAAAAGGACTTAGACAAAGGACCAGATAAACCACAACCACAGCTCAAAGAGGTGAGGTTGGGTAAATATGAAGATATAATGTGGCTCCATTTTCTCCTTTCATCAGAAGAAGTAATATTGACACGATCGAGATACAGCTCTCTAAGCCCTGTTAGATTTTGGACAACCATCTCCAAATTTGGGTCGTCCAGACTTAGAAGCTTCTCGAAATTTGGGTACTCAGAAACATCTCAATTTGGTTCATCCAGACTTCGAAGCATCTCAAAATTTGGTGTGTCAAACGAACTTAGATAACCGCTGGAGATATCGAGACTAACCAATCTCCTCAAGGACAGCATTTCAACAGGAATCTGCCCACAAAAACCAGCATATGACAAATTCAAGTATGTCAAATAGGTCAGATTGCGAATACCTTTTGGAATGGGAATACGAGTGTAGTCGTTGAAGTAACCGGCTTGAGCTCATTGTAGGCCAGGTTAAGCTTCTCCAAATATTTAAGACTAAATAAACTCGACGAATCCCCAATTCCACCATAAATGAACTCATAATCGAGCTGCAAACTAACGACGTAGCCTGAAACGTCACATTCCACACCGTACCACTTGCAGCACTCATCGGTTTGATTCCACTGCACTAGTTTCCTTGAAAGAGAAGGATTGAAGATCAACTCATTCTTCAGTTCAAGCAACAACCTTTTCTGATCGTCAACACATTGGCTATAAGAAGAGTGGGTGAAAATTAAAGAGAAAAGTATAGAAATGATGAAGAAAAACTTGGGAAGCATTGTGAAGAAGATATTGGTAATTGTGTTATGTACAAACTTGCATATATGTGGCTTTAAATAGACACTAGAAAGACTTTTGCAGTTGACTGCTTGTTTTACGCAGCAGATTCTTTGGAATGAGACTGCCACTTGAAAGACTATAGCAGTGAAAAAAAAACTTAGTAGTAAAATCCTCATATTTTTGTAAGATTTATATTATTATTTTTATTTTTTAGATTTGAATTGGTCTCCACCTATTAGTTGTAAATAAGAAAGACTATCTTTCATTATTGTAATTTCCAATGTATTTATTATACTTGGCTTTCCAATACCAGCCATTCACTTGATTATCTATACAGCAAATTTATAACTGTTAATCAATTCCACAATAATGACCTACATACAAAGACTTAGATGAGACGGTCTCATTGTTAACCGGTATAATTAGGAGGTAATTAGGATTAGCTAGTGTTAATTAAGACTTATAAATTCATAATTACAATCTTTAAATCTCAAATATGATTTATTACCTCTTTACCCAAAATAACCTCCATAATTACACGTACCCTTGGAATAACACCGCTCATCCAAAACAATGGCAGTATGACTGGTTTTCTCCGATTAGTCACTATTGTAGCGAAGATGCCGCAAGAATTGCACTGCACTGTTATAGCTCTATCCCATTTTTTCTTTTCTTTTGTATTTAGTTGTTTTAAAGTTGAAAATTAATTAGTCTCACCAAAACTTATTATTCAGTCATTTCGTCTCACATAAATAAAATTACTTTTTATTTGCAATCTTTTAAATATGTTTGTGATTTTTTGTGCTTTACTGGTTAATTATTATTATTATTTATTAAAGAATAAAGTCATACATAATTGTATGAGGTTTATTTTGTTGCACAAATTGTATAATATGTAGCACATATAGTAACTAACATTGCATCAGTGTGTTTCAAAAACTTTAGTATTATTTCTAAATATATTTGTAGCACATAAACGCTTTGAAAGAATAATATATATCTAAGATATGGAATCCCACAAAAAAGGAAAAATCAAATCCCATAAAAATAATATTACTAATCTAACCTTTTAATTTTCATGTACATTAAAACGTAGCACATCCAGATTAATACAAGATATAAATATATAATCTGGACCATTAATTAATGATGAAGGCTAGGATTTATTCATATTTCTCACCAAAATTTACATTCTCACCGATCCAAATCATATATATATATATATAGTTGTGTTACAATAAAACCTATTTTTCGTAAGAATCAACAAATCAATGCACTTTAAGTACAAAGTTAATGCACTCTTGAGTTCTAGTAAAGACAATACTATTTATCAATATTAATAAATTAACTTTATACATAAAATGCATTAACTTTATACAAGTGCATTGATTTTAGATTTTATGAAAAAATAAATTACATATATATATATATCGGGAGGGTTAACGTGAGAACCATTTTTATTGTGAGACGTGAGAATCAAAACGATGAATTCACGTGAAAGTTGATGAACTTAAAAATTCGAATCCAAAAATAGAATTTTCGCCTCATGGGATTCGAACCGGGTGAAAATTCAATTTTTAATTCATTAACTTTCTCAACGGATTCATCAACTTTCATAACTAATTTATTTGGTTCTTAGTTTTAGGATATGAATTTCTTATTTGAACCAAACTCACTCTCTCTCTCTCTCTCTATATATATATATATATATATATATATATATATATATAAAAATGAGCAGACAAAATTATATTTTGTATTTAGAAACAAGTTTGACAGACTATAACAATAAAAAATTGGTCGGTCATGCCCGCCGGCTCCATCCCGTATGCCGCTTTAACGTAGGCTACAGGAATTATTTGTAATTTCCACAAAGACAAATACATGATAGCAATTTTCTTTTTCTTTTCCTTTTTAATTTTATTTTAATATTAACTAGTGAAAACTCTTATGAATATGCATTTTCACAACCATTTTATACTCAACCCTAGATATAATGATTTTTTATTTTTAGTGGTTTATCTCGACCGTATGACAGATTTTTTATACGACAAAGGTATGGTTAATTGAACAGTGTTAATTAATCACCTATCTATTATTGTAGGATAAAACTATGAATTGACGTTCACAATTTAACAATAAAAACTTGAATTTGTTATACAAAATTAGAAAAGACCTCAATATTTTGTTTATTATTTTTCTTGCTACAAGTTTGGTATTTATTTTGATTCCACTGTAACTTAATTTCAATATGTGGTTTAGAATGATCTGTATTTATTATGTACATCTATAATTTTGTATGAAATTTGGTTGATATTTAAAATTTAAAAATAACATGCAAGGATCATTTGCCTGATATATTGATAAAATTAGCCACTACACTTTATTTATTTACAAAAATATTTGATCATACAAATTAATATTTCCTTTAGTTACAAATTCGACAGAATAGATAATATTTAACAATATAAATTAATAATTTATTTAGTGCTCGTTCTATGAATACACAAATGATAGAAATTGTCATTCCATTCTTACAATCACATTCATTCCAAAATTCATTAAATTAAACCCACAAACTTTGAGATATAAAGCACACATAATTAAACATACAGGAAACCACACAAACTAAGCTAAAACCCCAATTTATTTCACTCTCTTACAGAAACCAAATAACATTTCGTATACTAATGTCTCCTCACTGCACGTCTTCTTCTCATGTCTCTGGCATAGAAGATGGCTTCAACAACCTCTTCTATTTTGCCGAAGTATTTCACCCTAAAGCTTCGACAGAATAAGAGTAGACACAAAGCTTCCTAAGCCCACAACATATCCAAGTGCAGCAGATACGTATTCCACTCTATCTCCTTCTTCTCTTCCACATTTTCATCCTCTTGTGGTGATAAATCACTGTCGTCATCAGTGTGACTGCAGCTTATGTTGAGATTGAAACCACACAACCCTGGATTTCCTTTGAAGGAATCTGCAGGAAATGTTTGCAACTGACGGCCATTTGGGATCATTCCGACCAGCTTATTGTAGGACAGATCCAATACTTCAAGGGTTGTGAGCCCTGCAAGCTCCACGGGATCACCCTGATAGTTGGTTATGGGAGAGGTCAAGTGATTCAAGCTTGCTCAATTGACCAAATGACTTTGGGATGCTTTCTCTGAGGGCATTGTGGGAGAAGTTGAGAACATGAAGTGAGGTAAGATCCCCAATTGCATTTGGTATCTCTCCTTGGAAATTATTGCAAGAGATATTAAATTCTGGCAAAATCCTATCGAACTGCAGGTCTATCCTTTCATGATTAATTTCACCCATGAGAAATAGCGTGAAATGCCGTGCCTCAATTGTACATCACTCCTAGCACCATTGCACTCCAACTAGGGAAGTTGATTAATCCCAGATTTCCACTGAAATGATTTGAAGACATATCTAGAATCTGAAGCTCTGGCCAGCTATTGTGACATCTCACTTCTCCATGGAATCTGTTGGAGTGCAAAACAAGAACACGCAACCTCGATGATAGCATGCATGGGAATGTGTCGTTGATGATGTTGTTCCCAACATTCATGAACTGCAACTGGTTACATCTTTCAAGTGACTTTGGATTTTCCTTCTAAATTGTTGTTGTGAAGATCCAACACCTTAAGATTCACAAGGTTTTCAAGTAGGTAGGAGGGTATGCTGCCACTCAATTTATTGACAGACAAGTCAAGAACTTTGAGTGCTGTAGCACTGCAGAGGAGGTTGGAATTGATCCTTTAAAACTGTTATTACCAAGTAACAAGTACCAAAGACCATGCGTGGTGTTAGGTGGAATGAGCAGGTGCAGCCCCCTGAGTTGGTTAGGCGCAAGTCTAGTTCATTAAGAGAAGCAGAGATATTGTAAGGCTTTGCAGATCAGTCAGAAGGTTAAAAGAGATTCAACTGTGAAAGTTGTTTTCCCAGATCCAACTAGGTATCTCCCCAGCAATCCGATTGTTGACAAGTCCAAATATTCTAGCATTTCAGAATGTTTTATGAAATCGGAAAATCATACATGTTACATGAAGCTAGTCCCAAGACTTCTAGTCGGGAAATCCATATGCACTTGAATTGATTGACAAGTTGTTATCAGATAGATCAAGAGTTGTAAGGTTGGCAAGGCTATGAATCTTGTCTAGTTGAAACGTGTTATTGAACAAGTTTCAGAAAGCAACAAAGTGTCGAGACTCTGAAGCTGGAAGAAAGAGTCGGAATAGGCCCTTCCAATCGATTACGACTCAAATCTAACAAAACAATTTTGGAGGCATTTACAATGTGAAATTCTTCAACTTGCCCCTAAATCGATTGTTGTCAAGTTCAAGTATCCGCAATAAAGGGAGAACAAAGAGATTGGGGTATGTAACCAGTGAATGAATTATGCCCCAAATCTAAAACAACAAGATTGGAAAGACCTTCAAACAATGCTGAAGAGAGTGAGCCCGTGAACAAATTATACCCAAGTTGACATATGATAACTCTGTTAGGTTAGCAAAGGTGAATGGAATGGATCCTGTGAATTGACAAAGAGACAGGTCTATAGACTTAAGAGATCGAGATTGAGTAAATGGTGGTATGCTTCCACTGAGATTATCATTCATAGATAAATCAATATATTGCAAAGTAGGTATGTGGAAGATCATACTAGGAAAAGAACCATTCAACCTACAGTAAGCAAGACTCAAGGTGGTCAAACTTGAAAAATTGATGAACAAGTCCGGGACTGTTGTTGATAGATCATTGAAATCTAGTCGAAGAATAGAAAGGAGTGGAGTTTCAAAAGGACTTAGACAAAGGACCAGATAAACCACAACCACTAAAGCTCAAAGAGGTGAGGTTGGGTAAATATGAAGATATAATGTGGCTCCATTTTCTCCTTTCATCATAGGAAGTGATATTGAGACCATCGAGATACAACTCTCTAAGCCCGTTAGATTTTGGACAACCATCTCCAAATTTGGGTCGTCCAGACTTAGAAGCTTCTCGAAATTTGGGTACTCCAGACTAAGCATCTCCAAATTTGGTTCATCCAGACTTCGAAGCATCTCAAAATTTGGTGTGTCAAACGAATTTAGATAATCGCTGGAGATATCGAGACTAACCAATCTCCTCAAGGACAGCATTTCAGCAGGAATCTGCCCACAAAACCAGCATATGACAAATTCAAGTATGTCAAATAGGTCAGGTTGCGAATACCTTTTGGAATGGGAATACGAGTGTAGTCGTTGAAGTAAACGGGCTTGAGCTCATTGTAGGCCAGGTTAAGCTTCTCCAAATATTTAAGACTAAACAAACTCGACGAATCCCTATTCCACCATAAATGAACTCATAATCGAGCTGCAAACTAACGACGTAGCCTGAAACGTCACATTCCACACCGTACCACTTGCAGCACTCATCGGTTTGATTCCACTGCACCAGTTTCCTTGAAAGAGAAGAATCGAAGATCAACTCATTCTTCAGTTCAAGCAACAACCTTTTCTGATCGTCAACACATTGGCTATAAGAAGAGTGGGTGAAAATTAAAGAGAAAAGTATAGAAATGATGATCAAGAGCAACTTTGGAAGCATTGTGAAGAAGATATTGGTAATTGTGTTATCTACAAACTTGCATATGTGGCTTTAAATAGACACTAGAAAGACCTTTTGCAGTTGACTGCTTGTTTTACGCAGCAGATTCTTTGGAATGAGACCGCCACTTGAAAGACTAGCAGTGAAGAAAAACTTTGTAAAATCCTCATAGTTTTGTAAGATATATGTATTATTTTTCTTTTTTGAGATTTGAATTGGTCTGTACCTATTAGTTGTAAATAATAAAACAAGACTATCTTTCATTATTGTAATTTCGACAAACACGGAAACATGAATTTTGACGAGTCAAAATCTGATTGATTTTCATTTGTCTCAGCCCATTCTACATTTGTCTCACCATTCACAATTGATCTATTGAATTGGTGTCTTTGGTTGGTTTTGTTATGACCTTATGTACACCTAATGAAGTGTATTCACATATTTTGAATGAGATATTAATTATCTACATATAAAAATTGCTTGATCTTGCCGGCCTCGCTCCGCCCTGTATGTGTCTTTAACGTGTGCTACGGCAATTATTTTAATTTCCACAAAGACAAATATATGATAACGATTTTCTTTTACTTTTCCTTTTTACTTTTATTCTAATATTGACTAGTGAAACCTCTGACATATATGCTCATTTTCAACCATTTTATACTCATTTCTAGATATATTATCTTTGGCTTTTCAATGCCAACCATTCAGTCTTTGGTTTTGTTTTTATATGCCATTATTATTTATCTAAAATTTATAGAAAATTGTATTTTTTTTCCTTTTCTATATAAGAACATAAATACAAATGCGCATGCATGCAAGTGGGATGGTTTTGAGTGGAGGAGCTATATTGTACAAGACCTTGAGGTTGAAATCTTGATCCACTAAAGGTAGGACTATATATAGTCAAACTTATTCTAATTAACAAAATTATTAAATTTGAAATTAATTGTCTTGTTTATTACCAATCCGAGCCAAGTTCAAGTTGGAAAAGACTTAGCGATTGATATGGTTCTTCCCATTGAGTCGTTTGAAATAATGGAGTCCTTGTGGTTCCACCTTTGGCAAATTGACTAAAGATATTTTTTGTCAATCTACATGATAATTGATATCGTTTTCTTAATTTATTCAAACTTTTCTTATCTTAATTAGGAGAAAAGTTTATCATATCGTTTTCTTAATTTATTCAAACTTTTCTTGACTTAATTAGGGAAAACTTTGTCGTGCCGGTGTCTTAAAGATGTCTTGTGATTTTCCTCTAAAACAAAGAAAAAAGATATGTTGTGATCACGAAGATGACTCGAGGTCGGGTCGGCTGGACCATAAGGCACCACCTTAGGCCCCTGAAAAATTTAGGCCCTATTGATATTGTATGTATCTATATATAACATTTATTGATAAGTAAATATGAAATATGAAATATGAAATGATGTAATGGCTGTATTACTTTTCAAAAGTTCTTATATTTTGAAACGGTCATGGTTTGATCCTTGTTCCTTGCATATTTTTTAACAATATTTGCCTCATGTTTTATCATAGAAAAATTCCAACTATAAATCTTGTAATTTAATTCCAAAATCTACTCTCTCGAACGCTAAATATTCTTGTACAATTTGATTCTCACAACAATCACATATTTTTTAGTCTTATATATATATTCTCCATTTATATTTAATTAATTATAATGCTTATTAAATTTTTAGTTTTAGTTGACCTTTTGTGTTTGATAATGTAATAAATATCAAGAATATTTTGTTGTGCAACAATTATATACTTCATTTTTAATTTTTGTTTATATTATATTAATTGTAATGATTATTTAAAATTTTAGTTTTGTTAGTATTTTATGTGTCATTGTGATATTTAACAAGAAATTTTTGTTTAATTATTTTGATAAAATTATGTCTTATAGAAAATATGAAAAGATTAAGAAAAAAAAAGAATCGATATGTTAAATGTTAATTAAATCCTAAACGGGAGCACTTGATAAATTTGTTTTAAATAATTAAAAAGGCTCAACAAGTTCATTGAAATAATTAAAATTTTAATGCAATTATAAATTTTTATTACGTCATAACCATAACATGGGATAATAGTTTATAACTCTCTGTCCACCCAAGATGAACAATTTCTTCGATACGTTATTTAGGAGAATAGTATAAAGTTATTAAAGTGATAAAAATAAGTAGGTCTCATGACTTTTGAAGAGATAATTATTTACTAAACAAGAAATAGGTCATCTTGGATGGAACAAAAAAAAGAATATATGTCATCTTGGATACGGAGAGAGTATAAAACATCATAAATATTTTATAATCAACTATCAAAATATGTCTTGGTAGTCAATTATTCACTACTCAATTGACTTTTCTAATAAGCCTTAGTATTCACACGTCTAAGAACTAAAAACACTTCAATAATTAAATACAGTTACAATAAATTAATACATATATCTAATCAAAATAAATTTATTTTATCTCAATGACAAAAGTAATTTAATTCGCACCTCCACGCAGCGCGTTGTCTTCATCGCCACTCGGCGCGACCGCCTCTTCTCCAATTTCAATTTTATTTATAAATTCTGTTTCTCGTCATTTTCTTGAACATTTTGATTAATTCTTGTTCATTTTCAGTTTTATTATGTAAATCCTTTTTGATATCGAATCAAAATCAGATATCTATTTATGCATGTGTTTGCATGTCTACGAATGAGAAACAACGATGAATAATCATATGGGAGTTAATGTAAAATTACACCAAAACAACTTATGTTTAATTAACTTTTTAAGGAAGATTAATATTTATTTCTTTCCATCTGGGCTGTAATAACTTGATGTGTAGTCCGCTAAATTCCTAGGCCTACTGAAAACTCATTGTAGCATATTAGACAATCCTAAGCCCATCAAAAATTATTTGGGGTGTTACAAATACCCAATCACTGAATGACACGTCGACTTTTCGTACGCAAAATTTGAGAAGAAATTTTCTCAACTTAATTACTTGTCATATATGATAATTATTCTCAACACGTATATAATTATTATTCTAACCTAATCAGCAAGAAATCACAACAAGTTGAGCCCCCAAAATCTCCAAAATCCCCAAGAAAATCCCCAACAACAAATCACAACAAGTGAACTTACTTTTTTTATCAATTAAATACATAAATTAATGATTTGGCACGCACGGTGGACTCGAACTCGAGACCTAGTCGGCATTAACCATTCTATCACTAGGCCAACACACGTACTAGTTTAGCCGCAGCAACCCGTTGGCAAAGTTGGCATGAATATTTGGCACCGCATACCGTCGGTAAAACCCTCGCTACTATTTACACACCCACGCTCGGTGATCTGTCGGAATCCATCGGTAAATAGCGAGCGCTCATCGTGCATCGGTAATTTCATTTCTTTTGTAGGGCACGTGTTTGATTGATGCGGAGTTTTAGATGAGAGTTGAAACGAGAAATTGAACAAGATCAGGGGAAAAAAAAGGTACGGGACCTTTGAAGCTGAGATATAACCTCGGTCTCCCAGAGCTCCAAGAAACTAGTGGACCAGAATTTTCTATATGAATGGATTCATATAAAATAAAATTAGAACTAAAGCTTTAAGATCTAATCAAGATTCAATATGATGAAACTTAAAAAGCATTTCATGAAAAATTTACTAAATAATCTGTGCTAAACAGTGCTTATGAATAATTGACTTTAGCCGGCTTCAAAACTGTGACTCTTGGATGCTAGAAGCCTAGGATTGTGATATTCATCACAAACTTAGCGTAGAAACTTTTGGAGATTTGCATGGAAACCTTGAGATGTTCCAGCAACTTATGAAAAGTAGAGAATTACTGGCACGAGTTAAAAAGGAAGGGGAGGAGAGGCTCAAACAGCCTTGTAAAGAAACTTTTACATATGGCATGTCTACATAATTGTCCCTTTTCTTGCTTAACTCTTGGAGTGCATTTGAGGTCCACCTTTCTCCTTTAATAAGTTTATCCTTTTATAGGATGTTGGGGTGCATTTGAGGTCCACCTTTCTCCTTATTGGTCCTTCTGGCTGTGGAAAGACATTGATTGTTGAGGCTTTAGCTAATGTTATTTGTGTCAATACGCCATTCTGCCACAGTGAATGCATGTGTATGAATGATGCAGAGTTTTAGATGAGAGTTGAAATGAGGAATTGAAAAGATCAGGAAAATGATATGGAACCTTCAAGCTTCAAAGCTGAGAAATTTATCCTGGAAGAAATTTATGGTACTGTTTCTAATTGTAATGTTTAGCACGACGAGGAAATCTTTGTGGACCAGAATTGACCATATGGTAGCTCAGTTGTATTCCTCGCTTCTGTAAGGATGAAAGACCACGGTATGAATCTCAATCCTCCATCCCCAACTCAAAAATAAAGCCTGATTCAAAGTAAAGGTATTCATGTTGCTTATATGTTCCTTGTTTTCTTCCCTGTAGCATACGCCACGAATGCAGATGAATAATTGACTTCTCCCGTCATGCAAAAGTGATGCTAGAAGTATGATAATCATCGGAAACTTGGGGAGAAGATTCTGGAGATGTCCATAGGAAACCTTTAGATGTTCCAGTAACTTGTAGAAAGGGATATGATCCATATAGCTGACCTCACATGGCGGCATAAAGGCTTTGTTATTGCACATTTCACGAGAGCGTTGGACAAAATCTTGCCATCTGTGTCGGACGATGTGCTACAATTGCTTTTTAGTGCATATTGTGCATGTAATTCAATTTGAGACATTTGACTTATGAATATTCACTTCATTTTAGGCATCATTTTATTGTTAAAATCTGTTTTCCTGTCCACCATTGAATCTGATTTATTTAATTAAATAGAATCCTTAGTTACCAGAATCTGTAATTCCAACTCCTTTACGGAAGAGATCATATCATTGAATGAAGTTCTGTAAAATATTAATATGCACTAGAAAAGCTTTTAAACTTTATTATTGTTAGAATATGACATTGCATTGAAACTTATAGTTTAACAATAAAAACTTTAATTTGTGAAACAATGTTAGAAAAAACCTCAACCTTTTATTTATTTAATTAATTATTATTGGTTTTCTTGCTAAAAAATTGGTAATTATTTTGATTACATTGTGAATTAATTTAAATATATGGTTTATTGTGATATTACATTTATTATCTAAATCTATGACAATATTTGCCACTACACTTTGTTTAGTTACCAATAAATTTGATCGTTCAAAAATATTCAATATATAAGATAAACATATAAACTGATATTTCATTTGGTACTTTGAACCGACAATCATGAGAAATGTCATCCATTCTTATCATTATTTCATTCTGAAATTCATTTTATTCTATAGCTTACAAATATTTAGATAAAAAGCACACACCAGTGAACCACTTGCACAAGCTAAAACCTATTTATTTCACTCTTACACAAACCAAATAACATTTCCTACGCTATTGTCTCATGACTCGATCCTCAGTGCTCTTCTTGCAATCTCTGGCATTGAACATCTCTTCAACAACCTCTTCCACTTTGCCAAAATATTTCTTTCTGTAGCTTCTGCAGAAAATAAGCCAATGCATCAAAAGTTCCTTCTAAATATAAGTAACCAAAGAATCTCTCATTCGACTTGCCGATTTTCACGATCTTCATGACAGAAAATGCTTTTCCACAGTTGCAGTAGTTATAGGTAAAATAAGTGCAAGTTTGATAAGTTTATAAACCAAGAGATACACTATCTCTTTTATCTTCACTATTTCTTTGACAATATTTCCTATCCTTTTCAAATTGACAAAGTCTTTGCTAGAATGCATATTAGTAAAATATTTTGAAGTTGATTATCTAGAGTTATTATCTCAACTAAAGAAAAATCTGTTGAAATATAAACCTTAAATTAGTAAAATAAAGAAAAAGAAATTAAAGAAGATAAATGTGAGTTACTTTGGACTTGGGATATAAAGAATCGAAGCCCAAAAGATAAAAATTGAAAAGGATGGAGAAACAGTGCAGTCTGTGTGATAAAATATAAAAGATACAATGCTTATGATAAAAATTTCATTTAGTGCTTCACTAAATATACCTACTAATAATAGAAAATATCACTCATTTCAAAATTCATTCAATTTTCTTCAACCCACAAACTTTTAGATAAAAACAGAATAACACACAATGGGAACCATACTTCAGTGTTCTTTAATTTATTTATTTCACTCTTTAATATTTATTTCACTCTTTAATTTATATATTGAAACTAATTAGCAATACCAACATTATTGTCTCCTGACTCCATTCCCCAGTGTTCTTCTTGCACGTCTTCTTCTCCTGTCTCTGGCTTCAAAATCTCTTCAACAACCTCTTCTATTTTGCCGAAGTATTTCACTCTAAAGCTTCGACAGAATAAAAGTAGCCACACAAAGCTTCCTAAGCCCACAACATATCCCAGTGCAGTGAATACGTATTCCACTTAATCTCCCTCTTCTCTTCCGCATTATCATGATCCGGTGGTGATCCATCATTGACATCTGCATGATTGCAGCTTATGTTGAGATTGAAACCACACAACCCTGGATTTCCTTTGAAGGAATCAGCTGAAAATGTTTGCAAATGACGGCCATCTGGGATCATTCCGACCAGCTTATTGTAGGACAGATTCAAGACTGAAAGGAATGAGACTCCTTCAAGCTCCATGGGGATCGCCCTGATAGCTGGTTTCGAGAGAGGTCGAGTGATTCTAGCGCTTTCAACTCACCAAATGACTTTGGGATACTTCCATTCAAGGCATTGTGGGAGAAGTTGAGAACATGAAGTGAGTGAAGTTCACCAATTTCATTTGGTATCTCTCCTTGGAAATTATTGCAAGAGAAATCAATGGCATTAAAGTCGGGCCAAATCTTTTGAAGCTTTTGCTCTTGTCCTTTCATGGTTAATGCAACCACAACCTTATATCCTATTGACTCGCTGTAATCTCGTGCTCCATCATAATGTGGACTCTGTCCCAGTCCCTTTCGCAAAAGTTAAACGATTTCAGACTTCCACTGAATTATGAAGATATATCTCAATTTGAATGTGACAATATGAATTGTTGGATAGCATGCACGGGAAAGTGTCGTTGATGATGTTGTTCCGACATTCATGAACTCCAACGAGTTGCAACGCGAGGACTTTGGAATTTTCCTTCTAAAGTGTTGTTGTTCAGATCAAAATATTGCAGGCCACAATTGGGAGAAATTTTATTTGGAATGCGACCGTGATGTTGTTTCGCCCTAGATTCAAGACATGAAGACTCGTAGTATCAAGAAGTAGGCATGGTGGAATACTGCCACTCAATTTATTGAGAGACAAGTCAAGAACACTGAGGTATGTGGCACTGCAAAGGGAGGTTGGAATTGATCCATTAAAACTGTTGTTAGCAAGGAGCAAGAATCCAAAAGAGGCGTTAGGCTGAATGTGCAGTTTTCCCTCAGCTGGTTAGACTGCAAGTCCAGATATTCAAGAGAAGCAGGGAAATGGTAAGGCTTTTGCATATCTGTGAAAAGATTATAAGAAAGGTTCAATACGCCAAAGTTCTTTTCCCAAATCCAACTAGGTATCTCCCAACAATATGATTATTTGAGAGGTCCAGATATGTTAAATCATAATGTTTTATGAAATGAGGAAAATCAGACATGTTACATGAAGCTAGGCTCAACTCTTGTAGTAGGAAAGTCCATATGAACTTGAATTTACGTTGCCCACATCTACTGACAGCTTGTTGTTGGATAGATCAAGGAGCATGAGACTAGAGCTTTGGATCTTGTCTGGTTGAAAAGTGCCATTGAACAAATTATCAGAAAGGGAAGAGAATCGAGCCTCTGAAGCTGGAAGAAAGAGTAAGGAATAGGCCCTTCCAATCGATTACCACTCAAATCTAAAGAAACAATGTTGGAGACATTTACAATGTGAAATTCTTCAACTTGCCCTGAAAATCGATTTTCGGCAAGCTTAAGTGTCTGCAATAAAGGGAGACCAAAGAGATTGGGGTATGCAACCAGTGAATGAATTATACCCCAAATTTAAATAAACAAGATTGGAAAACCTTCAAACAATGTAGAAGAAAGTGAGCCTGTGAACAAGTTATATGACAAGTCGACATAACTTAGTTGGGTTAGGTTAGCAAAGGTGGATGGAATCGATCCTGTGAATAGGCAATGAGACAGGACAATCACCTCTAAAGTTTTGAGATTGCTAATTGAACTTGGAATCAACCCTGAGAAGTTGGTGTCCCACAGCACTATAGACTTAAGAGATCCAATTTGAGTGAATGGCGGTATGCTTCCACTGAGTTGGTAATTTCCTGATAAATCAAGATATTGCAAACTAGGTATGTGGAAGATCATATTAGGAAAAGAACCATTCAAATTACATTCAGCAAGACTCAAGGTGGTCAAATTTGGAAAATTGGAGAACAAGTATGGAACTACTGCTGAAAGATTGTTTCCATCTAATCGAAGAATAGAAAGGAACGGAGTTGCCAAAAGGACCTAGACAGAGGGCCAGAAGAAAACAATCACGCAAGCTCAATATGGTGAGGTTTGGTAAATATGATGATATAATGTGGCTCCATTTTCTCATTTCATCAAAGGAAGTAATATTGACACCATCAAGAAGGAGCTCTCTAAGCCCTGTAAGATTTTTGGCAAGCATCTCCAAGTTTGGGTACTCAAGACTTAGATCATTTTCATTAAATTGGCCGGATATATCGAGACTAACCAATCTCCTCAAGGACAACATTTCAGCAGGAACCTGCCCAGCAAAATAAGCATTTGACAAATTCAAGTGTGTCAAATAGGCGAGACTGTGAATACCTTTTGGAATGTGAGTGGAGTTGAAGTCATTATAGGCCAGGTTAAGTTTCTTCAAATATTGAAGTCGGAACAGGCTCAACGAATCCCCAATTCCACCTTCAATTGACTCATCATCGAGCTGCAAACTTACAACGTAGCCAGCAGCATCACATTCGACACCGTACCACCTGCAGCACTCATCCCTTTCATTCCATTGTACCAGTTTTCTTGAATAAGAAGAATTGAAGATCAACTCATTCTTCAGTTGAAGCAACAATGTTTGCTGATGGTGAAGACATTGGGTATAAGAGTAAGTAGTGAAAATGAAGGAGGAAAGTATAGAAATGATGATCAAGAGCAACTTTGGAAGCATTGTGAAGAAGATATTGATGATTGTGTTATGTACAAACTTGCAGATATGTGGCTTTAAATAGGAATTTAAATATGAAAGATATTGATGATTGTTTTCATACGTAATATTTATCGTTGAGTTACATTTAGCACTTCCTTATAACTCAACAACTACATGAAATATTATAGGAATTTAAGCATATAAAATAAACAAAGCTCGATTCGTTCTTTTCCTTTTAACTTCAAATAATAAATGAAAAAATGAAAAATTGAGCTTCGATTTTATGTAATTTGTTAAATTAATGACCCCAATAAATTTTTCTTGCTTATTATAAGATTTATAATATATATATATATATATAGAGTTATATATATATATAAAGTAAATTTTATCTATATATAAAGTAAATTTTAGATATTGATAAGAATTTGATAACTATAAGTAGCATACTTCGATGGATGTATTAAATTAAATCAGAAATATACATCATTTGCCTTATTATTATTTTTGTTCTTGGAAAATAAGATAAATATTTATATTGAGATAACATGGTTCCCGAATATCTATATTCATGTATTCTTCAAATACATGCATGAAGTTATTGATTTTTGTGGCATATAACCTTTTAGCTTAATTATAGACTAGTTATTTTGAAAGTAAGATCATTAATATTTTGTAAATCCACAAGTAGTCCTATATGATTAGGATTTGAAGAGAATTATAGAGTTGACTTGAGGTCGCCAAGTCCTAAGTAAGAATTCTGGAAAAACTCATTTATATTATTTAGGTCGCCAAGTCCTAAGTAAGAATTCTGGAAAAACTCATTTATATTATTTGAAAGAAAAAAGATGCCGTGTGAAAGACTTCGCCGTGCCATGTGTGTTAAGATATGCATTGTAATTTTCCTCTAAAAAAATGCAAAAGATGCCGTGTGATTCCGAAGATGACTTTGAAGAAATATATTTTCAAGCATCAAAATGACATCATTTTGAGTGGAAAAATATTTCTACATTATTTACAAAATAAATCATATTATCCATGTCGAATTCGGATCTTCCATGTTATAATTTCTAGCTCGAAATGTGGCTCGAACCATATTTGCAACTCGCACCTAATGGTCGGATTATTTACAATTTTTAAAAGTCGGGCTATTTTTGCAATTTAGCCCAAGAGTCGGGACATATAAATATGGGTATTAGATTATTTTGTTTATCTATACCTAAGGTGATATTAGCAGAAAGACTTTCTCGGTTCACTGAGTGCTTGTGTTCGAGCCTATTTATACTTGAGAGTATTTACTTTTCATGATTATCATTTTGAAGGATTGAGTATTTGCTAGATTAAATGTGTGATAAGATAATTTTATCTATCAATATGTGTTTACTACAAAGGATTAGTGAATGATTAAAATTGAGATAAATGACTCTCCCTTTATTTGAAGGATAATTCCAATCATACCGATATTGGTTGGATTAAAATTAATGGAGAACAATTCAAATGATTAAAATAATCTCGGACTTTGGGATATCATCAAATGTTAATCCTTAAAAGAAACACTTGATTATGTTGGATTAATTTTATCTATCTAACCTAATCATGTAAAGTAAACAGTCTATATTCTAATAGTCTTAATCACTACATTAAATAAATTAACGAAACAAATTTACTTATATATATTTTAGAACTCCCCTGAAACTTGATTCTCAGGACTTCAGGTAGTTATAGAATTTTGTGACCTGTGAGTCTTCAGCATAATATTTATAGATGTAAGTATTTTAAAAATTAAGATAAATCTATATACTTTGTAAATTTCACAAGTGGGCCTACGATTAGTATTTAAAGTAAAATGATAGAATTGATATGTGGCTTTAACCTGAGCTACATGGAATTGCCTTGAGGTCCTAACTAAAGAATTATTTGAATAAAAAGAGAAAAACATATAAGCTTGACCAAGCAGATTAGGTCCGCTTAAATTCTGGCATTAGAATTTTGAATCTTCTATAAGATTATAATAATAATGGTTATTCTGTTCATTCCATTCCATTCCATTCCATACCAATCTAAATCCAGTCTTGTATATTAGGCATCACCTTATTGTACACCTAAAGTTTATAGAAAATTGCAATCTTTTATGAATATCTATCCATACTAATAAAAAGCTCTTATTTACAAAATATAAATTACCTATTATATATTTAATTTTTAGGAAAATTATGTGAAATGTATATTTATATATTTATAAGAATATGTTGATTCATTATATATATATATATATATAGTAAAATACTACAAGCATATATTAGTCATCGAGGCATACATTAAATAATATATTAATTCATTAGTCATATATAAAAATTCAGTGTAATTTAATCTTCCGTGCATTAAAAATCTATATGCGATTTCTCTTTATTTTTCTGATATATATATTAAAAAAGGAGTAAATTCGAAAGATACTACAAAAGTATATTTATTCATTCGATATACATTTAATTCATACAAATTTACAAATTTGTATCAAGATAGTAGAATTATGAGGACATTTAATAATTCATTTAAGTCATACTTCGATAAATTTTAATATACCTATATTAGTAGAATATTTTTGATGAAGGGATTACTGCTGAAACAGTAATGCATTGAGTATAATGTTTTAAGTCTATATATATATATATATAGAGAGAGAGAGAGAGAGAGAGGATCAAATAGATGCTCAGATAGATAGAGACTCAATCTCATCCACTCATCTCATAGATCCTATGGTTGAGATTTTTCGGACTTTTAAGCTTAATTTCGCTGATTTTCGTAAAGTAAGGGTAGATTAGTAATTTGATTTGTTATGTGATTGCGAAAACAAAAATGCATGCATTTGAACATAATAATGCATTCAAATGAATAAAAATGCATGCATTTGAACATAATAATACATGCGGTTGAAGCTCACGCCCGCTCTATGGCGCCAGCGTCACGTTGTACGATCCTCGCTGATGAAGGATCTATCGACATGCGACGGAAGAACGAACAAGATGGAATATCCCAAAACCTCGAATCTAACCTCAGTGATATAGGTCGATGATTCCTATACCCCAACTAGATAGTTGACGCGACACTCGGGGCGATGAATGACACACGAGCGAGGATGGATGTCTCGTCGATCGTCGATAATTGAATTTCTTGGCAAATACAAGAAAATTCAAGAGCTAATGAAGAGAATAAAACTCACATATATTCGTAAATCAAAAGTGAATATTTTGTATGTTTACAAGCCTTTATAAGCAAAAATTGAAACCTAATCCTTATCAAAGAAGGACTTCTAATCAAAGAAGAACTCTAATTTACAAAAGAAGTTTTAATAGACTAGGACTCTAGATAATCAAGCTAAAAATGCTAAAAATCTTGATACAAAACGTGGCCCATATGCCACATAATAATTAAATTCACAATATTCTTCTTTCTTGAAAATGATTTGTCCTCAAATCCAAGTCGTCACCTATATCAACGGACTCACCCACTTCAATTCACTAGCCCAAGATACCAAATAGGAATCCAACCTTATATCCAGCCAGGATAAGCCTCCATGGCAATGTGGGACGATCATCCCACCCCATAAGACCCGATCGCCTCAACAATCTGCGAACCCATGAGACACCAGCCAACGCAAGGTTAGCTCGATACCAAATGATACGATCCTCGCTGGTTCGAAGGATCTATCGACACGAAACGGAAGACGAACAAGATGGAATATCCCAAAACCTCGAATCTAACCTCAGTGATATAGGTCGATTTGCCTATACCCAACTAGATAGTTGACGCAGCAACTCGGGGACGATGAATGACACAACGAGGGATGAATGTCTCGTCGATACGTCGATAATTGAATTCCTGCAAACACATGAAAATTCAAGAGCTAATGAAGAGAATAAAACTCACATTTATTGATCAATCAAAACGAATATTTTCAGATGCTTACAAGTTTATATAGTGAAAATGAAACCTAATCCTTATCAAAGAAGGACTTCTAATCAAAAAGAACTCTAATTTACAAAAGAAGTTTTAATAGACTAGGACTCTAGATAATCAAGCCTAAAATGCTACAAAATCTTGATACAAAACGTGACCCATATGCCACATAATAATTAAATTCACAATACTTAGGTGCATCATTCTCTCTCGAAAATGATTTATCCTCAAATCCAAGTCGTCACCTATATCAAACGGACTCACCCACTTCAATTCACTAGCCTCCAAGATACCAAATGTGGAATCCAACCTTATATCCAGCCAGGATAAGCCTCCAGCAATGTGGGACGATCATCCCACTCCCATAAGACCCAACTACCTCGCGGCGATCGGCGAACCCTATGAGACACCGGCCATGGAAGGTCGCTCGATACCAAATGATACGATCCTCGCTGGTTCGAAGGATCTATCGACAACGGAAGAACGAACAAGATGAATATCCCAAAACCTCGAATCTAACCTCAGTGATATAGGTCAGATTTGCCTATACCCCAACTAGATAGTTGACGCAACAACTCGGGACGATGAATGACACACGAGGGATGAATGTCTCGTCGATCGTCGATAATTGAATTCCTTGGCAAACACAAGAAAATTCAAGAGCTAATGAAGAGAGAATAAAACTCACATTTATTGATCAATCAAAAGTGAATATTTTCAGATGCTTACAAGCCTTTATATAGTGAAAATGAAGTCTAATCCTTATCAAAGAAGGACTCCTAATCAAAGTAGAACTCTAATTTACAAAAGAAGTTTTAATAGACTAGAACTCTAGATAATCAAGCCTAAAAATACTACGAAAATCTTGATAAAAAGCTGGCCCATATGCCACATAATAATTAAATTCACAATACTTGGGCTGCATCACGTTGGCTTTTTACGTTTTGTTAAATGCATTGACATGTTTTGATCAATGCATGGCGTGTTTTGTTCAATGCATGGACATGCTTTGTTCAATGCATGTTTGTGTTTTGTGGCAAATGCGTTTATGCTTTGTTCAATGCATTGTCATGTTTTGTTCAATCGCTTTCATGTTTTGTTTAATGCATTTTATGGTTTCGACGAAAATCTCTCATTCATCCTTCTATGTCAATTCCGTCATCTCTTTCGTTGATTACCGAATTCGCCGTGAAACACCGCCATAGCCATCATATTTCTCGATTCTTCAATCATCTATCAAATTTATCTTCTATTTTTCTCAAAATCTATCAATTTTGTTCTCAATTTTCTTTATTCTTTTCTTTCTTTCAAAATCTATTGTTTGTTGTTGTTTGTTTATATTGCGATGTTGCGTGTCGCCGCTGCCGCCGCCATCGTCACGCCGTTGCCGCAGTCGCTCCCGGCGCTTGCCACCAAGGAGAGAAGAAGAATGTTGATTTGATTTGTTCCCATTTGCCCTTGCGAAAATTAAAAGAAAGGAAGAAAAGAAACGTGTCGACGTGCGACCACGTGTTCAAAATGTGTGGTCTAGATTGAGACTACATACTATCCGAACCGAGACTACGAACACAAACCTATATATATATATATATATATATATATATATTACCAATTGATATATTTTATGTTACATAATTATTGTTTATGACTTATCGTTTGGGTCGAGTTACAAAAATGGTATGACCTTTGACTTTTGGATGTGAGTTGTAAATATAATCCAGCCTATTCGACGTGAAAGGTTCCACATCTTAATCCGCGTAGGTATTCGATTTATTTTATAAATTACGTGGAAATATATTTTCCACTCGAGCATCAAAACAACATCGGTTTGATCCCGAAAATATATAATCAACGAGGTTTGATGTCCAAAGAAATATATTTTCGGTCTCCAAATAAATGACATCATTTTGACGACGTTTTGATCCTAAGTAAAATTATATTTCCACATAATTTACAAAATAATTCAAATATACATGTTGAATTCAATGAATTCAAAGACAGGCTATTTTGCAACTCAGCCCAAAAGTTGGGCCATAACTACATTTAACCCATATAAATATGGGTATTAGATTATTTTGTTTATCTAGCGTAGAAAAGAGTACTTTTGGTGTGTGTTGAGCTTATTTATACTTAGTCTATAGTCTTAACCACTGCATTAAATAAATTCATGTATAAAACTAATAGTATACATGATTCATGAGTTGCTAGATAATCAAAATTAACGAAACAAACTTAGAATTTTGTGACCTGTGACCTTTAGCATAATTATAGATGTAAGTATTTTTAAAATTTAAGATAATCTATAAACTTTGTAAAGTCCACAAGTGGGCCTACGATTAGGATTTGAAATAAAATAATAGAAATGGTATTGGCTTTAACCTGAGGTACACGGAGTTGACTTGACGTCCTTTTAAGTCCTAATTAAAGAATTATTTGGAAAAAAAAAAAAAAAAGCTTATAAATGAATTATTTGAAAAGCTGAGATCCAGACATTAGAATTTTGAATCGATCTCATCATAATAGATTAGTTGTTAGTGAGACAAAACTATATTTGACTTTGGTATACATGATAGTGATTTTTCCTTTTCTTTTATACTATTATTCTAATGTTGACAATTGAAATTGAATTGATATGCATTTTCTGTATGGACGGTTATCCTGTCATTAAAAACTATCTTTCACTTTGGCATACATAATAATACAAACGTTATCCTGTCATTAAAAATTAAATTGTTTGCAATATTAAAAGGGTAAATATTTTAACCCTAAACTACCAATTTTATCAAAATATCATGAACTTTAAAAATATCATTTTAAACCAACTATTGGTATTTTATCAAGAATATCCTAAACTTTGAAAAGTATCACTCTAAACCTCAAACTATTTTTTTTATCAAAATACCTACATCAATTTTTCCTCCGAAATTGGACGAGAAATATCTTCTTCTCGTTCGATGAGCCAAGGCAAGAAATTAACTCGGATATCTCCGATGAGCCAATCAAAGATATCCTCGTCCAATTTCGAGAGTCAAAATGGATATAGGATATTTTTATTAAAAATGGTAAATATCAATTTAAACCCTAATATACATGTTTTATCAAAATATCATGTACTTTCAAAATATCAATTTAAACCCCAAACTATCACGAATACGGGGCATTTTTATACAAATATGATAGTTTGGGGTTTAAATTGATATTTTGAAAGTTCAAGATATTTTGATAAAACATGTATAGTTTAGGGTTTAAATGATATTTACCTAAAAATTAATAGTTTAAGGTTTAAAGTGATACTTCTCAAAGTTTAGGATATTCTTGATAAAATACCAATGGTTTAAGATTTAAATGATATTTTTAAAGTTCAGATATTTTGATAAAATGGTATAGTTTAGGGTTTAAATGATATTTACCCATTAAAAAGTATATTATTTGCTTTCATGTTTCTTATTCAATACCCTAAATATTTCGACTTTTTAGGGAAATATTTCAACTTTAATATTGAGAACGTTTTATAGTATCTGTATTTCAAGTTTAGTTATTCAATCTTTCACAGTTATTTTCATTTAATTTATTTAAAATGTTTTGCCAATAAACTTATGTTTATGTGGTATAGTGTTCTTTGTAATATATATGTTATGAATTGTGAAATTATAGCTGTTATTTTAGTGCATACTTGCTAAAATCTCACATTCATGTTTAATAGTCTACAAACCATATAAAACGGTAAACTACACTTAGAAAATATTAATATGTCTAAACAAGGTCCAAGAAATAATCAAATAATGAGATGTATTTACTTCTCGAAATACCATATATACAATGATGTTTCAAAAATGATTGGATTTTGTCAATTCGATTAAATATATCCCAACTCCAAAATCAAGCTTTTCGGGCCGCCCATAAGCCAAGGATGTAATTTTTCTGGACGGGTCACAGCCCACATGATTAAATATAGAATCATGCCTAACCTATAAGGTGACTGGTATGCAAATATGTGATTCATATAATTATGTATGGGAATAAGCGAATAGGAATGAAATAAAACAAATAAAATAATTATGATTTTATAATTTATGTTATTATTATCGTAATAATAATAAGTATTAATATTTATGAATATTATTAATACTAATTAATAATAATAATAATATCAATAATAATAACTAATTAATAATAATAATTATTAGTTAGGAATATTATTACTATTATTATTAATCAATTATTATTAATAATAATATTATTCTAATATAATTACTTAGGAATATTAGTTTAATATTATTACTTAGGAATATTATTAATATTATTATTACTAGTAATTATTATTATCATTATTATATATATATATATATATTATTTTAATATAATTATTTATTATGTTAATATTATTAATTACTATAATTTTTATCACTATTATTATATTATAATTATTTATTATTAATAACTACTATTTATTTATTATCATAATTAATTAATTAATAATAATATTTTAATATAATCTTTATTGGTATTAATTATTATTTTTATGTCAATATTATTATTAATTTCTAATAGTATTTATTATTATTATTATTATTATTATTATTATTATGTTTATCAATAATATTATTATTTTAATATAATTATTTATTGTATTTATTGTTATTTATTATGTTAATATTATTAATAACTATATTTTTATCACTATTATAATATTAAATTATTTATTATTAATAACTACTATTTATTTATTATCATAAATATTATTATTATTATTATTATTTTATTATTATTAATTTTACTAGATAAAAAATAAATAAAAATAATTTTTCAGAATAAATAAATAAATTTGGTTAATCTCATATTCATGGTAATAGCTAATACCGTGGGGGAGGGGAGGAATGACTAATCCCATGTTCATGGTAATAAGCATTCCTTCGGGAATGGTGATTCTTGACGTAAAAATCTTACCAGCCATCGAAATGGGAATGGACGCAAGAATCACCATTTCATTCTCATTACATTCCTGCATACCAACTGTCCCCTAAGAATGTGGCTCAAGCTGATCTAAACTCGGGCTGACCACAAATGACACTATGAAAAGAGAGAAATTTAGTATGAGAGCAATAGCCTTTGGAAGAGAATTTATTTTTTCCGATAAATTTAGTAGGCTATAGGTAATGGCTTGTTGTTAAAATTCGGGGTCCGGCCGGGGGCTCTAGAACTTTATGATTTGGGAAAATCAAGAGTGTTGTCCCAAATTTTTGATTAAATCATAAAGGAATAAAATAAAATGGAGATGTAAAGTCAAAGTAAAACGGAGAGGCAGAGACCAAATTTTTGGAAAAAGTTCCGTCGAAGTAACATGGGGAGACAGGTAGCAAATGTTTGGAATTGGAAGAAGATCAAGAAAGAAAATACTAGAATTAGATTTAGGGTTAACTAATATTTAATTAAAATAGAAATAAAAATTATATTATATTGAATCAGGTCTACGGGCTGGATCTTGATCTCAAAAACTAAAACCCAGATTCAGATATGAGATTTCAGAGTAGGATCCAGATCTGTTCGATCCAAATTTTTTATACTCCAGATCTTGAAAAATGAATATGGGCCATCGGATCTGGATCGGGTCCAAAATTCATTGTCATCTCTACTGGTATGGTTGCTATCCATAGCATCATGTACGAGAGAATAACTGAGGCTCAGAAAGAAGGGAAGGTTTAAAGCGAGTCTGAAATCGGAACCAGAACCAGAACCGCTGCTCTAAAATTTAATGAGCTATGAACGGTTCCGGATCGATTCGGGTAAAACCCATTTATTAACATCCCTAACAGCCATACCAACCTTTTTTACTAGTGCTACCAAATCTCCTCCTACAAAACCCTGATTCAAACTAATTAAATTAACAGAATCAATACCACCTCAACCTTATGATTACATCACATACAGATAGACCAAGGTAGCATATAATCCACAAGTTCATATGCCAACTATGCAAATAAGACTCCATCAGCAAGCAAATATGCTTACAAGCTGACATCAACTAACTCTTAGCCCTTAGGTCATATGAAAAAACACATCACACACTTTATACATACGATGCAATCCCTCTAACAGGTACCAGCATTCCAACAAACACTTCGCACAATTTACACGATCAAATCATATGATGCAATCCCTTTAAGTAAACTGCATCAGTTTACGGCACCTCTTTGATCGACTCCGGAAACATCAACTCAAGATGAAACCAGGCAAGCCACTCTTGACTCGCCATGCCACTATATCCATAATGACCGGTGAGTCGGAACATGTACGGTGCTGATCCCAAGTACTCCATCTCCATCATTGCATATGGCAATATAGAAAGTCAAGAAGAAAAGGCATGACCAAATGGGCATCAGGATTCCAACAAACAAATCACACCATTTGCACAAACAATCAAGTTATACAATGCAATCCCTCTAAATAAACTGCATTCAACCGGCATTTTCAACAAGTACATCACACAATTTGCACAACTAAGTTGCACAATGCAGCCACCTTAACAGAATATATAATACCTGAAACTCCTTCAAGCATCAATTTAGCACCAGATGTTTCATAGAATGGCAATCCGGCCTCATTGCCAATGGCTCGGGACAATAAGGTTTTCCCACAGCCCAGTGGCCCGTGCAACAGAATTCGGGCCGAAGGTTCGATTCCAAAGTGGCGCAGTAGCTTCAACTGATGCAGTGGCAGGATAACCTCGCTCTGCAACTCAGAAATTGCCTCTATTCCCATTCACATCCCTCCTCCCACCGTCCCCATTCTTGTTCATCTCTCCCCTACCATCACCTAATTCATTACCTCCCCCTAATTCCTCAATAATTGCCTCATTAACCCCATTCGCATCCACCTCTCTCCCATCACCACCAGATTCATCACTCTTAGAAGGATCGAGTTCCCTACTGTTAGAATCCTAATAACTAGAAGAAGCGGAAGCCCTCAATACCTCAATTTGCCTACTCACTTTCCGAGTCTCGTCTACTTTTTGCCGTTTCCTTGTTGGCTCGTCCACGGCGTCCTCAATTAATGCAGCAGGAGTTTTACCTTCATATGAGTTTTAGTTGAGAGTTGAATTAGGGTTGCAAGCTTTAAGATCCGATCAAGAAGCAAAAAATACGCTTTGTTTAGTTACCAATAAATTTGATCGTACAAAAAATATTCAATATATAAGATAAACATATAAACTGATATTTCATTTGGTACTTTAAACCGACAATCATGAGAAATGTCATCCATTCTTATCATTATTTCATTATGAAATTCATTTTATTCTATAGCTTACAAACATTTAGATAAAAAGCACAAACCATTAAACACACCAGTGAACCACTTGCACAAGCTAAAAACCTATTTGTTTCACTCTCTTACAGAAACCAAATAACATTTCCTACACTATTGTCTCTTGACTCGATTCCTCAACACCCTCTGGCATTGAACATCTCTTCAACACCCTCTTCTACTTTGCCAAAGTATTTCTCTCTGAAGCTTCTGCAGAAAATAAATAGCCACACAATGCATCAAAAAATTCCTTCTAAATATAAGTAACCAAAGAATCTCTCATTCGACTTCAAAGTCGATTTTTCACGATCTTCATGATAGAAAATATTTTTTCCACAATTGCAGTAGTTATAGGTAAAATAAGTGCAAGTTTGATAAGTTTATACACCAAGGGATACACAATATCTCTTTTTATCTTCACTATTTCTTTGACAAGATTTCCTATCATTTTCAAATTGACAAAGTCTTTGCTAGAATGCACATTAGTAAAATATTTTGAAGTTGGTAATCTAGAGTTATTATCTTAATTGAAAAAAAATTAGTTGAAATATAAACCTTAAATTAGTAAAATAAAGAAAAAAGAAATTAAAGAAGATAAATGTGAGTTACCTTGGACTTGGGATATAAATAATCGAAGCCCAAAAGATAAAAAATTGAAAAGGATGGAGAAGCAGTGCAGTCTGTGTGATAAAATATAAAAGATACAATGTTTATGATAAAAAATTTCATTTAGTGCTTCACTTAATATACCTACTAATAATATAAAATATCATTCATTTCAAAATTCATTCAATTTTCTACAACTCAAAAAACTTTTAGATAAAAAAAAAAACAGAATAACACACAATAGGAACCATACAATGTTAACCCTTATTTATTTCACTCTTTAATTTATATATTGAAACTAATTAGCAATACCAACATTACTGTCTCCTGACTCCATTCCCCAGTGTTCTTCTTGCACGTCTTCTTCTCCTGTCTCTGGCTTCAAAAATCTCTTCAACAACCTCTTCTATTTTGCCGAAGTATTTCACTCTAAAGCTTCGACAGAATAAAAGTAGCCACACAAAGCTTCCTAAGCCCACAACATATCCAAGTGCAGTGGATACGTATTCCCACTTAATCTCCCTCTTCTCTTCCGCATTTTCATGATCCGGTGGTGATACATCATTGACATCTGTAAGATTGCAGCTTATGTTGAGATTGAAACCACACAACCCTGGATTTCCTTTGAAGGAATCAGCTGAAAATGTTTGCAAATGACGGCCATCTGGGATCATTCCGACCAGCTTATTGTAGGACAGATTCAAGACTGAAAGGAATGTGAGTCCTTCAAGCTCCATGGGGATCGCCCCTGATAGTTGGTTTCGAGAGAGGTCGAGTGATTCGAGCCCCTTCAACTCACCAAATGACTTTGGGATACTTCCATTCAAGGCATTGTGGGAGAAGTTGAGAGCATAAAGTGAGTAAAGATCACCAATTGTATTTGGTATCTCTCCTTGGAAATTATTGCAAGAGAAATCAATGGCATTAAAGTCGGGCCAAATCTTTAGAAGCTTTTGCTCTTGTCCTTTCATGGTTAATGTAACCACATACTTATATCCTATTGGCTCGTTCGACACTCCAGTCGTCGTCGACAGTCCAGTCGTCGACACTCCAGTCGACACTCCAGTCGACATTACGGTCTTGTAATGTCGTCTTCCATAAATCTCACTCTGTAGCCCATTTCTCATTTTCGTCCAACTAGAGAAGTTAAACGATTTCAGACTTCCACTGAAATTATTTAAAGATATATCTACAATTTGAAGATTTGGCCAACTGTTGTGACATCTCACTTCTCCATGGAATCTATTGGAGTGCAAAACAAGAACACGCAACTCCGGTGATGATAGCATGCATGGGAAAGTGTCGTTGATGATGTTGTTCCCGACATTCATTAACTCCAACGAGTTGCAACGTCCGAGGGACTTAGGAATTTTCCCTTCTAAATTGTTGTTGTTCAGATCAAAATATTGCAGTCTACAATTGGGAGAAATTTTATTTGGAATGCGACCAGTGATGTTGTTTCGCCCTAGATTCAAGGCCTGAAGACTGGCAGTATCAAGTAGGCATGGTGGAATACTGCCACTCAATTTATTGAGAGACAAGTCAAGAATACTGAGGTCTGTGGCACTGCAAAGAGAGGTTGGAATTGATCCATTAAAACTGTTATTAGCAAGGAACAATAATCGAACATTGGCATTGGGCGGAATGTGCAGTTTTCCCCTCAGCTGATTAGACCGCAAGTCCAGTAATTCAAGAGAAGCAGGGATATGGTAAGGCTTTTGCATATGTGTGAAAAGATTATAAGAAAGGTTCAAATGCCAAAGTTCTTTTCCCCAAATCCAACTAGGTATCTCCCCAACAATCCGATTATTTGAGAGGTCCAGATCTTTTAAATCAGAATGTTTTATGAAATGAGGAAAATCAGACATGTTACATGAAGCCAGGCTCAACTCTTGTAGTTGGGAAGGTCCATACGTACTTGAATTAACGTCACCCACATCTACTGACAACTTGTTGTTGGATAGATCAAGGGCCCCGAGACTAGTAGAGCTTTGGATCTTGTCTAGTTGAAAAGTGCTATCGAACAAATTATCAGAAAGGGACAGAAAATTGAGGCTCTGAAGCCGGAAGAAAGAGTTGGGAAAATAAGACTTATAATTCACAATAATGACCTACATACAAAGACTTGGATGAGACAGTCTCGTTGTTAACCGGTATAATTAGGAGGGTGATTAGGATTAGCTAGTGTTAATTAAGACTTATAAATTCATAATTACAATCTTTAAATCTCAAATGTGATTTATTGCCTCTTTTACCCATAATAACCTCCATAATTACACCGTACCCTTGGGATAACACTGCTCATCGGAAACAATGGCAATATGACTGGTTCTTCTTCGAGTAGTCACTGATGTAGCAAAGATGGCGCGCACTGTTATAACTCTGATAGGATATGGCCCAACTGCCAGGCCCAAGCATCAGGCCCAATACAAGTAAAACTGACGTCAAGCTCGGCCTGGACAAGTTCGGCCCAAGAAGACCCCTAAAACCAGTGGGAGCAGAAGGCTCGGCCATATCTAAAGAATCCTAATTCGAGAAGGGATAGGATTAAGATCCTATCCAAGATCTCGAATCCTATTTAGAAGACCTCGGATTTAAGATCTAGGTCTAAATAATTGTGTATAAATAGAGGCTAGATTAGACGAAATAGATCATTCACACTCTTTGTAATCGCTTCTTACACATTCAATACACGAATACTCTCTCTTGCTCCGTGGACATAGATCTAATTCAAAGATCGAACCACGTAAATCCCTTGTGTTCTTCTCGCATTTATTTCCCTAACCAAATTAAGATCGATCTTTGGCGCGTGCGTGGGAATGTAAATTTTGTGCTTCGATCAACCACCGTTTAGGAAATAATCATGACCAGGTACACCAGAAGTCATGCATCCAGGATCGTCGCCGGCAACAACAACGCTGACGGCGAGAGGGAACGCCGAGCTCAGCTCGGGAAGAGCCCGATCAGAGAAGAAACCCCCGAAGGATATGTCCAAAGTCTCGACGAGCACGGACACCCGCCTGCAGGAGGCAGGATACCATAGCGAAGAAATTGCGGCAACAATCCGGGGAACCTCCGGCCGCAGTAAACCTTGATGACGACTGTCGAGGGTTTCTCGAGAAAATAAGGAGAGCTTTCTCGGTACCTCGGTGAAGCACGTGGTCGGCCACGCCCGAAGGCGAACGCAAGCCTCATCTAGGTACGAGGCATCTGGCGAGGTCGAGGCCCAAACCTACCGCGCAAAGAACGGCGACGCGGAGAGGACGTCGTGACCGCCACGAAGCCGGCCCCGATCGCCAGAACGAGTTCGATCAGCGAACTCCGCCCCGCTCTCCAAGGAACGAGCAGCGCGGGAAAAGGCATCATGGCCGCCGTGAGGTCGGTCCGAGTCACCAAAACGAGTTCGATCGTCGAACTCCGTCCCAATCTCCAGAGGGCGGCTTCGATGGGTACGGGAAAATAGTCACCCCATTCTCAAACAAGATACTCAACACTTTGCTCCCGGATAAATACCGGGTACCGAGCATCGCCCCCTATGACGGACTGAGGGACCCACAGAACTTTCTCTCGCAGTTCCAATACAACATGATCAACCAACGCGTCTCAAAGACGGTTCATATGTGCAAACTCTTCCCGAGTTACTCGTCGACAACGCCGCGGTGGTTC
Source organism: Salvia rosmarinus (assembly GCA_036937905.1). NCBI lineage: Eukaryota > Viridiplantae > Streptophyta > Magnoliopsida > Lamiales > Lamiaceae > Salvia > Salvia rosmarinus. The sequence continues at coordinate 2,960,356 of CM072818.1, read as the reverse complement.
GACGATCGCCTACGGAAGCATCGGCTCTATCGCGACCTCATGGCGGCCTTCCATCGAAGGTTCTTCCGTAGCGAGTCAAAACGTCATCGGCACACCTCCTCACCATAAGGCAAAGCCGTAACGAGTCCATCAGTGACTTCATGACGAGGTTTAACAAGGAGTGTTTGAAGGTCAAAGACGTGAACGACCTATTAGTCATCTTGGCCTTCCAAAACGGCATCTTGCCGGGGGCCTTATACCGAGAGATCGTCAATGCACGATCTCAGATCGCGACGGAGCTGTGGCGCATAGCCAACCGGTTCGCCAAAGCGGAAGAGGCTGATAAGAAAAAGCGCGAAGCAGACAAGGCAGAGCCCTCGGAAAAAGGAAGAAGAGATGAAGGAAGGGGAGATCGGAACCAAGGCCGACGAAGCGCCTTGGAAAGATTACATCGCCCTATAAGGTCCGAGCTCGGTCCACGTGACACCTCGGGCGACCTCAATACACCCCATTGACGGCCGAGGCGAAATCTCACGACTCCATATGAACTGCTTAGAAGCCTCGACCGATGACAGGGAGAAAGAGGCGCGAACCGAGGATAAGTATTGCTCATTCCATGGAGACTATGGGCACGACATCAAGAGTGCAAAGAACTCATGGGAGAGATAGAGATGTTGGTTCAGGATGGACCCCTAAAGAAGTACCAAATACAGGGTCGCCAAGCCGACCAGAGAGAAGAAAAGAGAAAGCAAAGGAAGAGGGGAAATTGCGCCCCCCACAAAAAAGCGAAGCGCGACACCGATGAGGAAGGAGACGACGAGTCACAATATGACGGGATGATCTCCACTATTACGGGGCTCCCCCGTGGAGTCACGAAGTCCTCCCTGAAGGCCGAAGCCCGAAGTCCTAAAACCGGCGAGCCTAACAACAAGAGGTTCAGAAAGGACGAGGCGATCACCTTCTCCGAGGACGACCCCATACCCGCAATAGTACCCCACCAGGATGCGCTGGTGATCCATGCAGTGGTCGCGAATAAGTTGGTGAAGCACGTGTACATTGATAGCGGCGCGTCGATAAGCATCCTTTTCAAGGAATGTTTTGACAAGCTAGGGATAGAAGAAGCGCGCCTCGCACAAGCGCCGCTGCCACTCCGAAGCTTCGTCCAAGAAGAGACGCGTCCGGAAGAGATAATTGAGCTATCCGTCACGGTGGGGAAGTCACCAACGAGCTCCACCAAGGTGGTGTAATTCTTCATAGTGAAGGCCCACTCGCCATATAACATCATACTAGGCGAGATTGGCTGAACATTTGTAGTGGCGGTATGCTCAACGTACCCCGACAATGAAGATACCCACCACAAGGGAACAACCGTGATCCGAGGTGATCAAAAGCAAGCGAGGAATGTATGCGAGGTTGCCTTACGGTGCGGGGACCTCGGTCCAAAGACCCATGTGCATAGCAATTAAAGGAACCCGAGGAGTTGGAGTCAAGAAGTACATCGCCACTCCCCGACAACCAGGCGGAAGAGGTCGCATTGTACGAAGATGAGCCCTTAAAGGTCGTCAAAGTTGGTCTCACCAAGGCACCTGAAATAAAGAATCAGATCATCCAACTCCTACGGGAATTCCGAGATGTGTTTGCTTGGTCTCCTCGACATGGTGAGTCTCACCAAGTATCATCACTCACCGGCTCAACATCGACCCGAACATAAAACCAGTTCGACAGAAGCAAAGAATTTTTGCAGCCGAACGGAACCAAGTCATTCATGACGAGGTGAACCAGCTGTTAAAAGCCCGCATACTGTTCGAGGTCAAATATCCGACCTGGATAGCCAACCCGGTGATGGTGAAGAAAGGAGGAGGGGGATGGCGAATGTGTATTGACTACACCGATCTCAACAAACATTGTCAAAGGATTGCTATCCCTTCCCAACATTGATAAGAAGGTCGACGCGCTGGTCGGATACGAAGTCTTCAGTTTCTTGGACTTATACAAAGGGTATCACCAAGTCCTGATGGACGACGAAGACGCGGCCAAGACAACCTTCATTACCGACTTCGGAGTCTTTGCGTATAAAAAGATGTCATTCGGCCTCAAGAATGCAGGGGCTACCTATCAAAGGATGGTGGACAAAATATTTCAGCCCTACATAGGTCAGAATGTGGAGGTATACGTAGACGACATCGTCGTCAAAAGCAAGGAGGAAGCCGCATGTGTTGCCGACCTTCGGATCGTCCTCGACCTTCTTCGAAAAATCAACCTGAAGCTGAACCCCCAGAAGTGCACGTTTGCAGTCCGGTCTGGAAAGTTCTTAGGGTGCTGGGTTTCACAAGAAGGGCTAAAAGCCAACCCGCCCAAGGTCCAAACCATTTTGAAATGAACATGCCAAAGACCATCCATGACGTACTGGTGACGGTGCATAGCAGACCGAGCCGCTTTCTTTCAAAAGCCGCGGATAAGTAGCTACCTTCTTCAAGATACTCAAAAAGCCCGAAATTCTCATGAGATGATGTACACAAGTCCGCCTTTGAAGATTTCAAGAGCTACCTCGCCAAACTCCCACTCTATCCGTCCCGAAGAGGAGAGGTCCTTTTCCTCTACCTCGCCGCCTCGGACGAATCCATAAGTGCGATCTTGATACGAAGGAAGGACGTCGGCTCGGTGTATTTCATCACCGAGCACTAAAGGCCCGAAGCGAGGTATCAACCCTTGAAAAGGTTGCCTTAGCATTGAGTAAACGCCGAGGAGACTACGTCCATACTTCCATGCACATCCCATACAAGTCCTCACCGACTACCCACGGCAAGTATTGACGGCCCAAGCCTCAGGAGAATCGCAAAATGGGCAATCGAATCGGGCGAGCACGATATATCATACTCGCCCCGCCAGCCATCAAAGGTCAAGCCTCAGCGGATTTCCTTGCCGAGGCTAACCGTCGAGAAACCGAAGCCCACCGAGTCCGTGTCGGGCGATGCGAAGCCGAACCAATGGATGAAATACCAAAGGAGGTTGGCAACTCTACGTTGACGGGCTTCGGAAAAGCAGGTAGCGGGCAGAATCTTACTCCTAGGCCCGGACGGCAAGAGATCACCTACTCACCGGTTCACATTCAAAATACGAACAACAGTAGAGTATGAAGCCTTGATCGCGGGACTTCGCCTAGCTCAAAATCTCCAAATACGAGCCGTGCAAGTTCACAAAGTGATTCTCGGTCGTAGTAAGCCAAATGTTGGGGAAATACGGTTAAAAGCAACAGGATGGAGAAATACCTTGGAAAAGCAAAAGCTCGCAATGGATTTTCTCGACTTTCAGATAGTTCGCATCCCGAGGGAGCAAAACAAATGAGTGACATCTTAAGTAAATTGGCCTCATCGTCAACGAGCCCGCCAGTAGAAGAAGTCCAAAGCAGAAGCATAGACGATACCGATGACGGAGCCGAGGTCAACGTAGTCTCGGATGAAGAACCCAATTGGATGACTCCCATTCGAGAGTACCTGGAGAATGGCGAACTGCCCCATGACAAGTTGGAAGCTAGGAGGATCCTGAACAAATCTATGCGATATACAATTGAGCAGGGGGTCCTATACAGAAAGTCATATCTCCAGCCTCTCTTAAGGTGCTTGGGTCCGAACCGAGCTGATTACGTTCTGCGAGAAGTGCACAAAGGATCATGCGGAAGTCACATCGGACCCCGAGCCTTGTCAAACAAAGTCATGAGATGGGGATACTATTGGCCAATGATGTTCCGGGACTTAATTGACCTTGTAAAAAAGTGTCCGAAGTGTCAACTCCATGGGAACGTACCGAGGCTACCGCAGACCGGCCTCACCTCCATACAGAGCCCTTGGCCGTTTATGCAATGGGGGATCGACATCGTAGGCCCCTTTTGTAAAGCACCAGGACAGCTCCAATTCCTAATTGTTGCGATTGACTACTTCACGAAGTGGGTGGAAGCTGAGCCCTTGGCAAAAATCACAAGCAAGAACGCCCTCAACTTCGTCTGGAAGAACATAGTGTGTCGCTTCGGCATCCCTCATATCCTCCTTTCGGACAACGGAACACAATTCACTGATAAGACATTCAGAGAGTGGTGTCAAGAGCTTCGGATCCAACAAAAATTCACCTCGGTGGCCCATCCTCAAGCAAATGGTCAGACCGAAGTCACCAACAGGACCATCGTGAAGGGACTGAAGACTCGTCTCGACCGAGCTAAGGGCCTTTGGGTGGAAAATTTACCACAGGTCTTATGGTCATACCGAACAACACCTAGGACCTCGAACGGAGAAACGCCCTACAGTTTGGTGTATGGAACCGAAGCAGTGATCCCGGCAGAAATTGGAGTACCGAGTCCCCGTACCATTGACTTCTCTGCCGAAGCAAATGGGGAAAATCTACGAGCTGATCTAGATCTACTCGAAGAAAAAAGAGACCTCGCCTACATCAAGGAAGCTCGGTACAAGCAACAAGTAGCTCGGTATTACAACCAGCGTGTTAAAACCCGATAATTCCAAGTGGGAGACCTCGTACTCCGAAATAATGAAGTCAGCAAAGCCGCGCAGCTCGGCAACCTGGAAGCCACATGGGAAGTACCTTACCGGATCGACGAAGTCCTCGGCAAAGGGGCCTATAAGCTCGCCCAATTGTCCGGTGAGCAATTACCTAACGCATGGCACATCATTCATCTGAAGAGATATTATGCATAAGTGTCAAAGGTCGAGTCTTGTTCGGTCGTGTTTTCAGAGTCCTGTTTAATCGAGTCTGAGTCTTACTTTGTTACGTCGTCTTTTATCAATAAAATTTTATTTTTTTTGCATGTTTTATTTGTCACTAATGCATAATCAATCTTCACCATTATTCTATACCCTCTACGGAGGATAAATTCCCTCGACGGAGGTCAGATTACCTTCGTTTCATACGAAGATGAATTTAAACGCGCGTAAGGGGACCACCCCTCCCGATAACCTCGGCAAAAAATAGGAACCATTCCTACATACGAGATTAGATTACCTTCGTTTATTTCGAAGACGGTACTCTCTATGTAGACGAAGCAAGGGGACCACCCCTCCCGATGACCTCGGCAAAAAACAGGAACCATTCCTACATACGAGATCAGATTACCTTCGTTTATTTCAAGACGGTACTCTCTATGTAGACGAAGCAAGGGGACCACCCCTCCCGATGACCTCGGCAAAAAACAGGAACCATTCCTACATACGAGATCAGATTACCTTCGTTTATTTCGAAGACGGTACTCTCTATGTAGACGAAGCAAGGGGACCACCCCTCCCGATGACCTCGGCAAAAAACAGGAACCATTCCTACATACTAGATCAGATTACCTTCGTTTATTTCGAAGACGGTACTCTCTATGTAGACGAAATAAGGGGACCACCCCTCCCGATGACCTCGGCAAAAAATCGTTAATTCCGAAGATGGAACTTTCTACAAGGACGAGCTACCTTTCTACGAGAACGGATTCCTTCGTTTATTCCGAAGACGGAACTCTCTACAAGGACGAACTCCCTTCATATATTACTTTTGTTCAATATAAAGTCAATCTGAAGCAAATATATCTTTCTTATTTCAAAATAAGTTATGCAGTTACATATTACGAGGCGGAGGCCGGGAAAAGCGAGCCAATCCCTAGAAAAATCGGGATTCAACAGCTCATCTATACTAATCCTACCTCTACCTCGTCCTCGATCTACACTATGAGCTCTGCCAGCTCGACCTCGGCCACTCGACGATACAGCTCTGCAAGATCGACCTCGGCCGCTCGATGACGCCCGGCTTCAGCTCCTTGAGGATCCACGTTGTTCTTGGGCCATAGCGCGCCTCTCTTGAGCTATCCACGTCGGATCGTCAAAATTCGAAGCATTTATTGTAGTCCGGGCAGGCATAGAAGCCCCGGCAGAAGAAGAGGCCTCTGCATCCCGTCGAAGCAGTTCTTCGAGCTGTGGTTGTCGAGCAATGACGGTCTTGTATATGCCTCCGAGCCTTTTTAATTCAGCGAACTGCTCCGTGAATTGCCAGGAGGTCCGACCATATTCACGCCGGTACCTCGCACAACGGGCAGCGGTCTCGACAACCTTGGCTTCAACTTCCGAGATAGTCATCCCACCATTTCGATGGATGACCTCCTCGTACTCGGCATGCTCCTCAGCTATTAATTTAGCCTTCTCCTTGGCGACCTCGAACGACTCCTCCAATTGCAAAAGACGAGCCTGGAGCTCGTCACAGCTCTCCTGGGCAGCTCTATGCTTAATATCAGACTCCGCCTGCACATGGCCCAGCTGTCCCTTTATATGGAGGAGTTCGACCTCTTTCAATTCCAGAGCGCGCGACAAGTCTTCGATTTGGTTCAACCAAGGAGAAGCATCAAGCATTTCAGGCGACAACTGAATAAAAAGATAAGTTTCTTCACATAAACTTGTGATTTTATTAATATGCCCTTAGGCAGAAACCAATGTACATTTACATTCAAAAAAAAAAAAAAAAAAAAAGAAGGGGATCAACTGACCCCTCCAGAAGCTTCGGGCGATCCACCTCAGCCGCCTCCGGAGCCTGGAAAGCCTCGGCCTCTTCCGCCCTAACTTTGGCTCGTTCGGCTTCGGCCTCCTCAGGAACTCCCGGAGCCTCGTCGCCCTTGGAAGCCCCAGCTGCTGCCTCCCCCGACCCCTTTGCACGATCAGCCATTAAAGCGTCGGTCAGGGGATCTCGGTCCACGGGACAGGCGCGAACAGACTCCGCGGTCAGCAGAACCGAAGACGAAGTCAGGCTCTGCAGCACGGGAAGCTCCTTCAGGCCGCGGACAAGGACATCGAAATAGGCCCGCCTCAGGACATCATCCTCTATCTCCTCATACCCATACTTGGATTTATCCAATTCTGGGTAGTCCTCGGCGACTTCTTCGATTGCATCTGAGACAGCGCGCTTGTTGAGGACCTCGGCCGCCTCACTGACCATCCCGGAGAAGCCCCCAGACAGGAATAGCCTCTCCGCAAATGCCCGAAGCATCTCCCCCTGCGAGCTCGCCACCTCGGCCTCCCGACGGCGAGCCTCCTCTACCTCTGCCTTCATTAAGGCGACTTCGGCCTCCGTCGCGGCTTCCGCCGCCCTAGCCCTTGCCGCCTCCATCGCCTTGGCCGCCTTCGCCGCCTCGACCGCCGCCTTCGCCGCCTCGACAGCCGCCGTATCCGTCGCCTTCTGTTTGACGAGGTCCCGGAGCTTTGCCTCGGCCTCGCTAATCTCTTGGACGAGGAGAGTCTTCTCCTCCTCCACTTCCTGAGCATACCGGGCCACCCCGTCAACAAGCTAACAAAGACCTTTCAAGAAGTCCGTTATGAGACCGGACATCTGGGCCATCCCGGCAGACATCTTGGCCACCTCGGCCGACACGACCTCAACCCCCTATACAGAATCCCATCAGGTCAGAAGAATAAATTCTTTATACTACTTCACAAGGCATAAGAATAAGTACGCTACCTCGGGAAAGATAGGGGGAGCTCGCTGAGTGCCAACGACGACACATTCCGGGTCGGCAGCAACCGCGGCCTCAGGGATAGCACGCTTTAACCTCTTAAAACGCTTAAGAGGCTGCGACTCAGGGGACTTCGAAGCCTCCTCGCTCGCTTCAGGCATATCCTCGACATCCTTCAAAATCGAGGAGGGGAGCTCGACACCGACGCTCGTCTCCTTCCTCTTCTTCTTCTTATCCCTGATCAAGTTCACTACAAAAAAATACAAGAAGTCAGGCATACACACACGGACAATCATGCAACAAAAGACAGAAGAGAAGGAGGGGCCTCACCCTTCACCGACTCCACCTCGGTGGCAGGATCATAAGGGCTAAGCCCCGCAGCTGCAAGCTCGGCCTCGGTAAAGGCCTCATCCACGAGACCTACTTTGTCCAGTGCCTCCTCCAGGCCACCGTCAATCTCGTCAACCATCACATCAGCGATCTTCTCCGATCGCCATATAAACTCAAGTGATCCCTCGAACCGACAGAAGAAAAACTTCTTCTGCCAGTTCGAGATCTTCGATTTTATCTTCGCTTTGAATTTGCGACGGGGTGATAAATAATACCACCCCGAACCACCCTTCAGTTGCAAAAACCGGAGAACTAACCCCAAAGTGAAAGGAAAATTATGCCGATGGGCATAGACACCTAGGCCCACCAGATGCCGGAAAGAATTTGGCGTAAGTTGGGCAAGTGATATGCCGAACATCTGTTGAAGTTCGACATATACACGAGGATAAGGAACACGAAGACCAGCCCGGAGGCTGTCTTCGTACACGGTGACAAACCCTTCCGGAGGGGCACAAGCCCTATTCTCCGGACGGGGGGCAACATAAACAATATCAGAAGAAATATAGTATTGGGAGACAATCTCCTTTACATCAGAGATTGTTAAGATAGAAGAAAAAGAAGACACTTTACCATAATCCCGAAAGGAGACATACAAAACCGCCGCGAATCCGACGGACACGATACTATCTGAAGCTCGGAAGATTTACTAGAAGAAGAAGCCATAACTTACTTTTGGTTTATCGAGGATGATGGTGATGAACTCCGAGACAACAATGGCGACGGTTACACGTTTTTTTTTCAGAAGTTTGAAAGTCTGAAATTTTGAAATAGCAAAAGTGATATGAGAAATGGCGTATCAAGGAAGATATTCCCCCATTATGCGCTTTATCGGGAATCCAACCGCTGCCGCATTAAATGCGTATCATGTGTCATGTACTCAACGACGACAGAAAAATCCCATGTTCGGCCTCGGCTTAACGCCTCGTCAGGTGACGCCAGACAGAAGACCTCGGCTTAACGCCTCGTCAGGTGAAGTCAGTCAGAGGACCTCGACTTAACGCCTCGTCAGGTGAAGCCAGACAGCAGACCTAGGACAAACGCCTCGTCAGGTGAAGCCAGACAGAAGACCTCGGCTTAACGCCTCACTAGGTGAAGTCAGCCAGGAGACCTCGGCTTAACGCCTCGTCAGGTGAAGCCAAACAGAAAACCTCGACTTAACGCCTCGGCAAGAGATAGTAACAGCGCGCACAACCTTGGCAGATGCCTCTGCAAACGCGGCATATGACTTCGGAAACATTGACACATACAAGTCAGATCGTTCGCGCCCCACCTCGGCATAAACAACCCCAAACCAACACGACCTCGCTTCTGCGTCTTTTGGTGGGGGGGTTGTGATAGGATATGGCCCAACTGCCAGGCCCAAGCATCAGGCCCAATACAAGTATCTTGACGTCAAGCTCGGCTGGACAAATTCGCCCAAGAAGACCCCTAAAACCGGTGGGAGCAGAAGCTCGGCCGTATCTAAAGAATCCTAATTCGAGAAGGGATAGGATTAAGATCCTATCAAGATCTCGAATCCTATTTAGAGAAGACCTCGGATTTAAGATCTAGGTCTAAATAATTGTGTATAAATAGAGGCTAGATTAGACGAAATAGATCATTCACACTCTTTGTAATCGCTTCTTACACATTCAATACACGAATACTCTCTCTTGCTCCGTGGACGTAGATCTAATTCAAAGATCGAACCACGTAAATCCCTTGTGTTCTTCTCGAATTTATTTCCCTAACGAAATTAAGATCGATCAAACTCTATCCCATTTGTTTCTTTTTTTCTTTTTGTATTTAATTGTTTAAAAAATTAAAAATTAATTAGTCTCTCTAAAATTTATTATTCAGTCATTTCATCTCACATAAATAAAATTACTTTTTTATTTGCAAATTTTTCTATATGTTTTTTTTTGTGCTTTACTTGTTAATTTTTTTTTTTAAAGAATAAAAGTCATACATGATATATATATGATTTTTTGCATTATTATTATGAACTGCAGTTTTTAGTTTGCATGAATTCAAAATATATTTCTGAATATATATATATATATAGGGTTGGGTTTCCGTAGTATCGGATCCCCAGATAGTATATAGTATCCAATCTAGATCACACATTTGGAACACATGGATGTACCAAAATTTGACACGTGGCAACACATAATTCGCTCAGGGGCAAAATGGGAAGGCACCCAGTCGGCGCTGGGTAGGGCTGGTAATTTTCGATACGACACGAGAACACGACACGAACACGCACGAAATTAACGGGTTAGTGTTCATCTTTATCGTGTTCGTGTCCTTATCGTGTCGATACGATAAAGACACGATAATTTCATGTTATGTTCGTGTCGGATCTGTGTCGTATTCGTGTAACACGATAATTTTCGTGTTGCATTCGTGTTCGTGTCGGATCGTGTCATTTTCGTATAATCGATAATATTTATAAATATTTAATATTAATTTAATTTAATTTTATATATTTTTATTTCTTTTATTAATTTATTTTCTAATTTTAATTTGAATTTATGGTTTCGTGTCGTGTTGTGTCGTTATCGTGTCGTGTCAACACGAAAAAAATTGTGTCATATTCGTATTCGTGTTCGTGTCATGCCCATGTCGTGTCCGTGTCAGTACATTTCGTGTCGTGTTCGTGTTCGTATTGGACATATCCTTAACGGGTTGTGTTCGTGTTTGGCTTTATCGTATCGTGTCGATACGACCCGACACGCACGAATTGCCAGCCCTAGCGCTGGGTGCCCGCCGACGCTGGGCAGGGGAATCCGCGAGCGTTTGGGTATCCGCGGGCGATGGGTTTGGGGAGAGCCATAATAAAACATAGATAATACATACAAAATAACATAACACTGCATCGTGCGTGCCGACGCTGGGTAGGGACGTTGGGATTGGGAATAGCCACAACGAAACATAAATAATGCATACAAAATAATATAACATTGTATTTAAAATAACATAACATTACATCGCACCCAACCGGTGTTGGGTGCTGAGAGTGCGTTTCCAACATGCATTAAAATCGAAACTCATATGCATGTTTGTATTCAAGTGAATGCATTTTTATGTTCATTTAAATGCATAATTCAGTTCAACTATATGCATGGTTTGTTTTCGAAATCACATAACAAATCAAATTACTAATCTAACCTTACTGTAGCAAAATCAATGAAAATAAGCTTAAAAAATCCGAAAAAATCTCCACCATAGGATTTATGAGATGAGTTGATGAGATTGAGTACTACATAGTATATCAGGCTCGGGTACTATTTGATTCCTCTTATATATATATATATATATATATATATATGTGTGTGTGTGTTTGCATTTATTATTATGAACTACAGTTTTTAGTTTGCATGAATTCAAAATATTTTTTTAAATTGCAAAGGACTTTGAATAACCTGGAAACACGATTCGTGAATTGCTAGTTGCATGGTTCGTGAATATCTATATTCATGGTCTTTCTAATACATGCACAGGGGCGGATCCAGAAGTTGATGATGGGTGAGCTGAAAATAAATACTTCGGAGTATTAAATGTCATAAATGCTAAAATATTTCTATGTTTTCATAAGTTGTCTTGCGAGATTTCAATATACAAAATCCATCAACAATTGAGTTTATATTTATATTTTTAATAAAATTTATTTCAATATAAACCCTTCTTTAACGTAAACTTTAGGAAATCCATCAACCAAACCACTGACAAAATTTGGCTGCGATTGAACTTGAATTTTGACAGCTTCGAATGGGCAGAGAGCAATATCAGCAAACACTTGAGCAGATGCAACGCTGAGGAAGAATATGACACCTTTGCTTGGCTAATTTTCCCGACTCGTATGAACCTTTGAGGATTCAGACAAATAGGGTATTCCAAAAGCATCGATATACGCGTTCAAAATAGTAGGCACACAATAATAAGGAGACACAAAATTTTAGCATGAAAAACCTCTTAAAAGGAAAGAGAGGAAAAAAACCACGGGACTACTAGAGTCGTTTAAATCCACTATAATCAACAATGTGTAGGGAAATCTGATTTTAACCCTCTCCCGAGGATCTATCTTGGATGTTTAATTCACCATATATTGATTATATTCCTAGCATGCGTCTATATAATTAATTGCAACACGTAGGAGTTTTCTCGTGTTTACCTTTGAATCTGTCGGGGATGAACGGATCGAGACTCGTGCTTTGATCTTCTGGACTGTATCCCGGTTGTCCAATCTCCAACGTCGAGTGAGGACGATCTATGGAGAATACTACAAGAAATCATCCTCAAAACCCTAGCTATTTTCGAGAATCCCACTCTTGAGGCTCACGAAAATAATGCACAATTAATTGAGGATTAACCTTGATCTTATCTCTTACCTTATATTTATAATGCATTACCATAATCTCATAAGGAAAGGATCCATGCATATCCTATAAATATAATAATATCCTTATGGATAAAGAGGATCAAATCCTTACCATAGAGGGTTGAGGGGCGCCGATTTCATTAGCAGTTACCGGCCTGGATGGGCCAGCCCACGGATCAAATGCAAGGAATAAAGATGGGCCTCAAATAAATTAATTATCTTATGTTCAGCCCAGAACATAAATTAATTTATAAACATTTATTCATGCCACTAGAGAATAAATGCTGACTTACCCCTTTATTACCGAAGGTGAGTCGGGTTTGCACTTAGACATTACGAATCCCCGTATTTAAGATATTGCACGTCCATTAATTATTTAGAGCATTATGACTGCTTAAAATAATTAATATCTTTAATTCCTTAAGTAGTACCACACAACCTTATTATTGTACTTGAGTTAACTCAACTGCGGGGTTTAGTACAATAAACCTTTGAGCTCCTTAAGGGACGTCATCATCCTAAGCGGATACGGTGACTCGTCTGAGATAACTAGCATGACATACAAGCACCGCCACCACCCAAGATGTGGAGAATATTGGGTTAGAACATATAACTCTCACCCATAACAAGTCAAAGTGATGGTCAGCCACTCATACTCACCTAATACCTTATCGAGGTTTAGATCTTCGTAAGTCATCGAGATCTTGGTTCTTCACGAAGGTCGATAGAAGAACTCATCTCCTTGTGATCCTTGATACGTCGAGACGTACCGGCAGACAAGCAACCAAGTCAAGTCACTTCTTATCTACACGCAGCCTATATCGACAACTCGTCCTCAAGTTGTCTCAGTTGTGATCCTTTTTATATTTCATTAAGCTTGACCAATCATACAGACTTCTGTGATCTTCTACACACTGTATGATCTAACTTATATATGAGATAAGGGGACACAGATATATGCAATCAAGTATTCAATTCAGATAGGAGATTGTAATAGTGGTAACAGGAAACATTGTATACAAGCTCAACCAAAACTGCTTTCAGTATACAAATCCAACACAATGGAACAGTATACAATCTTCTCTAAGTTATATTTGAGGCATACAAAATATCATACACTCGAAAATAAGTACATCAAGATGTATGGAATCAAAATCGAGCAAAGATCAAGAAAAATATTACAAGAAATTCTCCTCTATTTAGATCGACAAAACCCGACCTTTGAAACTCAAAATACGATCTCCACCGTCCAAAGCGTTGGCCCAGATACTGTGAAGCTTGTGTCCAAAAATCACAGTGATCTAACGGTTCAATCCCCAGAAAATGAAATTTTTCTGAAGCTGCGCACTGAAAAGTTGAGAGGGAAAAAAAAGGTTACGAATTTTTCTATTTTTGCTACATCAATTTCTCCCTTCAAAAATGGTGGTTGGCCATTTTCATTCTTATAACCTTCTTATGGGCTTTTCTCATGGGTCAAAAATATAAAAAAATCCAACAATAATAATTTATTTTTTTTAATTATTTTGGACTGGGCTAATTTTGAATTGAGTTTAATATAATATATAAACGGAAGAAAAAGTTTGGGGCTTACACCGGGCTGGAGCCCGGTGCAGCTACCCTCTAGATCCGCCTATGTACATTCATATATGGGTAAGAAATTTACTAAATACTTCAAATTAATATGATCCCCCTAAAACTTGATTCTATAGGACTCCAAGTAGTTATTGATTTTTGTGACCTATAAACTTTTTAGCTTATTTATAGACTATTTATTTGTTACATTAAGATAATTTATGTGTTGGGAGAGAAGGATCGAACTAATATATATATATATATATATATATATATATATATATATATATATATATTCTCATATTAAAAATAGTTTTTATTTGAACCTCTTACATATATATAGGTAGTTGATCAAATGAGAATTACATATTTTTTGAGAACTCTGCGAACTATGCATAAGACGTGTAAAGATAATGCACATAACTGTGTAAGTTGTACACAATGAAAACTTTCTAAAATTATTTTGTTGTGAAACAATTTTAGAATATTTTGTTGTATACAACTTTATAAATTTTATTCATCAATTTTATACATATGTATATAGTTCTCAAGTTTTCAAAAAAGATGAGTTCTCACTGGAAATTACTCCATTCGTCTCACCCAAGATTACCTGTATTCCATTTTGGGTTGTCCCACCCAAGATGGCCCGATTCCTTTTTAAGAAATAATTATCTCTTCAAAAGTTGTGGGTACTATCTACTTTTTATCACTTTAACCATTTTATCCATTTTCCTAAATAACCGTGCCGAAAAAAAATGAATTATCTTGGACGGGGCGGAGGGAGTACTATTTTATTTTATTTGATTTGATTGCTGGAAGACTTGCGCTGACTTGAGGTCTTCTCAATTAGTCATCCGGAATTATCGCCCACCTAATATTGTTTCCTTTTTCTTCAAACTTTTTTCTTTGTCAAAGTAGAAAAACGAGGATGACTTGAGATATTTCATACTTCAATTATTTACAATTTATCATGCAAATTTTTATATATGTTTTTTGATTTTTTTTTGTGCTTTACTTGTTAATTATTACTCTCTTTGTCCATCAAATACGTTTATTTAATTCTATTTTGGTTTGTCCATAAAAAATGTTCATTTTCTTTTTTAGAAACATCAACTTCACATTTTTACCCTAAATCTATCCATTTATTTATAAAAAAAAATACTCATGATCCACCTTTTTACACTCATGACCCACATTTTTTCATAGAAAAGGAAATCACCATCTTATTTATTTGATTGCTGGAAGACTTGCGCTGACTTGAGGTCTCCTCCATTAGTCATCGGAATTATCGCCCACATAATATTGTTTCCTTTTTCTTCAAACTTTTTTCTCTGTCAAAGTAGAAAAACTTTAAAATGTCATGTGCCGTGTGATAAACGAGGATGACTTGAGGTATTTCATACTTTAATTATTGCAATTTATCATGTAAGCTGATGTAGAATGATTTAGACAGAATTAATTTTTTAAAATAAGAAATATAAAATTTCTATTTTTACTATAGCTAATGGATTATGTTCCCTTAGTCCAAATTGTATGGGCTATTGTCCCCCAATTATGTAGCAACTTTCTATATTTACAAATATCCACATTCATATCTAATACTCTTTTTTCATATAAGATATTCATAAAACATGACTCGTTTGGGGTAAATATGATTTATATTTTTTTTTCAAAAACATCCTATACTTTTAATAATGATAGATTAATTCATACTTTTATCAAAAGAGCTTTGTTTTCCAAAATTTGGTTTGTCTATTTATCCCTTACAAAATTCTGACAGATTTGCATTTTTCTTTTAACATTTGATTAAATAATCAATCCAAATTTATCGTGATAAATTATCATCTGAATGAATGATTGAATCAAGAGTTAAGTTATTCATCACGAACTTAATCATACAAACCAAACATGTGATGGGGTAGGGTTATTTCATCAACTAAGGCTTATCAATCGAACTAAACACCATCTCATCACGGTTTAACCATGCAAACCAGACATGTGATAGATTACAATTATTTTATCAATAAAATCTTATCAATCAAACTAAATACTATCCCATCAAAGGCTTAATCATGCAAACCGAACATATGATAAAATATGATTATTTTATCTATCAATCAAGATTTATCAATTGAATCAAACACCCTCATAGGGGTTTAATTTGAAGGATAGGATGGATAGATAAAAATACTCTAAGCTAATCTACAATTTATTTTGATGAATAATTAATTTTGAATTTGTTTGACCATCTTATCATTCAAATACTTAATCCTATGTTTTATCAATCTATCATTTCACTCAAAGTAAATGTCCCATAATTAAGTATTTGAATTATTAGATTATCAAACAAACTCAAAATTATTCAATATATTCATCAAAATATATATATATATTGGATTAAATTATATTATTTTAAAAAATATATAAGAAAATTTTACAATTTTTACGTTGAATATAAAAATGTTTCAGCATTTCAAAAGTAATACTTTTGTCCGCCAACATTTTATAATTATAACAAAAATTCCCCAACCACTTTTTTCAGCACAAAATAATTATCGCCCCTTTTAGATCATTTAGACATTTTTTTGCCCAAAAATACCAATTTAGGGTTGAATAGAGGCTAACTGTTGATTAAAACTCAAATGACGTCATGTTTTATTGTTGAGGTCGGTGTTCAAGTTTTTTCTTATGAATTAGATGAAACGATTACATTGTTTTGTTGTTGTTGAGGTAGATTTTTAGGATTTATGTAAAGAATGATGTCAATCGGCCTCATTTGGCAACTAGACAACTCCACACCAACCATGAGCATAACATGTTACAATTATAAAATATTGGGTAAAAAGTTTTTATTTATTTGATATTTTCCCTATTATTTTACCTATCAAAATTTTCACACAAATGTTAACAACACTAAAGAGTAGATATAATATGGGTGAAGCTTATTTATGTTGAGGAGTTTTTTTATTTTGAAGGAGATAGAATATGGGTAGAGCTCATTTATGTTGAGGAGTTTAAAGAAAGTGGTGTCTCATGTTATACCAATCTAACCAGGATCTAGGTTTGAGATTGTTAGTAATGTAAACTTCTTTATCAAGAATAACAACTCAAGTAAAGATAGTTTTGGTAAAAGTATGATTAGGGTTGTGCATCGGTCGGTTGAACCGACCAATCACAAAATTCCAAATCGATCAACCGATCGTCCATTTATTTTTTAGACCGAACCAATTGCTTATTATAAAAAATTGACTATTAAATTCTGCATGCATATATGCATGTTACGTGTATATTATTTCTGTTAGTTGTTAGGGGTAGTTAGATGGTAGTTAGTTGCTAAAACTGTATTCTGTTTTTCTGTTCATTTTTTGTTTTACCGTTGGCACGCATGCTCGTGCTTTGTAAGCTTGTCTATAAAAGACGACGTCAACACGTTAATGAAAATTTGATTTCCCTTCATTTGTTTTGAGTGTTCATTCTTTCTCTTAAGTTTTCAATATGGTATCAGAGCAAGGTTAATCCTTCGCTAATCTGATTCAAATTTTTTCTCTCTCACGTCGTCTTCTTCATTCGTCTCCATGGATCAACTACAAAATACTCAACCAAACCTACCTTCGATTCTTCCTATCCATATCAAACTTGATAAATCAAACTACATATTCTGGAAAACTCAGATTCTGGCAACTGCTCGAGACTATGGGTTTGAAGATGTTCTACAACAAAATACAGCTCCACAATAGTTCATCCGTGAAACGATACCAAATCCTGAGTATCATGTGTGGCTGCGTCGAGATCAGTTTGTATTCAGCTGGATTCTCTCAGCCATATCTACATCCATGGTTGGCTATGTTGGCAGAAGCACAACAGCACATCAACTGTGGTTAGTGTTTGAGAATTTGTTTCACTCGCACTTCAAAGCTAGGTCGGCTCAACTCAGGTTTCAATTACAAACCATGAAGAAAGGAAATCTCTCCATTGATGAGTATGTACTCAAGTTCAGGGGAATCTCAGACCAATTGTTCAGCATTGGTCATCAACTTCCGGAATCGGATGTTATCAATTTCGTTCTTGGCGGCCTAGGTCCTGAGTTCGAGAGCATATGTATTTTCTACAGTCCAAAAGCGAGGAATCTACTCTCGATGAGGTTCAAAATGCTCTCCAAACTCACGAGATCAGACTGCAAAATAAAGCCACTTCACAAATGTCAAACAGTGTGCAAGCTAATGCAGCCTTGATAAGCCTCATTTTTACTTGATTTATAAGGCTATATTCGTTTCGTTTATAATTGATAAGTGATCTTTTGAGCTGTCTTTTGATATATTTATGTTTACCTTGGAAGATATTATGCCGTGTGTATTTCATGTCATTTTAGCACAGGCTTTGATGTAAAAAAGGTGGATCATCGAGTCCGTCGCCGCCGGCAAAAAAAACCTCACCGACGCGCAAATGGTGGAGCTTCTCCTCTTCATGTGTGTGATTTTCCATTTAACTGATGGCAGGAAGCTGGTTATATGGTTCAGCCTTCTGCTAAAATGGAAGGTTTTCAATCTTGGAATCGGAGTTTGAACGTTGTATAGTAAAGAATATAAAGTATCCTGAAATTTATACGGTAGTTTCCTTTCCTATTTGTGGAGCTGATTTATAGTTGGAGGCCTTCAATTAATGCAGCAGGAGTTTTACCTTCATATGAGTTTTAGTTGAGAGTTGAATTAGGATTGCAAGCTTTAAGATCCGATCAAGATGCAAAATTATGAAACTTAATATTCTCATGCAAAGTTTACTAACAATCTGTCATGCTTAAAAAGGTAATTTTCCTGATGTACACTAATTGATGCATATGAATCATTGACTTCACATGGCCTAAACAGCCATTTAAAGAAACTTATTGAATCCTCCATGTCTTACGTGACTGTAAATGAACTTGTTATCAGCCTTCCGTGAGTATTTTACCAGTGCTGCATGCCCTCTCTTTTCCAAAAATACAATTAGCTAAAGCGTGTTCATCTGTTATTTGAATGATTTATATTCTTATGCCCATGGCAGCAAGTTTTACGTGAACGTCATCGAATGGGAGGAATACTTTTGATGTCCATCAACTTTACAACCATCAAATACCTATTATGATGAAGACATCACATACTGATAAGAATCTAAATAAGAGATATACTTTTTGTTGTCATAGAACCGTAATTATTCAAGCCATACTCTACAAGCACTTCTTTCAGAAAATCGAGGCAAGAATGGACAATGATCCGATTAATCAAGATTTTGAATACGGCGGGCTTAACTTTGAGGCGGACGAAAGCAACACATCGAATAACAAAGAAGAAGAAGCTTTTGTTGAGCATGCAGATTTGTTATCCCTTACAAAAGCAATGAAATTGAGCCTAAACAATATGGAATACAAAATTTGGTTTATGTATATTGTATTTGTCTTTGTTTTGTTGATGTTTGTTGTTGTCTACAAGAGTTGATGTATGTTAGGCTTGAAGGGTTGTATTAATTTTTTATGACTTGGAATGACATTTGCATTCAAATGTTATGGGTGATTTTGTATATTTATTCCCATGTTTTGTAAGTCCTACATAAGATTGTTAAAATACTAAATAGGCATTTTCATTGAAAGCACAAGTAATAACAAGTCTTACTGATAAGACAAAATATTTGGACAAAATAAGTCTTACATAAGGATTATCAATACATCATCAGTTGAAAAAAGACAAAATAAGTCTCATGGATGACTGTTAGTTCAAAATAACCACAATACCAAGTTTGAATCAAAATTGACAAAAGACACAACCATCAAGTTTGAATAAAATAAGTCCTCAATAAAATCCTAATGCTAGTCTAATTCTTGTTAGGAGCCCTAAGGGGCAAGTACACAACAATTTTGTAGACTTATGCACCTCTTTTGTGAAAGTTTCTTTCTCTAACACAAATGGTATTTTGAGAAGTTTGGTCACCATTTAATGAAGCTTGAATAAGACCTTTATCATTCCTTGGTCTTCATTTTCTTTATCTAGATAAGAAGAAGAATAAATTGGTTAAAAGCTTAACGAAAAAACAGTGCAAAACATAATTTTATACCTTCTAAGTGGGAACTGTGAGATTTTTAAATTTTGAGCATTATGATTTATGACCTTGATGTTGACAATTTTGGTAAGTCATAACAGGGCTATACATATTCACCATTAAAAACGATGTAGTTTTACATGTTTAAATTTAAAAGGGATTAATTATAGTTTATGATCTCAACTTTAAGCGTTTTTTTAATTTATGGCATCAACTTTCAACTTTTCTTAAATGTTTTGAACTTTAAGAAATACCATAACTTATGGCCTAGTACCAAAATGATGACTATGACAACAATATAATTTGAGGTGGATTTTTTATTTGCACGTGGGCATGCAGAACAACATCGTTTCAATCTAGGTAATTAAAAAAAATAAGTTGGTTATTGTTTCTCCCCTCCTCCCGCGTCCTCTTTCCTTTCCCATTTTCCTAACCCTAAATTTCTCCTGCATCAACTATGCTCGAAGCAAAACCATCCGCTTTTTAGTCCAAGTTCTAATTTTTATCCTTTTTTAGCTCTAATTAATTGATGAATCTTGATTGGTTGTGCCACCTCCAAGCTCGATGATTCGTGGATGGTGGCTCTATGCCGGGAGAGATGCATCTTCCTCGACGAAGCCGTATGGCATCGTTTCACCTACGCCGAGGCTCACGTGGTTTATCTTCACTCGCTCAAGGAGGTCGATCTTTTTACCTCTCGTCTCGCTCCGACTCAGGTTCACATTTACACTTCCACTCGGATAACTCCCCAGGATGACGATGACTTTGACTCGGAGTCTCTGCGACAACAACTCGCTGGATAAGGGAAGGAGAAATGGGAAGAGAGAGCAGCGAGTGTGTGAGGAGGAGATGGGATAAAAACGATAGCATATATCGGCATATGGGGTGTGTTTGGGGAGGGATGGAGGAAGGAGAAGCACTAGTGCTCGCCGACGAGCATTTTGGCTTGGTGGAGACGGTGGTCATTGGCAGTGCAGTGGGAGGCCTCGTGGGCCGTGCAATTGAAGGATGCCCCGCCTTTGTCACATACACCGCAGAGGACCTTCATTTGATCAAGCAAATGGAGAGATAGAGTGAGGAATTAAGTGGGACGTTGAAATTGGGTGGGATAAAGAGAAAATCACATAATTTTTTATATTTTTTAATGACTTGGATCGAAACGACGTTGTTTTGCAAGTCCATATAGAAAAAAATGATCGATCTCAAATTATGTTGCCATCTTGCCATCCTAGTCATTATTCTGGCATCGAAAAAAGTTGGGCCATAAATTAAAGTATTTTTAAAGTTCATGACATTTAAGAAAAAATAAAAAGTTGAGATCATAAACTGAAAAAATACTCAAAGTTGAGATCATAAATTATAATTAATCCATTAATATAGGGGTTGGATCAAGTGAGAACTCATCTTTTTTGAGAACTTGAGAACATGCATAAAACGTTGAAGATAATGCACAAAACAGTATAAAGTTGTGCATAACGAAAAATTTCTAAAATTATTGCACGACAAAATAATTTTCGAAAGTTTTTGTTATGCACAACTTTATACCGTTTTGTGCATCATATTCAACGTCTTATGCATGGTTCGCAGAGTTCGCAACAAAGATGTGGTTCTCATTTGATCCACTCCTATATATATATATAAATGATGTGCCAATTTTAGTAGTGAGGTGGAAAAAAAATTCACCTTATTCTAACTACAATCCATGCAAAAATCCGGGAGTTGACTCAACATTTCATTATTGTAATATTACGGTATTTTTCTAAATCTCAAAATTTGGTATATTAAATATAAAATTTATGTTAGGAATATTTTTCAAAATATATGAGATACTTTTCAAAATTTTGCTAAGATTTAGAATATTTAAATATTAATTTAAATTGATAATATATTTTTAAAATATTGTAAAAATTTGGGACACAAACGGTAAGCATGTTTATTTTTGAACTATTTACACTCCACCAATCTAAATTGATTGCAAATCAGAAACTGGCTAATTAAATATAGAATAGATCCGTGATGATCCTTTACTTGATAATCTTGCTACGCACAAGTTCTATATAATCCGGTATTGGGCATATTTTAAATAAAACTTTCGAAAATATAATTTGACAAAAACTTGGGTGACCTCCGCTCACCGTGAGCTCACTCTTGTTTTTGTTAAAATAATTGTATATTAATTATGATGAGTAAGGATAATTAAATTTTATTAATTTATAATTAAATTTATTAATTTTTAATTATAATTTATTAATTCAAAAATTATGGTTTATTAACTCATAATTAAGGTTTATTAACTTACAATTAGGGTTTATTAGTTCATAATTAGGCTTTATTAATTCAAAATCAGGGTTTATTATTCAAATTAGGGTTTATTAATTCATAATTAGGATTTATTATTTCATAATTAGTGTTTATTAATTCACAATTATGATTTATTAATTACAATTAGATTTTACTAATTCAAAATTAAGATTTAT
Organism: Salvia rosmarinus; assembly: GCA_036937905.1. NCBI lineage: Eukaryota > Viridiplantae > Streptophyta > Magnoliopsida > Lamiales > Lamiaceae > Salvia > Salvia rosmarinus. Next base: position 2,938,029 of record CM072818.1, on the reverse strand, counting down.
TAATTAGTGATTAGGGTTTATTAATTTAAAATTATTATTTATTAATTCATAATTATGATTTATTAATTTACCATTCAGATTTATTAAATTAATTAATTTTAATTAAAATTAATTTAATAATAAATAAATAATTAATTAAAAAGTAATTAGATGGTGGGTGTCACTGTGTGCGCACAGGAGACCCTACTTTAATCAAAACCCCAATTGTAATCTGAGACCCTACTTGACTACTACTACTTTATCTAACTCGAAACTCCTCTCTTCCAGCAATCACCGATGGGAAGGCGACGCGGTGGCGGCGGCGGTGGATGTTAAACCAAGTCATGGAGTTCGTGGCTTTCCAGCCATGCCTGCAAAAGCAGATGTAGGACCACAGCTTACTGAAGAAGATTGAAGCTCATGTTTGTGATACGTGTTAGTATATGATTGATCCATGTGTAGTGAGCTGATTATGTATGGAATATTCTCTGATTCCTAGCTGCTAGGGTTGGTAGGATCTTTAGCTATAAATTGTATTTTTGTTCATGGTAGCCGCATTAAGTATGGAATGAAGAACAGTGTTTTCATTATCAATATCGATGCTTTCTTTGTCATCTTTATCTTGTTTTCTATCATGGTATCAGAGCAGGTAGATCCTACCTGTCTCTAGATACATTGTTCTCTTTAATATGAGTGGATCAATAACAGGATCTACCAATGGTGGATCAAGTTCTTCGGCTACAAGCCAAATGGTTTTCTTCAAAATATTCCTTCTCCCATCAAACTCAAGGATAAAATTATCTGATTTGGAAACAGCAAACTCTAGCTACAGCTCGAGGCTATGGCCTTGAAGGTTTTCTCACTGGATCTATTCAACCACCCTCTATGTGGATTGAAGAGAAAGATGGAGAAGAGATTAGAAAATCCATAAATCCTGAATATGTTCTCTGGGAAAGGCAGGATCAAATTTTATCTGCTTGGCTTCAGTCATCTCTTACTAAAAGTGTTATGATTCTTGTAGTAGGACTTACTACAGCTTACTCGGTCTGGAATGCTCTTGAAACGAATTACTCAAACCAATCCAGAGCTAAGGTAATGCAATACAAACTTCAGCTTCAAAATCTCAAGAAGCAACAGTTGAGCATGTCTGAATATTTGTCTAAAGTTAAAACGTGTTGTGATATGTTGAATTCTATTGGCTATCATGTGTCGAATGAGGATCAAATCATGTATATCTTGAATGGTTTAGGACAAGAATATGATCCTGTGATGGTGACTTTTAGTGCTAAAGCTGATATGTGGACAGCTCTTGATGTGCATTCTCTGTTATTGAGTTTTGAAAATAGACTAGAATCTGCTAAGTCTATTTCCCTAAATGCTGATGGTTCTCAACCTTCACTCAATTATTCTGCTCAATCTAACACTACAAGAGGAGGTCATTTTGGTAATTATCATAACTTTAGAGGAAGAGGAGTTTATAACACAAGCAGAGGAGGAGGAAGGTCTACTAGAGGTGGAAATTTTACTGGTCGTGGTAGAGGTAGAAACTTTGGTAATAAACCTACCTGTCAAGTTTGTTTTATACAAGGCCATACTGCTGATAAATGTTGGCACAGATTTGATCAAGGTTTTGTTCCAAAACAGCAACAAGCTCAACATAATCCGCAGGCATACCAGAATTTCTTCTCTGGGAATTCACAGCAGTCTTCACAGGGATTCAATCCTGGTGCTAATCTGGTTCAGAATTAGAATGCAGGGAGATCCTTCTATGCTCCTTCTGATTATAATAGTGAGAATGCATGGTATCCAGATTCAGGTGCAACTAATCATGTCAGCCATGATCTTGGAAATCTTAATGCTGCTACTGAGTATCATGGCAATACAAAGCTGCAGATGGGAAATGGTCAAGGTGTTGATATTGCTCATATAGGTAACGGTCTTCTATCTTCTTCTCTCACTTCTAAACCCTTTATTCTTTCTAAACTCCTGCATGTTCCTCATATAACCAAAAACCTCCCAGTGTGTCACAATTTGCCAAAGAAAATAATGTTTTCTTTGAGTTTCATCCAACTTTTTGTGTTGTGAAGGATCAGGTTTCCAAAGCTATCCTCCTCAAGGGCACTCTTAGGCAAGGTCTCTATCAATTCACCTCCCTAAGCAGTCTACATCATTCCACTTCTTCAACTTCAAGTTGTTCCTTATCTGCTTTCCCTCAAACAGCCACTCTGCAGCCTACTGCAGCTCTTTGCCAGTCTACCTCACCTCTTTCCTTAGATGTTTGGCATAATAGACTAGGGCATTGTAATGTAGATATTGTCAAGAAGGCTTTGAATTCATGTAATGTTCCTTTTCATGAAATGCAATCTACCAATTTATGTCAATCCTGTGTGTTTGCAAAAATGCATAGACTGCCTTATGCTGATTCCATAACACAACATCACAAACCTCTTGAGCTAATACACAGTGACCTATGGGGCCCTGCACCTGTTCCTAGCTCCAATGGTTACTCTTATTATGTCAGTTTTATTGATCATTCCAGTAGGTATGTGTGGATATATCTCCTCAAGGCAAAAAGTGAGGTCCATAATGTGTTTTTGCAGTTTAAAACTCTAGTGGAAACTCAATTAAATGCCAAAATTTTGTTTTTGCAAACTGACTGGGGAGGGGAATACAGAAGTCTCACAAATTTTTTCTCTCAAAATGGGATTCATCATAAGGTCTCTTGCCCTTACACACCCCAACAAAACGGTTTGGCTGAGAGGAAACATAGACACATAGTGAAAATGGGGCTGTCTTTGTTATTTAAGTCTGGTCTTTCTATGACACATTGGGATGATTCCTTTTCCACAGCTGTCTATCTTATAAATAGACTTCCTACCAAGATCATCCACTATAAATCCCCCCTAGAAAAGCTGTTTAATCACAAGCCTAACTATTCTTCTCTCAAAACTTTTGGCTGTCTATGTTATCCGTACATGAGGCCTTACAATAAAAATAAGCTACAACCTAGATCTGCTGGAGGCACTTTGATTTTATATCTTGAAAGCGGTTTGGTTGAGCTTGTATACAATGTTTCGTTACCACTATTACAATCTCCTATCCGATTTGAATACTTGATTGCATATATCCGTGTCCCTTATCTCGTATATAAGTTAGATCATACGATGTGTAGAAGATCACGTAAGTCCGTATGATTGGTCAAGCTTAATGAGATATAAAAGTTTCTGGTGAGACGACTTAAGGACGAGTTGTCGGTTTAGGCTGCAAAGATAGATAAGTGACTTGACTTAGTTGCTTGTCTATGCCGGCACGTCTCGACGTATTGAAGGATCACGATGAGATGAGTTCTTCTTTTCGATCGTCGTGAAGAACCAAGACCCAAGATTCTCCGCATCTTGGGTGGTGGCGATCTTGATGTCACGCTAGTTATCTCAGACGAGTCACCGATCCGTTAAGGATGATGACGCCCCTTAAGGAGCTCAAAGGTTTATTGTACTAAACCCCGCAGTTGAGTTAGCTCAGTACAATAATAAGGTTGAGTGGTACTACTTAAGGAAATGAAGTTATTAATCGCTTTAAGCGATCGATTGCTATAAATGATTAATGGACGTTCGATATCTTAAATACGGGATTCGTAATGTCTAAGTGCAAGCCCGACTCAACCGGTAATAAAGGGTAAGTCAACATTCTTTCTCTAGTGGCATGATCGAATGTTTATAAATTAATTTATGTTCGGTGAACATAAGATAATTAATTTATTTGAGGCCCATCTTTATTCCTCAGATTTGATCCCTGGGTGGCCCATCCAGGCCCGTAGTAATCGAGGAAAATCGCGCCCTATTGCTCAATTGGCAAGATTTTATTCTCTTTATCCACATGGATATAATTATATTTATGGTATATGCATAGATCCTTTCCATATAAGATTATGGTAATAATCTTGAGAGTATGGAAATAATCCTAAGAGTATGGAAATAATCCTAAGAGTATGGTAATATTCCATATAGGTTTATGGTAATATTCCATATAGGATTATGGTAATATTCCATATAGGATTAAGGTAGTGCATTATAAATATAAGGTATGAGATAATGTCTAGGTGAATGCTCACATATTGCAACTAGAATTTTCGGCCATCTCATATATTTGAGAGAGAATTTTCGAGAGCTTGGTGAGAGAAAAGGGTGATTTTCCGGTGCATTCTCCATAGCTCGTCCTCACTCGACGTTGGAGTTTGGGTATCCGGGATACAGTCCAGAAGGTCAAAGCACGAGTCCGATCCGTCCGATCCGTCCGATCCGTTCGATCCGTTCATCTCGTTCCGTCGACCTCTTCAGATCCAAAGGTAAACACGTGAAAACCCCAACGTGTTGCGATTTAATTATATAGACGCATGCTAGGTTTATAATCAATGTATGGTGAATTAAACACCCAAGATGGATCCTCGGGGCGAGGGTTAACATACGTTTTCCCTACAATTGGTATCAGAGCCTGGGATTAGAATCTTGGCTCTGTTGGATTAATTCACGTTTGATTATTACGTGCGTTTATTTAATTGTGGATCCGCTGCTCATCGTGGCTCGCTTATTGTTTATGTTGGTTTTGTTTTACACCACGAGAAAATCCGTGGTTAGATTAGATTTTATCATGTAAATCTTATCCGTAAAAGAAGAACGAAGACGAACGAGCGAAGAACGAAACGACGGAAAAACAGTATCTCGGCGGTACCGGACGGTTTCATGAAGCAAGCCTCGCGGTCGCAAGGGCGATCGCGAGGCGCTGGCGACGGCGAAGCGTCACAAGACGAGATACTGGCGCCACGCGAGCGGCGAGCGGTCGCGAGTGCAGCCGCCGCAAGCAGCGAGCGAGCGAGCTAGCGGGCGACGGGCGCGCGTTCGTCGCGAAGCTACCCGACGCCATGAAAGCGCATCATGATCGCAAGTTTTAGCTTGGCGGCGACGCGTCTCGGCGCACGATCGGCGCCGGGAAGGCAGCGCAGACGTGCTTTCGACGGTCGCGGTCGCGCATGATCGCGAGGCAGCGATGGCGAGCACGCTGGCGGCGGCGAGGTGGCGCGGCGCGGGCTTGCCCAGCGCTGCCCAAGACTTTGGGCCGACCCGGTCCGGACCCGTTTTCAGATTTTCCGGTCCGCGCCCGCACGCGAGGCCCATTTGTTGAATCCGTCCGTGCCTGCACGCGAGGCCTGCGTTTTCGATGTTTAATTACGTACTTTGTAAATCTATGTAATAGATTAGATTTAAATGTGCGAGGTTTCACGATTGGGCGCGATGAACGTTTTATTTTATTTTTATCGCTCATATGCATGTCGTGGATGTTTAAATAATGCAGTAGCATGCTATGTATGTTTATATTACGTTGACAAACCTTTAAGTGTTTTACGATTTGGATGCGCATAGTAAGCATGCTAGGTTTATCGCGTTTATCAAGCATATTTTAGAATTTCGCGAGCATGTTTTACATGTTGAGTTCTATAGAAAAGCATGCTAGGGTTACGTGATCTGCATGGACAAACCTTTTGAATAAAAAGACTAAGCAAGCAACCCGACAAATTAATTTTTCAAATTAAAATGTCAAGACCTCCACTTTTGATCTCTAAACAAAGTGAGACGATCGTGAGTAAACGCCCACACGCGTGGCTTGCTTGCACTGCTTATCATAAGTTTGTTAGATGAGATTTCTAAATAAAACTTTTAAATCTATTGAGAAGTGGGAGTTTCATGTAAACGCCCACGCGTGGCTTGCATGTGCGATTTTCATAAGTTCTCTAGAGATAGATATAAAATGAGATAACAAAAGAATGTGAATTGGAGCGGTATGGTCCGTGTGAGTATACCAATTCTAAGAATTCATCTTCACGTTAAAATTGTGGTCATTGCTTAGACATCACCTCAAGTACAACTTCCCGCGAAGTCCCTTCTTGCGATAGTGATGTGGTCTAGTAAGGTCCAATCATTAATTTCATTTGTCATAAGGATAAGTTGACATGGATTGAAATTAAACGACTAAAAGGTATATTTTAGTCCGGTCGGGGTTCATGTGTAAGCGCCCCACAGCGTGGCTTGCATGTGGAATTCCTTGGGCGATTGGAGGTTTCAATTAATATTGTTTTATCAAAAGGTTACAATATTATTGTTACGAATTATATGCGATCGTATGCTTATGTGTTTACATTATCGTTTCAGATATGTCTCTTACGCCGATTATCAATATGCTCGCACAAAATCCGTTATCCGGTCCAAATTTTATCGAGTGGAAACGAAACATGGAATATGTTCTTATCATTTGAAGAACACATGTTTGTTCTCACTACTCCTAAACCCGATGCCCTTCGACGATCGACTAATGAGCGGCGAGAGTCGGCGGACTTTGGAATAAGTCAAACAATATGGCTAAATGCTATATGATGACTACGATGTCCAAAGGCTTGCAATTGCGAGATCGATCGATGGCGACGCGATCGATATTTGGTCAAGTCTCGAGAGTAAGTTTGACAATCGGATCGGACGATCCGCTTCCACACAATGAGAGAAATCTTGGCGTGTAAGATGGAAGAAGGAAGTTCGGTCCATGAACATGTCTCCCACACGACTCATCTCATGGATAGTCTTGATCGGTTGGGAGGAGGTATTGACGAAGCAAGGTCGATATCATCCTCAACACACCGCCCAAGTCTTTTGAGAACTTTCGCGTGAATGCGATCATGAGCAAGACCGAGTTTACACTTAGTCGCTGCTTAATGATCTCGTTCTTTGCGGAAGGAGTTATGGGAAAAGGAGCACATGCTCTTGCTAGCACATCTAAGGCCCAAAATTTTCGTTGCAAAATGGAAATAGAAAAAGGGTGCCAAAGGTGGTAAAAGCGAGGAAATAGTGGGAGTAATGGGAGCAAGAACATGGTTGCCACGGAGGCTTGAAGAAGCGAAGGAGAAGGCAAGTGCTTCAAGTGCGGTAAACTGGCATGGAAGGCCAAGTGCCCTATGCTCAAGGCTCAGGTACGCGTTTGCTTTAGTAACGGAAACATGTTTAGCGACTTGTTCTACCCATTCTTGGGTAGTAGATACTGGCGAATCGATCATGTTTGTTATACCTGCGGGGTTTCTGCGGATAAGGAGTCGCTGTTTGATGGCGAGATAACGATCTCCATGGGCAACGCGGCGAAAGTCTATTGCAGTTGGAGATGTTTTTTATGTTTTGGGACAACAGTTTTAGTTTTGAAAGACGTATTATATGTGCCGGATTTTCGGTAGGAACCTTGTTTCTTTCAAATTATTTACTCATGGATATTCTCGTTATTTTTGATAGTGGTGTTTCTATCATAAGAAATGACGGTTATACGTGTTGGCACTTTATATAATTCGCTTTATACTATTTCGCAAAACATAATACCTATAACTATGTTGCATCTTCATCAAACCCTAAAAGAGAAAGTTTTCTTCAGAAGATGACTCTACTTTTCTCGGCATCTTAGATTAGGTCACATCAATCTAAATAGGATCCAAAGACCGGCTAAGAATGGGCGTTGGGTAATCTCACGGTTATTCGCTCCCATCCGCGAATCTCGTATAGAAGGTAAGATGTCGACTGCACCTTCAAAGCGAAGGGTTATAGAGCCACGAAATGTTGGAGTTAGTCCATTCGGACTGTGTGGACCGATGTCCACACAAGCTCATGGAGGGTACGAGTATTTTGTCACTTTCATCGACGACACTCAAGGTACGGATACGTATACCGCTTCACGCGAAGTCCGAATGCTTTGAGAAATTCAAAGAGTTTAAGGCGGAAGTGGAGCGAAGCTAGGTAAAGTATCAAGTCATCTGCGCTCGATCGCGGTGGCGAATACCTCGAGAACGAGTTTATGGACTATCTAGTGAAGTGTGGGATTACATCCCAACAAGACTTCACCGGCACACCACAAAGAAATGGTGTGTCGAGCCAAGAAATAGGACTCTTTTGGAAATGGTTAGATCAATGATGAGTTATGCTACATTGCCTATTTCGTTCGGGGTATGCCTTAGAGACGGCGGCATACTTGCTAAATCTAGTACCGCCCAAGTCGATCGAAAAGACCCTTCGAGTTGTGGTTTGGGCGAAGCCGGTTTAAGCCACATAAGGATATGGGGCGATCCGGCACGTCTTTGAACAAGAAGGCGACAAGTTGGAGGCTAGATCCGACGCAAGGTCGTTTATTGGCTATCCTAGAGGAACGAAGGTGGTTTATTCTATAGTCCTAAGGATCGGAAGGTCATTATTAGCACTAATGCCCGATTCTTAGAAGAGGATTATATGAAAATCATCGTCAAAGTTGAAATCATTCTTCAAGAATTAGAAGATGATCGTATTCCACCACCGATTAGGCAAAGGTGCGAGATGTCGAGTCTAGTGGGAGGATCGACACCGGATACTTCAAGAAATTGAAGTGGGTCGAGTTCCACCGAGATACCGACCGCATCTGAGTGGTACCTACACAGCAAGTTATGCAAGTTAGAGAACCACAAGTATCTGCACCCACCGCTGCCATTGTGCTGTGAGAACCTCGTCAGTAGTGGGAGGGTTGTTCGTCAACCCGAGCGATTTATGTTCATGGGTGAATCTTCGGATTTAGTCCCAAAGAGACGAACATGCAATAATCGACCCATGGACATACAAGGAGGCGATACAAGATATTGATGCAAGATCATGGCACACCGCTATGGACTTAGAAATGGAGTCCATAACGGCTATGGATGTATATGAAAAGACACTCTACCGGATGGCAAGGAAGCCGTAGGTAGTAAGTGGATATACAAGAGGAAGAGATTCGATGGAGAGGTTTCGCTTTTAAAGCGGGGCTTGTGTAAAGGTACACTCATTGAGGGCATCGATTTCGATGAGACCTTTTCACTGTAGCAATGCTCAAGTCCATCGTAATTCTTCTAGCCATAGCAGCCCACTTGAACTAGAGGTTTTGCAAATGGATGTTAAAACCGCTTTTCTAAGCGGTTACCTTGAGGAAGGTAGAGACATCTATATCAAAGAACACGAAGGTTATGTGGTAAAGGTGAAGAGCATCTAGTATGGAAGCTTAAGTCCATTTATGGACTTAGCGAACCTCCCGATCATGGAACTTACGCTTTGACGAGGTGGTAAAGTCCTATGGATTTACCCAGTTGCCTAGCGAGTTGTGTGTATCGGTTAGATGTCAACGGTGATGTGGTATTTCTTGCACTTTATGTAGATGACATCCTTCTAGTTGGCAACAACGTGAAGTCGTATCGACGTAAAGAGTTGGCTATCCGATCGCTTCAAATGAAAGACTTAGGAGATGCAGCGCATATTCTTGGGATCGAGGTTTACCGAGATCGCAAGAAGAAAATGTTGAGCTTATCTCGGGCGCCTTACATTGATCTTGTGATTACTGTTTTAGTATCGCAGACCGCCAAGAAAGGATTGCTACCTTCGGACATGGCGTTCCTTTATTCAAGACACGACCACCTATGATCGCAAAAGAGATAGAGGAAATGAGACAAGTTCCTTACGCTCGCCGTAGGAAGTCTCATGTACGCAATGCTATGCACGAGACCGATATCCGCTATGCGGTAGGCATAGTAGCTAGATATCGCCTAACCTCGACAAGCTCATTGGATCAAGATAAAGCATATACTCAAGCACCGAAAAGGACTCGAGATTATAGGCTAGTTTACCATGCGAGATAGTCTAATGCCCTGGGTTATCTGACTCGATTTCCAAGTGACCGTGATGAGAAAAAGTCAACCTCGGGCTATGTGTTTACCTTGGGAGGTGGAGCCGTATCTGAGTGCAGTCAAGCGGCGATGCATTGCGGACTCTACCATGGAAGCCGAATATGTAGCCGCTCGGAGGCTTCTAAGGAGGTCAGATGGTTCAAGAACTACTCATGGATCTAGATGTGGTACTGGTTTGCCCAAGAGTATCATAGTTTCTTGTGATAACTCGGTGCGATGGCAAACTCGAAGGAACCACGGACCCCAAGCGACCAAACACATAGAGAGAAAGTACCATGTCATACGAGAAATCGTTAGGCGAGGTGACGTGTTGATTGAAAAGATTGATACGACGGAAAATCTAGCGGATCCATTCACGAAGAGCCCGCGCAAAAGTCTACGATGAACACGTTAGAGGACTTGGATTGCGCTTGATGGCACCCACTTAGAAAGGAAACTTTTGTATAAGTGGGAGAAGCAAAGTGATGGTTGTTTGTAATAGCTAGTAGAAAGACACATTGTATACTAAAAGTTTGCTTTAGTATAAGTGGGAGATTGTTGATTTGTATATCAAAGCGGTTTGGTTGAGCTTGTATACAATGTTTCGTTACCACTATTACAATCTCCTATCCGATTTGAATACTTGATTGCATATATCGTGTCCCTTATCTCATATATAAGTTAGATCATATAGTGTGTGAAGATCACGTAAGTCCGTATGATTGGTCAAGCTTAATGAGATATAAAAGTTTCTGGTGAGACGACTTAAGGACGAGTTGTCGGTTTAGGCTGCGATATAGATAAGAAGTGACTTGACTTAGTTGCTTGTCTATCTTTGATACGTCTCGACGTATTGAAGGATCACATGAGATGAGTTCTTCTTTCGACCGTCATGAAGAACCAAGATCTCGGTGACTTACGATGATCTAAACCTCGATAAGGTATTAGGTGAGTATGAGTTCGACCATCACTTTGACTTGTTATGAGTGAGGTTATATGTTCTAACCCAAGATTCTCCGCATCTTGGGTGGTGGCGATCTTGTATGTCACGCTAGTTATCATGTCGAGTCACCGTATCCGTTAAGGATGATGACGCCCTTAGGAGCTCAAAAGGTTTATTGTACTAAACCCCCGCAGTTGAGTTAGCTCAAGTACAATAATAAGGTTGAGTGGTACTACTTAAGAAATGAAGTTATTAATCGTTTTAAGCGATGATTGCTATAAATGATTAATGGACGTTCGATATCTTAAATACGAGGATTCGTAATGTCTAAGTGCAAGCCCGACTCAACTTGGTAATAAAGGGTAAGTCAACATTCTTTCTCTAGTGGCATGATCGAATGTTTATAAATTAATTTATGTTGAAATTGAACATAAGATAATTAATTTATTTGAGGCCCATCTTTATTCCTTGCATTTGATCCACATTTGGCCCATCCAAAGTTCGTAAGTAATCGAGGAAAATCGCGCCCCTATTGCTCGATTGGCAAGATTTTATTCTCTTTATCCACATGGATATAATTATATTTATGGTATATGCATAGATCCTTTCCATATAAGATTATGGTAATAATCTTGAGAGTATGGAAATAATCCTAAGAGTATGGAAATAATCCTAAGAGTATGGTAATATTCCATATAGGTTTATGGTAATATTCCATATAGGATTATGGTAATATTCCATATAGGATTAAGGTAGTGCATTATAAATATAAGGTATGAGATAATGTCTAGTGAATGCTCACATATTGCAACTAGAATTTTCGCCATCTCATATATTTGAGAGAGAATTTTCGAGAGCTTGGTGAGAGAAAGGGTGATTTTCCGGTGCATTCTCCATAGCTCGTCCTCACCGACGTTGGAGTTTGGGTATCCGGATACAAATCCGAAGGTCAAAGCACGAGTCCGATCCGTCCGATCCGTCCGATCCGCTCGATCCGCTCATCTCGCTCCGTCGACCTCTTCGATCCAAAGGTAAACACGTGAAAACCCCAACGTGTTGCGATTTAATTATATAGACGCACGCTAGGTTTATAATCAATGTATGGTGAATTAAACACCCAAGATGGATCCTCGGGCGAGGGTTAACATACGTTTTCCTACAAAGACTTTCTTAAGTTATAGTATTCATCACAAAGGTACAAGGTTCTCCTTCCCATCGCGTAATTCTTGTGACAAGAGACATCCTTTTGATGAGAATGTTTTCCACATCTCACCGCTTCCATTTCTCCTCCATCCAGATCTCGATTCTTCCGCTCGCATGTGCCCCCGCATGTTGGTCTTTCCCACCCTACCTCCTCCTCCCATCCTTTTTCTCCTCCATTAGTCCTACTCCAACCTCTCCCTCCCATATCTACTCCTATTTCTTCTTCTCTTGGTATATCCTCCGACAATACTTTTCACCTTTACTCCTGCCTCTCCTTCACCTATTCCTACTGAGCTTCCTAACAACACTGAGGCTATTCCTCCTGTAGTTCCTGTACAGATTTCTCACCCCATGGTGACAAGAGCTAAGGCTGGCATTTTCAAGCCTAAGATATATTCTGTTTCTTCTCCTGATCAGTTTATTGATATGGAACCTAAAACTGTTTCTGAAGCATTATCTAGTCCTCTCTGGAGAGAGGCTATGGTCAAAGAATTGAAAGCTCTCTTTAAGAATCATACTTGGACACTCACTCCACTACCTTCTGCCAAAAACTCCATTGGGTGTAAGTGGATTTTTAAACTTAAACGTCATGCAAATGGAAGCATTGCTAGGTATAAAGCTCGGTTAGTTGCTCAAGGCTACACTCAAGAGCCTGGGTTTGATTTCACTGAAACCTTCAGCCCTGTGGTCAAGCCTACTACCATTCTTACCATGTTGTCTCTAGCCACTCACCAGAATTGGGATGTCACACATCTTGACGTGGATAATGCCTTTTTAAATGGTGCTCTTGATGAGACCATTTACATGAAACAACCTCCTGGATTTGAGATTGAAGGTGCTGTTCCTCTGGTTTGCAAACTGAATAGAGCTATTTATGGTTTAAAGCAAGCTTCAAGGTCTTGGTTTATGACTTTTAGATCTGTTTTACTTAACATGGGTTTTATACAGTTTAAAGCTGATCATTCTCTCTTCTTTGCCAAAGGATCCTATGCTTCTGTCTATCTTCTTGTTTATGTTGATGATATATTAGTGACAGGCACTTCCTCTGCTGGTGTTAACTCCATCATTGATAAGCTCAGCTCAATTTTTTCTCTCAAGAATTTGGGCTTCGTTAATCACTTCCTTGGCATTGAGATCTCATCCACGAATCAAGGTCTGCACCTTCATCAACAACAGTATGCTTTTGATCTTTTGGCTAAAGTTCATATGTCCACTGCTAAGCCTTGTCCAACGCCTATGGTTTCTAACATTCCTCTATCCAAATTTGATGGTTCTCCTATGCCAAATCCTCGTGACTACAGAAGTATTGTTGGTGGTCTTCAGTATCTCACTATTACACGGCCAGACCTCTCCTTTTCTGTTAATAAAGTTAGTCAGTTTATGTCAAATCCTCTTGACACACACTGGTGTGCGGTTAAACATATTTTGAGGTATGTTGTAGGCACATTGGATCATGGACTTCATATCATTCGCTCAGGTCAATCTAATATCATTGGTTTTTCTGACTCAGACTGGGCTTCTGATATGGATGACCACAGATCTACTTCTGGCATGTGTGTTTTCTTTGGTGGTAATTTAGTTTCTTGGTTTTCTAAGAAACAACATGTTGTTTCCCGTTCTAGTACTGAGGCAGAGTATTGCAATTTAGCTCACACCTCCGCTGAAATTACTTGGCTTACCAATCTGCTCCATGAGCTTTCTATCCCTCTGTCAAATGTTCCTGTTGTTTGGGTAGATAATTCTAGCACTATATCTCTGGCTTCTAATCCTATTTTGCATGCTCGAACAAAGCATGTTGAACTTGATATACACTTTGTTCGAGAAAAGGTTGCTGCTCATACTTTGCAGGTTCGCCATGTTCCTTCTATAGATCAAGTTGCCGACATCCTTACCAAACCACTCAGTTACCAATTCTTCACTCGCCTCAGGAATCGTCTTTGTGTTGTTCCTTTTCGCTCGCTCGAATTGAGGGGGCATGATAAACCAAGTCATGGAGTTCGTGGCTTTCCAGCCATGCCTGCAAAAGTAGATGCAGGACCACAGCTTACTGAAGAAGATTGAAGCTCATGTTTGTGACGCGTGTTAGTATATGATTGATCCATGTGTAGTGAGCTGGTTATGTATGGAATATTCTCTGATTCCTAGCTGCTAGGGTTGGTAGGATCTTTAACTATAAATTGTATTTTTGTTCATGGTAGCTGCATTAAGTATGGAATGAAGAACAGTGTTTTCATTATCAATATCGATGCTTTCTTTGTCATCTTTATCTTGTTTTCTATCAAAACCGCATTCGGACAATGACCGAACTCTCCGAAACCACATTGAAGCCGCCGGGAGAAACTACTCGACCGTCGACGAGCTGGTGGGCCATCTCCGCTCCTCCTAACCGCACTACGCCCGCCACAAGCTCCGGCCATTCACGAAGCAGATGGAAAGAGTAATTACGGTTTCACAGCAAAAGCAACGACGCCATGGACGACTCCAACGACGACGGCGATACTCCAATCATGATCAAACGAAAGAAGATAGACAATAAAGAGGAGAAACTCCAGGTAATTGAAGCTGAGCACTTGAGGGGTCGGAGCGACGAAAGTGGCGGCGGAGGATGCTCATCGTCCTCCCTGGCGTCATCTGGTTCTTCGGAAGGCGGCGATTCCTCCGAGGAAGAGGCGTCGACGTCGGAGGACGCCGTGTACGGCGAGAAGTTCGAGCCGGAATTTGATTTGATGAAGTCGACGATGCGTGAGGAGTTGCGGCGGAAATCGAAGAAATTGGTGGAAGGAAGAGCTGTTAATAAGGAAGCTCTGGAGTTGGAGGTGGTCGATAACAAGGGTATGAAGGTGGTTAATTTGATGAATGCGGAATCTAAATTAGGCGACAATTTGAATAAAACTTATAGGAAAAATTTGAATAAAAATGATAGGAATCATAGGGGTGGGAAGGATGGGAATGTGATTAATGGGCTAACGTTTAACGATTTAGGTGGGATTAGTGAAGTGGTCGAGGAATTGAAGATGGAGGTCATTATGCCATTGTTACATCCGCAGTTACCACACCACCTCGAGGTGAAGCCCATGGCGGGGATTTTATTGCTTGGGCCACCGGGTTGTGGGCCACCGAGCCATCGCCAATGAGACGCGAGTGCCATTTTACAAAATCGGTGCCACTTAACTGGTGTCTGAAGTTTCAGGTATTATATTTTTGTTTGTTACAGTGATGCATTGTTGCTACATTTAGGTAATTGTATGGATTTTTAGTCTTGAATTTAGAATGTATCCCCCGGTGATGAAATTCCATGGACTAATTCACTTGAGGTTAGAAATTTACAGCTCCACTGTGAGGATTCATGCCTTCTTCGTTCTCATTCTAAAATTTAGTGTGTATCCTTCGATGATAGAAGTCTGTGGACGAAATTCACTTGAGGTTTTGTTATGTTGAAAAATTGCAGCTCCATCGCGTGGATTCATATCATTCTGTTTTGTAGTTTCTTACTTGTTTGTAGTTCTCATTCTAAAATTTCTAGTCTTGAATTTAGCGTGTCCTTCACATATAGAATTCCAAATATGTAGTTCACTTTTCTTGAGGATGCTTTATACAGAAATTTACGTTTTCATTTGTGAACCTTTCAAGGTGCATCAGAAGAGAATATTCGAGAGTTGTTCAAAAAAGCACGCAGGACAGCACCATCTATTGTGTTCATCGACGAAATTGATGCAATTGCTTCAAAAAGGGATAACTTGAATAGGGAAATGGAGAAACACATTGTGGTACAGTTGTTGACTAGCATGGATGAATCACACTTGCCTATAGAACCTGCTTGTGACAATGGGGATTCTGCAAGTTCTAATTGCAGACCAGGCTATGTACTTGTGATTGGAGGAAATGGATCCTGCCTTGAGGAGGACTGGACAATTTTGTGGGATGTTGGCCCATATATCTTTTATTTATCTATCACTCTCTCACTCGGCCCATTAGCCCACCAGCCCATTAGCCCATAAACCTAACCCTACTTCTACCTTCCCCCTCTCCCGATGCCCCACTTTAACCTAAACCTAATTGAGGCTGCGCCTCTTTTCTCTCCCCCGTCTCCTCGTTTCCTCCGTTCATCCCACCACCATTACTGAGCTCTCTTGAGCTCTTCACCGCCTTTAATGGCCACACCGTGCTTCCTCCTGCGTCCTCCATGTATAAACCCCACCCCCGTACCCTTCTGTGATGTAGAGTATTTTAGAAACCATAGTGTGGTTACCCTATTGTTTACTCTGAGAAGGTGTCTAGTGAGTGAGTTAGGCTGCCGGATTCCTTTGTCAAGGTTTCCTGTTTGGTAGTCTGTAAAGCTTGAGAGGTTTCATTCTCTGCTCTACCTTTCACCTTCCGGAAACCCTAGATCGGTTGTTGCCGAGTGTTGCGCTGCCTTGTGGGAAAATCGAGCCACCGTGTCCGAGGACACCTTTTCCCACATTGTTACGATCTGTTCGTGTGTGTGCGGTGAAGAGTAGAAAGGTTCTTTAGTGCTTGAGCACTCTGTGAAGTTGGCAGAAAGGTTGGGAAACAAGAGGTGAACCCTTGGCTAGGCAGATACCCAACATTGGTATCAGAGCCACGGTGACCTAGCCCGGGGCACCCTCCGACCTCACCTACTTCACCCCGCCGCCATCGTCGCGCAAATTTCGCTCCCGACGAGCAAGGAAAACGGTAAGACCGGCCTCTCCCCTACCTGGGAGAGTCGGCTCTGGTAAAGCGGCTGAAACTCTTCTCCTAGTTCTAGGGTTTGTGTTCTGATCTGTGTTCTGTAATTTGGTGTTCTTGGTTTTATCTGTGTTCTGTCTTTGGGTATCTTGCGATCCTGTTTCGTATCTCGCTTCGCGCTGATTTATGTTTTTCCTTGAATTCCTTGTAATCAAGCATTCAAAAGCTTAAAGGTTAACTTTGCTTAAGGTCCGATTCGTCGGATTCACTTTAAAGTGTCTCCTCTCGTTGAGTAGCCCGGATAGCGTGGTTAATACAAAGGTTCTGATGGTTTCTTGTGATTTTCCTTGTTGTTTGAGTTTCGTTCCGCGTGTTCTTTCATTAATGTTCATCCGAAAACTCACTAAGTCTTGTGAGTTTTCGATTGGTAAAGTCGATTCTTGTTTGGAAAACGAACCGTGGGTTGTCTTGAGTGAACCTCTGCTCCACAGACTCATCTGTGCTGAGAACTGAGAAATCCTCAACACTTTAAGCCCTTGGTTTGTCAACCACAAGATAGGGAATTTTTTCCCTGATTTTCTTGGGTGTGGTTTGTTGGCTGTGCTCTCTGTGGTGATCTCCTGCATCTTCTCTGATTGTGTTTGTGCTACCCTCCTTGTGTGTTATCATGAACAACCTGAATTTGGTGCCTTTTAATGGAAGGGATGATTTCCAGGACTGGAAAACTAAATTGGAGTGTATTCTGGTAAAAGAAAAAGTAAAAAGGGCCATTGTTACCAAAATTGATAATACAACAACTGATGAAAGATTAATAGATATGAATGATAGTGCTAGGGCCACTATCTTGCTTAACCTAAGCAGTTCTGTGGTCAGAAAGGTTTCCCAACATCAATGTGCAAAAGATTTGTGGGATAATTTGAATTCTTTATACTCTACTTCAACTGAAGAAAATGCTTGGTCCCGTCCCTACAAAATCGCTTTATGTCATTTCAAATGGATATTTCAAAAGACATTGATGCAAATATGGATGATTTTAACAAATTGTTGCATGACCTAAAACTTCTTTGGAGATGACTCTATTGAAAATATTCGCTCAAATTTTGTTAGATCCATTCTGAATCATTTTCAAGTAAAATCGCTCTAAAATATGGTGGGTCTAAAGTGAACTGTGAAATGATTGTCAATGGCCTTAAAGCCAAGGAAAATGAACTGAAATTACTAAAATCCAAGCCTCTCATGGTGACATTATGTATGCTAATAAACCGATCCCAAAAGGCCTCACCATCAATCAAAATTCGAAAAACCCGTAAATGATTTTGTTAATAGGCGTAATTTTAATCAAGAACATAATCAACCTCATTTTCAAAATCAAAATCAAAGATTTGAACAAAACCTAGGAAGGTTTGTTGAACTGTGGAAAACCCGGCATTTTATAAATGTATGTAGGTCGCCAAAGAAGAAAAATTTTGTTCCTAATGAGCCAAAACAAATCGCTAATAATGTGTATGAAGAAGAAGGTGTGTATATGATGCATGACTATGATTTTCGATTATAAGTTACTCAAATGCCATTTCAAAATCTGTGAATTCGATGAATGGTTAATTGACTCTGTCAGTACCTTCCATGTTACCCTTTTAAACACATGTTTCATAACCTACAACCCGTTAAATCGGACATGTTGCCTTGGCTGATGGCCAAAACTGTGAAATTCTGGGAAAAGGTGATATATGCTTAAAATTTGAAAATGGGAGTTTGCTTACTTTAAAGGAAGTGAGATATGTGCCTAATCAAATTGGTCTTTTGTCTCAGATCTAAAATTGCCGATAGCATGATAAGTGGATCCGTGAATTATTTAAGGTTTCAATTTGAAAAAGACTCCAAAATATATTTTTCAGCTCCTAGAAAGGGAAATCTATATACTGTTCATGCTGAGTCTGTTCCTTTACTTGTTGCAAACATGGTGCATGAAGACAAATCCATAATATGGCATGCTAGACTAGGGCATATGAGTAATAAAGGGTTGGAAATTCGAATAAAACCGAGCTTTGGAAATGATAAAGTAACAGTGTGACATTTTGTGAACCATGTGTTATGGGTAAACATCATAAGTCTGCTTTTCCTGTGTCCAAACCTTATCCTAGAAATCATATAAGCACTGAAATTCTTGAGTACATTCACACTGATGTGTGGGGACCTGCAAAGGTATCCACACATGGTGGAAATTCATATTTTCTGTCCATCATTGATGATTTTTCAAGAAAAACCTGGGTATTTCTAATGAAACATAAATCTGATGTTTTTGAAAAGCTGTCTGATTGGGCTAATAAAATCCAAAATCAAACTGGAAAGAGGATTAAATTCTTAAGGTCTGATAATGGTCTAGAATTCTGTAATCAAGCCATGGACAATTGGTGTTCTACTTCTGGTATAACCAGACATAAGTCATTCCTACACCCCACAACAAAATGGAGTTGTAGAAAGAATGAATAGGACTCTCCTGAGAGAGTAAGAAGCCTTCTTGTTGCCTCCGGTCTCCCAAAACATTTTTGGGAGAAGCTCTCATTATCGCAACCTATTTGATAAATAGGTCTCCTCTGTTCCTTAAAGGAAAGTCGCTCAATCATCTTCGGAATAAACATGTTTGTCTCGAAACATTTAAAGGTGTTTGGGTGTCTTGCTTATGTGCATCAAAGTATAGGAAAACTTGAACCTAGAGCTAAGAAATGTGTGTTTTTGGGTTATCCTGATGGTGTAAAAGGATATGATTATGGGATAGAAGTGTACCGGTTTCAAAACATGCATAAGTAGGGATGTTGCATTTAATGAACTAAGTTTTCCATGTTTACATGAATCCTCACCCTCTCGCTGCTCAAGTGAGGTGAAGAAAGATAATATGCATGACAAATATGATTTCATGTTTTACCCCTCATTGCTCCAAATGAGGTGGATCCTCAAACCCCGAACAAGAGGAACTAAATGAACCTACACCAAACCTCTCGCACTGTAAACCGATTCTAACCCCATATCCGAATCAATCAATCAATCAACCCCGAAAACCTAAATGATTATCACCTTGCTAGAGATAGGGAAAGAAGACATGTGAGACCCGCCGCTAGGTTTGATGACTATAATCTCTCCTTATATGCTTTTAATGTGTTCACTAATGTTGATTATTAGAACCTAATTCCTTCTCTCAAGCCGTTGAGTCTCTTGAATCGATAAATGGCTTGCGACCATGAATTACGAAATGAAATCTCGCATGATAATGAAACATGGGTCCCGTGGAAAACCCGATGATTGTTATGTGGTTGAATGCAAATGGCTATTCAAGATTAAAGCGAACTCGAAAATGTTAGGTATAAAGCTAGGCTTGTAGCTAAAGGGTTTACCAAAAGGAAGGAATTGATTATAATGAAATCTTTGCCCATGTTGTTAAATTCACCACCGTTCAATAATGCTTGCCTTGGTTGCTCACTTTAGCGGGAACTGAAACAAATGGATGTTACTACGCTTCTTGCATGGTGAACTTGAAAATAATATTTACATGAAACAACCTGAAGGTTTTGTGAGTAAAGATTTTCCTGATCATGTTTGTTTGCTTAAAAAATCTTTGTATGGTCTGAAACAGTCTCCCAGACAGTGGAATATTAAATTTGACCAATGCATGCAAAGTTTAAACTTCTCCAGGAGTCAGTTTGACCATTGCCTTTATTACATGAACTCGGGCCTCTGCTTACCGCTCACGTATGTAGATGATATGCTAATCCTTGCCCTTGTTTGAAAACCATTCAGCATGTTCAAAAATGTTTATGTGATAATTTCAGCATGAAAGATCTTGGAGATGCAAAGAAAATCTTGGGTATGAACATAGAAAGAAATAGGGAAAAGTCCACCTTACTTCTGCATCAAAGTGATTATGTGAATCGATTTTGCTCAAGTTCAACATGTCTAATTGCAAATCGTTAATATACCTTGCTTCACTTTGTGCTAAGCAAGACACAAGCCCCTCAATCTAATTCGAAATGGATGAAATGAAAGATGTTCCTTATGCAAATGTCATTGGGTCCGCATGTATTTAATGATTAGCACTAGGCACGACATTGCATATGTTGTTCTCGCTTAAGTAGATATATGGCAAATCTCGACTTCTCATTGGGGAAGTCAGAAATGGTTGTTTAGATACTTAAAGTCTACTATGAACAATGGTGCGCTTTTTCTAAATCGATAATGGTGTTAAGTGTATTGGTTATGTGGATTCAAACTATGCTAATGACAAAGACCAGAGAAAATCTACTACATCATATGTGTTCACCTTATGTGGTTCTAGTATTAGTTGGAAATCTCAACTTCAAAGCATAGTGGCTTTATCCACTCATCAATCTGAGTACATAGCGACCATCGAGGTCATTAAAGAAGCTATTTGGTTAAAGGTGTGTTGTCTCGAAATAAACTACATTGATGATAAACCTATTTTGTACTCGATAGTCAATCTGCAATTCAACTGCAAAACCCCATTTTCATGATAGAACTAAGCACATCGATGTTAGGTACCATTTTATTAGGGATGTGGTTGAAAAGGAGAAATTATTCTTGATAAAATTCCTCCGAATTTAATCCTGGCGATATGGGCACAAATGTCTTCCTGTTGCCAAATTAGAATCTTGTAAAAGAATTCTTAACTTGGATAATGTGTTTGCTTGTTTTCTGCCTTTCCTTTATCATTCTGTTTGTTTTTTGCTTTGTTACATCTGCTTTTCTTTTCTCTGTGTGTCTGCATTTGGTTTGTTTGTTCTTTCTGCATCATTCTCTTCTATGATAACCTACTTATAGGTTTGAGAAATGGTGAGTTTACCTTGGTTGATCTCCGTGCTTGAGATTGAGTTAAATATGCTTAATATTTTCTCACCTCTATTATCTTGTCTTTGTGATAGGATGATGGAAAAATTGGCTATGATGAAAAAACCACTGATAATGGCGGGCACACTTCCTTGGCGATATAAAGATCTACGGGCCAAAGGTGGATATGTGGGATGTTGGCCCATATATCTTTTATTTATCTATCACTCTCTCACTCGCCCATTAGCCCACCAGCCCATTAGCCCATAAACCTAACCCTACTTCTACCTTCCCCTCCCGATGCCCCACTTTAACCTAAACCTAATTGAGGTCGCGCCTCTTTTCTCTCCCCGTCTCCTCGCTTCCTCCGCTCATCCCACCACCATTCCGAGCTCTTGAGCTCTTCACCGCCTTTAATGGCCACACCGTGCTTCCTCCTGCGTCCTCCATATATAAACCCCACCCCGCATTCTTACGTGATGTAGAGTATTTTAGAAACCATAGTGTGGTTACCCTATTGTTTACCCGAGAAGGTGTCTAGTGAGTGAGTTAGCTGCGGATTCCTTTGTCAAGGTTTCTGCTTGGTAGTCCGTAAAGCTTGAGAGGTTTCATTCTCTGTTCCTACCTTTCACCTTCTGGAAACCCTAGATCTGGTTGTTGCCGGAGTGTTGCGCTGCCTTGTGGGAAAATCTGAGCCACCGTGTCCGAGGACACCTTTTCCCACATTGTTCTGATCTGTTCGTGTGCAGACAGTGAAGAGTAGAAAGGTTCTTTAGTGCTTGAGCACTCTGTGAAGTTGGCAGAAAGGTTGGGAAACAAGAGGTGAACCCTTGGCTAGGCTGGATACCCAACAAATTTGATTGTGAAATTGAGTTAGGTGTTCCTAATAAGCTGCCCGGAGTGAAATACTCTGTGTTAACACGGAATCTTAGAGATGAAGGTGCTTTAGATCTTCTGAAAATAGCTGGATCGACTCCAGGTTTTGCTGGAGCAGATTTGACAGCACTATTTAATTAATTAATTATTGGTTTTTCTTGCTAAAAAAATTGGTATTTATTTTGATACATTGTGAATTAATTTAAATATATGGTTTTATAGTGATATTACATTTATTATCTAAATCTATGACAATATTTGCCACTACACTTTGTTTAGTTACCATTAAATTTGATCGAATTCCATATATAAGATAAACATGTAAACTGATATTTCATTTGGTACTTTGAACCGACAATCATGAGAAATGTCATTCCATTCTTATCATTACTTCATTCCGAAATTCATTTTATTCTATAGCTTACAAATATTTAGATAAAAAGCACAAACCATTAAACACACCAGTGAACCACTTGCACAAGCTAAAAACCTATTTATTTCACTCTCTTACAGAAACCAAATAACATTTCCTACACTATTGTCTCCTGACTCGATTCCTCAGTGCTCTTCTTGCAATCTCTGGCATTGAACAATATTTCTTCTAAATATAAGTAACCAAAGAATCTCTCATTCGACTTCAAAGCCGATTTTTCATGATCTTCATGACAGAAAATGTTTTTTCCACAGTTGCAGTAGCTACAGATAAAATAAGTGCAAGTTTGATAAGTTTATACAACAAGGGATATATAATATCTCTTTTTATCTTCACTATTTCATTGACAAG
This sequence comes from Salvia rosmarinus, assembly GCA_036937905.1. Taxonomy (NCBI): domain Eukaryota; kingdom Viridiplantae; phylum Streptophyta; class Magnoliopsida; order Lamiales; family Lamiaceae; genus Salvia; species Salvia rosmarinus. The sequence goes on along the minus strand of CM072818.1, from coordinate 2,914,980 downwards.
ATTTCCTATCCTTTTCAAATTGGCAAAGTCTTTGCTAGAATGCACATTAGTAAAATATTTTGAAGTTGGTTATCTAGAGTTATTATCTCAACTGAAAAAAAATCAGTTGAAATACCTTAAATTAGTAAAATAAAGAAAAAAGAAATTAAAAAAGATAAATGTGAGTTACCTTGGACTTGGGATATAAAGAATTGAAGCCCAAAAGATAAAAAAATTGAAAAGACTGGAGAAGCAGTGCAGTCTGTGTGATAAAATATAAAAGATACAATGGTTATGATAAAAAATTTCAATTTTCTACAACCCACAAACTTTTAGATAAAAAACAGAATAACACACAATGGGAACCATACCTCAGTGTTCTTTAATTTATTTATTTCACTCTTTAATATTTATTTCACTCTTTAATTTATTTATTTCACTCTTTAATTTATATATTGAAACTAATTAGCAATACCAACATTATTGTCTCCTGACTCCATTCCCCAGTGTTCTTCTTGCACGTCTTCTTCTCCTGTCTCTGGCTTCAAAAATCTCTTCAACAACCTCTTCTATTTTGCCGAAGTATTTCACTCTAAAGCTTCGACAGAATAAAAGTAGCCACACAAAGCTTCCTATGCCCACAACATATCCAAGTGCAGTGGATACGTATTCCCACTTAATCTCCCTCTTCTCTTCCGCATTTTCATGATCCGGTAGTGATACATCATTGACATCTGTATGATTGCAGCTTATGTTGAGATTGAAACCACACAACCCTGGATTTCCTTTGAAGGAATCAGCTGAAAATGTTTGCAACTGACGGCCATTTGGGATCATTCCGACCAGCTTATTGTAGGACAGATTCAAGACTGAAAGGAATGTGAGCCCTGCAAGCTCCATGGGTATCACCCCTGATAATTGGTTTCGAGAGAGGTCGAGTGATTCGAGCCCCTTCAACTCACCAAATGACTTTGGGATACTTCCATTCAAGGCATTGTGGGAGAAGTTGAGAGCATAAAGTGAGTGAAGATCACCAATTGCATTTGGTATCTCTCCTTGGAAATTATTGCAAGAGAAATCAATGGCATTAAATTCTGGCCAAATCCTATCAAACTGCTGGTCTCGCCCTTTTATGATTAATGTCATGTCAGAGCTACTCCATGAGTAATAGCTTGGAGTGTAAGTCCAAGTCCAAGGCCAAGCACTGTCCATTCCATTCCCTAACACCATCCGTCTCCAAGTAGAGAAGTTGATTAATCCTATATTTCCACTGAAATGATTTAAAGATATATCTAGAATTTGAAGCTGTGGCCAGCTATTGTGACATCTCACTTCTCCATGGAATCTGTTGGAGTGCAAAACAAGAACACGCAAGTTCCATGATGATAGCATGCACGGGAAAGTGTCATTGATCATGTTGTTTCCAACATTTAGGAGCTCCATCATCGTGCAATTTTCAAGAAACTTTGGGATTTTCCTTCTAAAGTGTTGTTGTGAAGATCCAACACACTAAGATCCATAAGGTTTTCAAGTGGGCAGGAGGGTATGCTGCCACTCAATTTATTGAATGACAAGTCAATAATATTGAGGTCTGTAGCACTACAGAGGGAGATTGGAATTGATCCACTAAAACTATTATTACCAAGTAACAAGTACCAAGACCATACGTGATGTTAGGTGGATGAGCAGGTGCAGCTCCCCCCTGAGTTGGTTAGAGCGCAAGTCTAGTTCTGTAAGAGAAGCAGAGATATTGTAAGGCTTTTCCAGATCAGTCAGAATGTTAAAAGAGAGATTCAACTGCCGAAGTTTTTCCCCAAATCCAACTAGGTATCTCCCCAGCAATCTGATTGTTTGACAAGTCCAAAGATTCTAGCATTTCAGAATGTTTTATGAAATCGGGAAAATCAGATATGTTACATGAAGCTAGTCCCAAGTGTTCTAGTTGTGGAAATCCATATGTACTTGAGTTGATTGACAAGTTGTTGTCAGATAGATCAAGACTTGTAAGGTTGGCAAGGCTATGAAGCTTGTCTAGTTGAAACGTGTTATTGAACAAGTTTCCAGAAAGCAACAAAGTGTCGAGACTCTTAAGTTGGAAGAAAGAGTCGGGAATAGGTCCTTCCAGTCGATTACCCCACAATTCTAACTAAACAATGTTAGAGACATTTACAACGTGAAATTCTTCAACTTGCCCAGTGAATTTGTTGTTGGCAAGTTGAATTGTCGATAATAAAGGGAGACCAAAGAGAGATTGGGGTATGTGACCGGTGAAAAATTATGCTCCAAATCTAAATAAACAAGATTGGAAAGACCTTCAAACAATGCTGAAGAGAGTGAGCCCTTGAACAAATTATAATGCAAGTCGACATATGATAACTCTGTTAGGTTAGCAAAGGTGAATGGAATGGATCCTGTGAATTGGCAATAAGACAAGTCTATAACCTTAAGAGCTCGACATTGAATAAGTGGTGGTAGGCTTCCAATGAGACCATCATTTTCAGATAAATCAAGATATTGCAAAGTAGGTATTTGGAAGATCCTACTAGGAAAAGAACCATTCAAACTACAGCGAGCAAGATTCAAGGTGGTCAAACTTGAAAATTGATGAACAAGTCCGGGACTGTTGTTGATAGATCATTGCCTTCTAGTTGAAGAATAGAAAGGGAATGGAGTTTCCAAAAGGACTTAGACAAAGGACCAGACAGAAAACAAAAACGCAAGCTCAAAGTGGTGAGGTTTGGTAAATATGAAGATATAATGTGGCTCCATTTTCCTGTTTCATCATAAGTGAGATCGACAAAATCAAGACATAGCTCTCTAAGCCCTGTTAGATTTTGGACAACCATCTCCAAATTTGGGTACTCCAGACGTAGATGCATCTCAAAATTTGATTGGTCATGCAAACTTTGATAATTGGCGGAGATATCGAGACTAACCAATCTCCTCAAGGTCAACATTTCAGCAGGAACCTGTCCAGCAAAACCAGCACCTGACAAATTCAAGTGTGTCAAATGGGTCAGATTGCGAATACCTTTTGGAATGGGAAATCGAGTGTAGTCGTTCAAGTCACTGGGTTTGAGCTCATTGTTGGCCAGGTTAAGCTTCTCCAAATATTTAAGACCGAACAAACTCGACGATTTCCCGATTCCACCATAAATGTACTCATCATCGAGTTTCAAACTAACGACGTAGCCTGAAACGTCACATTCCACACCGTACCACTTGCAGCACTCATCGCTTTGATTCCACTGCACCAGTTTCGTTGAATTAAAAGAATCGAATTCCAACTCATTCCTGAGTTGAAGCAACAAGGTTTTCTGATGGTGAAGACATTGGGAATAAGAAGAATGAGTAGTGAAGATGAAGGAGTAAAGTATATAAATGAATAAAAACTTTAGAAGCATTGTGAAGAGGATAATATTGATGACTGAAATTGTGTTATGAACAAACTTGCATGTTTGTGGCTTTAAATAGACACTAGAAAGACTACTTTTGCTGTTGACTGCTTGTTTTATGTAGCAGATTCTTTGGAATGAGACTGCCACTTGAAAGAATATAGCAGTAAAGAAAAAACTTAGTAAAATCATCAAATTTTTGTAAGATATATATATATATATATATATATATATAGTGAGGTTCAAATAAGAACCAATTTTAAGAACTCATCTTTTTTGAGAATTTGAGAACCACGCATAAGACGTTGACGATAATGCACAAAACAGTATAAAGTTGTGCATAACGAAAACTTTCTAAAATTGTTGCATAACAAAATAATTTTAGAAAGTTTTCGTTATGCACAACGTTATACCGCTTTGTGCATCATCTTCAACGCCTTATGCATGGTTCGCAGAGTTCAAAAAAATGTGGTTCTCATTTGATCCATTCCTATATATATATATATATATATAGGGAGGGTTAACGTGAGAACCTTTTTATCATGAGAACGTGAGAACCAAAAATGATGAATTCACGGTGAAAGTTGATGAATCCGAGAAAAGTTATCGAATCCAAAAATAGAATTTTCGACCCATGGGATTCGAACCGGGTGAAAAATTTTGAATTTTGAATTCATTAACTTTCTCAACGGATTCATCAACTTCTCAACGGATTCATTTGGTTCTTAGTTTTAGGATAAGAATGGTTCTTATTTGAACCAAACTCTATATATATATATATATATATATATATATATATATATATATATAGGGGTTGGATCCGGTGAGAACTCATCTTTTGAGAACTTGAGAACCATGCATAAGGCGTTGAAGATAATGCACAAAACAAGATAAAGTTAGATAACGAAAACTTTCTAAAATTGTTTCACAACAAAATAATTTTAGAAAGTTTTCATTATGCACAATTTTATACCGTCTTGTGCATTATCTTCAACGTCTTATGCATGGTTCGCAGAGTTCGCAAAAAAGATGTGGTTCCCATTTGATCCATTCCATATATATATATATATATATATAGGGGTTGGATTCAGTGAGAACACATCTTTTTTGAGAACTTGAGAACCATGCATAAGACTTTGAAGATAATGCATAAAACAATATAAGTTGTGCATAACGTAAACTTTCTAAAATTGTTGCACAACAAAATAATTTTAGAAAGTTTTCGTTATGCACAACTTTATTCGCTTTGTGCATAATCTTCAACGCTTTATGCATGGTTCGCAGAGTTCGCAAAAAGATGTGGTTCTCATTTGATCCACTCCATATATATATATATATATATATATATATATATATATATATATATATATATATATATAAGGGTGATTATTGTAAAACCATCATTAACCTATAAACTACGAACTTCAAATCATCCGAATTCGCCGTAAGTGCTCGAATCCGAAAATTAAAATTTGCCCTCATCGGATTCGAACCCACCCATGCATTTGAATCCATCAAGTAAGGTGATGAATTTATCGTAAATCTTACTGAATCAAGGGTGAAAATGGTTCTTATTTTATACTTTAAGATTAGGTTATTGATCTCATTCATATATATATATATATATATATATATATATATATATATATACTTTTTAGATTTGAATTGGTCTCCATCTATTAGTTGTAAATAAGACAAGATTATCTTTCATTAGGGCACAAATAAATTTGCATACTATATACGTACATAATGAGGGTTCTTTGGTAATTCTTTATCAATTTCAAAATTATAGTACTTATTTTCTTTAATTGAATTTATATTTTACACATAACCTTTGCATTAATTTATGAATAAATATGATCAAATCCCTATATTCTCGGGAATCTCATATATGCACGATTTTTTCCGCTAATTTAGAAAAGACTCTATTCAAATCCCTAACTATAGGAAAAAAATATATACACATTTTTTTGTTAATTTAGGAAAAATACATACACGTTTGTTTTTTCCTTTATGAACAAACATATATGAGAAAAAAAAAATCTTTATTTTACCACAAAAATCATGTAACATCAATGATCATTAGTGACGATTAATAAGGAAAATTAGTTAAGTAATAAGAAAATGTGATTTAGGCTATCTTTCATTATAGTAACATCAATGATAATTGACTCATCAATTTAGGCTATCTTTCATTATTGTAATTTCCACAAAAATTGAAACATGAAATTTGACTGAGTCAAAATCTGATTGATTTTCATTTGTCTCAGCCCATTCTACACTCAATCACTAATGTATTTATTGTGCTTGGCATTCCAATACCAGCCATTCACAATTGATCTATATTGAATTGGTGTCTTTGGTTGGTTTTGTTATGACCATTATGCCCGCCTTCAGCTCCGCTCCTGTATGTGTCTTTAACGTGCGCTACGAGAATTATTTTTAATTTCCACAAAGACAAATATATGATAGCGATTTTTCTTTTACTTTTCCTTTTTTACTTTTATTCTAATATTGACTAATGAAACATCTGACAAATATGCGCATGTTCCGCAACCATTTTATACTCAATCCTAGATATATTATCTTTGGCTTTTCAATGCCAACCATTCAGTGCTTTGGTTTTGTTTTTATATGCCATTATTATTTACCTAAAATTTATAGAAAATTGTATTTTTTTTTTTCCTTTTTTCTATATAAGAACATAAATACGGAAGTGCGCATGCATGCAAATGGCGATGGTTTTGAGTGGAGGAGCTATATGGTACGAGACCTTTTGGTTGAAATCTTGATCACTAAAGGTAGGGCTAAATATAACAAAAACTTATTCTAATTACCAAAATTATTAAATTTGAAATTAATTGTCTTGTTTATTACCAATCCGAACCAACTTCAAATTTCATTAACTTCTACTATTGGAAAGACTTAGCAATTGATATGGGTCTTCATAGTTAGTCGTTCTGAAATAATGGAGTCCTTGTGGTTCCACCTTTGGCAAATTGACTAAAGATATTTTTTTGTCAGTCTACATGATAATTGATATCGTTTTCTTAATTTATTCAAACTTTTCTTGTCTTAATTAGGAGAAAAACTTTGCAGTGCCATGTGTCTTAAAAGATGTCTTGTGATTTTCCTCTAAAAAAAAGGAAAAAAATGCTTTGTGATTTACGAAGATGACTCGAGGTAAGGGTCGGCTAGACCATGAGAAGGGCCCTGAAAAATTAGGCCCTATCGATATTTTGTGTGTCTATATATAACATTTATGATAAGTAAATATGTTTTTATTTTATCTCTTTCATATATATATATATTATAAATGAGCAGATGAAATTATAGTTTTGTATTTAGAAACAAGTTTGGACGGACTATAACAATAAAAAAATTGGTCTGTCATGCCCACCTTCGGCTCCGTCCTGTATGTCGCTTTAACGTGGGCTACGGAATTATTTGTAATTTCCACAAAGACTATGATAGCGATTTTTCTTTTCCTTTTTTACTTTTATTCTAATACTGACTAGTGAAAGCTTTGATGAATATGCATTTTCCACAACCATTTTATACTCAACCCTGGATATATTATCTTTGGGTTTTCAATGCCAACCATTAAGTGCCTTGGTTTTGTTTTTATATGCCATTATTATTTACCTAAAATATATAGAAAATTGTATTTTTTTTTTCTATATAAGAACATAAATACAAAAATATGCATTCATGCATGCAAGTGGCCATGGTTTTGATTAGTGGGGGAGCTATATTGTTCGAGACCTTTATGTCGAAATCTTGATCCACTAAAGGCAGGGCTATATATAGTAAAACTTATTCTAATTAACAAAATTATTAAATTTGAAATTAATTGACTTGTTTATTACCAATCCGAGCCAAGTTCAAATTTCATTAACTTCTACTGTTGGAAAAGATTTAGGGATTGATATGGTTCTTCCCAGTTAGTCGTTTTGAAATAATGGTCCTTGTGGTTCCACCTTTGGTAAATTGACTAAAGATATTTTTTGTCAGTCTATATGATAATTGATATCGTTTTCTTAATTTATTCGAACTTTTCTTGTCTTAATTAGGAGAAAAACTTTGCCGTGCCGTGTGTATTAAAAGATGTCTTGTGATTTTCCTCTAAAAAACAAAGGAAAAAAGATGCTTTGTGATTTACGAAGATGACTCGAGGTTAGGGTCGGCTGGACCATGATCGATAATTTGTGTGTCTATATATAACATTTATTTGATAAGTAAATATGAAATGACGTAATGGTTGTCTTACTTTTCAAAAGTTCTTGTATTTTGAAACGGTCATGATTCGATCCTTGTTTCTTGCATATTTTTTGAACAATATTTTGCATCATATTTTCCCATAGAAAAAATTCCAACTATAAATCTTGTAATTTAATTCCAAAATCTACTCTTCTGAACGCTAGATATTCTTGCACAATTTGATTCTCACAACAATTACATATTTTTAGTCTTATATATATATATATATATATATATATATATATATATATATATATATATATATAAAATCAATTATAATGCTTATTATATTTTTTTAGTTGATCTTTTATGTTTGATAATGTAATTAATATCAAGGATATTTTTGTTGTGTAACAAATATATACTTTATTTTAAAAATTTGTTGATATTTTTTATTTATATTATATTAATTGTAGTGATTATTTAAAATTGTAGTTTTTAATAGTATTTTATGTTTGTCATTGTGATATTTAACAAGAAGATTTTTGATTAATTGTTTTGATAAAATTATGTCTAATAGAGAATATGAAAACGATTAAAGAAAAAAAGAATCGATATGTTAAATGTTAATTAAATCCTAAACGGGAGCACTTGATAAATTTGTTTTAAATAATTAAAAAAGGCTCAACAAGTTCATTGAAATAATAAGATCGATGTATTTGAGAATGAATGTTACACACATAAGCTTGAAGATATTGTGAACAAAATTAAAGAAGCAACAATATGTTGATACCACTATTGGTGACGAACAAAAAAAATGATATTTTTGTTGGAAACGAGTCAAAAAATATAGAGACTTTCAATGCAATCTCTACCAATATGTATGATCCTGAATAATGGAAATATATTGACATGGAGTTTAAGATATTGATAATAAAAAAGGTCCAATATTGGCACAAAATTTATACGTAAATTTCTTTAATATTTCGCCTCAGGCCGCCAAGTTTTAGGATTCGGACCTGCTTGAGGTTTTTCATACTTCAATTATATGTTTGCAAATTTTTCATGTGAGCTGATGTAGCTAGTAGGGTTGAAATTCGGTTTCGATTAATCGAAATCAAAATTGAGAAGAATTACTAACCAAACCGACCCCGATCGTTAGTGGCTAAGTTTAATTAACTGAATTTACAATATTAATTTTTTTAAAATAAATAAATAAATATTACCGAAATTAACCAAAAATAATCGATAATAACCAAAAAAATCGAAATTATACCCGATAACCGAAATTAATTTAAAGGATGTAACTGATGTTAATCGATAACCGACTTTTTCGATTTCGGTTTTGGGTTAACCGATAACCGAATACTGGATAAACACCCTAGTAGCTAGCGTCTTTTCCATATAATTAATTTGTAAAATAAGATCAAAATTGTCGAATGTAGCAATCGAATATAAATTTATCTGAGATGTTTTGCCCCAGTTTCAATTCTATCTCTAGGTGGAATGATGCAATTCTGTCGAATTCCGGATACACTTGTTACTAGTGCATTCGTCTAATTTATTCTTATGTATGTATTGTAGTGACGAAATTATGAATATTTGTGAGGAATAATTAATAATTAAAAAATAATAAGTAGAATTTAAAATAAAACTAGAAGTTAATTAAAAAATTTAATGCAATTATAATTTTTTTTTATTACGTCATACATAACATAGGATATTAGTTTATTACTCTCTCTGTTTCACTCAAGATGACCCATTTTTTTCGACACGATTATTTAGGAGAATGATATATAATAATTAAAGTGATAAAAAATAGGTAGGTCCCACAATTTTGAAAAATAATTATTTTCTCAAAAAGAAATAAGTCATCTTGTATGGGACAGTCCAAAAAAGAATACATGTAATCTTGGATGGAACGGAGAGAGTATAAAACATTATAAATATTTTATAATCAACTATCAAAATATGTCCTGAAAGTCACTACTCAATTGACTTTTCTAATAAGCCTTAGTATTCACACGTCTAAGAACTAAAAACACTTCAATAATTAAATACAGTTACAATAAATTAATACATATATCTAATCAAAATAAATTTAATTTATTTCATTAATAAATAGTAATTTAATTCGCACCTCCGCGCAGCAGCTTTGTCGTCTGTCATCGCCACCCGGCCGCGACCCGCCTCTTCTACAATTTCAATTTTATTTATAAATTCTGTTTCCTCGTCATTTTCTTGAATTTTTTTATTAATTTTTCAGTTTTATTATGTAAATCCTTTTTTGATATCGAATCAAAATTCGAACTCTATTTATGCATGTGTGAGAGTGTTTGCATGTCTACAAGTGAGAAACAAATCATGGGAGTTAATATAAAGTTTACACCAAAACAACATAATTTTAATTAACCTTTTTTAAGGAAGATTAATAATTATTTCTCTCCATTTGGGCTATACTAACTTGATATATAGTTCGCTAAATTCCTAGGCCTACTGAAAACTCATTGTAGCAAATCAGAAAATCCGAAGCCCATCAAAAATTATTTGGGGTGTTACAAATACCCAATCGCTGCATGACACGTCGACTTTTCGTCCGCAGAATTTGAGAAGAAATTTTTCTCAACTTAATTACTTGTCATATTTAATAATTATTCTCAACACATATATAATAATTATTCTAACCTAATCAACAAGAAATCACAAGAAGTTGAGCCCAAAACATCTCTAAAAATTCCCCAACAACAAATCACAAGTGAAACTTACATGTAGAAACGAAGGGAGGCAGATGGAGGAGACGAACGGCGGAGGGTTCACGGAGAGTGGACGGCAGCGGCAGTGGCAGTGGTGGAATCTGAGACATTTGACTTATGATATGAAAGTGGTGGAATCTGAGACATTTGACTTATGATATGAAAGTTAATGGACTAGTAATTAGATTATGGGCCTAATTAATTAAATGTTAGACATTAATTAATTAAACCTAAAGTCCATTAAACTAAGTAGTGGGTGGTTATCTTTATAATGGAAGTTAATCTTTGAAATTAACGTGAGACCGATATCTGAGAACACACACTACTGAAACGCATCGCAAAATTGAATAGGAGATTCTTGGCTTCTCTCGTTCAATTTTGACATCGAGGAATTGTTTCTGCGGCTGATTAAAGACACGTGGATATCATAGTCGTGGAAACGATCTCGAATGATACATTGGAAGCTCGGAAGCTTTACTAATTCTTCGGAAGCGTTGTCAAACACTTAAGTCATCGATCCTCGTGTATATAGGGCTCTTCGCATGTTTAATTATAGATCTAGATCAGTTCTTGATGTTTTATTCAGCTGCGCATTAGATGTTGTCAAGAACGAATCCTAACAGTGGTATCAGAGCCAGGTTCTCGATCTATAATTAATTAATTCGAGTACTATTTTAATTGTGGATTTTGAAAATTTGGAATTTTGATAATCTGATTTTTGAAATCAGAAATTAATTTTAATTTTTGGAAAAACGAAATCTGAATTTTTGGAAAACTGATTTTTGAAATCAGAAATTGTTTTGTGTAATTGGAAAATTAAAACTGAAAATTCTGGAAATCGTTTTTGGAATTGGTTTCGCCGGATTTTTTCATCACCGCCGACTCTGAGTCGTCGTCGTCGCCGGAATCACGGCGTTGGAAGAACGCGGCGTTCGGGGTTCGCGGTGTTGGCGAAAGGGCGGCGGCGCAAGCGTCTGTCGTCGTGCGCTAGATGGGCGTGGGTGAAATCGAGAAGGATGCTGGAAGTCGCGCGCACGAGCGCCGGCGCTGGGCGTCGACGGAGCTCGGCATCGGGAGTCATCGGCGACGTGGAGTCGCTGGCGGAACGGGAGGCGGCGCGACGCGCGAGCTTGAAACCCGTTAGGGTTTTGTCCGTCGATCTTCGGGCCGCGCTGCGTTGGGCCGGGTCGGGCCGGGCGCATGCGGTGGGTCGCGTATCGGCTTCGGGGCGGGCGTGCGCGCGCGGGCCTTGGGCTGCTCGGGCCGCGCTTGTGAAATTTTGGGCGTTTGTTTTAAATGTAACAGCCCTTCTGGGGCATCTGATTAAAAACGTTTATTGTTTTAAAATTGATAAAATTTAATTTTCAATTAGACAAATTATTTTATTAATTGGATTAATAAGTTTTGTTTAATGTTATTAGTTTGAAATAATAACATTAATTTCGATTTTGTATTAATTTAGAATTAATACAATCTAATTATATACATGGATTTAATTTATTAATTTAGAATTAATAAATTTAATCACAATTTTAGAAATTAATTTATTAATTAGATTAATAATTTTAATTATATTATTATTTTGAAATAATAATATAAGGTTTGATTTTATATTAATTTAGAATTAGTATAATTTACTAATGTACATGATTACTTTTATTAATTTAGAATTAATAAATCTAATCACGATTTTGGATATTGATTTATTAATTAGATTAATAAATTTTAACTTTATTATTATTCTTGAAATAATAGTATAAAGTTTGATTTATATTAATTTAGAATTAATATAATATTCTAATGTGCATAAATTGAAAAATTGATTTATTAATTAGATTAATAAATCTCATTTGATTATTATTTTAGAAATAATGATACTAAATATATATTTATATTAATTTGGAATTAATATAAATGTTTAAATCCACTTTTAATTAGAGAATTAAATTATTAATTAGATTAATGAATTTATTCGTTGAGCCATATTTGCTGTTTTTCTGTGATAAGCATGCTATTTGATTTTATGCTTATCTTTTTAACTATAGTAGTTAGAGACCGCTCTTATGTTTGGGTAGGCGGCGCCCAATATTTGTAGTCCGTGTTACTATGTTTGGGTAGGCGGCGCCAATATGTGGTCGCATTCATGCCTGGGTAGGCGGCACCCAGTAATTGTTTTGAATTTAATATTAGATATTAAATATACAATTAGTATCACATGTTTTATCCCCATAAAATACAAGTCTTGTTTCTTTGAAACAAAGCGTGTAAATCCATCATAATTGTTTGAGGCCAATAACCTTTTCGTCAAGAGTTTTACACCCTCGTGTTTACTCCCAAATCGATAAGGCCAAGACTCACTCATAGATGTATGGTTAGCATCGTGTGATGGGGTTGACTTGCTTAATTATTTTGTATTGCCCTCGTGATCAAGATAATTAGTGGACACATATTAATTGGATTAATAAACAAAGAGTTGAGGACTGTTGTTGCATTCGGATTCAAAACCAACCAAGTGTCATTATTGTGGTCATCAGCCCTCACAGAGGCTGCAATGATGCAAACTTAATCGATACAAAACTGTTGCTGCAATTGGCTTTGAGGCCTAGTGAGTGATATTATTGTAGTCATCAGCCCTCGAAGAGGCTACAATAATATTGACTTGGATCTTGGACTACTAAGATTTATATATTTGTTATAAATCCGTATATTGCATTTTGGGGTGCAATACATGTTAAAATTAGTGGGAGCTAATAAATATAATAAACCCTTGTTTGATTAGTGATACGATTGTGATCTGTGTTTTCTTTGTTCTAATTTTGTTCTAATTTCTGTTAATTTTTCGCTCGCCACGATGTCGACTATGTTGTATAAGTGTTTGATGGAAACAAATTTGTTGACTGGGTCAAACTATACGGATTGGCTACGTTGACTGCGCTTGGTATTAAGGACGGATAAGATTGAGTATGTCTTGGACAAACCAATCAGTATCATCCCTGATGAGCGTTCTCCCAGTATGCCTCGTTTGAAAGGGTTGCTCATGAGAAGCACGTTGAGGATGCTATGTCGCTCGAGGCATTATGTTGACTTCTGAGTTTAGAACTCAAAGGCAACATGAATGCATGCCGCCCTATAAAATGATTCAAACTTGAAGAGTTTGTTTGCCTCGAGAGGCACAAACCTCGAGTATGAGATACTCGAGATCCCTTCAGTGCACACTTCATGAAGGGCACCGGAAGATAGGCGCCCAAAATTGAGGCACAGGTGCAATGGGTGGTAGCTCGTGTGTTTGTCGTTGAGATAAATATGTCATAAATAACTCACATTCTTGGGTATTAGATACCGGTGTGGCTCACACATTTGTAATAATGTGGAGGGGCTTTGTGACAGCAGATCAACATTTTGGATATTCTCAAGAATTTCATCATGATTTTCTTGAGGTGGAGGTGGCACAACTATTGTGTCATCTTGTATTTGATGAGTCTCATTGTCTTCTTGAGATGGTAGTGGCCCTCTAAGAGTCATTTCCCCTCCCAATAGATCATCAAATACTCCCACTGAATTCTTGTTTACACCATTAAACAATCCTTCGTCCTCTGTGTCGTTTTGTGGTTCTTGAATTGCTTCAAGATCTACCTCGTTGTGTCCTTGTTCCTTGGAAACATAAGAATCTTCAAGAAACGTCATATTTCTAGAAATGATCACCTTGTGATCTCGGTGAGTAGAATTCATATTCTCTAGTTTCCTTAGGATAGCCCACAAGATAACACTTCTCACTTTTGATTCCAACTTATCGATCAAGATTTTCTTAACAAAGCAGACAACCCGGTCCGCAAATAGTTAAGATTTGCTCTTTCCATACCATATCTCATATGGTGTTTTCGATCGATTTAGAAGGAACCTATTCAAAATATGAGCAATGTAAACAAGGCATGGCCCCAAAGGAATAAAGGAGACTAGCGAAACTCATCATGGATCGAACCATGTCTAATAAGGTTCGATTTCTTCTCTCGGATACACCATTCAATTGTGGTGTTTCGAGGAGTCCGATCGACGGATTCCATGTGATTTCAAGTAATCAAGAAATTCTCGGCTTAAGTATTTGAAATCGCGAGGCGAAATAACAATCATAAATCTAGTCTATAACCGAAGAAGATCCATCTATAAGTCCCCAGCGTTGTTGGCAACTCTTGCTCCATTTCACGCAGGTCGACCTCCCGTGATTCACCTTCCCGGAAGGTGGACCCACGCGGGAAATGGGCAAGAAGCCGCCAACGGTGGGGACTTATAGATGGATCTTCATTCGGGTTATAGACTAGATTTACATGATTGTTATTTCGTTCTCGCGATTTCAAAGAATATTATTTCCATTCCTATGTTGGACATTGAAGGGTTTTCCTTCCATTTTGGAAATGGTAGATGCGCTTTCTCTTAACGAGTGTCTTATGGAAAGCTTTTATTTCGAATGGTTTATATATGCTTGAATGTGAACGAGATATTCTCAATGTACAAAACAAACGACCTAAGCTAAGTGTCTGAATAATGCTACTTATCTTTGGCATTGTAGACTTTGTCATATTAATGAGAAAATGATAGCAAGGTTGAGAAAATTAGATTATCTCACACCATTTGATTTGAATCATATGGTTCTTGTGAATCATGTCTCAAAGGAAAATGACTAAGAAACCATTTTTCGAGAAAGGGTTACGTACAAAGAATTGCTAGAGTTGATCCACTTAGATGTGTGGACCGCTTCCGACTCAAGCAAAGGTGGATATTCGTACTTCATTACTTTACCGATGATTATTCAGGTTTGGGTATGTGTATCGATGAAACACAAATCAAGCTCTTGATAAGTTCAAAGAGTTTAAGTTAGAAGTCAGAAATAACTTGGTAAAGTATCAAGCATCTTCGATCGATCGAGGGGGAATCCTTAAGCCGAGAATTTCTTGATTACTTGAAATCACATGGAATCCGTCAGATTGACTCCTCCGGAACACCACAATTGAATGGTGTATCCGAGAGAAGAAATCGAACCTTATTAGATATGGTTCGATCCATGATGAGTTTCGCTAGTCTCCTTTATTCCTTTGGGGCCATGCCTTATTTACCGCTGCTCATATTTGAATATGGTTCCTTCTAAATCGGTCGAGAAAACACCATATGAGATATGGTATGGGAAAAGCAAATCTTAACTATTTATGGACTGGGTTGTCTCGCTTTGTTAAGAAAATACCGATCGATAAGTTGGAATCCAAAAGTGAGAAGTGTTATCTTGTGGGATATCCTAAGGAAACTAGAGGATATGAATTTACTCACCCGAGATCAAGGTGATCATTTCTAGAATGTGACGTTCTTGAAGACTCTATGTTTCCAAGGAACAAGGTCACAACGAGGTAGATCTTGAAGCAATTCAAGAACCACAAAACGACACAGAGGACGAAGGATTGTTTAATGTGTAAACAAGAATTCGATGGGAGTATTTGATGATCTATTAGGAGGGGAAATAACTCTTAGAGGGCCACTACCATCTCAAGAAGACAATGAGACTCATCAAATACAAGATGACATAATAGTTGTGCCACCTCTACCTCAAGAAAATCATGATGAAATTTTGAGAATATCCAAATGTTGATCGATCAACACGGAAGAACCTACTCACATTCGGAATGAACGGCTGAACTGCAAGAAACAACCCAACTCAATAGGCCACAGAGGACTCGTCGTGCACCCGAAAGATTGAATCTAATGGTTGAGAACCAAGATGATGAAGTCGAATCGGATGATGATGAACCTAAGACCTATAATGAAGCGGTGTCTGGCACCGATTCAAAGATGTGGCTAGAAGCCTTAATATCTGAAATGGACTCGATGTATTTCAATCTAGTCTGGGAACTAGTTGATGACTTACCAAATGGGGTTTACCCCATAGGCTGCAAATGGATCTTCAAAAAGAAGAGAGATGCAGATGGTAAGATACAAACTTACAAGGCTAGGTTGGTGGCAAAGGGTTATAGTCAACGTAAAGGCATTGACTATGATGAGACATTTTCACCGCTTGCAAAATCAAGTCCATTAGGATATTACTTGCAATAGCTGATACTACAATTTTGACATTTGGCAAATGGATGTCAAAACGCGTTTCTCAATGGAGAACTAGAAGGTGATGTCTACATGACTCGACTGAAGGTTTTGTATCCAAAGAGAGGGCGAATGTAGTATGTAGGCTAAAGAAGTCCATTTATGGACTTAAGCAAGCATCGAGGAGTTGGAACATTTGTTTTGACAGAGCTATCAAATTGTTTGACTTTGTCAGAAGCAAAGAGGATCCTTGCGTTTATAGTAAGCGCGAGAATGGAAACGTTGTCTACCTTGTAATATATGTCGATGACATTCTGATTATGGGAAGTGACCGATCCATGATGCAATCCGTGAAAGACTGGCTGTCAAAATCCTTTATGATGAAGGATCTTGGTGAGGCCTCCTACATCCTTGGGATCAAGATCTATCGGGATAGACCTAATAGATTGTTGGGGCTGTCACAATCCACTTATATAGACAAATTGCTACGGCATTTCTCAATGGAAAATTCTAAGAAAGGATTTCTTCCTATGGGACATGGCATCAAGTTGTCTAAGAAGGATTGTCCTTCTAATGACAAAGAAGTTGATTGCATGAAAATGATCTCATATGCTTCGCTATAGGATCAATCATGTATGTCATGATATGCACCGGGCCGATGTGGCCTATGCGCTTAGCATGATGTGATTTCAAAAAATCCGGTGAGGAACATTGAAAAGCTGTAAGACTATTCTTAAGTACCTTAGAAGGACTAAAGAATTCTTAGTCTATGGTGGGCAGCGAGCTATCGGTGATGGGTACACGATGCTAGCTTCCAAATGCAGAACCATGACGACTATAAGTCTCGATCCGATATGTTTTCATCCTCAATGGTGGAGCGGTGAGTTGGAACAGTTTCAAACAGACTACTACGCCGACTCGACCACCGAAACCGAGTATATTGTTGCATCTGAAGCTGCTAAAGAGGCGGTTGCCCTGTTGGAGTTTGTGAAAGAATTGGATGTTGTTCCAAGTGCAAGCGGTCCGATACCATTGTTCTGTGATAATACTGGTGCGGTCGCGCAAGCAAAGGAACCAAGAGCCACAAACAGAAACAAACATGTTCCAAGACGATATCATCTGATTAGAGAAATAATAGAAATGGGACATGTAAAATTAGAAAGAGTACCCACTGACGATAACTTAGCTGATCCTTTCACCAAGCCGTTGTGTATAGAAAAACACAACAAACATTTTGAGGGCTTGGGTGTTAGACATGTGGGAAATTGGCTTTGATTCAGTGGGAGTTTGTAGTTTGTATGTTTTAGAAACTCATTTGTTGAGACATACTTTCTTTTGATCACAATCGAAGATAATGTTTTATCTATGGGTTTTGTGCATTTAATCGAATAATTATTTTGATGTTTGTCGTTATTCTCTTATTTGTTACCTTTAATTATAACTGTCATTTTTGCTGTGAGACATCAATGATATAGTATAATTCTAAAATAGCTCTAACCAATGATCATCAAGAATGAGATATTGATGATATGTCATAGGTTAGCATGTGGTCTGCATCACATTCTTAGAGAATGTAGTGGTTCTCGCAACTACGAGATATTTGATATCCGTGATGGACACATGAATACTTTGGAGAGTATTGGTATAGCCTGCTATTAAATCGTTTGTTAGATGTCTACGATTTCTTAGTACGTGGAGTATGTAATAGTCCTTAGACTTGAGGTCATTACATATTTTGTTTGTTGAGTGTTGTACTTTGACCAAGGCAACGCTACAGTGGCAAGACACGGCTTGGATTGAGTGCATCATGAGACAAATGAAAATGGTAGTTGAGCCAAGAATGAGATTCATTCCTCGATTAGATTTTCGGTGAGCACTTATTTTCTCTATATTATTCGACTATAAAGTCATTGGTTAATGAAGAGATATATTCAATTAAAGTAATTGAATATGATCATATGGGTCTTATAATAAAGATGAGAAAATGATTGAACTATCGATAGACACATAGCAAAATCCTAGACTCAATCGAGTGTGTCATGAATGAAATGATATTACATAAACTTCATGTAAAGGTTAGTTTATTGTTTTCCACGTAAACGTCATCATATATCGAGTTACGCACAACGCAATCAAGAGTTTTGTGCGACTTTGATTAGATCATAAATCGGTAATGGGGGCCTATTGGGTCACACTATCAAGTGTATTGTTAATTAGTTCAAGGATATATGCATGGTGCACAGTATGTTCTCTAATGCTAGTCCAAGTGGGAGATTGAAAGTTAATGGACTAGTAATTAGATTATGGGCCTAATTAATTAAATGTTAGACATTAATTAATTATACCTAAAGCCCATTAAACTAAGTAGTGGGTGGTTATCTTTATAATGGAAGTTAATCTTTGAAATTAACGTGAGACCAGTATACAGAGAACACACACTACAGGAAACGTACTGCAAAATTGAATAGGAGATTCTTGGCTTCTCTCGCTCAATTTTGATATCGAGGAATTGTTTCTGCGGCTGATTAAAGACACGTGAAGCGTTGTCAAACACGTAAGTCATCGATCCTCGTGTATATAGGGCTTTTCGCATGTTTAATTATAGATCTAGATCAATTCTTGATATTTTATTCCGCTGTGCATTAGATGTTGTCAAGAACGAATCCTAACATGATATTCACTCCATTTTTGGGCATCATTTTTGTTGTTAAAATCTGTTTTCCTTTCCACCGTCGGGACTACTAACTGTAGTGATGTCATGTGAATAGAGAAAATTAATTAAATAGAATCCTTAGTTCCTCACCAGAATCTGTAATTCTAACTCCTTTACAGAAGAGATCATATCATTGATTGAATGAAGTTCTGTAAAATATTAATATGCACTAGAAGCTTTTAAACTTTATTATTGTTAGAATATGACTTTGCATTGAAACTTATAGTTTAACAATAAAAACTTTAATTTGTGAAACGAAGTTAGAAAAAAATCTCAACCTTTTATTTATTTAATTAATTATTATTGGTTTTTCTTGCTAAAAAAATTGGTATTTATTTTGATTACATTGTGAATTAATTTAAATATATGGTTTTATAGTGATTTTACATTTTTTAATCTAAATCTATGACAATATTTGTCACTACACTTTGTTTAGTTACCAATAAATTTGATCGTACAAAAAGTATTCCTTATATAAGATAAATATATAATTGATATTTCATTTGGTACTTTGAACGGACAATCATGAGAAATATCATTCCATTCTTATCATTATTTCATTCCAAAATTTATTTTATTCTATAGCTTACAAATATTTAGATAAAAAGCACACACCAGTCAACCACTTGCACAAGCTAAAAAAACCTATTTATTTCTCTCTCTTACAGAAACCAAATAACATTTCCTGTACTATTGTCTCCTGACTTGAGGAATTCCATATATAAGATAAATATATAATTGATATTTCATTTGGTACTTTGAACGGATAATCATGAGAAATATCATTCCATTCTTATCATTATTTCATTCCGAAATTCATTTTATTCTATAGCTTACAAATATTTAGATATAAAGCACACACCAGTCAACCACTTGCACAAGCTAAAAACCTATTTATTTCACTCTCTTAAGAAACCAAATAACATTTCCTATAATATTGTCTCCTGACTCGATTCCTCAGTGCTCTTCTTGCAATCTCTGGCATTGAACATCTCATCAACAACATCTTCTACTTTGCCAAAGTATTTCTCTCTGAAGCTTCTGCAGAAAATAAGTAGCCACACAATGCATCAAAAAATTCCTTCTAAATATAAGTAACCAAAGAATCTTTCATTCGACTTCGAAGCCGATTTTTCACGATCTTCATGACAGAAAATGCTTTTTCCACAGTTGTAGTAGCTACAGGTAAAATAAGTGCAAGTTTGATAAGTTTATACACCAAGGGATATACAATATCTCTTTTTATCTTCACTATTTCTTTGACAATATTTCATATCCTTTTCAAATTGGCAAAGTCTTTGCTAGAATGCACATTAGTAAAATATTTTGAAGTTGATTATCCAGAGTTATTATCTCAACTGAAGAAAAATATGTTGAAATATAAACCTTAAATTAGTAAAATAAAGAAAAAAGAAATTAAAGAAGATAAATGTGAGTTACCTTATTTATTTCACTCGTTTATATATTGAAACTAATTAACAATACCAACATTACTGTCTCCTGACTCCATTCCTCAGTGTTCTTCTTGCTTGTCTTCTTCTCCTGTCTCTGGCTTCAAAAATCTCCTCAACAGCCTCTTCCACTTTGCCGAAGTATGTCTCTCTGAAGCTTCGGCAGAATAGAAGTAGCCACACAAAGCTTCCTAAGCCCACAACATATCCAAGTGCAGTGAATACGTATTCCCACTTAATCTCCCTCTTCTCTTCCACATTTTCATGATCCGGTGGTGATACATCATTGACATCTGTATGATTGCAGCTTATGTTGAGATTGAAACCACACAACCCTGGATTTCCTTTGAAGGAATCAGCTGAAAATGTTTGCAACTGACGGCCATTTGGGATCATTCCGACCAGCTTATTGTAGGACAGATTCAAGACTGAAAGAAATGTGAGCCCTGCAAGCTCCATGGGGATCGACCCTGATAGCTGGTTTCGAGAGAGGTCGAGTGATTCGAGCCACTTCAACTCACCAAATGACTTTGGGATACTTCCATTCAAGGCATTGTGGGAGAAGTTGAGAGCATAAAGTGACTTTGTGATACTTCCATTCAAGGCATTCAATTGCATTTGGTATCTCTCCTTGAAAATTATTGCAAGAGAAATCAATGGCATTAAAGCCGGGCCAAATCTTTTGAAGCTTTTGCTCTTGTCCTTTCATGGTTAATGCAACCACAGAGTTATATCCTTTTGACATGTCCGACGCTATAGGGATCATAATAAGGCCATTGTACCGTGGTCCTCCATAAATCTCACTCTGTAGTCCATTTACCATTTTCGTCCAACTAGAGAAACGATTTCAGACTTCCACTGAAATTATTTGAAGATATATCTACAATTTGAAGCTTTGGCCAACTGTTGTGACATCTCACTTCTCCATGGAATCTGTTGGAGTGCAAAACAAGAAATCACAAGTTTGTTGATGATAGCATGCATGGGAAAGTGTCGTTGATGACGTTGTTCCCGACATTCATGAACTCCAACGAGTTGCAACGTACGAAGGACTTTGGAATTTTCCCTTCTAAAGTGTTGCTGTTCAGATCAAAATATTGTAGGCTACAATTGGGAGAAATTTTATTTGGAATGCGACCGGTGATGTTGTTTCGCCCTAGATCCAAGACCTGAAGACTCGTAGTATCAAGTAGGCATGGTGGAATACTGCCACTCAATTTATTGAGAGACAAGTCAAGAACACTGAGGTCTGTGGCACTGCAAAGGGAGGTTGGAATTGATCCATTAAAACTGTTATTAGCAAGGAACAATAATTGAACATTGGCATTAGGCGGAATGTGCAGTTTTCCCCTCAGCTGATTAGACTGCAAGTCCTTTTCCCCAAATCCAACTAGGTATCTCCCCAACAATTCGATTATTTGAGATGTCCAGATATATCAAATCAGAATGTTTTATGAAATGAGGAAAATCAGACATGTTACATGAAGCTAGGCTCAACACTTGTAGTTGGGAAGGTCTATATGAACTTGAATTTACGTCGCCCACATCTACTGACAGCTTGTTGTTGGATAGATCAAGGACCATGAGACTAGTAAAGCTTTGGATCTTGTCTAGTTGAAAAGTGCTATTGAACAAATTATAAGAAAGGGATAGAAAATGGAGGCTTTGAAATTGGAAGAAAGAGTCGGGAATAGGCCCTCCCAATCGATTACCACTCAAATCTAAAGAAAAAATGTTGGAGACATTTACAATGTGAAATTCTTCAACTTGCCCTGAAAATCGATTTTCCGCAAGCACAAGTGTCAGCAATAAAGGGAGACCAAAGAGGGATTGGGGTATGTAACCAGTGAATGAATTATACCCCAAATTTAAATCAACAAGATTGGAAAAACCTTCAAACAGCGCAGAAGAAATTGGGCCTGTGAACAAGTTATTTGACAAGTCAACCTCACTTAGTTGGGTTAAGACAGGGCAATCACCTCTAAAGTTTTGAGATTGCTAATTGAACTTGGTATCAACCCTGAGAAGTTGGTGTCACTCAGCACTATAGACTTAAGAGATCTAATTTGAGTAAATGGTGGTATGCTTCCACTGAGTTGGTGATTTCCTGATAAATCAAGATATTGCAAAGTAGGTATGTGGAAGATCATATTAGGAAAAGAACCATTCAAACTACAGAAAACCAGACTCAAGGTAGTCAAACTTGAAAAATTGGTGAAGAAGTCCGGGACTGTTGTTGATAGATCGGTGCCATCCAGTCGAAGAATCGAAAGGGAATGGAGTTGTCGAAAGGACCTAGACAGAGGGCCAGACAGAAAACAATCACACATGCTCAATATGGTGAGGTTTGGTAAATATGATGATATAATGTGGCTCCATTTTCTCCTTTCATCAAAGGAAGTAATATCGACACCATCAAGAAGGAGCTCTCTAAGCCCTGTAAGATTTTGGGCAAGCATCTCCAAGTTTGGGTACTCAAGACTTAGATCACTTTCATAAGCATTGCTGGATATATCATTGTTGGACATATCGAGACTAACCAATCTCCTCAAGGACAACATTTCAGCAGGAACCTGCCCACCAAAATAAGCATCTGAGAAATTCAAGTGTCAAATAGGCGAGACTGTGAATACCTTTTGGAATGTGAGTGGAGTTGAAGTCATTATAGGTATTCTGATTTATTTTATATATTACATGGAAATATATTTTCCACTCGAGCATCAAAACAACATCGGTTTAATCCCAGAAAATATATAATCGACGTGGGATTGATGTCCACAGAAATATATTTTCGGGCCTCAAAATAAATGGCATCATTTTGATGATGTTTTGATGCTAAGTGGAAAATATATTTCCACATAATTTATAAAATAATTCACAATATACATGTCGAATTCAAAAGACGGGGTATTTTTGCAACTCAGTCCAAAGTTGGACCATAAACTACATTTAACCCATATAAATATGGGCATTAGATTATTTTGTTTATCTAGCGTAGAAAGAGTACTTTCGCAGTATTTGTTCGCGCCTATTTATACTTATTCTATAGTCTAAACCACTACATTAAATAAATTCATGTATAAAACTAAAAGTTAATTTGATCCATTCATTTTTTATAATCTAATAGCCAATACTAATTATAAATCGTTTATTATCCTCAGATTTTTTAATAGTAACCATTTATCCATGTATTCAAGGGATTTTATATATTCATTTATCACTACGATTACAGGCATAACAATGTGAATTACATGAACATAACAATGAATTGGAATATGATAGCATGCACAAGAACTATAATTACATGAGCAACAATATGAATTACACGAATAACGAAGAATAGAATGTGAAAGATCCAAATAACAAAAATTTGGGGATTTGACTATTTTTATCATTAAATAAATATGCATTATCCGATCTTATTCAATCTAACGGTGGTTATTGGTTCTTATCTAGAGATAGTTCACTCTATAATCAATCTATATATATATATATATATATAGAGAGAGAGAGAGAGGGGAGGGGAGAGTTTGGTTCAAATAAAAATACATTCAAAAATAAGAAATGAGAACAAATTTGAACCATTGATTTTTGTAGATGAGTGGTTGTGATTAAATCAAATTATGTTATAATGGTAATTATAGAATATTACGAAAATAACCGTCCCTTAATTATAGGAATTGTGATAACTTAATCATCAACCTTTGATTAATGATAAATGGATTATGGAGATAAATTCTTATTTCTTATTTTAAGGGGGTTTGTATTATAACTCATCCCTACATATATATATGTTATGTTATAATAAAAGTCAGTGTACTTTAAGTACAAAGTTAATGCACTCTTGAGTTCTAGTAAAAGACAATACTATTTACCAATATTAATAAATTAACTTTATACATAAAATGCATTAATTTTATACGCAAAGTGCATTGATTTTTAGATTTCTATGAAAAAATAAGTTTTTATTTTATCTCTTTCATATATATATTGTCACGCCCAATTCAGGAAGGCACGGATCTTGGGGTGTGATTAGGGGTGAGGGTTAAGAAGCGGGGAAGAAGGGGATACATATAACATACATGATAAGAAGATGTGACCATGAAATCGGGCAAGATCTCTCTATAACTAGGACATATCACGAAGGGAGGGTGCACAAACAATCCACCAATGAATAATATCGATAACATAACCTCGAAAACATGATCTTGGTTTATTATAAGTAATGCAAGAAAGCAAAATAGCATTACATCCTCGTCAACTAGACCGTCAACCACATAGCATGCTCATATCGAGACTCACAAAGAATAACATAACAAATCTTGTTCCCAATCGAAAGCAAATAAGGGACAAGAATACATCAATATCGTAGTACGATATAACACAACATCGCGGAAGCATAGCATGAAGAACCCGCAGCTCCAACCCTCGCCGTCCCGTCCGCCCTCCTCCATCCGTGAAAAGATTTGAAAAGAGTTTGGGATGAGTACTAGCGCACTCGGTGGGGTTTTTCATAAATCAAAAGAATCATTATGCCGTGTTCGAGCACTTACCTTAGAAGATTTTAAAACGTAAATCCACTTCTAAGTAAGCAAAATAGATTTTTCATTTTCGATACCGATCCGTTATTATCATACTCCCATCATAGAACCATGAACCACGGCTCGAACGTATCCCGCCAGCCCATCACATGTCATTCATTCGGCCCGAACATATCCAACACCCATGCCCGAACGTATCCGGTAGGCTAACTCGGTGTGGACTTTGGGTCAAATCCCCATCGTAACCATAACCACCTCATTACCATTTCCGTGTGGACTTCGAGGTCTATCCCTTCGTAACCATAACCACGTGTTCGGGTCTATCCTTACGATCAATACTCAAGATGGTGATCAACCCACCGAATAGAGATCCGTGCACAACCATGATAGAACCATATCTTGGATCAGAGAACAGTAATAATTTCACAAAACATTTTACGGCGTACATGTTTTATTTTGAAATATCAGAGTAAATAACTCAAAATAAGCATATATAACCCAACTCGAATGCATTTAAAACGCCAACCGGGAGATATCTACGGATCCGATGACTTCACCGATCGCACTGGTAGGTACCTGGTAACAAGACGGAACAACTTTTGGGGTCACTTCACACAAAGCAAAGCAACAACGTGATCCAAACGATGATCGTAGCAAAATTAGGGTTTTCGACTTTTCGAACCCACATTTGGCACTCTCACGGTTTTCAAATCAACTCGATGCGAAGGAAATATATTCGGGCATCAAGACCTATAATAGGGTACCTTCAAAATATGCATGCATGCAAGTTGACTCAAATCTTAGCGGTGAAGAAGCTTCAAAATCGATGCTATCCTCGGATCTAGGATAAACCATCCAAAATCGATGCATGAAAATGGAAACATAAGCAATATGCGTAACGACTAACATGGAATGACAAACGACGTTGAAAATGGATAACCCGGGCATGTACTTCCTTTAGAAAACTCGAAGCAACGGAAAACATCCCGACATGCAGAAACGCGAAAAACAGAAAAACGGAATCGGTACTTTAGTAGAATGCATAGCCCGGAACTCAAAACCTAAAGGACCCGTAGCCAAAAGGTGGTCCGTCGGCCACCAAATCGGCGGCCAACAGCCACGGTGGTGGCGGCCTTGGCGGCGGCAGTAATGGCCAATCGGCCGCCTCGGCCGTTTTCCGCCTCGTCCCTTTAGAATCCCGAGTTCTATGCTATACGATCTACTAAAAGGCGGAATCAAAACAAGAAAAGGACAAAAACAGAAAAACGGGCTGCCCGGGGGGTGGTTGATCGGCGGTGGTGGCTCGGCAGCAGCGCAATGGCGCCGCCGCTGAGCCTCCCCGGCTCGATCCCCACTCCTCCAGCGCTTCCGCAGCGTACCTGGAGCTGCTCGGCTCTTTCGTAAACACAGAGAGACGAAGGAAATGAACGTTGAAAATGAAGGCCCTAGCCTCCTATTTATAGGAAAAGCGAGGGCTGCACAATCTTCTTGTAAGCGCACTTTTCAAAACGCAAAATGACGCAACTTTGCAAACGAACTCCAAATTTAGCAAACTTAGTACCCATGGACACGAAATAAAATACGGACACAATGACTATAAACAAGATATGCTTTTAAAAGACCAATGAAAAGTCCGGTTTTCGATAACTTCCGAGTGCCAAACCTTCATGGGTGGTCGAAACTCGCATACTTAGTGTCTATGAATTCGTCATAAGACACTCTTCACAACGCCCGAGGTTTCGTGACGGTCGCATCACCGAAACAAAAGTCAACCTTTGACCTTTTCTCGAAAAAACGTGCCATACAAAATGAAGCTTAAAAGGACGGTATATATATATATATATATATATATATATATATAGGATGGGTTATAATACAAACTCCCTTAAAATAAGAAATAAGAATTCATCTTGATCATCAATTTGCCATTAATCAATGGTTCAAGATTAAGTTATCACATTCCTATAATTAAGGGACGGTTATTTTCGTAATATTATATAATTACCATTATACCCTAATTTGTTTTAATCACAACCACACATCTTCAAAAATCAATGGTTCAAATTTGTTCTCATTTCTTATTTTTGAATGTGTTTTATTTGAACCAATCCTATATATATATATATATATATATATATATATATATATATAGAGGAGGGATCAAATAGTACCCAAGCCCCAGATAGTATGTAGTACTCAATCTCATCCATTCATCTAATAGATCCTATGGTTCAGATTTTTTCGGATTTTTTAAGCTTAATTTCGCTAATTTTCGCTTCATTAAGGGTAGATTAGTAATTTGATTTGTTATGTGATTGCGAAAAACAAACAATGCATTTAGTTGAACAGGATAATGCATTGAAATGAACAAAAAATGCATGTAGTTGAAGAGAATAATGCATGCGATTAGAGCTCGCGCCTAGCGCGCTTCAATCTTGTGTATAGCCTTCGTCTTCATGTCGCAAACTCACACTCATTCGCTTGCTCGCACACGGTTGGCGCGATGCATTTTTATGTTCAAATGAATGCAGTGTTATGTTATTTCATATGCATTTTTTGTGTTTTTTGTGGCTCTTCCAAACCCATCGTCTCTACCAACGTGGCGGCACCCGCCCTTACCCAAAGATGTCGAAGCCCGCCGGCGGCCCCTACCCGGCCGCTTACACCCTGGCGCGGTTGGCGCGATCTGATTTATGTTCATTTAAATGCATTGTCATGTTATTCTCAGATGCATTATTTGTGTTTTGTTGTGCTTCAACCCAAACTTAGCGCCATGAGACCCAACGTCCGGACTCCCCTACCCAATACGGACGGGTGCGTTCCCATTTTGCCCACGAGCGAAAAATGGGTTGCCACGTGTCAAATTTTGGTGCATCCACGTGTTCAAAATGTGTGGTCTAGATTGAGACTACATACTATCTCGGGGACAAGATGCTACGAACCCAACCTATATATATATATATATATATATATATAATAAATGAGCAACAAAATTATATTTTTGTATAAATTGCTCGGTCATGGTCGCCTTCAGCTCCGTCCCTGTATGTTGCTTTAATGTGGGCTATGGGAATTATTAGTAATTTTCACAAAGACAAATGTATGATAGCGATTTTTCTTTTTCTTTTCCTTTTTTACTTTTATTCTAATATCGACTAGTGAAAGCTCGATGAATATGCATTTTCCACAACCATTTTATACTCAATCCAAGATATATTATCTTTGGCTTTTCAATGCCAACCTATCATTGCCTTGGTTTTGTTTTTATATGCCATTATTATTTACCTAAAATTTATTAGAAAATTGTATTTTTTTTTCCTTTTTCTATATAAGAACATAAATACAGAAGTGCACATGCATGCAAGTGGCAATGGTTTTGAGTGGAGGAGCTATATTGTACGAGACCTTTAGGTTGAAATCTTGATCCACTAAAGGTAGGGATATATATAGTAAAACTTATTCTAATTAACAAAATTATTAAATTTGGAATTAATTGACTTGTTTATTATCAATGGCCAAGCCAAGTTCAAATTTCATTAACTTCTACTGTTGGAAAAGACTTAGCAATTGATATGGGTCTTCCCAGTTAGTCGTTCTGAAATAATGGAGTCCTTGTGGTTCCACCTTTGGCAAATTGACTAAAGATATTTTTTTGTTAGTCTACATGATAATTGATATCGTTTTCTTAATTTATTCGAACTTCTCTTGTCTTAATTAGGAGAAAAACTTTGCCGTGCCATGTGTCTAAAAAGATGTCTTGTGATTTTCCTCTAAAAAACAAAGGAAAAAACATGTGTTGTGATTTACGAAGATGACTCGAGGTCAGGGTCGGCTGGACCATGAGGAGGGCCCCATGAAAAATTAGGCCCTATCGATATTTTGTGTGTCTAATATAAAATTTATTTGATAAGTATAAATATGAAATGTGAAATGACGTAATGGTTGTCTTACTTTTCAAAAGTTCTTTTATTTTGAAACGGTCATGGTTCGATCCTTGTTCCTTGCATATTTTTTAAACAATATTTTGCATCATGTTTTCCCATAGAAAAAATTCCAACTATAAACCTTGTAATTTAATTCCAAAATCTACTCTTCTGAACGTAGATATTCTTGCACAATTTGATTCTCACAACAATTACATATTTTTTTAGTCTTATCTATCTATCTATATATATATATATATTAATCAATTATAATGCTTATTAAATTTTTTAGTTTTAGTTGATCTTTTGTGTTTGATAATGTAATAAATATCAAGGATATTTTTGTTGTGCAACAAATATATACTTTATTTTAAAAAAAATGTTGATATTTTTTACTTATATTATATTAATTGTAGTGATCATTTAAAATTGTAGTTTTTGTTAGTATTTTATGTTTGTCATTGTGATATTTAACAAGAAGATTTTTGCTTAATTATTTTGATAAAAATATGTCTAATAGAAAATATGAAAACGATTAAGAAAAAAAAAGAATCGATATGTTAAATGTCAATTAAATCCTAAACGGGAGCACTTGATAAATTTGTTTTAAATAATTAAAAAAGGCTCAACAAGTTCATTGAAATAATAAGATCGATGAATTTGAGAATGAATGTTAAACACATATTATGAACAAAATTAAAGAAGCAACATATGTTGATACCACTATTGGTGACGGACAAAAAGAATATGATATTTTTGTTGGAAACGAGTCAAAAAATATAGACTTTCAATGCAATCTCTACCAATATGTACGATCCTGAAAATTGGAAATATATTGACATGGAGTTTAGAGATATTGATAATAAAAAAGTTCCAATATTTGCACAAAATTTATACGTAAATTTCTTTAATATTTCGCCTTAGGCCGCCAAGTTTCAGGATTCGGACCTGCTTGAGGTATTTCATACCTTAATTATATATTTGCAAAATTTTTGTGTGAGCTGACATAGCTAGTAGGGTTGTGATTCGGTTCAGTTCCGGTTAACCGAAATCGAAATTTTGATTAATCGAAATCAAATTGAGAAGAATTACTAACCAAAACCGATACCGATCGATTAGTCGGTTTAGTTAGTGGCTAAGAGAATTAATTGAATTTAAAATATTAAATTTTTAAAAATAAATAAATATACCGAAATTAATTAAAATAATCGACAATAACCAAAAGTATACTCGATAGCCGAAATTAATTTGAAGGAGGTAACTGATGTTAACCGATAACCGACTTTTTCGGTTTCAATTTCGCGTTAACCGATAACCAAAAACTGGATAAAGACCCTAGTAGCTAGCGTCTTTTCCATATAATTAATTTGTAAAATAAGAAATTGAGTTGAGTTCGTAGCGACGTTTCCAATGTTTGGTGGAATGATTCAATTCGTGTCGAATTCCGGATACACTAGTGCATTCGTCTAATTTATTATTATGTATGTATTGTAGTGACGAAATTATGAATATTTGTGAGGAATAATTAATAATTGAAAAATAATAAATAGAAATTTAAATAAAATTAGAAGTTAATTAAAAAATACAATATAATTATATTTTTTATTACGTCATAGCCATAACAAGGATATTAATTTATTATAAAACATTATAAATATTTTATAATCAACTATCAAAATATGTCCTGATAGTCAATTGTTCACTACTCAATTGACTTTTCTAATAAGCTTTAGTATTCACACATCTAAGAACTAAAAACACTTCAATAATTAAATAGAGTTACAATAAATTAAAACATATATCTAATCAAAATAAATTTAATTTATTTCAATAACAAATAGTAATTTAATTCGCACCTCCACGTAGCAGCGTAAATTTAATTTAATATTTATTTCTCTCCATCTGGGCTATAATAACTTGATGTGTAGTCCGCTAAATTCCTAGGCCTACTTAAAACTCATTGTAGCATATTAGAAAATCCTAAGCCCAAAAATTATTTGGGGTGTTACAAATACCCAATCACTGAATGACACGTCGACTTTTCGTCCGTAAAATTTGAGAAGAAATTTTTCTCAACTTAATTACTTGTCATATTTAATAATTATTCTCAACACGAATATAATTATTATTCTAACCTAATCAGCAAGAAATCACAACAAGTTGAGCCCCCCAAAAATCTCCAAAATCCCCAAGAAAATACCCAACAACAAATCACAACAAGTGAATTTTTTTTGTTAATTAAATACATAAATTTAAAGATCGCGTCATGGTGAACTCGAACCCGAAACTTTTACCTTCAAGCATTAATCACTCTACCACTAGGCCAACACACGCACTATTGTAGCCGTCAGTAACCCGTTGGCAAAGTTGGCGTGAATATTTGGCACCGCATACCGTCGGTAAAACCCTCGCTACTATTTACACACCCACGCCGTCGGTGATCTGTCGGGAATCCTTCGGTAAATAGCGAGCGCTCATCTTGCATCGGTAATTTCATTTCTTCGTAGTGCACGTGTTTGATTGATGCGGAGTTTTAGATGAGAGTTGAAACGAGAAATTGAACAAGATCAGGAAAAAAAGGTACGGGACCTTTGAAGCTGAGATATAACCTCGGTCTCCCAGAGCTCCAAGAAACTAGTGGACCAGAATTTTCTATATGAATGGATTCATATAAAATAAAATTAGAACTAAAGCTTTAAGATCTAATCAAGATTCAATATGATGAAACTTAAAAAAGCATTTCATGAAAAATTTACTAAATAATCTGTGCTAAACAGTGCTTATGAATAATTGACTTTAGCCGGCTTGCAAAACTGTGACTCTTGGATGCTAGAAGCCTAGGATTGTGATATTCATCACAAACTTAGGGTAGAAACTTTTGGAGATTTGCATGGGAAACCTTGAAATGTTCCAGCAACTTATGAAAATTAGAGAATTACTGGCACGAGTTAAAAAAGGGAAGGGGGGAGGGAGAGGCTTAAACGGCCTTGGAAAGAAACTTTTACGTATGGCATGTCTTACATAATTGTTCCTTTTCTTGCTTAACTCTTGGAGGTTAGCAAATCTTTAATAAGTTTATCTTTTCACAGAATTTTATGAAATGTTTTCAAGGTTAGGTACTGAAAGTTTTGTGATGAAGTAAGTTGGTCTAATGGTAATTATATGTTATTAATTACGAAATGTTTCACGAATTATTTTTAAGAAAAATACAACAAAATTCTGAACTAAAATTTATAAATACCAGCAAAAAATTACAAATATATACTTTGTAGCTTTGCAAACTTACTATCTATATATGTATATAATTAAAGTATATTCGGAAAATATAGAATGTGATACGTTCTTTGTGCATAATTATATTTTTCTTCATATATTTAAATTCCTATAGTATTTCAAGTAGTTGTTGAGTTATAAGGAAGTGTCAGCTTTAACTGAATGACATACATTGCGTATAAAATGCGTATAAATTATAAATGTGTTTATTTATTATTACATTGATTTTTCCAATTGGATTATTTTGTTATCTCTCTTTAATTTGTTGATACTATAATTTCTTTTCATCTTTAAAACATTATTTTAATTATATAAAACTTAACTTATAAAAATAACTATAAAGTGTTCAGGGAAGAACTGTATCAAATGGATATGTAATTCCACATAAGGGCCGTTTGGGCACTTGTTTTCTACTCTCGACTTATGTTTGAGAATTGGTTTTCATTCCTCGCGGTTGTTACGTATAAAATAGATGGATTTTTTTTTAAATGCCTTTGAATTAATTTCAATAGCTCTTTGATGGGATATGGCCCAACCACTCGAGCCTTGCCCAAAGCAGTGGGCTCGGCTTCAATGGTGGCCCACGCGGGTTATGCCAAAGGCCCATCCCCCCAAACCCTAATCACCACCAAACCCCACCCCAGGCAGCCAGCGCCACCTCCACGTGGCGCATGAGGCGAAGAGCCCCTCCAGGCGAAGGCTAAGAGTCCCTATGGGCGAGTGGAACAGTCCCTACGTAGAGGGGATCAGTTCCCGCCTCAAGGGTCCCCAAATATGTATAAATAGGAGTTAGATCGAAGGTAAAAAGGTTGGCAATTTATTGAATGCTAAGAGCTTGTAACTGAACTCACTGTACTCAAATCATAGTGAAAGTATTGAGGAATCACTCCTCCGTGGACGTAGATCTCATTAACGATCGAACCACGTAAAAGCCTTGGTGTTCTTTGCTGCTTTCATTAAATCTCATACACTCACGTAGCTAGATTTATCATTGGCGCCGTCTGTGGGAAGCACTGAACAAAAAGCTTCATTTTCTCTACAAATCAATGGCAAGAACACGCGCAGACGCTAGCACCGTCGCCGGTACTGGCAACAACCGCGGGAAGGGAGTTGAGGACGCCACCAGCGGCAACACGCCTGAGGGTTACATGGAAAACGCTCCCATACACCCTCAGGATCGCCGCCCCGACGAGGAAGAAAATGCCGACCTCAACGCCAGTGACCAGGCGGTTCACCGATCTCATGAGGCCCTCGGCCGAGCTGTGTCCGAGTTCCTTAACGCAAACCTCGGCCAGTTCCAGAGCTTCCTCCACCAGAGAACGAACGGGGCGGGCACCTCTCGAGTGCCCGAGCTGGCGGCTACTGGCGCCCGAGGTCATTCACCCCACCGAACTGGCCAACGCTCACCTCGCACGACAGCCGAGAACGCGTACGTCGCCAGGCCGCCAGGAGTCAGTCACCCCGCCAAAGTGGTCATAACCCTTCACCCCCGCACCGCCAGCGCAGCCGCTCGCCACCTCGGCATACCACCCCGGGGAGTGAGCGGGACAGAAGAGAGGAGAGACGCAGCCGAACTCCTCCTCGAGGAGACGACATGCGTCGTTATCGGTCCCCTACACCCCCGGAGAGAGATGGCAATGATCTCCCGGGGTTCGATCGACACGGGAGAATCATCTCCCCCTTCTCCAGAGAAATTCTGGACACACCCCTGCCCCAGCGATACCGGGCACCCAACATCGCGCCCTACGATGGCCTTGGAGATCCCTCCGACTTCCTCTTCGCCTACACAACCAATATGGCGAACCAAGGAATGGAGGACTTCCACATGTGTAAGATCTTCCCTGAGGTGCTAATCTCCAACGCCCGACGTTGGTTCACCTCACTCCACCAGAACAGCGTGCACTGCTTCCAGGACCTCATGGATCAGTTCAAATGGCGCTTTTACCAAAAGATGCCGGCCCAGCAACCCGCGTCTGACCTGCTCACAATCCGCCAGGGACGGGACGAAATGATGTCGAACTTCGTCTCGAGGTTCATCAAAGAGTCCCTTAAAATCGATGAGAGCAACGATCTCTACATCATCAACGCGTTCAAGAACGGGATCCGACCCGGCGCGCTGAACAAAGAGATCACCAGGGAGAAGCCGAAGACGGCTAGCCGCCTTTGGACCCTGGTCGATAACTTCGTCAAAGGAGACGAGTCGGACCGGAAGAAGAGGAGATCCGGGACGGCGGAGGCGAGAAAAGGAAGCCGACGACAAAGCCAAGCGCTACTCGCCGAAGTGCCTTCGAGAGAATCCAGAAGGGCCCGATGGAGTCCAGGCTCGGACCTCGGCCAAACCCTGGCGGCAACGCGCCTCGTCTGCTCAAGTCGAGGGCAGAGATATTTGAGCTCCACGCTGAGCTCTTCCCTAAACCCCCTCCCATGAAGGGAGGATCCAAAAAGAAGGAAACGGAAAAGTATTGTGACTACCACCGAGGGTACGGTCACAATACTGAGGAATGCAGAAACCTGAGCTCGCAGATCGACGAGCTCGTCAAGGAAGGAGCACTGAAGAAGTACCTCGGCCGACCTGGGCCGGGGAATAAAAAGCGCAGAAGGAATGGAGGCAGAAACAACTGCGGGCCGACCTCAACGACGACCCAACCCGAAGACGACGAGGACGAAGGTCCCAATGTCATGGAGCAGGTCTATGTTATAACCGGACTGCCCATCGGAGCGACGAGGTCATCGTTAAAAAACGAAGCTCGGAGGCCGGCCACTGAGGAGCCGAAGAACAAGCGACTCCGGGACGGTGAGAACATAGTGTTCTCCAAGGAGGACCCGGTACCCAAAATCATGCCGCACCAGGACACCCTAGAGAAGCGCAATCATCACTTTAACTCCGCACCTCGGCATTGCCTACGCAGGTGTGGCCATCGAGATCGGACCTTGGTCGCCCCGATGGATATCCCTATCCAGATCGGTCCTCGGCCCCTCCTGCAGAACGACTTCGTTCGATGACGGGCATCTCAGATCGTTCTTCGGCAAGCGGTGCGAGCCCAAGCGACTTCGCTGTCCACGTCAGACAATCTAGATCGAGCCTCGGCATTACCCAGGCAGGTAATGCTATTCAGATCGGCCCTCGGTCATCCAGGATGATATCTCTATCCAGATCGGCCGTCGGTCATCCAGGAGGATATCTCTATCCAGACCGGCCCATGCTATCCAGGTCGGACCTCAGCATCCCCCTGCAGGACATCATTGTCCAACGACAGACGACTCAGTTCGGTCTTCGACAAGCGGTGCATGCCCAGAACGACAGACCACCCAACTCAGACCGAACCCAGATCGCCAGATAAACCCTCACGTCAAAAAGACAACACCTTCGACAACTACTTCAGCCGAGCAACACCTCACCTCGGCAAAGCGCATTCTTCACTTCACCTCGGCACGTTTGTTCCTCGACTGTTCGGGGGGGGCTATGATGGGATATGGCCCAACCACTCAGGCCCACTGACGGCCCAAACGAGCTGGGCCTGGCTTTAATGGTGGCCCACGCGGGTTATGCCAAAGGCCCATCCCCCCAAACCCTAATCAGCCACCAAAACCCCAGCCCCCAGAGCGAGCCAGGCGCCACCCTCCACGTGGCGCACATAAGGCGAAGAGCCCCTCCAGGCGAAGAGCCCCTCCAGTCAAAGGCTAAGAGTCCCTATGGGCGAGTGGAACAGTCCCTACGTAGAGGGGGGATCAGTTCCCGCCTCAAGGGTTGTGACGACCCGACTTTCCAATGAAGTACGGATCATATGGATCGTCACCGGTATGATAAAGCAGCGGAAATAAACATAACTAATCAAGGCAATCAACCAATCAACTACTTAACAAAGCATAGGTAAAAGGAATAAACAGGTCGATACCAACTCAAGTCCTAGAAGGACTTGTCAAAAGGGTTCAAGGTTCAACATAACCCAATCGAGGCGAGAATTTAAAGTCACGAGTCGACCTCCAATTCGATACGGAAATAGCGGTTATAATCAAAATATTAATAATATCGAGTTAGGCAAAGCAAATAAGCATGTGGACATGCATATGACGATGCATGCCCAAGGTTCTAGAAACCTTTCTAATTAAGTATCAAAATAGTCGCTACTCGCACCACCTCGCACCCATCATCGATCCTTGCTCAACCCGCACATCAAAAGCGAGATGCGGGGCTAAGTACAAAAGTACTCGGTGGACTCGTTGCGAAAACATTTTCTTTCCCAAAGTTATTGATCGCCCACAATAGCGCATGAGGATTTTAGTTAAAGACTCATGCCTATCAAATATTTTATCATTTTTCCAAAGCGTTCGGCCGAACTATTTTATCACGTTGTTCCATATCTGGTAATTCATTCATCAATCATACATTCATTCATTCGCGCACTATGGAGGTGGCCACCTACACATAGCCGCCGTGACCGGTCGAGGTAGCTAACCTTAACACACAATCCTGCGTGTACACAATCCGAGTTAGTCCTCAACTAAGTCGGATCCGATCGTTACCCTTTTTTAACGTTGGTGGACCAACTCATTCACATATACCAATCAATTCTCGTCCCACATTTGACAAATCAACCTCCAGATATGGACACAACAAAACATAAATATTTGGCAGTCAATAACAGTTCATGCGATAATATTTCATAAAGCTTTTGTAAATCATGCTTGGAGTTATGCATAATCATTTTGTTTCAAGAAAGCCCACCTGCTAATCCAAAGCTTAGTGGTTCTAAAAGAGCAGGGGTGAGTATCCTTCCTCAGCAACTACGTCCGATCGAACCCTTCATAAGAAAATAGCCGTTCTTAGGTTCTTTCTATCGATCGATGGTCGCTTATAAAATACGACTTAAAGTTCCCAACTAGGGTTTCTTTATGATTTTATGTGATTGTTTTAAGATAATTTCTATTATCTTACATCCCCAATTCTCAAGCTATATTACCTCATTGTTCATAGGTAATCTTCAATTATAAATCACATATTCCGAGTCTATCCTTGACTCTTAACCTTAGTTTTATTATAACGTTATTACGTTATAGGTTATCGGTATCAAATTATGATTGGCAAATTAGGATATTCTCAAGCCACTAACTAGACTTAACAATTATAGTTACGTCCTAGTAGGTTATGCTTGACGACTTGTCGTATTAGCACGATAATTAAAAGAGGAATATTGACTTACAATTCAAGTGGCATATTTTATCATGTAAATAATTAGTACTTAAAAATAAATGAAGTACTTCGGGAATATTAACTCGGCTTTCGAGACATAAGGATCGACATCTTATGTTCGAATCGTTGTTTACACATTACGACATTGTGTCTTTAACTTAACTCGCCGGAGGTTACATGTGTCGTATAATCGTTATTCATTATCGAGTTGTATTTATGCCCAACTACTATCGTATTGAGTTGTCGTTATTGACTATTAACGCCGTAGCTCGACCCTTGGTTTTTCTATCGTAGGAATTCAAGTTGGGTATCCTTTCATTAATAAAACCCTAATTCGTGTCTAACTTCGATTCTCGTTTATTCCGTCTTAAGTTATCGAAATTGGTCGATTCCTTTTGGATTCTCGTTCATATAGTATATGTTGTTTACGTTCGGGGTTTTGGTTTGTCGGTTCAACATAAACATAAACATTCAACATCAACAAAACCATACACAACATAAACTATACTAAGCATTAGAAAACCCTAATTTCTAATGCAATACACAATCATTGTGTAAGTGTGCATAAGTGTTTCATTCATTCACCCTAATCACAACTACTCATTCTAAGTTTATAATTAACTATCATAGCATCATTTAACATTAGAAACGAACTCATACTTAGCCATTTCGTTACGTTTTCGATAATTAGCAACAATTAGCATACGTATCCAATAAATTCCAATAAAATCATGTTGTACTCCTATCATACTATAGAATTTAATTATCAACTCAATATCATCATATAAAATTTTAAACCATAGGTTAAAATTTTTATAATTTTCGGCAATTTCAAAACAACAAGCTTTGGTGTTCAATAAATTCCACAAAAATTATTTCATGCTTATACTATATACTAAACATGAAATATCACTTCATATCATGCATTAAAAATTTAAACCCATGCTTTTCATCCTCATTTATTTTCGGTATTCACATATATATATATATACATATTCAAAATTTTCAATCTTTCACAATATGGTTGTATATGTAATAGCATGAGATATTAATACCAACATTTACCAATATTCATAATATTACACATCCTATTATTTTCAACAATAAAAATCAAATAAATGACTACATATACATATATATAAGCCACGGTTCTTATAAAAAAAATAGGAGAGGTGTTTGAATAAATTCAAGGTTAATGTATGATGTTCATATCATACCCTAAACACCATATCTCAACTATTTTCCTCAACCAAAAATCAAACAACAAATATATATATATATAGTATTCGGCTATATTAACAATAAATAGGAGATGTGTTTCAAAAATCCCAAGATTTATATATGATGTTCACATCATATATTAAACACCATATCTCAACTATTTTCCACAAAAAAAAATTAAAATCAAAGCTTAAAAATAAGCTATAACTCTCGGCCCTTTTTTTAAAAAAAAAACCAAAAATTATAGAAAAATTATGATATTTATTATACATGCTTATAACACATTAGCAAGTAACAATATCAAATAACATTCACAAAATCATGCTTTAACATATTTAAAAATAATTAAAGCATAAATCGAAAAAAAATAAACATGCTCCAAAAATTATGAAATTTTTACAGTATCCTTAGAACATCATTCTAAGCATTTTTCATTCATGGCTCAAGAGCATTTGGAGGCTCTAAAGTCACGAAAATAAATGGGGAGCAAACTAGGGTTTTTAAACCCAAAAATTCAAAATAAATATTCCACTCCATTAGGATGGAAGAGGATGATGAATAATACCTTCCTATGGTCTTAGAAGGATTATTTGAGAGTGGGGAAGGTTTGAAATGGGGGATTGAAGCTCAAAAGCTTGAAGAACACAAGGGAAAAGTTTGAAAAAAAGAGAGAGAAATGTGTTCTAAGTGTGTGGGCTGTAATGAACGTCTCCCCCACTGTATTGGAAGCCTAAAGGGCTGTCATTACCCATTTGGGGTGGTCTTGGTGGTAGTTGGGAGGTGGATTGGTCAAATTACCCGTTTTGGTATGTTAATACCGACTCTTTAAGTTTTAACGCACTTTCGATCGATTTCTCGGAACCTTAAGGTTCTATCTTATTAAATAGCCTTTAAAAGACTTATTTTAATGTTCATAAAAATTTCACGACGTTCGGACGTCGTTCGATAAGTCAATTCCGAGTTATCGCGGAAAAACGGCGTCCGGCGATTAAAAATATGTTCATTCAAAAATTCTCTTGAATTTTTGAGCTTTCATAAATAATTTGAGTCTTATAAATCATATTTTATTGATTTAGACCCTCGGTTCGAGTTTCGGGTCGTTCGGATCAAATTAGGGTTTTCCCAGTATATTTTACCTGCTGTTCGGTTAAGTTCTTCAGAATTCCTTGAAACTGATTCTTACAATTTCTAAATTCATAATAAATTATTCCTTCATGAATTTGGTTGTTATCACTATTTATTATGATTAGCACGGACTGGAAGTTGTTCCGGCTCGTAAATAGTGTTTTTAAGACTGACCGGGCAAGTATGCCCGAAAATTCTCATCCTTTGCATTCTCACATGTTTTCGTGTGAGGATTCTAAAAATGAAATCCGTTCGTGGAGATTCATTCTCGTTATTTCATTCTATGTTCAGCTACTCGAAAACCCTAATCCGGTAGGACTAGTTATCAGTTTTTGATTTCTTTAGTATTCGATCTCCGAATCGATTCTAATTCGTTTCATTGGTTTCCTTAAACATAATTAAGGTCTAAGAACCACAACTAAGTGATTCAAACATCACTAATAAAAGTTTTAAATTTTTGGGTTATTACATACCATCCCTTAAAATAAATTTCGTCCAAATTTGCTAACCTGGAATAGATCCGGGTATTTCTCTTTCATAGTTGATTCCGGCCCTGTGTTGCTTCTTCGTGACCATGGTGTCGCCATAGAACTTTCACCAACGGTATCTCTTTGTTCGCAGCCTTTGGATACGTCGATGCCTAAAATTTCCGTAAGCAGTTCTACGTAACTCATATTGTCATCGAGGACAATATCGTCGTGGTATCACATGGCTGGGGTCGTGTATGTACTTCCTTAGTTGTGAAACATGGAACACATTGTGCACGTTTCCAAAACTGGCGGCAATGCAAGTCTGTAGTTCATTGGTCCTATTCTCCGAATTTCATAGGGTCCTATGAAGCGTGGTCGTAACTTCCTTTGATTCCGAATCTCACGATCCCTTTAGATGGAGAAATTTTCAAGAAGACCTTGTCTCCCTCTTCGAAATGTAGCTCTGTGCGACGCTTGTCGGCGTACGACTTCTGTCGGTCCTGGGCCTCCTTGATCCGTTGGCGGATCTGTCGCACGATCTCAATCATTTCTCCCACAGAGTCAGGTCCTAACACTCTCCTTTCTCCCACTTCATCCCAGTAAAGTGGTGACCGACATTTCCTTCCATAAAGCGCTTCGTACGGGGCCATTCCAATAGTCGCTTGGTAGCTGTTATTGTAGGCGAATTCCACAAGTGGTAACACTTGTTCCCAACTTTCTCCTCTATCGAGGACAACGGTCCTCAGCATGTCTTCCAACGTTTGAATGGTCCTCTCGGACTGTCCATCCGTCTGCGGATGGAACGCGGTGCTGAAATGTAGTCGTGTCCCCAGTTCCTTTTGTAAACTCATCCAGAATCGGGATGTAAATTTCGAATCTCTATCAGACGTGATAGTCTTTGGAACTCCATGTAGACGGATAACTTCTCGGACGTACAACTGTGCTAGTCTGTCTGATCCATGTGTTATTGGAATGGGTAGGAAATGCGCGCTCTTGGTCAGTCGATCGATGATGACCCAAATAGCGGTATTCCCCCTTTGTGATTTGGGTAGCCCGGTAACAAAGTCCATGGCTATATCATCCCATTTCCATTCCGGTATATCTAGCGGTTGTAAGGTCCCATACGGTCGTTGGTGGAGTGCTTTCACTTGTTGGCACGTCAAACAACGTTCCACAAATGAAGCCACATCTCGCTTCATTCCATCCCACCAAAATTTCTCCTTGAGGTCTTGGTACATTTTGGTGCTGCCGGGGTGTGCGGTATAAGAAGTCTCATGGGCTTCCTTCAAGATTTCGCTCTGAAGTTCTTCATCTTCTGGAACGCACACTCTCCCGTCATACAACAAAACATTATCTGTTGCTTCTATAAAATTCTTGTGTTTATCGTCCTTGATCTTAGCTCGCATTTCCTCTAGCTTTTTGCTCTTCCTCTGAGCTTCTAAGATTCGGACTCTTAAGTCGGGGATTGCAATCAATGTTGCAATACAGCCCTCTATCGTCAGAGATGGGCCTACGACTTCGATGTTCATCCTCTGAAATTCTTTTATAAGTATTTCCTCATGACTGAGGAGACATCCCAAACTAGGATGGGATTTGCGACTCAAGGCATCGGCTACAACATTAGCCTTGCCTGGGTGGTAATTGATACCACAGTCGTAATCTTTCACTAGCTCTAACCATCTACGCTGCCTCATGTTAAGATCTTTCTGTTCAAAGAAATATTTCAGGCTCTTATGGTCAGTATAGATCTCACATCTAACTCCATAAAGGTGATGCCTCCATATCTTTAAGGCATGTACGACCGCTGCTAATTCCAGGTCGTGCGTAGGATAGTTCAACTCATGTGGGCGTAATTGCCTTGAAGCGTAAGCAATAACCTTACCTTCTTGCATTAGTACACAACCTAGTCCATTCTTTGAAGCATCCGTGTAGATTGTGTACTCTTTATCGCCTCAGTCTTTGCTAGTACAGTAGTTGTCGTCGATAATTCCTTCAAGATTCGAAACTAGCCTCACACTCGGCGGTCCAAGTGTACTTGATTCCTTTTCTCAACAATAAGAAACTCTGAATTTCATTCGGGTTCTTTGGTGATTCTCATTCTCGAACGGTATCAATCTTGAGGGTCTACTGATTCCTCGACGGACACGATGTGACCTAAGAATGTCACTTCGCCTAACCAGAATTCACACTTGCTAAACTTGGCAAAGAGTTGCTCTTACCTTAATGTTTGTAGCACAGTTCTCAAGTGCTCTTTGTGTTCTAGGTTATTCTTAGAGTATATTAGGATATCGTCTATGAACACTAAGACGAATTTGTCTAAGTATGGGTGGAACACCCTGTTCATAATATCCATAAATACTGCTGGGGCATTTGTAAGTCCAAAGGGCATCACGATGAATTCGAAATGACCATACCTTGTACGGAAAGCCGTTTTAGGTACATCCTCTGGTCTAATCCTCAATTGGTGATATCCCGACTTTAGATCTATCTTTGAAAAGACTCCTGCTCCTTTAAGTTGATCAAACAGATCGTCAATTCGGGGCAAGGGATACTTATTCTTAAGAGTTATCTTGTTTAACTCTCGATAGTCTATGCACATCCTCAGTGTACCATCCTTCTTTTTCACGAAAAGGACAGGTGCTCCCCATGGAGACACACTGGGTCTAATGAATCTAACTCCAAGAGTTCTTGTAGTTGGATCTTTAATTCCTCAAGCTCCTTTGGTGCCATCCGTATGGAGCTTTTGACACGGGCGAGAACACTGTCGAGGTCGATCGTGAACTCGATCATCGGTTTGGCGGTAATCCCGGTAGTTCTTCTAGAAACATATCGGAATACTCCTTCACGATCGGGACGTCTTCTATTCTCCTCTCATTCTGATCTTCCTCCTGGAGGTAGACGAGGTAGGCATGGTTCTCGGTTTTATTCAGCAACGTCCTTGCTTGTAGTGCGGATATAATTGGAACTCTCCTCCCATGTTGATCCGTGAAAGTCGGTAGATTTCTCCCGGTGTTGGAAGGAAATCTTTCTTTCATTACACAAGATGGTCGCACTATGTTCGGTCAACCAATCCATTCCTAGGATTATGTCCACATCCGTCATAGGTATAACGTGAAGGTTATCTGTCATGACCTTAAGTGAGCCTAGTCCAAGCTCTAGGTTCGAGCATATGTGGGTTACCGTTCTTATGCCTCCTACTGGAGAAGAAATTCTCATGATTTGTTCAGCCGCGTTTAGGATCTAATCCTAAGTTCTCACGCATGCTTCAGAAATAAAAGAGTGCGAGGCGCCAGTATCAAACAGTAGGATAACAGGTAATTGGAGGAGTATTCCCATACCTGCCAAGTTTCCTTGGTTCCTTGGCGGCTCTTGCGGGAACTCTCTTTCCTGGTTGAGGGCGTAGGCCCTCGCTTGCTGGGGTGGTTGTTGTTGCTGATAAAGTTGTTGTGGTTCTGCGCTCTTTGTTGTTGTTCTTGGTTGGTTGCATTTGTTGGGCTGTCGGTCTTCTTCGCCGCGGTTGTCGCCATTGTTGTCGTCGTTACCGCCGTGGTTGATATGGTCGTTGATTCGGCTGATAATCTTGAAAAATTTCTTGTTGGATCGGTTGAGCTTGGATAGCCGGACCGGTTGGACTTGGTTGGGCACATTCGGACGGCCATTCCTCCTGGCGTGTCAGGCGATCCACAGGTAGTGGCCCTTCCGCCACACTTGAAGCATCCGTCATTCGTGAATGTGCATGCCCCTTATGACTCCTATGGCACCGGGGCACATGGGAGCTTCACAATTTTGGTTTCCCGCGATCGGGTACCATGGGGCGTCCATTCCCCTGCCCGTGCCCAGATGGCACGTTATTTCCTTGCCATGGCCTCCTGTCGGCCTGGCCAGTGTTGGATCCTTGCCCTTGGTGGGGTCCTTCCCACTTCCTCTTCCCGCGATCTCCTTGGTGAGTCGGGGGATGCACGGTGACGACTCTATCTTCAGGCAGTGCAGCCTCGATGTCCAATGCCCGACTGAGGGCCTCACGGTAAGTCAGATCTCCGTGACCAGCCAACGACACCCTGATCTCATGGCGGAGTCCCGCCCGAAATTTCTCAGTCCTCTTCTCGTCGGTGTCGACCAGCTGAGGTGCATACCGTGACATTTCACAGAACGCACGGTCGTAATCGGTGACCGTGGTCTTCCCTTGGCGCAAGTTGTAAAACTCGTGCTCCTTCCTCTTCCGGTAACTCTTAGGAATGTACTTCTCGTACACTTCCTCTTTGAATTCCTCCCAGGAGA
Source organism: Salvia rosmarinus (assembly GCA_036937905.1). Taxonomy (NCBI): domain Eukaryota; kingdom Viridiplantae; phylum Streptophyta; class Magnoliopsida; order Lamiales; family Lamiaceae; genus Salvia; species Salvia rosmarinus. The sequence continues at coordinate 2,870,389 of CM072818.1, read as the reverse complement.
AACTTTCCAGTTCTTCCTCTATCAGGGTTTTTCTCTTCGCCTCCCACCAAAAGTCGGTGGCGCCAGTCATCTGGAAAGCAACGCATGACAATCGTTCCTGTGATGTGCAGTGGAGGAAATTGAAGATTCGCTCCAGAGCACGAATCCACAGTTCAGCGTCCACGGGATTCCCAGTCTCGTTGAAGGTCGGTGGGTTTTTCCTGAGGAATAGTTCCTCAATCCTTCTTGCCGGTAGTGGTGGTAGAGGAATGTCCTCTCCTTCGAGTGTAACCTCGCGGTTTTTCCTTCTCGGCGGCATTCTATCATTCTTAAATATATGCAATCAAATATCTTCTTATACCATCCATCAGGATCATACATATCTTAACGAGGTATGTATATATAATCGTAGTCATACATCTAGCACATCCTCGAACACCACTTATCACAACATCAAAATCAATGGCTCTCGATGAGCTATCATCATATCAAAACAAATGCCTCTACGAGAACTTTCATCAGTGTTTTTGAGATTTACTAAAGAGAGCAGTGCATGAGTATGATATTCCAAAAGCTTATATCAGCGTCTCTCCACGTACTTAGTCACGGTGCGTAACAACATCTAAACGTTACCGAGTTTATCAAAATAAGGGTTCATGTCGGAATGACCCATCGCATCCGCACACATCATAAGATATATAGAAGTATATAAACAAAACACCATCTAATCCTAAGAATTAGATACATAATCGCCCGGGGTTTAAAAAGGGCTCGGCGTGTCGGAGTCAGAACCAGGAGTATGGGTACTATCAACTTCCTCCATCTCATCGTCAGCAGGCAGGTCCTCCCTAGGATCCTTCTTCTCTTCAACCTCAGCGTCGAGTGTGGGAGCCACAGTCTTTCGGACTCTAATGACTCTAGCTTCTCCCATAGCAGCTAGGTCTCGGCTGATCTCAACCATGATTTCCTCATAGACATTGGCTAGAAACGAAGAATTAACAAGATAGGCATAGGTTTCTCTCACGGAGCATACAGTTAGGCCATGTGGATGATCAATCTCCACAGTATCATGGCATAGGGTCCGTGTGGGGTGGCAACGGTTGGACTAGGGAAGCGTCGGTAGGTAGAGGTGGCGGCATGGAATGATTGGCGATGATGGTGCGGATGGGCAATGGCGGGCTTGAATCTTACCGCAATGGGCGGAAAAATGAGTTGTCGAGAATGGAAAGATCCACCTCGAATGTGTTCCGCCACACCGAGCAAGAATGCAGTCCATCGGATGCGAAGCAAAGCACTCCGGATGAAGCCACTCGGGACTCTCATTACGCCAGGTGTATCCTCGCTCAGGGAGATGCAGTCGACAAGGTACAGCTCCGTATACCATGAATACGCAGTTCAGGTGGCTGACGGAACGGGGTAAGTCTACCTCAAGATCGAAGCTCTCTCGGCGATGATATATGTATTCAGATGATATCTCGCGTGTACACCCATGTTTTGGGTAGCAGTCTTTCAATCAGTCGGATCACACCGTCGTAGTATGACGTACCACGGGCATGTGCAGCAGTCCAGTGACGCATGAAGTGAGCTTGGCACATCTAGTAGGAACAGTAGGAACGTACAACCTCCTCCTGTGTGGCTCTACAGGATAAAAGACGTCTAGTCGTAAAACTTGTCCGAACCATAATCTTTTATCCTATATTCCTAAGTTCTTATGAAACTACTTTCATGGTTTGGTCTTCGGGAAGAGACTGTATGGTCTCTTAGGGTAGCACAAACTTTCAAAGTCTAGCCTTTGAGTAAGGCTAAGTGGTCACCTTATCTTATCGGGTCTTGGATTTCTTATTTCTATTCACGTTATAGGATCACATCATACCCGTTCTCATTATGCGCTTACAAATCATCATTTCTTTTTATACCTTCATAGCGTTATACTTTTATTCTTTTCACTTATGCGCGATAGAGGCAAGACGCTTGATGTTGAAATTCCTTCACGTATAGAGGTTGGGACTCATAATGCGAACCTCCGGTTAACAATCGCTTCATCATCGTAGACTCGTCGCGTTCTCATCATCGAATCCGTTCGGATTGTGATTCTTAAGATTTCTATGTTCTCGTTCTTTCTTAGTATCTCGTTCAATTGGGGGTACTTATGTTCTCATACTAAGTTCGGCGCAAAGGGATCATGCGTCTTAAGAGTCTACGTTCTCATGGGGAAACATACTCATTTACATCATGCTTCTATCATGCTTCGCATATAGGAGTAAACACAACTCATAACATATATGCGATAAACAGATATTCTCATATCATTCCTCTATCAATTTTCCAGAGTTTTCAACTCTTTTCAATCTAACAACCAGTTATTTTCAAAATAACTTTTCAATGTCAATCATTCATTTTTCCAAAATCCTTGGAAACAACTACTCCATTTGAATTTTTGAGACTTTTCTCCTTTCAAACATATTTCAACCTTCAAAACAATACGACTTTTGTAAGTCCATTTCACATTTCATATACTTCAATCATTTCAAAACAACCTTTAGTATAAACAGTTACCTTCTTCCTCGTTGAGCAGGATGACGATGGAATGCGATGCGATGGCGATCAAACCTAAACAATTTCTAGACTCAACTTTCAACTCGGGATTCGAGGAAAGGGTTTCTAGGGTTCGAGCGAACAAGTGCTCGATACCACTTTGTGACGACCGACTTTCCAATGAAGTACGGATCATATGGATCGTCACCGGTATGATAAAGCAGAGGAAATAAACATAACTAATCAAGGCAATCAACCAATCAACTACTTAACAAAGCATAGGTAAAAAGGAATAAACAGTCCAATACCAACTCAAGTCCTAGAAGGACTTGTCAAAAGGGGGTTCAAGGTTCAACATAACCCAATCAGTAAGGTGAATTTAAAGCACGAGTACGACCTCCAATTCGATACGAAATAAGCGGTTATAATCAAAATATTAATAATATCGAGTTAGGCGACAAATAAGCATGTGGACATGCATATGACGATGCATGCCCAAGGTTCTAGAAACCTTTCTAATTAAGTATCAAAATAGTCGCTACTCGCACCACCGCACCCATCATCGATCCTCGCTCAACCTGCACATCAAAAGCGAGATGCAGGGCTAAGTACAAAAGTACTCAGTGGACTCGTTGCCGAAAACATTTTCTTTCCCAAAAGTTATTGATCTGCCCACAATAGCGCATGAGGATTTTAGTTAAAGACTCATGCCTATCAAATATTTTATCATTTTTCCAAAGCGTTCGGCCGAACTATTTTATCACGTTGTTCCATATCTGGTAATTCATTCATCAATCATACATTCATTCATTCGCGCACTATGGAGGTGGCCACCTACACATAGCCGCCGTGACCGGTCGAGGTAGCTAACCTTAACACACAGTCACACGTGTACACAATCCGAGTTAGTCCTCAACTAAGTCGGATCCGATCGTTACCCTTTTTTAACGTTGGTGGACCAACTCATTCACATATACCAATCAATTCTCGTCCCACATTTGGACAAATCAACCTCAGATATGGACACAACAAAACATAAATATTTGGCAGTCAATAACAGTTCATGCGATAATATTTCATAAAGCTTTTGTAAATCATGCTTGGAGTTATGCATAATCATTTTGTTTCAAGAAAGCCCACCTGCTAATCCAAAGCTTAGTGGTTCTAAAAGAGCAGGGGTGAGTATCCTTCCTCAAGAACTTCGTCCGATCGAACCCTTCATAAGAAAATAGCCGTTCTTAGGTTCTTTCTATCGATCGATGGTCGCTTATAAAATACGACTTAAAGTTCCCAACTAGGGTTTCTTTATGATTTTATGTGATTGTTTTAAGATAATTTCTATTATCTTACATCCCCAATTCTCAAGCTATATTACCTCATCGTTCATAGGTAATCTTCAATTATAAATCACATATTCAGTCTATCCTCGACTCTTAACCTTAGTTTTATTATAACGTTATTACGTTATAGGTTATCGATATCAAATTATGATTGGCAAATTAGGATATTCTCAAGCCACTAACTAGACTTAACAATTATAGTTACGCCCTAGTAGGTTATGTGACGACTTGTCGTATTAGCATGATAATTAAAAGAGGAATATTGACTTACAATTCAAGTGGCATATTTTATCATGTAAATAATTAGTACTTAAAAATAAATGAAGTACTTCGGGAATATTAACTCGGCTTTCGAGACATAAGGATCGACATCTTATGTTCGAATCGTTGTTTACACATTACGACATTGTGTCTTTAACTTAACTCGCCGGAGGTTACATGTGTCGTATAATCGTTATTCATTATCGAGTTGTATTTATGCCCAACTACTATCGTATTGAGTTGTCGTTATTGACTATTAACGCCGTAGCTCGACCCTTGGTTTTTCTATCGTAGGAATTCACGTTGGGTATCCTTTCATTAATAAAACCCTAATTCGTGTCTAACTCGATTCTCGTTTATTCCGCCTTAAGTTATCGAAATTGGTCGATTCCTTTTGGATTCTCGTTCATATAGTATATGTTGTTTACGTTCGGGGTTTTGGTTTGTCGGTTCAACATAAACATAAACATTCAACATCAACAAAACCATACACAACATAAACTATACTAAGCATTAGAAAACCCTAATTTCTAATGCATACACAATCATTGTGTAAGTGTGCATAAGTGTTTCATTCATTCACCCTAATCACAACCACGCATTCTAAGTTTATAATTAACTATCATAGCATCATTTAACATTAGAAACGAACTCATACTTAGCCATTTCGTTCGTTTTCGATAATTAGCAACAATTAGCATACGTATCCAATAAATTCCAATAAAATCATGTTGTACTCTATCATACTATAGAATTTAATTATCAACTCAATATCATCATATAAAATTTTAAACCATAGGTTAAAATTTTTATAATTTCGGCAATTTCAAAACAACAAGCTTTGGTGTTCAATAAATTTCACAAAATTATTTCATGCTTATACTATATACTAAACATGAAATATCACTTCATATCATGCATTAAAATTTAAACCCATGCTTTTCATCCTCATTTATTTTCGGTATTCACATATATATATATATACATATTCAAAATTTTCAATCTTTCACAATATGGTTGTATATGTAATAGCATGAGATATTAATACCAACATTTACCAATATTCATAATATTACACATCCTATTATTTTCAACAATAAAATCAAATAAATGACTACATATACATATATATAAGCCACGGTTCTTATAAAAAAATAGGAGAGGTGTTTGAATAAATTCAAGGTTAATGTATGATGTTCATATCATACCCTAAACACCATATCTCAACTATTTTCCTCAACCAAAAATCAAACAACAAATATATATATATATAGTATTCATTATATTAACAATAAATAGGAGATGTGTTTCAAAAATCCCAAGATTTATATATGATGTTCACATCATATATTAAACACCATATCTCAACTATTTTCCACAAAAAAAAATTAAAATCAAAGCTTAAAAATAAGCTATAACTCTCGGCCCTTTTTTAAAAAAAACCAAAAATTATAGAAAAATTATGATATTTATTATACATGCTTATAACACATTAGCAAGTAACAATATCAAATAACATTCACAAAATCATGCTTTAACATATTTAAAAATAATTAAAGCATAAATCGAAAAAAATAAACATGCTCCAAAAATTATGAAATTTTATAGTATCCTTAGAACATCATTCTAAGCATTTTCATTCATGGCTCAAGAGCATTTGGAGGCTCTAAAGTCACGAAAATAAATGGGAGCAAACTAGGGTTTTAAACCCAAAATTAAAATAAATATTCCACTCCATTAGGATGGAAGAGGATGATGAATAATACCTTCCTATGGTCTTAGAAGGATTATTTGAGAGTGGGGAAGGTTTGAAATGGGGATTGAAGCTCAAAAGCTTGAAGAACACAAGGAAAAGTTTGAAAAAAAGAGAGAAATGTGTTCTAAGTGTGTGGGCTGTAATGAACGTCTCCCCACTGTATTGGAAGCCTAAAGGGCTGTAATTAACCATTTGGGGTGGTCTTGGTGGTAGTTGGGAGGTGGATTGGTCAAATTACCGTTTGGTATGTTATCTGACTCTTTAAGTTTTAACGCACTTTCGATCGATTTCTCGGAACCTTAAGGTTCTATCTTATTAAATAGCCTTTAAAAGACTTATTTTAATGTTCATAAAAATTTCACGACGTTCGGACGTCGTTCGATAAGTCAATTCCGAGTTATCGCGGAAAAACGGCGTCCGGCGATTAAAAATATGTTCATTCAAAAATTCTCTTGAATTTTTGAGCTTTCATAAATAATTTGAGTCTTATAAATCATATTTTATTGATTTAGACCCTCGGTTCGAGTTTCGGGTCGTTCGGATCAAATTAGGGTTTTCCCGGTATATTTTACCCGGCGTTCGGTTAAGTTCTTCAGGAATTCCCTTCAGAAACTGATTCTTACAATTTCTAAATTCATAATAAATTATTCCTTCATGAATTTGGTTGTTATCACTATTTATTATGATTAGCACGGACTGGAAGTTGTTAAAGCTCGTAAATAGTGTTTTAAGATCGACCAGGGCAAGTATGCTGAAAATTCTCATCCTTTGCATTCTCACATGTTTTCGTGTGAGGATTCTAAAAATGAAATCCGTTCGTGGAGATTCATTCTCGTTATTTCATTCTATGTTCAGGCTACTCGAAAAACCCTAATCCGGTAGGACTAGTTATCAGTTTTTGATTTCTTTAGTATTCGATCTCCGAATCGATTCTAATTCGTTTCATTGGTTTCCTTAAACATAATTAAGGTCTAAGAACCACAACTAAGTGATTCAAACATCACTAATAAAAGTTTTAAATTTTTCGGGTTATTACAAGGGTCCCCAAATATGTATAAATAGGAGTTAGATCGAAGGTAAAAAGGTTGGCAATTTATTGAATGCTAAGAGCTTGTAACTGAACTCACTGTACTCGAATCATAGTGAAAGTATTGAGGAATCACTCCTCCGTGGACGTAGATCTCATTAACGATCGAACCACGTAAAAGCCTTGGTGTTCTTTGCTGCTTTCATTAAATCTCATACACTCACGTAGCTAGATTTATCACTCTTCTATTGGAAAGCAAAAATGCCACTACACTTTGTTTAGTTACCAATAAATTTAATCGTACAAAAAGTATTCCATATATAAGATAAATATATAATTGATATTTCATTTGGTACTTTGAACGGACATCATGAGAAATGTCATTCCATTCTTATCATTATTTTATTCTGAAATTCATTTTATTCTATAGCTAACAAATATTTAGATAAAAAGCACACACCATTAAACACACCAGTGAACCACTTGCACAAGCTAAAAACCTATTTATTTCACTCTCTTACAGAAACCAAATAACATTTCCTATACTATTGTCTCCTGACTCGATTCCTCAGTGCTCTTCTTGCAATCTCTGGCATTGAACATCTCTTCAACAACCTCTTCCACTTTGCCAAAATATTTCTTTCTGGAGCTTCTGCAGAAAATAAGTAGCGCAATGCATCAAAAAGTTCCTTCTAAATATAAGTAACCAAAGAATCTCTCATTCGACTTCAAAGTCGATTTTTCACGATCTTCATGACAGAAAATGTTTTTTCCACAGTTGCAGTAGTTACAGGTAAAATAAGTGCAAGTTTGATAAGTTTATACACCAATGGATACACAATATCTCTTTTTATCTTCACTATTTCTTTGACAAGATTTCCTATCCTTTTCAAATTGGCAAAGTCTTTGCTAGAATGCACATTAGTAAAATATTTTGAAGTTGGTTATCTAGAGTTATTATCTCAACTGAAGAAGAATCTGTTGAAATATAAACCTTAAATTAGTAAAATGAAGAAAAAAAAATTAAAGAAGATAAATGTGAGTTACCTTGGACTTGGGATATAAAGAATCGAGGCCCAAAAGATAAAAAATTGAAAAGGATGGAGAAACAGTGCAGTCTGTGTGATAAAATAAAAAAGATACAATGGTTATGATAAAAAATTTCATTTAGTGCTTCACTAAATATACCTACTAATAATAGAAAATATAATTCATTTCAAAATTCATTCAATTTTCTACAACCCACAAACTTTTATATAAAAAAAAACAGAATAACACACAATGGGAACCATACAATGCTAAAAAAAACCTTATTTATTTCACTAAATATACCTACTAATAATAGAAAATATCATTCATTTCAAAATTCATTTAATTTATTTCACTCTTTTATATATTGAAACTAATTAGCAATACCAAAATTACTGTCTCCTGACTCCATTCCTCAGTGTTCTTCTTGCACGTCTTCTTCTCCTGTCTCTGGCTTCAAAATCTCTTCAACAACCTCTTCTATTTTGCCGAAGTATTTCTCTCTAAAGCTTCGACAGAATAAAAGTAGCCACACAAAGCTTCCTAAGCCCACAACATATCCAAGTGCAGTGGATACGTATTCCCACTAATCTCCTTCTTCTCTTTCACATTTTCATGATCCGGTGGTGATACATCACTGTCGACATCTGTATGATTGCAGCTTATGTTGAGATTGAAACCGCACAATCCTGGATTTCCTTTGAAGGAATCAGCTGAAAATGTTTGCAACTGACGGCCATCTGGGATCATTCCGACCAGCTTATTGTAGGACAGATTCAAGACTGAAAGGAATGTGAGCCTTGCAAGCTCCATGGGTATCGTCCCTGATAGCTGGTTTCGAGAGAGGTCGAGTGATTCAAGCCCCTTCAACTCACCAAATGACTTTGGGATACTTCCATTCAAGGCATTGTGGGAGAAGTTGAGAGCATAAAGTGAGTGAAGTTCACCAATTGCATTTGGTATCTCTCCTTGGAAATTATTGCAAGAGAAATCAATGGCATTAAAGTCGGGCCAAATCTTTTGAAGCTGTCGCTCCTGTCCTTTCATGGTTACTGCAACCACAAACTTATATCCTTTCGACAAATTGCGATGTGGTCCTCCATCAATCACACTCTGTAGCCCATTTCCCATTTTCGTCCAACTAGAGAAGTTAAACGATTTCAGACTTCCACTGAAATTATTTGAAGATATATCTGCAATTTGAAGGTTTGGCCAACTGTTGTGACATTTCACTTCTCCATGGAATCTGTTGGAGTGCAAAACAAGAAATCGCAAGTTTGTTGATGATAGCATGCATGGGAAAGTGTCGTTGATGACGTTGTTCCCGACATTCATGAACTCCAACGAGTTGCAACGTACGAAGGACTTTGGAATTTTCCCTTCTAAAGTGTTGTTGTTCAGATCAAAATATTGCAGTCTACAATTGGGAGAAATGTTATTTGGAATGCGACCGGTGATGTAGTTTCGCCCTAGATCCAAGACCTGAAGACTCGTAGTATCAAGTAGGCATGGTGGAATACTGCCACTCAATTTATTCAGAGACAAGTCAAGAATAATGAGGTCTGTGGCACTGCAAAGGGAGGTTGGAATTGATCCATTAAAACTATTATTAGCAAGGAGCAAGAATTGGAAAAAGGTGTTAGGCGGAATGTGCAGTTTTCCCCTCAGCTGATTAGACCGCAAGTCCAGTAATTCAAGAGAAGCAGGGATATGGTAAGGCTTTTGCATATGTGTGAAAAGATTATAAGAAAGGTTCAAATGCCAAAGTTCTTTTCCCCAAATCCAACTAGGTATCTCCCCAACAATCCGATTATTTGAGAGGTCCAGATATGTTAAATCAGAATGTTTTATGAAATGAGGAAAATCAGACATGTTACATGAAGCTAGGCTCAACTCTTGTAGCTGGGTAGGTCCATATGTACTTGACTTAATGTCGCCCACTGACAATTTGTTGTTGGATAGATCAAGGACCATGAGACTGTCAAAGCTTTGGATCTTGTCTAGTTGAAAAGTGTTATTGAACAAATTATCAGAAAGGGACAGAAAATCGAGGCTCTGAAGCTGGAAGAAAGAGTCGGGAATAGGCCCTTCCAATCGATTACGACTCAAATCTAAAGAAACAATGTTGGAGATATTTACAATGTGAAATTCTTCAACTTGCCCCGAAAATCGGTTGTCGGCAAGCCAAAGTGTCTGCAATGAAGGGAGGCCAAAGAGAGTCTGAGGTATGTTATTAGAGAATGAATTATTCTCCAAATTTAAATAAACAAGATTGGAAAAACCTTCAAACAACGCAGAAGAAAGTGAGCCTGTGAACAAGTTATATGACAAGTCAACATAACTTAGTTGGGTTAGGTTAGCAAAGGTGGATGGAAACGATCCTGTGAATAGGCAATGAGACAGGTCAATCACCTCTAAAGTTTTGAGATTGCTAATTGAACTTGGAATCAACCCTGAGAAGTTGGTGTCCCACAGCACTATAGACTTAAGAGATCCAATTTGAGTAAATGGCGGTATGCTTCCACTGAGTTGGTCATTTTCTGATAAATCAAGATATTGCAAAGTAGGTATGTGGAAGATCATATTAGGAAAAGAACCATTCAAACTGCATCCAGCAAGACTCAAGGTGGTCAAATTTGGAAAATTGGAGAACAATTCTGGAACTACTGCTGAAAGATTGTTGTAATCTAATTGAAGACTAGAAAGGGAACGGAGTTGCCAAAAGGACCTAGACAGAGGGCCAGACAGAAAACAATCACGCAAGCTCAATATGGTGAGGTTTGGTAAATATGATGATATAATGTGGCTCCATTTTCTCCTTTCATCAAAGGAAGTAACATTGACACCATCAAGAATGAGCTCTCTAAGCCCTGTAAGATTTTGGGCAAGCATCTCCAAGTTTGGGTACTCAAGACTTAGATCATTTTCAATAAATTGGCTGGATATATCGAGACTAACCAATCTCCTCAAGGACAACATTTCAGGAGGAACCTGCCCACCAAAATAAGCACATGACAAATTCAAGCAAATAGGCGAGACTATGAATACCTTTTGGAATGTGAGTGTAGTTGAAGTGATTATAGGCCAGGTTAAGTTTCTCCAAATATTGAAGTCCGAACAGACTCGACGAATCCTCAATTCCACCTTCAATTGACTCATCATCGAGCTGCAAACTTACAAAGTAGCCAGCAGCATCACATTCGACACCGTACCATTTGCAGCACTCATCCCTTTCATTCCACTGCACCAGTTTTCTTGAATAAGAAGAATTGAAGATCAACTCATTCTTCAGTTGAAGCAACAACGTTTGCTGATGGTGAAGACATTGGGTATAAGAGTAAGTAGTGAAAATGAAGGAGGAAAGTATAGAAATGATGATCAAGAGCAACTTTGGAAGCATTGTGAAGAAGATATTGATGATTGTATCATGTACAAACTTGCAGATATGTGGCTTTATATAGACACTAGAAAGACTTTTTGCAGTTGACAAGTAATTTTTAGAGTGATCTTTATTCCATAATGTGGTGCCATAATCAACTTAATTAAATTAAAAAACTATTTATTTAATTTTTGATCTATTAAAAAATTGGTTTTACATTAAAACCATCTTATAGAATTACAATTTTGTACTTATCGAATGAAAATTTTAAATTTAAATTTAATATTAATAATTTAATATTATTCAGAATATATAGGAAAAGGGTGTGTGGCCGGCCATAATGTGGCCGCATAGCTTTATTGTAATTTTTAAAATGTTATAATTTATGTAATTAAAACAATTCATCTAAAGATAAAAAGAATTAAAAGTATAAATAAATTAAAGGAAAATAACAAAATATTCCAATAGGAAAAATCAAAATAATAATATTATAAGTTGTATACTTTTCATACATAATATTTATCGTTGAGTTACATTTAGCACTTCCTTATAACTCAACAACTACATGAAATATTATAGTAATTTAAGCATATAATATAAACAAAGGTTGATTCGTTCTTTTTCCTTTTAACTTCAAATAATAAATGAAAAAATCGAGCTTCGATTTTATGTAATTTGTTAAATTAATGACCCCAATAATTTTTTCTTGCTTATTAGATTTAAAATATATATGTATAGATATAGATATATATAAAGTAAATTTTATCTATATATAAAGTAAATTTATATATTTATAAGAATTTGATAACTATAAGTAGCATACTTCAATGGATGTATTAAATTAAATCAGAAATATACATCATTTGCCTTATTATTATTTTTGTTCTTGGAAAATAAGATAAATATTTACATTGAGATAACATGGTTCCCGAATATCTATATTCATGTATTCTTCAAATACATTCATGAAGTTATTGATTTTTGTGACATATAACCTTTTAGCTTAATTATGGACTAGTTATTTTTGAAATTAAGATCATTTATATGATTAGGATTTGAAGAGAACTATAGAGTTGACTTGAGGTCTCCTAAGTCCTAAGTAAGAATTATGGAAAAAACCTATTTAAATTATTTGAAAGAAAAAAAGATGCCGTGTGAAAGACTTCGCCGTGACGTTTGTGTTAAGAGATGCATTGTGATTTTCCTCTAAAAAAACAAATGCGAAAAGATGCCGTGTGATTCCCGAAGATGACTTGAAGAAATATATTTTCAAGCATCAAAATGACATCATTTTGACGATGTTTTGATACTTAAGTGGAAAATATTTTTCTACAAGATTTACAAAATAAATCATAATATACATGTCGAATTCGGACCTTCCATGTTAGAATTTCTAGCTCGAAAATGTAGACTCGAACCATATTTGCAACTCGCATCTAAAGGTCGGACTATTTTACAATTTTTTAAAAGTCGGGCTATTTTTGCAATTTAGCCCAAGGTCGGGACATATAAATATGGGTATTAGATTATTTTGTTTATCTATACCTAAGGTGATATTAGCGTAGAAAGACTTTCTCAGTTCACTGAATGCTTGTGTTCGAGCCTATTTATAGTTAGTCTATACCCTATAGTCTTAATCGATCACTACATGAAATAAATTAACGTCAAATTTACTTATATATATATTTTAGAACTCCCCCTGAAACTTGATTCTCAGGACTTCAGATAGTTATAGAATTTTGTGACCTGTAAGTCTGTAACCTTTTAGCATAATATTTCTAGATGTAAGTATTTTTAAAATTATTTAAATCTATATACTTTGTAAATTCACAAGTGGACCTACGATTAGGATTTAAAGTAAAATGATAAAACTGATATGTGGCTTTAAGCTGAGTTACACGGAGTTGACTTGAGGTCCTAACTAAAGAATCACTACAAAAATACAGCCGATAAGTGACGGATTAGCGACGGCCAAAATACGGGTCGTGAATCAGCGACGGATCCGCGACAGAACGAGACGGAATTTTCGCGCGAACTGATAACGACGGCACACCCGTCGCTATTCCGTCGTTATATTTAACGACGGACACTATCCGTCGTTAAAATTAATTTTTTTTTTTTTTATTGGATTAACCTTATTCCGTCGCGGATCCGTCGTTAAATAAACGGATTTTTTTATTTTTATTTTTATTTATTTTAACGACGAAAAAAATCCGTCGTTAATTTTAATTTTGATTTTATTTATTCCCAAAAATTTTAGCGACGGAATGTCCGTCGTAAATCCGTCGCTAATGTTAACGACGGACTATAGTCCGTAGTTATATTAAATTTTTTTATTTTTTTTAATTCTGTACGTAAATTAACGACGGATATATGTCCGTCGTTAAATTTAGTCCGTCGTTACGGCCTTTATTCCATCGTTAATCCGTCGTTATAGGGTTTTAAATATAACGACGGATAATTCCGTCGTTAATCCGCCGCTAAAATGTTTAATAACAGACGGACTTTCTTCCCCAATTTCATACCTGAACCTAATTAAACCCTCCCTCCCCACCCCACCCCCGCCTGCCCGCGTGCCGCCCGCCGCCGCCGCCGCCTAGCCCTCGCGACCCCACCCCCAGACCCTCCCGCCACCCACCCCACCCGCCCCCACCCCACCCCATCGCGAACCCACGCGCCCCTAGCTGCACCGCCTTCCGTGGCCGCCGCCGTGCCGCATCGATCCGCCCACGCCCGACCCCCCACCCCCCGCCCTTGAGCCCCCCCCACCCCCGCCCGCCGCCCGCCCCGCCGCCGCCGTGGTCCCACCGCCACTTGCCGCCGCCGCCCCGCCGCCCGCCGTCGCCCGTCGCCCGTATGTCCGTGTTATATTTCGATTTTTTATTGATTTGTATTTCAATTTTTTTTTATTTTGTTGTTATATATTTGTTAATTATGTTAATATGCTAGGATGTGTTAATTATGCTAGGATGTGTTGAATTTGTTAATTATGTTAATATGTTAATTATGTTAATATATTTGTTAATTATGTTGATATATATTTATTAATTGATAAGCTTAGATGTGAATTGGGCTTGTGATTTGAGCTTGTGAAATTGTCAACAGTTAGTCTTGTGATTTGGGCTTGTGAAATTGATAAGCTTAGATGTGAATTGGGATGATAAATTCATCATTTCGTGAATATGTTTAGCTTGGATGTGAATATGTTTGGATGTGAATTGGAATGTTAAATTCATCATTTCGTGAATTAAGATGTTTTGAGTTATTAAGTGTATAATTAGGCATATGGTGATGATTTGGTGAAATTTGGATGAGTTTGGTTGAATTGAGAATGAAATGGTGATTAATTTTATAAAACTTACTCTGCCGAAATTTTGTTATAATTGGTATATGAATAAGATGTTTTATATGTAAGATTTGTTCACTTCATGCTTAGGTTAAAATTAAGTATATGAAACTTGAATTATGGTTTATGTTGCCTTGTAGATAAGAAACCAATAATTATAAGTAAGATTTGATCATTCCACTCAATAAACTTAAAAGTGTATAATTAGTCTATATTGTACAACTTATGTTGAATAAGTTTAATTATTTATTTATAATTAGGAGCTTGAAGAATGAATGACAATCGTGAGTGGATGTATAAGAAGTTTAGTTCGGTTGGTGGATTACATATTGAATTTCGAGAGGGACTTGAAAGTTTTATTGAATTCGCTAGTGCTCAGTTTTTATTCGCGGATGGAGAGAAAATCAAGTGTCCGTGTAAGAAGTGTAAGAATATACCTTATCAGAAGAAAGATACTGTGCGATATCACTTATCAAAATTTGGATTTGTTCCAAAGTATCTCACATGGATATTTCAATGAGAGACAACCACAAGTAGGGACAACATTGTGGATTCAGATGTTAGCCGTCAACCAAATACGTATCATACGATGGTAGTGGATGCTGTTGGTCCACAGTTCAACTTTGACGAGATCGAAGAGGAGCCAAATTCTGATGCACAAAAATTTTACGACATGTTGAATGCTGCCGATAAACCTCTGTGGTCGGGTTGCTCGAATCACACACAATTGTCATTTGTGGCTCGGCTTCTGAGTTGGAAAGCAGAGAACAACATTACTGAGAAGGGTTTTGATCAAATATCAGAACTGATGAAAGAATCGCATCCAGATGGAAATTGCGTGCCTGATGACTTCTACAGCACGAAGAGATTGTTGCGTGGCATGGGGTTGCCCGTACACAAAATTGATTGTTGTCCATTTAATTGCATGATTTATTGGCGCGAAGATTCTGAATTGACGAGCTGCAAATTCTGTAACCATCCTCGTTTCAAGAGCAATACTCGAGCTGGTGGAAGTCGACGGAAAGCACAAGTAGCATATAAAAAGATGTATTATTTTCTCTAACTCCTCGACTACGAGATTGTATGCATCCAATGCTACTGACGGAAAATATGCGTTGGCATGCATCGTCGGTCGATGATAGGGTCATCGTCATCCGCGACTCAATTGCATGGAAACATTTGAACACGAAGTTTCCCTTATTTGCATCAGAAATTCGTAACGTGCGATTGAGACTCTCAACTGACGGTTTTCAGCCATTCGGTCAATCAAGAAAGCAATATTCATCATGGTCCGTTATACTGACCCCTTATAATCTTCCCCCGTGGCTGTGTATGAAGGAGCAATATATGTTTCTTACGATCTTAGTGCCCGGACAGCGTAATCTGAAGGAGAAGATTGATGTGTTCTTGCAACCATTGATAGCAGAGTTAATAGATTTGTGGGATGACGGCGTTCTTACTTATGATGTATCGTTGAAGTGAAATTTTCAAATGCACGCTGCATTACTTTGGACAATTAGTGACTTCCCTGCATACTCTATGTTGTGCGGATGGAGATGCAGTTGGAAGATTAGCTTGTCCGACTTGCATGGAGTATACCGATGCTTTTACTTTAGCTAAAAGTGGTAGCGGTCATGGTTTGATAACCATCATAAATTTCTAGCTCCTAATCACCCATTTGAAGGGATCAAGAGGTTTGAGAAAGAACACAATGATTACTAACGATCCACCGAGCGCGATCGGAGATGAGCATCACTAATTATGGGTATGGGACTACTAAATTTGATGGGAGAATATCCAGGGACAATGATTACTAATTTTCGATCGGCATAGTTTGGATGTCATGCACATAGAAAAGAATGTGTTCGATAATGTCTTCAACATAGTCATGAATGTCGAGGAAGACAAAAGTACGAGCAAATCTAGAGAAGAACTTAATTTATCTTGCTACTGAGACGAGTTGACGATGAATGAATCAACAGAAAATATCCATGTGCTTCTTATACACTTGACAATCGTGAGAAAAAGTCTTATGTGAGTGGGTAAGAGGTTTAAGATTTCCAGATGGATACGTTTGAACATGGGTAGATGTGTAGACATGACATGGCGAAGATGTTTGGGATGAAGAGTCATGATGTCACATTTTCATGCAAATAATTCTACCGATTGCATTTCGTGAACTTCTCCCACCCAATGTTTGGAAAGTCGTAATGAATTATCTTTATTCTTCAAAGATTTAACTTCTCGAAACATAGGGTTTGATGATCATGCGGGCTCCAAGAAAATATTCCGATGATTTTATGCAAGCTTGAGCGCATCTTTCCCTAGTTTCTTGACTCCATGGAACATCTTCCGGTTCATCTAGGCGATGAAGCTCGTATTGCGGACACTGTTCAATACCGATGGATATCTCCATTTGAAAGGTACCGCTCGTACATTATCACACACACACACACACACACATATATATATATATATATATATATATATATATATATATATAAATTAAAGAACAACGTTCTAAATTTTGTAGATACTTATGTAAGTTGAAGAACAACGTATGAAATAAAGCCAGGGTTGAGGGTTCTATCTGCAATGCTTAATTAGTAGAAGAAGCATCGACATTTTGCTCGTATTATTTTGATGATCACGTAAGAATGAAGTTCAGATATTTGCATCATGGTCAAGCGGAGATTAGGCACGAAGACTATCCACATATGCTTCAAATCTTCAAGCAAGATGGCAGACCTTTTGGAAATATGTCAACGACATATTTGGATAGTAGAGAATATGATCTTTGCTTTCGTTTATACGTGTTGCTCAACTGTGTTGAAGTTGAGACATTTACATGGCGTAAGTGTCGTGTTTTCTTAGTATTATTATTATTATTATTATTATTATTATTATTATTATTATTATTATTATTATTATTATTATTATTGTTATTATTAACTAGGATCGTAAAAATATGTTGATGTAGTTTATTCATCGAAGATGTGAAAGATCAAATCCACCGATCTCTAGCTCGATATTCAAAGGTCGATTGAAAGAGGCTTCCGTTTTGGTTTGAGGCATATGTGAGTGTTCGATGATTATTAGTAGGAAATATTTAATATATACGTTTAGTCATTCTAATCGTTTTTACTAATAATAGGTCAAAATCATACTAACAACATTGTGAATCGTTCATATTATCTCTTGTCAAATGGCCTTCACTCTAATTAAGACGTACTGTGGTATTATATAAATGGGTACAAATTTCACACATTAGAACATGGGTCACAAAGATCAACTATGAATAGTGGAGTGTGCATTGGTGAAACTTATGGTACAGACACGCAAGAACTCGATTTTTATGGTCGATTATTGGAGGTTTGTGAGTTGGAATATCCTGGGCTACCAACGAAGACCACAACATTGTTTAGATGCGAGTGGTTTGATCCTTCACGATTGGGGTTATCAATTCATTCCGAGTACAAGTTGGTTTCGGTAAATCATACGCGAAGATATAACAAGTTCGAACCGTTTATCCTCGCCAATCAAGCCATTCAAGTATACTATTGTGCATATCCAAATTTAAAACAATCTGTGAAAGAGTGATGAGAATTATACAAAATTAAAGCTCGATCTAATGTGGAAGTCTCAAATGAGAGTTCTGCATCGATAGTACCTCCCCCTTTTCAAGAGGATGCATTAGATTCGATTACTAATTTCGTTGTAGATGAGGACACGACACTAGTTCATCCTGACGGTACACTCATAGACATTGAAGAGACATCTGATGATGAGGATGATGAAGTTGAATTGTCAGAGTCAGAAGACAATCATATATTGGATGATGACGATGACGACGACGATGAATAGGGTTTGAATTTATTATATAGTATGCACAAGAAACGTTTTATTTTCTAGTATGCACACAAAACGTTATGATATGTATTATTTGTGAATTTTTAATACAGCATTTTTCACCTTTGTTTGCAGATGTCTCACAGTGGACGAGGTGCCTCGTCATCACGTAGGAGGCACCCAGGATCACACACGCCGTCGCCCTCACCTGCCAGCCTAGAAGAAGGCATGGAGGCACTGTCTCACAGCCCCGTCCCCTCGAGCAGTAGTGCAGTGCCATCTAGAGAGGGGATGAAGAAGATAGCCATTGTGAATGGGTATATTATCTCTTGTATGTCTCAGTTTAAATAAATTATACCATTCTGATGTCTTTATTTCCTGTAAATTATAACATTCTGATGTCTTTATTTCCTGTAAATTGTAGCATTTTGTGTCCGAGCAATGATATAGCCCGCGTGATTACGGAGTCATTCCGTAAATTCATGAATCACAACGGCTTCAATTGGAAATTGGTGCCTCAAGAGTTCAAGCAGATTTATTTAGATGAATTCAAGGTTCGTGTTGTTTATACGAAGTCATTTATGATTTGACCTTTGCATATTGTAATCATATATTTTTTGTAGAAATATTTTTATTGGGATGATACGATGGATGAGGCCATGGTCTACTCCTACTGGTGCGCAAAGGCCGTCGAACGCTATAAAGGTCTTGTTCACAAGATCAAGCGGCAGAAGGACTCGCCCAACCTACCTCCATTTATCCCTGAGCGAGATTGGGATAATTGGAAGGCATATTGGGCTCGGACAGACGTCCAAGAGAAGGCGACAAAGGCCCGCAGCAACAGGATGTCCGAGCTAGATGGCGAGGGTACTGGGATAGTCAAGCATCGGGGTGGCTCACGCTCTGCACTCGAGTATGCGAGAGAGATTGTAAGTACTTTGAAGTTTTAGATATAGTAAATTTATTTAAGAATCGTGATACTTGTTAATTATTTAATTTGTTTTACTTATTTATAGGCAAGATAGCGTGGAGTAAACATATCAGAGGTCCAGTGGGATGTATTCCAAAAGTATCATGCCACCGACGACGGGAGCTATACAGACGGAAAAGCTCAGAGTATTACGGTAAGTATATTCGTTAGCGCAACAACGAGCATTTAATTAAATAATAATTGTATGAAATTATATTACGAGGCGGGTTGAGAACAGGTGACCAGTTGAGCCAATCTGGGGAGTGATGAGGCGACACCGAAATTGATAGGACTCAAATTCTCAAAATGTCCTTGGGAGCTCCTCAAAGAAGAAGAATAGGATGTTTGGAGCTGGTTCTCTATCACGGACATACATGTAGAGCGAAGTGTCGTCTCATTCGATGGAGAGTGTCCAGCCTGCTGATTCCATAACTTATCAACAACAGCTATTGGAGATGGAGGCCAGATGGCAATCTGGCCTTGAAGCATCTGAGGCAGATTGATAGGCGGCGGAAGCAGCAGCAGAATGATAGTCGATAGCGGCAGCAGCAGCAGCGTGAGGCATACGAGGCCAGAATGCAAGCTGAGCGCCAGCAATACGAGGCCAGATTGCAAGATGAGCTGAGAGCGCGAGATAGCATGCAAGCCTGATTCGAGCTCGATTCTGCGCGCTCGGCAGGAGGCCTTAGAGCGCTTCATGGCCGCCTCCGCTTCCCCCTCGTGATATCGCTCCGTTTCCCTCACTCGTCATATTTGGGTTGTATTATGAATTTGTAAACTTATCGTATGATTTAGAATTGTTTGTTTTATTGGATTGTTTGGATATTACGGCTTTTTGGATTGAATTGCTTTGTTTGGATTGAATTGGTTTGTTTGGATAGTTTGGATTGAATTGGTTTGTTTTGATAGTTTGTATTGTATGGATTGAATTGGATGGAATTGGTTTGTTTGGATAGTTTGGATTGTATGGATTGAATTGGATGGAATTGGTTTGTTTGGGTTGTTTGAAAACAGGTTTGTTGTTTGTTGTAAATGACCGTCCAAAATACAAATTGAAACTATCCTGATTTTGCATATCTAGCGACGGAATAGCGACGAATTAGCGACGGATTAACAACGTGAAATAACTGAACCAACTGTAACTAGCGACGGAATTGCGACGGAATAGAGACGGTTCAACGACGGATTTACGACGGCCTTTTTACGTGAAATAAAAAAAAATTATAATTATAGCGACGGACACAGTCCGTCGTTAATTAGCGACGGATCAAAGACGGATTGGTGTCAGATTAACGACGGAGTTGCGACTGTATTTTTTAGCTACGGAGATACTCCGTCGTTAATCCGTCGTTAACTACGACGGATTATCATCGTATTAACGACGGATTTTATATCAGACGATCGTTCTCGAGGTCGTCGATTAGCGACTGATTTTTCCGTCGCTGTTCCGTCGCTAATAATTAGCGACGGACGTAAATCCGTCGCTAGAAGTTTGCCAACCAGGTTTCCAGCGACCCCCTCGTTCCGTCGCTAATCCGTTGCTAATCCATTTTAGCGACGGATCAGACATGGTTGGCGACGGAATTTTCCGTCGCTGATCGACTGTATTTTTGTAGTGAATTATTTAAAGAACAAAAAAAAAGGAGAAAAACATATAAGCTGGTCCAAGCGGATTAGGTCTGCTTAAATTCTGGCATTATAATTTTGAATCGGTCTCCACCTTAAGCATTGTACTCCCTTCGTCCACCAAAAATTGGTTCAATATTCAAGTTATCATATTATTTATTTATTTTTTTACTCCAATGCTCAATACAAAATACTTGTAATAAATATATAATTATTAAGAAAAGCATATATAAGTCATTTTTTCTTAAACTTTTTGGCCCGATTAGCCCGACGAGTTAGCCCAAAGCCCGAGAGTTTAGGATTAGGATTGAAAATTTCTAACCCCAAAAAAATATCAACCAGAATGACCGAACCAAATAGTCCGATAATTCGAGTGGATTAACTTGAACTCAAACAGATTGGCCTGATTGACATCCTTATTAACAACTACATTAAATAAATTCATTTATAAAACTAATAGTCTAGATACAAGATTCATGAGCTGCTAGATAATTAAAATTAACGAAACAAATTTAATTATATAATTAAAGGGTTATTGGCGCATAAATATACCAACTTTGAGTCATTTTGGTTTTTCTCACGAAATTTAAAAATTGTCACAAAATACGGAAACTTAATCACTATAGTGATTTTACCACGATTTCAAATTCAGATCAAATTAGATCTGACTTGGTATATCAGAAATGTACTATAGACAAAATAGTTATTGACATAAATGACATCGTAGAGAGAGGACATAAAATATCGACGTTCCATCAAATAAATCGGATTTTTTTATTTTTAGGATTCATCGCGTCAACTCTCATTATAAAAATCATGTCTTTTCGTTTGTTTCATTGTCTGTTTTAGTTGGGATCAAAATAATTGATATCATCTCTCTATGATGTCATTTATATCACTGACCACATTGTCTATAGTAAGCTTTTGAGATGTCAAGTTAGATTTAATTTGGCTTGAACTTGAATTTGAAATTGTGGTAAAATCACTAGAGTGATTAAGTTTGTGTATTTTGTGACAATTTTTAAAGTTCGGTGGAAAAACCAAAATCGACCCAAAGTTTGTGTATTTATGCGCCAATAATTCTATTTTAAAACTCCCCCTTGGAGATTGATTCATAGGAGTTCAAGTAGTTATAGAATATTGTGACCCGTGACCTTTTAGCATAATTATAGATGTAAGTGTTTTAAAACTAAGATAACATATGTACTTTGTAAATTCCACAAGTGGGCCTACGATTAAGATTTGAAGTAAAATGATAGTTGACTTGAGGTATTTCTAAGTCATAAGGAATTATTTGGTAAAAAAAGGCTTATAAGCGAATTATTTGAAAAGCTTAAATTCTGGCATTAGAATTTTGAATCGGTCTCCACCTTAAGCATTATTTGTGATCGGATTCTAATAGTCGCAGTATAAAAGTTTCACTCTCTTTAGGGTGATTCTTTGATGTATTATGTGAAGGTCCTTCTAGCTTCTTAACCTCTGAGTCACCGCGATTTATTCTCTCACATTCTCATGAGGCTGGGATGTAGGGGCTCAAGGAGAAGATTAGTTGTTAATGAGACAAAACTATCTTTCACTATGGTAATGCCAATAAACACGGATACATGATAGTTATTTTTCTTTTTCTTTTCTTTTATACTATCTTTTTAATATTGACAATTGAAATTCATTTTCTGTGTGGAACCATTTTATACTCATTTCTCAATATGTTATCTTCGGTTTTTCAATGCCATCCATTTAATGCTCTGGGTTTGTTTTATATGACCACTAGTATATGACAAGAATCAAATGATTCTTTCCATTTCTATGGTTGGTATGGTTTTTGTAGTGAAAATCATCATTTGTAAATAAATACTCATTTTTATGAATAAGGGATTAGTCATTCCTCTCTCCCCTCGTAGTATTTCTCGTTCGATTAGCCAAAATAATAAAAAAAGTTGTTATCTAAATAAAATTATTCTTATTTATTTTTTATTTCAGAAAATTTAATCTTCTATAAGACTATAATAATAATGGTTATTATGTTCATTTTATTTCATTCCTAGTCAGGTCAATCCCAATAAAAACCGGTCACAGGAATATTTATTCCATACCAATCTAAATCCAATCTTGTATATTAGGCATCACCTTATTGTATACCTAAAGTTTATAGAAAATTGGAATCTTTTTATGAATGTATATCCATACTAATAAAAAAAAGCTCTTATTTACAAAATACAATAAATTTCCTATTATATATTTAATTTTTAGGAAAATTATATGTGAAATAGTATATTTATATATTTATAAGAATATATTGATTCATATATATATATATATATATACACACACACTACAAGCATATATTAGTTTTCCAGGCATACATTAAAGAATATATAAATTCATTATTCATGCATAAAAATTCAGTGTAATTTCATCTTCGGTGCGTTAAAAATCTATATGCGATTTTGCTTTATTTTTCTGATATATATATTAAAAAAGGAATAAATTCGAAATATAGTACAAAAGTATATTTATTCATTCGATATACATTTAATTCATACAAATTTACAAATTTGTATCATGATAGTAGAATTATGAAGACAATTAATAATCCATTTAAGTCATACTTCGATAATTTTTAATAAGTAGAATATTTTTGATGAACCTTTGGGGATTACTGCTGAAGCAGTAATGCATTGAGTATAATGCTTTTAAGTTAATATATATATATATATATATATATATATATATATTACCAATTGATATATTTTTATGTTTCGCCCTTATTGTTTATGACCTAACGTTTGGGTCGAGTTACAAAAATGGTATGACCTTTGACTTTTGGATGCGAGTTGTAAATATGATCCAGGCCTATTCTGACGTGAAAGGTTCCACATCTTAATCCAACGTAGGTATTCTGATTTATTTTATAAATTATGTGGAAATATATTTTCCACTCGAGCATCAAAACAACATCAGTTTAATCCCAAAAAATATATAATCGACGTGGGATTGATGTCCACATAAATATATTTTCGAGCCTCAAAATAAATGACATCATTTTGACGACATTTTGATGCTAAGTGGAAAATATATTTCCATATAATTTATAAAATAATTCACAATATACATGTCGAATTCAAAAAAAGGGCTATTTTTGCAACTCAACCCAAAGTTGGACCATAAACTACATTCAACCCATATAAATATGGGTATTAGATTATTTGTTTATCTAGCGTAGAAAGAGTACTTTCGCAGTATGTGTTCGAGCCTATTTATACCTAGTCTATAGTCTAAACAACTACATTAAATAAATTCATGTATAAAACTAAAAGTAAATATGATCCATCCATTTTTTATAATCTAATAGCCAATATTAATTATAAATCGTTTATTATCCTCACATTTAATAGTAACTATTTATCCATTTATTCAAAGGATTTTATTTATTCATTTATCACTACGATTACATGCACAACAACTGAATTACATGAACATAATAATGAATTGGAATATGATAGCACACAAGAACTAAAATTACATGAGCAATAATATGAATTGCACGAATAACGAATGTGAAAGATTCAAATAACAAAAATTTGGGGATTTGACTATTTTTATCATTAAATAAATATGCATCATCCGATCTTATTCAATCTAATGGTGGTTATTGGTTCTTAGTTCTTATCTAAGAGATAGTTATCTATATAATCAATCCATATATATAGATATATGATTATGTTATAATAAAATCAGTGTACTTTTTAAGTACAAAATTAATACACTCTTGAGTTCTAGTAAAAGATAATACTATTTATTAATATTAATAAATTAACTTTATACATAAAATGCATTAATTTATACGAAAAGTGCATTGATTTTTAGATTTTTATGAAAAAAATAAGTTTTTATTTTATATCTTTCATATATATATATGTGTGTGTGTGTGTGTGTGCGCGTGTGTGTGGTTATGTTATAATAAAAATCAGTACACTTTAAGTACAAAGTTAATGCACTCTTGAGTTCTTGTAAAAGATAATATTATTTATTAATATTAATAAATTAACTTTATACATAAAATACATTAATTTTATATGCAAAGTGCATTGATTTTTAGACTTTTATTAAAAAATAAGTTTTTATTTTATCTATTTGATATATATATATATATATATATATATATATATATATTATGAGCAGACGAAATCATATTTTTGTATAAATTGCTCGGTGATGGCCGCCTTCGGCTCCGTCCCTGTATGTTGCTTTAACGTGGGCTACAGGAATTATTTATAATTTCCACAAAGACAAATATATGATAGCGATTTTTTTTTTCTTTTCCTTTTTACTTTTATTCTAATATCGACTAGGTAAAGCTCTGATGTGTGTGTGTGTGTGTGTGTGTGTGGTTATGTTATAATAAAAATCAGTACACTTTAAGTACAAAGTTAATGCACTCTTGAGTTCTTGTAAAAGATAATATTATTTATTAATATTAATAAATTAACTTTATACATAAAATGCATTAATTTTGTACGCAAAGTGCATTGATTTTTAGATTTTATTAAAATAAGTTCTATTTTATCTCTATATATATATATATATATATATATATATATATTCTTTGCATTGATTTTAGATTTTATTAAAATAAGTTCTATTTTATCTCTTTTATATATATATATATATATATATATATATATATATATATATATATATATATATTATAAATGAGCAGTCGAAATTATATTTTTGTATAAATTGTTCGGTCATGGCCGCCTTCGGCTCCGTCCCTATATGTTGCTTTAACGTGGGCTACGGGAATTATTTGTAATTTCCACAAAGACAAATATATGATAGCGATTTTTCTTTTTCTTTTTTACTTTTATTCTAATATCGACTAGTGAAAACTCTGATGAATATGCATTTTCCAGAACCATTTTATACTCAACCCTAGATATATTATCTTTGGCTTTTCAATGCCAACCATTCATTGCCTTGGTTTTGTTTTTATATGCCATTATTGTTTACCTAAAATTTATAGAAAATTGTATTTTTTTTTCCTTTTTCTATATAAGAACATAAATACAGAAGTGCGCATGCATGCAAGTGGCGATGGTTTTGAGTGGAGGAGCTATATTGTACGAGACCTTTAGGTTGAAATCTTGATCCACTAAAGGTAGGGCTATATATAGTAAAACTTATTCTAATTAACAAAATTATTAATTTGGAATTAATTGACTTGTTTATTATCAATGGTCGAGCCAAGTTCAAATTTCATTAACTTCTACTATTGGAAAGACTTAGCGATTTATATGGTTCTTCCCAGTTAGTCATTCCGAAATAATGGAGTCCTTGTGGTTCTATCTTTGGCAAATTGACTAAAGATATTTTTTTTTTGTCAATCTACATGATAATTGACATCATTTTCTTAATTTATTCAAACTTTTCTTGTCTTTATTAGGAGAAAAACCTTGTCGTGCCGTGTGTCTTAAAAGATGTCTCATAATTTTCCTCTAAAAAACAAAAACAAAAAAGATGCTTTGTGATTTACGAAGATGACTCGAGGTCAGGGTAGGCTGGACCATTAGGAGGGCCCCCTGAAAAATTAGGCCTATCGATATTTTGTGTCTCTATATATAACATTTATTTGATAAGTAAATATGAAATGTGAAATGATGCAATGGTTGTCTTACTTTTCAAAAGTTTTTATATTTTGAAACGGTCATGGTTTGATCCTTGTTCATTGCATATCTTTTGAACAATATTTTGCATCATGTTTTACCATAGAAAAATTCCAACTATAAATCTTGTAATTTAATTCCAAAATATGCTCTTCTGAACGCTAAATATTCTTGTACAATTTGATTCTCACAACAAGCACACATATTTTTAGTCTTAATATATATATATATATATATATATATATATATATATATCTCTATTTATATTTAATTAATTGTATTAATGATTATTAAATTTTTTAGTTTTAGTTGATCTTTTGTGTTTGATAATGTAATAAATATCATGGATATTTTTGTTGTGCAACAATTATATACTTCATTTTTTAGTTTTTTGTTTATATTATATTAATCGTAGTGATTATTTAAAATTTTAGTTTTTGTTAGTATTTTATGTTTTTCATTATGATATTTATCTAGAAGATTTTTGTTTAAATATTTTGATGAAATTATGTCTAATAGAAAAAATGAAAATGATTACGAAAAAAAAAGAGAATCGATATGTTAAATGTTAATTAAATCCTAAATGGGAATACTTAATAAATTTGTTATAAATAATTAAAAAAGGCTCAACAAGTTCATTGAAAGAATAAGATCGATGTATTTGAGAATGAATTAGAAAAGGAATGTTAAACACATAAACTTGAAGATATTATGAACAGAATTAAAGAAGCAACACATGTTTTTTTTTGGTCAATTAATACATAAATTTTAAAGGCTGCGTTACGGTGGACTTGAATCCGAGACCTTTGGTCTCGGGCATTAACCACTCTACCACTAGGCCAACACACACACACAAAGCAACACATGTTGATACCATTACTAGTGACGAACAAAAAGAAAATGATATACTTTTGTTGGAAACAAGTCAAAAAATAAAAGATTTTCAATATGTTAAAATGTATGATCCTGAAAATTGGAAATATATTGACATGGAGTTAACAGAGATTGATAATAAAAAAGGTCCAATATTGGCACAAAATTTATACTTAAATTTCTTTAATATTTTGCCTCAGGCCGCCAAGTTTCAGGATTCGGACCTGCTTGAGTTTTTTCATACCTTAATTATATATTTGCAAATTTTTCGCGTGAGCTGATGTAGCTCGTAGGGCTGAGATTCAGTTCAATTTCGGTTAACAGAAATAAAAAAATTTCGGTTAATCGAAACTGAAATTGAGAAGAATCACTAATCGAAACTGACACCGATCGATTAGTCGGTCACGAAAGTAGTGACTATGAATTTTCCATGAATTTAAAAAATGCATTGATACCTGTATCGGATCCAATGTGATAATGTCACATCTAGTGATGTATTTGTAATATGTTAGTATTTGAATACAAATATGAATACTGTTTAACGGACATTCATGCATGATTCGAGACTAGAGGCGTCAAAATAAATTCAACTTTGTCTAACGAGTCGGCCCAATAGTGGGTTGGGTTGGGTCATATTTTTAAGTCCGACAAAATTTTAAGATAGGACGAGCCGGCCTAAATTCTTCATTTGGCCCTTGGACTCGGCTCGAGCCCTCCTATCTTGATAAATTATGTCTTGGACTCACGGGCTTCAAGATAAGCCTGATCTTGGATCGGGTTACCCATGCTTTTTTCATGCCCGAAAATCTGTAACGTGGTCCATCCAAATTCTCGAGTTAGGTTGCGCTAATAGTTTGACAACTTTATATACGACCTTTTTAATGTTTATAGTTTTAAAGCATATTGTCGATTTTAGTTAACTTTGTCAAGCATTAGGGCATAGGAGTTGTGTTCAATTTATGCTAAATTCAACACTATGCACTTTGTTGAAGTGTAGTCCCACAAACTAAGAAACATATAAGTGTATGCTGAAGTGTAGTCCCACAAATTAATCGTTTTCTGAAGACAGGCAAACTGAGTTACTTTTGCGGTTGACATAATCTCCAACAACTTATAATATGTTTGATGAGCTTATAAGAAGCCATTTTTATTAAGTGCTGATAAGTTGTCAAAGTGTTTGGATAATCAAGCTTATAATTAGTTGGAGAGAAAATTTGCGTTAGATAGAAAATATTTGCATTAGAGAGAGAATAATTGAGAGAAATTAAATGGAAATGGTGTTGGAAACAATAAAATATAATATAAAAAATTATTTTTGTAATAGAGTGTTGCTTATAAAACCATGAAAAAATAAGTTAGGGTTGAGTTACTTATTTTTGGGGAAGCTTATAAGATGTTGGATAACTTATTTTACTAAACACTTTGTAAGAGCCTATAAACTTCTAAACAACTTATAAGTAATTCTAAGGATTTTGGACCGGATCCTGTCTTTATCAGAAATAGGACAGGTCAAAAGTAAATTACGAGTTGGACCAATCTGCAAATCGAGCGAAGCTCGGCCAAACAACCTCTTATTGTAGTTTCCTTGTTGCTTGTTTAGCTTTTGCTTGCTAGTTTGTGTTTATTTGGTCAATTTGTTTCCTTATCAAGTTAGGCTCTTCTATGAAATAAAGTGGACTACTTCATAGTTTGTGTTATATTCTCTCTCTCTCTCTTGCGCACACACACAAAATTTCTTTCTCACTAAGTTCGACTCTTTCGTGAAATAAAATGGACTTGCAACTACTTCGTAATCTAACGATGTATTTACCCTAATAAATTCTAGAAATGATCTTTTATGAGGATATATAGAGATCACACTGGTTTTCATGCGTCATCCATCACCTAAGGACGTCATCTCAGAAGATTGTCTAAATTTTATAGAGTTTATTAATTAATCATTAATGTTTATTGATTTCTAATTAGGATTTTGGTTTATTAATTTCCAATTTGAAATCTAGTTATGATTAATAAATCTTGATTGAGAATAAATGAATTATAATTAATGGTTGGATATTGGATTTGTTAAAATAGATACATCGTGCCTAGAGATGACAATGGATCCCAGAGCCGGTCCAGATCCGTGGATCCAGATTCATTTTTCAGAATCTGGATCCTCAAAAATTTGGACCCGATGGATCTGGACCGGATCTGGATCCTACCCCCATATTTCGGATTTGGATCTAGGATTTAGTTTTTGAGACCCAGATCTGATCCAGATCCGCCCGCAGATCCGTTAATATATATATATATTATTTTTATTATAATTAAATACCTAACCCCTACTTAAAACTCTTTAATTTCCTTTTTCAAAATCTCCCAAAACAAATCTGCTCTCAATTTCATTTCAAATTCTTCCAATTATATATCAGTCGGCATTCACGGTGGGTCACGCCACTTACACCAGTAACGATCGAGTTGTTTGTTGTTTCCTACTTTATAGTAAATTTATAATTAACGTCTTCCAATATAGTGATAATTGTAAAAATTCTAAATAATTGTTATAGTATTATTGTGTATTTAGATTATTATGGTGTTACTGTAAATTATAGTTGATTTAGAATTTATTATAGAAGCAAAAATATATGGATCGGGTTTAGACCCTGGACCCTGTGGATTTTATGGATTTGGATCTGGATCTAATTTTTTTTGACCTAATGGATCTGGACTGGATCCGGACCCAAACAAAAAAAATCGGATCTTGATCTAGACCTAGCTAGATCCAATCGAGATTCGGTCCATTGTCATTCCTAATCGTGCCTTTTGATGTATATAAATTGCTAATTAATTGTTAATGCAGCACTATATTAATATTAACATTAACATATCTGCCTGACGTTTGCACAGCCACTCCCCTCGTTGTGATGTCATGTCTTAATAAATAAATAGCAGAAGCAATTTTGTATATAATATATATAGATAGATTACTTTAAAGACCATATACATTTGCAAACTGCAGTGACCAAAACATTCCTACCGGACCGGGAAACTCATTCTTCCGGCATCAACCGAGGTGACACGGCAGGAGAAAGAGGTAGCGCCGCCGTGACTCTCCAGCCGTGTGAAGAACAAGCTCTGCGCAGCCACATCGAGGCCGCCAGCAGCTGCAAAACCAACCTCACCGGAGAGAGATGAACAAGAACAGCGACACTATCAATGGGGATAATTGGCCAATGTTTAGGGATTTATGGGGAATGCACAATGTGATTTATTTGATGCCCTTTTGTTTTGGTTTGATTTTCAATTATAAACTTTATCTCAAAATTGATGAAATATTTTGGTATTTTCGTTATTTGATATTTTCTTTTGTTATGATTAACAGTTGGATAATTAGTTAATGGACTCAATTTTTAGGTTAATTGATATAATGATTTTTTTATTTTTAGTGGATTTGTTTATATGACAAAGGGATGGTTATTGAACAGTGTTAATCACCCTATCTATTATTGAAGGATAAAACATGAATTGACGTTCACAATTTAACAATAAAAACTTGAATTTGTTATACAAAATTAGAAAAAGACGTCAATATTTTATTTATTAGTTTTTCTTGCTACAAGTTTGGTATTTATAAGTTCATCTAGATTGCAAATGGAAGGTTTGTGACTGTTTTCATGTCTTCACTCTATTTTGTTTTAGATTCTAAGGGACTATAGAGGTTTCTTTCTCGTTTCTTGCCTACTATTCTTGTTTTATATTCTGCTTCTTATTGATTTATTTCTAAAATTGTGCTTGGGGGCACAAGATGTGTTTGGTGGCACAAGATTTCTAATTCTACACATGAAACTGTTTCTAGTTTTATATGAAGGCTCAAGTAAGTGTCTCATAATATTAATTTGTGGACATATATGAAAGTTTATTGCTACACATTATCTGCCTCAAATTGAATTTAAAGGCACAAGTAAGTGCCCCAAGAAATTAATATGGAGACATAAAAGGAATTTTGATGCTACACATTTTATGTCCCGATATTTATATAAAAGATACAAATAAGTGTTTCGATATTACATTTCAAGGCATATGTAAATGCCTTGAAATACAATATCGAAACACTTATATGTGTCTTTTATATAAATATCGGGACATAAAATATGCCTCAAGAAATATTAAGACACAAACTAAATCTGTTATGGGGCATTTATATATGCCTTAAGAAATCAATCTTGGGACATATGAAAATGATTGGAAAATTATTGGTTTAGAGATACTTAAAAAGAGCCCCTAACACTATTGGGACACGATAAAGAGCCCCTAACACTATTGGGACACGATACCTGGCAACACATGTGATAAATACCCCCAAAATCATAAGTGCTACAAAATGGTATATATTGAGGCACTTTTCGATGTCTCAAAAACTATTTTTTGTTGTAGTGTATGGTTTTAGAATGATCTAGTATTTATTATGTAAATCTATAATTTTATATGAAATTTGGTTGATATTTAAAATTTTAAAATAACATGCAAGGATCATTTGACTGCTATATTGATAAGATTAGCCACTACACTTTATTTATTTACAAAAATATTTGATCATACAAATCAATATTTCCTTTAGTTACAAATTCGATAGAATAGATATATTTAAAAATATAAATTAATAATTTATTTAGTGCTCGTTCTATGAATACACAAATGATAGCAATTGTCATTCCATTCTTACAATCACATTCATTCAATCACATAATTAAACATACAGGAAACCACACCAACTAAGCTAAAACCCCCAATTTATTTCATTGTCTTACAGAAAACAAATAACATTTCCTACACTACTGTCTCCTGACTCGATTCCTCAGTGCTCTTCTTGCAATCTCTGGCATTGAACATCTCTTCAACCTCTTCTACTTTGTTGTTGTGAATCCGGACAGCCTCGTCGTCGTCAACTCGCAGCAACTCAACTTCGTTCCTGGCAACTTTCTGGACACCTGCACACAATAAGGAAAGAAGCAACAAAGAAACAAGAACAAGAAAAAATAAAAGAGATATGATTGAATAAACTCGGCTCAGGTGCGGTTTCTCCGTCGTTGCAACACGCCTTCACGGTGTCCAAATAGGAGATCACAATCTCGTTGACACAACAACAACCCACAACCCCTAACCCTCAAAAGCTCTCCACAAAGAAGATACTTCCCACTTGCTAACACAAACAGCGACTACCTACTACAGAATTCCACAAAGGAATTGAACAATAGAGGCAAAAGGAGTCTGACACTAGAGAGAGGGAAAAACAACGGCGCCTCTGTTTCACTTCAATCAGAGTTAAACCTATTAACTCACCTTTTATACTAATTGAAGGTAAAGAAAGAGGCGGCAACACATGTTGTAGGTTTGAGGCGGTGATGGGCTTTATGCATTAATATATGTGGGCCAACCAAAATCATTACATTTGCCAAAATATTTCTTTCTGAAGCTTCTGCAGAAAATAAGTAGACAATGCATCAAAAAATTCCTTCTAAATATAAGTAACCAAAGAATCTCTCATTCGACTTCGAAGCCGATTTTTCACGATCTTCCTGACAAAAAATGCTTTTTCCATAGTTGCAGTAGCTACAGGTAAAATAAGTACAAGTTTGATAAGTTTATGCACCAAGGGATACACAATATCTCTTTTTATCTTCACTATTTCTTTGACAAGATTTCATATCCTTTTCAAATTGGCAAAGTCTTTGCTAGAATGCACATTAGTAAAATATTTTGAAGCGGGTTATCTAGAGTTATTATCTCAATTGAAGAAAAATCAGTTGAAATATAAACCTTAAATTAGTAAAATAAAGAAAAAAGAAATTAAAGAAGATAAATGTAAGTTACCTTGGACTTGGGATATAAAGAATCGAAGCCCTAAAGATAAAAAATTGAGAAGGATGGAGAAGCAGTGCAGTCTGTGTGATAAAATATAAAAGATACAATGCTTATTATAAAAAATTTCATTTAGTGCTTCACTTTTCAAAATAGAAAATATCATTCATTTCAAAATTCATTCAATTTTCTACAACCACAAACTTTTAGATAAAAAACAGAATAACACACAATGGGAACCATACAAGGTAAACCCTTATTTATTTCACTCTTTTATATATTGAACTAATTAGAAATACCAACATTACTGTCTCCTGACTCCATTCCTCAGTGTTCTTCTTGCACGTCTTCTTCTCCTATCTCTGGCTTCAAAAATCTCTTCAACAGCCTCTTCCACTTTGCCGAAGTATGTCTCTCTGAAGCTTCGGCAGAATAGAAGTAGCCACACAAAGCTTCCTAAGCCCACAACATATCCAAGTGCAGTGGATACGTATTCCCACTCTATCTCCCTCTTCTCTTCCACATTTTCCTGATCTGGTGGTGATACATCATTGATATTTGTATGATTGCAGCTTATGTTGAGATTGAAACCACACAACCCTGGATTTCCTTTGAAGGAATCAGCTGGAAATGTTTGCAACTGACGGCCATTTGGGATCATTCCGACCAGCTTATTGTAGGACAGATTCAAGACTGAAAGGAATGTGAGCCCTGCAAGCTCCATGGGGATCGCCCCTGATAGCTGGTTTCGAGAGAGGTCGAGTGATTCGAGCGCTTTCAACTCACCAAATGATTTTGGGATACTTCCATTCAACGCATTGTGGGAGAAGTTGAGAACATGAAGTGAGTGAAGTTCACCAATTTCATTTGGTATCTCTCCTTGGAAATTATTGCAAGAGAAATCAATGGCATTAAAGTCAGGCCAAATCTTTTGAAGCTCTTGCTCATGTCCTTTCATGGTTAATGCAACCACAAACTTATATCCTGGTGACATTTTCCCACTCTGTAGCCCATTTCCCATTTTCGTCCAACTAGAGAAGTTAAACGATTTCAGACTTCCACTGAAATTATTTGAAGATATATCTACAATTTGAAGCTTTGGCCAACTCTTATGACATCTCACTTCTCCATGGAATCTGTTGGAGTGCAAAACAAGAACACGCAACTCCGGTGATGATAGCATGCATGGGAAAGTGTCGTTGATGATGTTGTTCCCGACATTCATAAACTCCAACGAGTAGCAACGTACGAGGGACTTTGGAATTTTCCATTCTAAAGTATTGTTGTTCAGATCAAAATATTGCAGGCTACAATTGGGAGAAATTTTATTTGGAATGCGACCGGTGATGTTGTTTCGCCCTAGATTCAAGACCTGAAGACTCGTAATATCAAGTAGGCATGGTGGAATACTGCCACTCAATTTATTGAGAGACAAGTCAAGAATTCTGAGGTCTGTGGCACTGCAAAGGGAGATTGGAATTGATCCATTAAAACTGTTATTAGCAAGGAGCAAGAATCCAAAAGAGGCGTTAGGCTGAATGTGCAGTTTTCCCCTCAGCTGGTTAGACTGCAAGTCCAGATATTCAAGAGAAGCAGGGAAATGGTAAGGCTTTTGCATATCTGTGAAAAGATTATAAGAAAGGTTCAACCGCCAAAGTTCTTTTCCCCAAATCCAACTAGGTATGTCCCCAACAATCCGATTATTTGAGAGGTCCAGATATGTTAAATCAGAATGTTTTATGAAATGAGGAAAATCAGACATGTTACATGAAGCTAGGCTCAACTCTTGTAGTAGGGAAGGTCCATATGAACTTGAATTTACGTTGCCCACATCTACTGACAGCTTGTTGTTGGATAGATCAAGGACCCAGAGACTGGTAAAGCTTTGGATCTTGTCTAGTTGAAAAGTGCTATTGAACAAATTATCAGAAATGGACAGAAAATCGAGGCTCTGAAGCTGGAAGAAAGAGTCGGGAATAGGCCCTTCCAATCGATTACGACTCAAATCTAAAATAAAAATATTGGAGACATTTACAATGTGAAATTCTTCAACTTGCCCTGAAAATCGATTTTCGGCAAGCACAAGTGTCTGCAATGAAGGGAGGCCAAAGAGAGTCTGGGGTATGTAACCAGTGAATGAATTATACTGCAAATTTAAATCAACAAGATTGGAAAAACCTTCAAACAACGCAGAAGAAAGTGAGCCTGTGAACAAGTTATATGACAAGTCAACATAACTTAGTTGGGTTAGGTTAGCAAAGGTGGATGGAAACGATCCCGCGAATAGGCAATAAGACAGGTCAATCACCTCTAAAGTTTTGAGATTGCTAATTGAACTTGGAATCAACCCTGACAAGTTGGTGTCACTCAGCACTATAGACTTAAGAGATCCAATTTGAGTAAATGGTGGTATGCTTCCACTGAGTTGGTAATTTCCTGATAAATCAAGATATTGCAAAGTAGGTATGTGGAAGATCATATTAGGAAAAGAACCATTCAAACTACATCCAGCAAGACTCAAGGTGGTCAAATTTGGAAAATTGGAGAACAAGTCTGGAACTACTGCTGAAAGATTGTTGTAATCTAATCGAAGAATAGAAAGGGAACGGAGTTGCCAAAAGGATCTTGCTAAAGGGCCAGACAAATCACAATGATGCAAGCTCAAAGTGGTGATGTTTGGTAAATATGATGATATAACGTGGCTCCATTTTCTCCCAGATGAAGTAATATTGACACCATCAAGATACAATTCTCTAAGCCCTGTAAGATTTTGGGCAAGCATCTCCAAGTTTGGGTACTCAAGACTTAGATTATCATTTTCATAAAAATAGCTGGATATATCGAGACTAACCAATCTCCTCAAGGACAACATTTCAGCAGGAACCTGTCCACCAAAATCAGCAAATGACAAATTCAAGTGTGTCAAATAGGCGAGACTATGAATACCTTTTGGA
Organism: Salvia rosmarinus; assembly: GCA_036937905.1. Classification (NCBI taxonomy): domain Eukaryota; kingdom Viridiplantae; phylum Streptophyta; class Magnoliopsida; order Lamiales; family Lamiaceae; genus Salvia; species Salvia rosmarinus. Next base: position 2,833,961 of record CM072818.1, on the reverse strand, counting down.
ATGTGAGTGTAGTTGAAGCAATTAAAGGCCAGGTTAAGTTTCTCCAAATATTGAAGTCCGAACAGACTCGACGAATCCCCAATTCCACCTTCAATTGACTCATCATCGAGCTGCAAACTTACAACGTAGCCAGCAGCATCACATTCGACACCGTACCACTTGCAGCACTCATCCCTTTCATTCCATTGCACCAGTTTTGTTGAAATAGAAGAATTGAAGATCAACTCATTCTTCAGTTGAAGCAACAACGTTTGCTGATGGTGAAGACATTGGGTATAAGAGTAAGTAGTGAAAATGAAGGAGGAAAGTACAGAAATGATGATCAAGAGCAACTTTGGAAGCATTGTGAAGAAGATATTGATGATTGTGTTATGTACAAACTTGAAGATATGTGGCTTTAAATAGACACTAGAAAGACTTATTGCAATTGACAAGTAATTTTTAAAATGTTATAATTTATGTAATTAAAACAATTCATCTAAAGATGAAAAGAATTAAAAGTATAAACAAATTATAGGAAAACACATTTTATAAGGTGTATAGTTTTCATTCGTTGAGTTACATTTAGCACTTCCTTATAACTCAACAACTACATGAAATATTATAGGAATTTAACCATATAAAATAAACAAAGCTCGATTCGTTTTTTTTCTTTTTAACTTCAAATAATAAATGAAAAAAATGAAAAGAGCTTCAATTTTATGTAATTTATTAAATTAATGACCCCAATAATTTTTTTTTTGCTTATTAGATTTAATATATATATATATATATAAAGTAAATTTTAGATATTTATAAAGAATTCTGGAAAAAAACTCATTTAAATTATTTGAAAGAAAAAAAAATGCCGTGTGAAAGACTTCGCCGTGCCGTTTGTGTTAAGAGATGCATTGTGATTTTCCTCTAAAAAACAAATGCAAAAGATTTTGATACTTAAGTGGAAATATTTTTCTGCATGATTTACAAAATAAATCATAATATCCATGTCGAATTCGGACCTTCCATGTTAGAATTTCTAGCTCGAAAATGTAGGAATTTTGCAACTCACACCTAAAGATCGGACTATTTTACAATTTTTTAAAAGTCGGGCTATTTTTGCAATTTAGCCCAAGATCGGGACATATAAATATGGGTATTAGATTATTTTATTTATCTATACCTAAGGTGATATTAGCGTAGAAAGACTTTCTCAGTTCACTTGAATGCTTGTGTTCGAGCCTATTTATACTTAATCTATACTCTACAGTCTTAATCACTAAATGAAATAAATTAACGTCAAATTTACTTATATATTAGAACTCCCCCTGAAACTTGATTCTCAGGACTTCAGATAGTTATAGAATTTTGTGACCTGTAAGTCTGTAACCTTTTAGCATAATATTTCTAGATGCAAGTATTTTTAAAATTATTTAAATCTATATACTTTGTAAATTCACAAGTGGACCTACGAGTAAAATGATAAAATTGATATGTGGCTTTAAGCTGAGCTACACGGAGTTGACTTGAGGTCCAAACTAAAGAATTATTTAAAGAAAAAAAGGAGAAAAACATATAAGCTCGTCCAAGTGGGTTAGGTCTGCTTAAATTCTGGCATTAGAATTTTGAATCGGTCTCCACCTTAAGCATTGTACTCCCTTCGTCCACCAAAAGTTGGTTCAATATTCGAAGTTATCATATTATTTCTTTTTTTTTTTACTCCAATGCTCAATACAAAATACTTGTAATAAATATATAATTATTAAGAAAAGCATATACTCCCTCCGTCCACCAAAAACGTGCACTTAATTCCGTTTCGGTCCGTCCACAAAAAATGTGCACTTTCCTTTCTTGGACGTGGACCCCATATACACCTTTTAACTTTCAACCCCATTTATATCTGTATTTACAAAAATACCAGGGGCTCCCACATTTAATTAACCCTAATCTATATCATTAAACCCCCCCACCTACCACCTCACAACTACTACCGCCTCCATATCCATCCATACGTTGCCTCTGGAACCCTCTCCCCCTCAGAACACAAACCCTAATCTATTTCTCTCAACCATCTCCCCACTTCAAAAAAAAACCCTATCTTCTTCAATGTCTGAAATCACGTCGCCTCCATTCGAAGGCATAGTCGATTCCTCCTTCGATTCCTCCTTTGATTCGTTGGATACTGCAATATTAAGCCAACGATTTCCATTTGAAAGTTTGGTTGAGTACTCATGGGAGCAGAGCTCTGGTGTCGTGGTTAGGAGTCGGTGAGATCTACGTATCTTAGGGGTTCGTGAAATTTCGACCGTGGTGGTTCCAGAGTCGGTAGATCTACACGTTTCCTCTGAGATTCGTGAAAGATCGGCCGTCGTGGTTCCAGAGTCGGTAGATCTACACGTTTTCTCTGAGATTTGCGAAAGATCGGCCGCCGTGGTTCGTGAAAGGTCAGCCTCTGAAAAAGAATTTTTTCTTCGATGCCTTGGAATTTGGTGTCCTAGTGTTTTGATGCTTCTCTAACCAGGTAGACTCCAAACTTTGAACTTACAATTTTAATTATTCTTTGCAGGCGTAGTTGGCCTGATTATTTGCATTTTGGGGCGTAGTTGGCCTGTTATTCTGAACCGATGCTGCATTTATTCTTTGCAGGCGTAGTTGGCCTGATTATTTGCATTTTTTTGGCGTAGTTGGCCTGCTATTCTATACTGATACTGCACTTGATCTGTAGAAGGCGTAGTTAGCCTGATTATTTGGCCTACTATACTGTACTGATACTGCACTTGTTCTTTGGTGGCGTAGTTGGCCTTATTATGTGTTGTTGGGCGTAGTTGGCCTGATTATTTGAACAGATGCTACACTTGCTGTCTTTGTGCTGGTAGGGTCTGTTATGAATGGATGTTGTACTTGTTCTGATTCTGTTGTGCTTGGTCATTCCCTGTGATGCCTTATCCGCTGAGGGCTGAGTAAATAAAAAAATGTCTGCCATATAAATAGCCACCACTAGGAAGTTAAAGGTCATAGATTTGGAGGTTAATATTTGGGCAGGGCTGATGATGTATTTTCTGGATTATGGTTATGTGAGTATGTGATTTTTGTGGATAAATGGTTATCAGTTAGGGTTAAGCTAACAAACTGAAGCACTGCCCTATTATAGCCACCACTATGGACTTAAAATCCTAGTTTTGGAGGTTTAATCTGTGGACAGTGCTGATGATGTATTTAGCCTGATTAATGGTTATGTGAGTATGTGATTTTGTGGATTAATGGTTATCTGCTGAGGGTTAAGCTAATAATCTGAAGCTCTGCCCTATTATAGCCACCACTATGTACTTGGATTCCTAGTTTTGAAGGTTTAAGCTATGTAGTAATGAAATTATTAAAAGGTCGATGATGCAAATTATTTTTCCAAAAAAAGCTGAGACTTTAGATAACAAAATGACAATTTACATAGCAAAAACCATAAAGTTACATGTTAAACAACAACTAAAACAGCTTGGTATGTTGCTTATGTTGTAACTAATGCAAAAAAGTCTACTACCTTAAAATTAAAACCCCAAAAGATTCATGATAGGTCCAATATCATAGTTGGAACCACAGTTATTCTCTGGCTGCCTTAAATAGTCCAAACATTCCTTGACAAGCATTACATCCACTTGAATGGATTCTGGCAGTGTTCCCAACCTAGACAATCTTGCCTTGTTCATGTGTGGAATTTTGTAATTGTTGCCTCCCTTGACTTTCATTATCTCTGCATAACAACCTTGCAATGTTAGAAAAACATTGTTAAGAGTTGCTGCAGACAGTTCTTCAAATGATGTAGTCACATTCTGTAAAAGATCATCCACATCCTTTGCCAATTTATCATCTTGCAGTGACTGTATTGCTCTGAAAAAACCTAGATCATTAACATTTGTGTCAGGAGAATTGGGGGGTTGACAAACTAGTGTGATATTAAACCCATCTGAGTTGGCTGCAGCAATAAAATCTGGATCGTTGTGAGAGATATGAGGTTTGGCATTGTCTTGTTGAATGAATATTCTCTTACTTGCTGTACTTGGCCATTTAAACTTTATTGCTGGTATAACCTGACATTTGGCGAAGAACTAAATGATGAATTACATGTGTCTGATAGTTCATAGAATAAATAACCCAACAAGGTAATTAAATTCATCACCTGATTTATGAGCATGTCCTTAATGACTTCTTTTGTGATGGCTTGCATGGGTTTGGTCTCTAGAGTACCCTTTGACCTGTTTTTTGAATTTCTCTTTGCTGGAACCATAGTTTTGAATGGAAAGATTCCAAATTTTCCATCAAAAAGAATTTCTCCATCACATGTGATATGTGGTCTGCCCACAGCACACATAAACATAACTTTTGTGATAAACCTCTTTGACTTACATGCTCTATATGGTTCTAACTCATTTGGGAGTAGGTAGTACCTATCCACAGCTTTGGTCATGTAAAACCACTTTTCATCTATATGGATTGTGTTGTGCATTGTCTGAAAATCAATGCATTCACTGTAAGCATGATCAAAACTTAATTGACTCAAACTAAACTTGAGTCTTGCAAGTTTGTTTGCCTCTGAAAGTACAGGTTTTATAGCACTTGTATGAGGCCTTATCAGTTTCAGTTTAATCCATTTACCTAACAAACTTTTGCTTATTTCTAATTTTGCAGCCATCTTTCTAATTGATGATCTTTCAAGTACAGAAAGTGACATGATTTTTTGAGTATCTACCACCTTTTTATCTTTATGTACTTTACCTTTCTTGTTTGAAAAAAACTGCACTTGAGCTCCCCTAGCAAGATGTTCTTTTGTTTCTTTCCATATTTTGCAGATTGTCCTCTTGCAAAATCCAAAAGAAGTTGCTGCCTCAATCAGTGCTCCTCTGCTTATAAGACCATTGGTGCACCTTTGAAGAAGAAATTGAGCAATGTGATGCTTTTGTTGGACTGTGACATCAAGGGCGTTTGAAGCTGCCATTTTGTGTCAAATATGAAGTCTGCTGAATGGATTTTTTTTACTCCTTTTTTGTTAACTGATGTTAGGCCTTTATAGGCATACTTTGGTGGGAAATTGAATTTCTATTCACTGTAAATTTCCCTCCATTTGTTTGGATGATGTCAGTCTCGGTATATGCAATGCAGTACATTTATAAGAAGCTGTGTTTAATTGTTTAACAATAATTAATCATCAGCAATTACTTTACTTAAATACCCTTAAAATGTGGGTCCCTTTCTCCACTCATTCCACATTTATTAAAACCCGTGCCACCAAAAACGATGCACGTTTTTGGTGGACGGAGGGAGTATAAGTTATTTTTTTCTTAAACTTTTTGGCCCGATCAGCCCAACGAGTTAGCCCAAAACCCGAGAGTTTAGGATTAGGATTGAAAATTTCTAACCCGAAAAAAAATATCAACCAGAATGACCTGAACCGAATAGTCTGATAATTCGAGTTGATTAGCTTGAACCCAAACAGATTGGCCCGATTGACATCCCTATTAACCACTACATTAAATAAATTCATTTATAAAACTAATAGTCTAGATACAAGTTTCATGGGCTGCTATTTAATTAAAATTAACGAAACAAATTTAATAGTATAATTAAAGGGTTATTGGCGCATAAATATATCAACTTTGAGTCATTTTGGTTTTCTCACGAAATTTAAAATTGTCACAAAATAATGAAACTTAATCACTATAGTGATTTTACCACGATTTCAAATTCGAGATCAAATTAGATCTGACTTGGTAAATCAGAAATTTACTATAGACAAAATAGTTAGTGATATAAATGACATCGTAGAGAGAGGACATAAAATATCGACGTTCTATCAAATAAATCATATTTTTTTATTTTATGATTCATCGCGTCAACTCTCATTACAAAATCATGTCTTTTCGTTTGTTTCATTATCTGCTTTAGTTGAGATCAAAATAATTGATATCATCTCTATGATGTCATTTATATCATCGACCACATTATCTATAGTAAGCTTTTGAGATGTCAAGTAATTAGATTTAATTTGGCTTGAATTTGAAATTGTGGTAAAATCACTAGAGTGATTAAGTTTGTGTATTTTGACAATTTTAAAGTTCGATGGGAAACCAAATTCGACCCAAAGTATGTGTATTTATGCGACAATAACTCTATTTTAAAACTCCCCCTTGGAGATTGATTCATAGGAGTTCAAGTAGTTATAGAATTTTGTGACCCGTGACATTTGAGCATAATTATAGATGTAAGTATTTTAAAACTAAGATAATATATGTACTTTGTAAATTCCACAAGTGGGCCTACGATTAGGATTTGAAGTAAAATGATAGAACTGATATGTGGCTTTAACCTGAGCTACACGGAGTTGACTTGAGGTCTTTCTAAGTCATAAGGAATTATTTGATAAAAAAAGGCTTATAAGCGAATTATTTGAAAAGCTTAAATTTTGGCATTAGAGTTTTGAATCGGTCTCCACCTTAAGCATTATTTGTGATCGAGCTCTAGTAATTGTAGTATGGAAGTTTCACTCTCTTTTGGGTGATTCTTTGATGTATTATGTGAAGGTCCTTCTAGCTTCTTAACCTCTGAGTATCGCGATTTACTCCCTCACGTTCTCATGAGGCTAGGATGATATGGCTCCAAGGAGGAGAACTTTCCATTTTTGGGAGAAGATTAGTTGTTAATGAGACAAAACTATCTTTCACTGTGGTAATGCCCATAAACACGGATACATGATAGTTATTTTTCTTTTTCTTTTCTTTTATACTATCATTTTAATATTGACAATTGAAATTCGAATTGATATGCATTTTCTGTGTGGAACCATTTTATACTCATTTCTCAATATGTTATCTTCGGCTTTTCAATGCCATCCATTTAATGCTCAGGGTTTGTTTTATATGACCACTAGGATTCTTTCATTTCTATGGTTGGTATGGTTTTTGTAGTGAAAATCATCATTTGTAAATAAATAATCATTTTTTCATGAATAAGGGATTAGTCATTCCTCTTTTCCCTCGTTGTATTTCTCGTTCGATTAGCCAAAATAAATAAAAAATTGTGATCTAAATAAATATTCTTATTTATTTTATAAACTTTAATCTTCTATAAGACTATAATAATAATGGTTATTCATTCATTTTATTTCATTCCTAGTCGGTCAATCCCAATAAAACCGATCACGGGAATATTTATTCCATTCTATTCCATAACAATCTAAATCCAGTCTTGTATATTAGGCATCACCTTATTGTATACCTAAAGTTTATAGAAAATTGGAATCTTTTATGAATGTATATCCATACTAATAAAAAGCTCTTATTTACAAAATATAAATTGCCTATTATATATTTAATTTTATGAAAATTATGTGAAATAGTATATTTATATATTTATAAGAATATGTTGATTCATTATATATATATATATATATCATCCAGGCATACATTAAAGAATATATAAATTAATTATTCATACATAAAAATTCAGTGTAATTTAATCTTCCGTATGCGTTAAAAATCTATATGCGATTTTGCTTTATTTTTCTGATATACATATTAAAAAAAGGAGTAAATTCGAAAGATACTACAAAAGTATATTTATTCATTCGATATACATTTAATTCATACAAATTTACAAATTTGTATCAAGATAGTAGAATTATGAAGACAATTAATAATCCATTTAAGTCATACTTCGATAATTTTGTAATACGTACATTAGTAGAATATTTTTGATGAAGGGATTACTGCTGAAGCAGTAATGCATTGAGTATAATGCTTTTAAGTTAATAATATATATATATATATATATATTACCAATTGATATATTTTTATGTTACGCCAATATTGTTTATGACCTAACGTTTGGGTCGAGTTAAAAAAATGGTATGACCTTTGACTTTTGGATGCGAATTGTAAATATGATCCAGGCCTATTCTGACGTGAAAGGTTCCACATCTTAATCCGACGTAGGTATTTTGATTTATTTTATAAATTATGTGGAAATATATTTTCCACTCGAGCATCAAAACAACATCGGTTTAATCCCAGAAAATATATAATCGACGTGGGATTGATGTCCACGGAAATATATTTTCGGGCCTCAAAATAAATGACATCATTTTAACGACGTTTTGATGCTAAGTGGAAAATATATTTCCACATAATTTATAAAATAATTCACAATATACATGTCGAATTCAAAAGACGGGCTATTTTTGCAAGTGAGCCCAAAGTTGGACCATAAACTACATTTAACCCATATAAATATGGGTATTAGATTATTTTGTTTATCTAGCGTAGAAAGAGTACTTTCGCAGTGTGTGTTCGAGCCTATTTATACTTAGGTGGTGTTTACTTTGCATGATTAGGTTGGATAGATAAAATTAATCCAACATAATCAAGTGTTTATTTTTAAGGATTAATATTTGAGGATATCCCAAAGCCCGGGATTATTTTAATCCTTTGAATTGTTCTTTATTAATTTTAATCCAACCAATTTATGTAGGATTGGAATAATCATCCAAATAAAGAGAAAATTATTTATCCCAATTTTAATCTTTCACTAATCCTTTGTAGTAAACAAATGATTGATAGATAAAAATTATCTTATCACATATTTAATCCATCAAACAATCAATCCTTCAAAATGCTAATCATGCAAAGTAAACACTCCCTTAGTCTATAGTCTAAACAACTACATTAAATAAATTCATGTATAAAACTAAAAGTAAATGTGATCCATCCATTTTTTATAATCTAATAGCCAATATTAATTATAAATCGTTTATTATCCTCACATTTTAATAGTAACTATTTATCTATGTATTCAAAGGATTTTATATATTCATTTATCACTACGATTACATGCACAACAACGTGAATTACATGAACATAACAATGAATTGGAATATGATAGCACACAAAAACTACAATTACATGAGCAACAATATGAATTACACGAATAACAAATGTGAAAGATCCAAGTAACAAAAATTTGGGGATTTGACTATTTTTATCATTAAATAATTATGCATCATCCGATCTTATTCAATCTAATGGTGGTTATTGGTTCTTAGTTCTTATCTAAGAGATAGTTCTCTATATAATCAATCAGTATATATACATATACATATACATATATATATATATATATATACATATAAATGGATATGTTATAATAAAAATCAATGTACTTTTTAAGTACAAAGTTAATGCACTCTTGAGTTCTAGTAAAAGACAATACTATTTATCAATATTAATAAATTAACTTTATACATAAAATGTATTAATTTTATACGCAAAGTGCATTGATTTTTAGATTTTTATGAAAAAATAAGTTTTTATTATATGTGTGTGTGTGTGTGTGGTTATGTTATAATAAAAATCAGTACACTTTAAGTACAAAGTTAATGCACTCTTGAGTTCTTGTAAAATACAATATTATTTATTAATATTAATAAATTAACTTTATACATAAAATGCATTAATTTTATCATAACCGCATTGATTTTTAGATTTTATTAAAAATAAAGTTATATATATATATATATATATATATATATATTATAAATGAGCAGACGAAATTATATTTTTGTATAAATTGCTCAGTCATGGCTGCCTTCGGCTCCGTCCCTGTATGTTGCTTTAACGTGGGCTACGGGAATTATTTGTAATTTCTACAAAGACAAATATATGATAGCGATTTTTCTTTTTCTTTTCCTTATTTACTTTTATTCTAATATCGACTAGTGAAAGCTCCCATTAATATGCTTTTCCACAACCATTTTATACTCAACCCTAGATAGATTATCTTTGGCTTTTCAATGCCAACCATTCATTGCCTTGGTTTTGCTTTTATATGCCATTATTATTTACCTAAAATTTATAGAAAATAGTATTTTATTTTATTTTTCCTTTTTCTTTATAAGAACATAATACAGAAGTGCACATGCATGCAAGTGGCGATGGTTTTGAGTGGAGGAGCTATATTGTACAAGACCTTTAGGTTGAAATCTTGATCCACTAAAGGTAGGGATATATATAGTAAAACTTATTCTAATTAACAAAATTATTAAATTTTGAATTAATTGACTTGTTTATTGTCAATGGCCAAGCCAAGTTCAAATTTCATTAACTTCTACTGTTGGAAAAGACTTAGCAATTGATATGGGTCTTCCCAATTAGTCGTTCTGAAATAATGGAGTCCTTGTGGTAGCACCATTGGCAAATTGACTAAAGATATTTTTTTATCAATCTAAATGGTAATTGACATCGTTTTCTTAATTTATTCAAACTTTTCTTGTCTTAATTAGGAGAAAAACCTTGCCATGCCGTGTGTCTTAAAAGATGTATTATAATTTTCCTCTAAAAAACAAAGAAAAAAAGATGCTTTGTAATTTACGAAGATGACTCGAGGTCAGGTCGGCTGGACCACAAGACGGACGCCTCAAGTCCCCATAAAAATTTAGGCCCTATCGATATTGTGTGTATCTATATATATAACATTTGTTTGATAAGTAAATATGAAACGTGAAATGATGCAATGGTTGACTTACTTTTCAAAAGTTCTTGTATTTTGAAACGATCATGGTTTGGTACTTGTAATTTAATTCCAAAATCTATCATGGTTTTGAAACGGTCATAGTTTACCATAGAAAAAAATCCACCTATAAATCTTGTAATTTGATAGGATATGGCCCAACCGACTAGGCCACTACCGAGCCCAAGCAATTTGGGCCTAAAGTTTAATAGCGGGCCCAGCGGTTGAGCCCAAGGCAAGCCCTAATCGCCGTCGAACCGCCACCGGGCGATGGAGAAGATGAACCAGGTCGCGCCACCTCCACGTGGTGCGCATAAGGCAAAAGGTCCTGCTCCGGCCAATGGAGGCGGGCGGAGGAAGAGTCACGTCTCGACCAATGGAGGGCGAGCACGCCTTCGATTGCAGTGCAGAGTTGTATAAATAGAGGAAAACCGACATTAGAAGGGTTGGCAACTTATCGAATACTAAGAGCTTGTAACTACACTCACTGCACTGATATTATAGTGAAAGTATTGAGGAAACACTCCTCCGTGGACGTAGATCTCATTAACGATCGAACCACGTAAAAGCCTTGGTGTTCTTCGTTGCTTTACGTAAATCTCGCACACTACGTAACCAGATTTATCATTGGCGCCGTCTGTGGGAACCTCTGAACAAAAAAGCTTCGTTTTTTTTTTTTTTCTCTACATTTTAATGGCGAGAACACGCACAACCGCCGTCAACGCTGGCAACAACCGTCTTGAGGGCGACCGGTGGTCACTCGGCGTCGCGGGAAGGAGGTCGCGACGCCACGGCGCCACACTCGAGGGCAACATGGAAAACGCGTCTCCATACACCCTCGGGACCGCCTCCCCAGCGTGAAATGCCGACCTCAGCGAGGACGAACAAACAACTCGCTCGTCCACGAGGTCCTCGGCGAGTATGGAATCGAGTTCCTCAGCGCCAATCTTGGCATATTCAGCTTCCTCAACCAGGAGGACAAAGGCGGGGCCTCGAGGCCCCGGACTGAACACCACGGCCGCAGGGCGGCCCTCCGAAGCGGCCCGGCGCTCGCCTCGGCGTGATGGCGAGAACACGCATCACGCCACGGCGTGCGGAGCCCTCACCGCAGCAGCGAGCCGCCGCCTCGTTGGCGGAGCGCTCGCCGCGGATAAGCCGCCACCATCAATCGCCCCTCGCCATTCGCGGAGCCTCTCGCCTCGTCACGCCGACCAGAGCCGAGCAAAGCGGGGAGGAAGAAAGGCGGTCGAACTCCCTCGGAGGGGCGATGGCGTCGCTATCGATCCCCACCCTCCGAAAAGAGATGGCAGCGATCTCCGGGGTTCGGCCGTGCGGAGAATCATCTCCCTTTCTCGTGGAGATTCTAGACACGCCCGCCCGTGATGCAGGGCGCCCAATATAGCGGCCTCACGATGGCCTCGGAGACCCTCAGACTTCCTTTTCGCCTACACCACCAACATGGCGAATCAAGGAATGGAAGATTTTCACATGTGCAAAATCTTCCCGAGTCTTGATCTCAACGCGGCGTTGGTTCACCTCCCGCCATAACAACATACTGCTGTTTCCGGACCTCATGGATCGGTTCAGTGGCGCTTCTATCGAAGATGCCCCCGACAGCCTTCCTCCGACCTACTCACAATCCGCCAAGGCGAGATGAGGCGATGTCGAACTTCGTCTCGAGGTTCATCAAAGAGTCGCTCAAAATTGACGACAAAGAACGACCTCTACATCATCAACGCGTTCAGCGGGATCCGACCCGGCGGCCGAACAAAGAAATCACGGGGAGAAACCAAAGGCGGCGAGTAAGCTTTGGAAACTGGTGGATAACTGTCGAGGAGGCGAGTCGGATCGGAAAAAGGGAAATGCTGGGACGGCGGTCAGAGAAAAAAGCCGGACGACCCAAGTCGAGGCGCAGATCGCAGGGGCGCCTTCGACCGAATCAAGAGAGGGCAGCAGAGTCTGGCTCGGACCTCGGCCCAACCCGCCGGGGCGCCTCCCTGCTCAAATCAGGCGGAAATATTCGAGCTCCCGCCGAGCTCTTCCCAAGCCTGCTCCTATGAAGGGAATCGAAGAGGTCCACGGCAGTATTGCGACTATCACCAAGGATATGGTCATGATACCGAGGGCTGCGAAACACAGGCTCACAGATAGGCGAGCTCGTTAAAGGTGGGGTCCTCAAGAAATACCTCGGACGAGCTGGTCAGAAAGCGAGCGAGAAGGAATGGGCGGCAACAAGCGCGGGCCGACCCCAGTGGCGACCCAACACGAAGGCAGCGGGACGAAGGTCCCAACGCTATGGAGCAGGTCTATGTTGTTACGGATCTGTCCCTCGGGACAGCGAGGTCGTCCACGAAGAACGCCGGAGGCCGGCCTCGAGAGCCAAGAACAAGCGACTCGGGATGGTGAGAACATAACGTTCTCCGAAGGACCCGTGCCCAAGATCATGCCGCACGGGGCGCCATCACCATACTGACTGCGGTGGGCAACAAAACGTCCACGGGTCTATATCGACGCCGGAGCCTCCGTCAAGATCATCTTCCGAGTGTCGGATAAGCTTGAGGTCGGAGGCATTGAGTACTTCCGTGCCCTCCCGCTACGAGCTTCACTCAAAGCGATCCGGCCGGGGTCATCACCCTTCCGGTCACGGTGGGACGAGCTCCCAGATCGGTCACCAAGGCCATCCGATTCTTCCTGGTCCGGGCTCCCTCTCCATACAACATCATCCTGGGGAGAGATTGGCTGTACGCCACCAAGGCCGTCTGTTCGGTCTACCACCTCCGTCAAGAATTCCCCCCGGTGGAGTGCTTATCAGGGGACCAAACAACGGCAAAAGAATGCCACGACTCTCAACCCAAGATGCAGCCTCGCCCGTGCATAGCAATTACCGAGCCTCTGAGACCGACCCCGTGGATGACTCGACCGAGGGACCTCCGATTATCGACGACGATCCTCGAAGGTCATCCGTGTCGGCACCAGGCCCGGTGACATCCGGTGGCATGTCATACAACTTCTAAGGAATATAGGACGTGTTTGCACGGTCCCGTTCGATATGACCGGAGTGTCGCCGAGCTCATAACTCACCACTCAACATCGACCCGCCACCAAGCCGGTCAAGCGGAAGAAAAGGATATTTCTGGCGGAGCGCGGCCGGTCATAAGGGACGGTGGCGCAACTCACGAAGGCCAAGATCTTGTTCGAGGTCAAATACGACCGGATGGCTAATCCGATCGTGGTCCGGAAGCCGAGGAGAGGATGGCGCGTGTGCGTCGATTACACCGACCTCAACAAACCGCCCAAAGATTGCTACCCCTCCCGATATCGACAAGAAGGTGGAGGCATTGGTGGGCCACGAGATGTTGACTTCACGGATTTATACAAAGGTACCACCAAATCTGATGAGCCGGAAGGCGCCCGAAGACCATATTCATCACCGACCGGCGTCTTGGCGTGCGAAAGTTGCCTTCGGCCTCAACGCGCGGGCTACTTACCAAAGGATGGTGGATGCAACATTCAAAGACCACATCGGGAGATTGTCGAGGTCTCGTCGGCGACATTGTAGTCAAAGTCGAGAAGAGAGAGGCTGCGCGATGACCTCGGCACCATCCTCCAACTCCTCGTGTCGCCAACCTCAAGCTCAACCCCTTAAATGTACATTTATGGTAAAGGCTGCAAGTTCTTGGGATCTTTGGGTTTCTCGGGAGGGCTCAAGGCCAACCCCGCCAAAGTGAAGGCGATTTTCGACATGCGGTGCGAGGACCATCCGTGAGATCCACAAACTCACTGGGTGCCTTGCCGCCTCGGCAGATTGTCTCGAGCCGCAGAAGCAGCCCTTCTTCAAGATCTGAGGAGAGCTCGAACCGCTGGCGGGAAGAACACAGGCCGCCGTGCGGTGAAGGATTACCTTGCCGACCGCCGACCACCGCCCGAGCAAGGTGAACCCTTTCTCTATATCGGCCGCCTCGGACGAGGCCATCATGTATTGGTAAGAGATGAGCGGGACGACAACTCCCCATCTACTTTATCGGTAGAGCTCTCAAAGGACCGGAGGCGAGGTACAGGCCTCGAAAAAAAAGCAGCCTGGTGACGCCAAACAGCGCCTCGACCCTACTTCCAAGCTCACTCCGTCCGGTACTAACCGACTTACCTTGAGACAAGTCTTATTAAAACCGAGTCATCCGGACGTATAGCTAAGTGAGCACTGGAGCTCGGCGAACACGACATCTCGTACTCGCCCAAAGCGGCCATAAAAGGCAAGCTCTCGCCGACTTCTGGTTGAGGCCAAATTCGAGGTGGGCTCACGCGGTGAAGTAACTCCTCCGCCCCACGGCGGAGGAGCCGTCCATGCACCGCCGGTGATTCTTGGCAGATGACGTGGATGGAGCTCGTGCAAAGCAGGCAATGAGCGGGCATCCTCCTCCTGGCCCGAGATAAGCGCGAAGTCACCCTCGCCCCACGGTTCACCTTCCCACCACCAACAACGAGGTGGAGTACGAGGCCACGATCTCGGGACTCCGCCGCCGCCAAGCTGGGATGGACAAGATCCAAATCTTGACGATTCCTGTGTCGTGGTGAACAAGTGTTAGGCAAATACGAGGCCAAGGAGGACCGAATGAAACAATACCTCGAGAAGGCAAAGGAGATGTTGACCTCGTTCGGTACTCAAAGATCCACCGAATCCCAGGGAAAGCAGTAGGCCGGCGTCCTCGACAAGTTAGGCTGCGTCGTCAACAAGTCCACCGGTGGAGGAGATTCGTTCGAAGCATAGCGGAGTCCCACGTCGGCATCATCACCGAGATAGAGCCGAATTGGATATCTCCTGAAGGCCTACACGGAACACGGCGCGACTACCTTGGATCGGCTCGAAGCCAAAAATGATGGCAAAATCCCGAGTATCTCATGCATGAGGGCGCTCTCTGGAAGTCTTACCTTCAACCCTCCCGAGATGCCTCGGGCGGAAGAAGCCGACCACGTGCTCAACGAAATTCACCGAGGATCGTGGAAGCCACATCGGTCGCGAGCACTTTCAAAGAAACGCCGAGGTCGGGATATTATTGGCCCACCTTGTACAAGATTCGCCGAGCTCGTCAAAAGTGCCCGGTGCGATTCACTCCATTGTTAAAAAGCGCCTCGATCGATTTAAGCGGTACTGCGAGTCCATGGCCTTTCATGCGGTGGGGATCGACATTGTTGGTCCGTTCGACCGAGCACCGGTCGCTTCGATACTTAGTCGTAGCCATAGACTACTTCACAAATGGGTCGAGGCCGAGCGCTTTCAAGCCTCTGGCGGAAGGATTCGAGACCTTCCGATGGAAAATATAGTCTGCCGTTTGCATTCCGTACATCCCGGTCTCGGACAATGGCACCCGGTTCGTCGACAAAACTTGAGGAATGGTGCGAAGAGCTTCAGATCGATCAGCTTCGCTTCACCGGCCGCACACCCGCAAGCGAATGGTCGACCGGGTGACGAACCGCACGATCGTGCAAGGATTGAAGAAAAGGCTGGACCGAGCTAAAGGCGACTGGGCTGAAAATCTCCCTCAAGTCCTCTGGTCCTACAGGACCACACCACGGACGTCGCACGGGGAAACCCCTTTCAGCCTGGTCTACGGTACCGAGGCCGTCATACCATTTGAGATCGGCGCAAGCCCGCGCACTCTTCACTTCGACCAGGCCGGGAACGAGGAAGACCTGCGAGCCAACCTTGACGCCCTCGAGAAGAAGCGCGAACTCGCCTTCATAAACGAAGCCAAGTACAAGGCCCAGGTCGCACGGTACTACAACAAAAGGGTCAAAGCCTCCGCGCTCCAAGTAGGCGACCTCGTCCTACGAAATAATGAAGCAGCAGCCGTGGCGTCTTAACAAGCTGGATCCGACATGGGAAGGCCCATACCGCGTTCACGAGGACCTCGGCAAAGGGGCTTACAAGCTGGCTCACCTATCCGGTGCACTTATCCCCCGAACCTGGCACATTACTCATTTAAGGAGGTATTTTACATAGCTTCAATTTAAGGTCGGCATCATGTTAGTCCCTTAATTGTTTTGTCAGAGTACGATGTTGATTATATGTTCAATAAAACATCTGTTTTTCTAATGAATATTTCACTTCGTCTCATACATATGTGAACATCTGTTTGGATACACCACATTTAAACCTTCACAAGGGGACGCCCTTACGAAGATGAAAATCCCACCAAGTAGGGTAAGTGTACAGATTACCCATTAAGTTGACGCGATACACGCAAAGCGTCTGATTACCCATTAAGTTGGGCGCCTACACGCATAAGCGTCTGATTACCCATTAAGTTGGGCGTCACATGCAAGCGACATCGCACCGATCTCGCCATCTCATACCCCTTTATTTGGGAAGATATGCACTCCGGTACAAAGTCTAAATGCATTAACGACTACAAACAAAGTACCAAGCCATATACAAGACAACCGGGCTTCAGAGCTCGTTTATACCCCTTTATTTGGGAAAATACACACCTCAGATACGGTATAAATACATTTACGACCAAAACGAAGTCCTAAGCTATATTTGTACCTCTCAAGGGAAAATATACACTTCAAACGAGTCTAAATACATTTATATCTACATACAAGGTCTTATACTATACATGGCCTCATTCCGGCCTCAAGACTCCGCCTTGCCGGGACTTCTGAAGCCGCAATTCTCTACAAAATCTCCAGACCGACGGTGTATGCCCGAGCGAACTCGGTGCCTTCAACCCATCGATAAGGTCGGAATCACCACTGCTCCCGGCGCCGGGCGGGCTCGAGGCGGCCGGACAGAGCGTCGACCGGTGGTCGCCACCCTGGGACACTTGAGCGCGCGCAGCGCCAAGATCGGCATTCCGGGTGAGGGATTCACCGGGCTGAATGCGACTCGCCCCTACCCGCCGACCTTCCTCACGACGAGGTCCTCGATCGCCGTCTGCTCCCGAAGACCGCCCGCTCAATGATCCGCTTCTAGAGGGCCCATCAACCGCAGCACCGGCATGATCGAGATGGCCGCCCTCTGCGGGTTCCTTTGTGATCGGGTCACGGAGTCCGCTGCGCCTCATTGCCAGGCGGGCATCGTCGTTCGCGGATGATGTCATACATCTCCATGTATTTCACGACGGAGTTGGACGCGAGCTTTGAACTTCTTGCTTTTGGGCCCTCCTCCTCCCTCAAAGACCATACCCTCGCCAAAGAAGCTCGAACCCGGTCGTCGACCGGATATGGTGGTCCCACCGGCCCGCGGATTGCCTTCTCATACTCGCATGCTCCTCCGACACCGAGCTAGCCTCTCGCGATCAATTCGAGTCGCCTCGCCTTTGAATCAAGCGCCCTTGGATAGCGTCGGCAGATAAGTCCACCTCCTGGACTATGTCTTGTGCGATCCTCGACTTCAGGACCTCGTTCTCAGCCACGAGGCGGGCCACCTCCCGATCAGCCTCGGTCAACTTCTTCTTCAGTTCGGATGAAGACGCCGAGCTCGCATCCATGGCGACCAAAACTTGGGTCAGCTCGGCAGACCGACTCCTCCAAAATTGCACCTCCTCGTCCTTCTCGGCCAAGGCACCTCGGACCCCTTTCAGCTTGGCCAGCAATTCATGGTCGAGTCCCAAGTATTGAGATGCGAGAATCTATAAATAAAAACAACACAAGTCTCGTAAAGTAATAAATATTTTTATTATTGCATACTAAGAATTTATTACAAGGGCTCGGTCCTATCGACCCGGCGGTTCAACCTATTACAACCGCCCACTAACCTCGGCCTCTCCCGGACTCCTTGCCCCATGCTCCTCCCCGTTCCTCGGCCACTCCTGCGCCTTGCTGCTGGTCGACTGAGCCGCCGAGCTCGGCTCCTCCTCCTCCTCCCCTCGGCCGGCCCGCGCCTCGGCGAAGCTCCAAGCTCGGGATCTTCGTCCACCTTGCATTGGGACACGGCCTCGGCCGTCGGGAGCGGCGAAGAGGAGGCTAAAGCCTCCACCACGGGGAAGGCGGCTGCGTCGGCAAGCACCCGGACATACTGCAAGTTCACCGCCCGCTGATCGATCTCAGCCCAGCCATGCTTCGTCTTGTCAAAATCAGGCAGTGTGGCCGCCAACCCCTCCAGGTGGGTAGATATCACCTGCGGCCTCATCACGGCGGCCAGGTCGGAGATAAAGGCGGAGAAGGACTCCGACTCGATGAGTTTGCTGGCGAAGGCCTTCAGCATGGGTCCTTGCCCCTCCAGCAAAGCAATTGTCCGATCAGCCAGTCTCTTCTCCGCCTCGGCCACCTCCTCCCGGCGCCTCTCCACCTCGGCGCGGGCCTCCCGCAAGACGGCTCTTTCTCCTGTGGCGGCCTCGGCCGCCGCCTTGCAACCTCCACCTCCTCCTCGCACGCGGCCAGCCAAGGACTCGTGCGGCCGGCTTTTCTCCGGCTCCTCGTGCGGGATGCAACAACATCGGCCATGCGGCGCATCTCGCCGCGATCAAGGCGAGTCTGCAAATCAAGCGGTTAGTAGCGCAAAAAAAAAAAAAACAATAACATGACTAGACAAGGGCAGAAGATCGCGGAGATCGGTACCTCGCGCGCATCATGGGCACGAGCCTCCACCTCAAGGCCCGAGCTCGAGATCGGCTGCGGACCCTTCAGCAGATCGCTGAGGTGTTCCACCACCACGGGCTGCGGGGTGGGCCCAGCCACCTCGCCTCTTTTAGAGGCTCACGCCGCCCGGTGGTGCGGGCGAGGCGAGACCAGTTGCTTGACCTCCTTTGTATGCTTAAGCTTCACCGCATTCTGAGAAGAAAATCGCGTTAGTCAAAAGAGGTCGAACCTATAAGAATGAGAAGAGGTGCCTCACCCTGCTCGGACCCCGACCCGAGCTGCGACTGTGCACCTCAGCCCGGCATCATTAAAATTTGTCCTCGGTGAATTCTAGAAACTTCACCGGCGTGTTGAGCAGATCCTCTACCCGGCCGAGGGCTTAAGTTTGATATCCGTCACTTTACCCATCCCCAACGTAGATCGGATGCCCATCGGCCCTCAAAAGAAAAACTTCTTTTGCCACCCGACACTTTCGGGGTTGACTCACCCTAAACGTCTGCGAGGCGAAGATAGTCTGACCCTCTTGAGTACTGACACTAAAAATCGCATCAAGAGCTCAAAGGAGAACTCCTCAGCTACATTATAACAAGCTAACCCCATCTCAACTACCGACCTAATGGAGTTTGGGGTGAATTGGCAGATGGAATTCGGAAATACTCACGGAGGCTCAAAAGATGGGGCTAACTGAACCTAAGACCGGCCCTCAAGGCGTCTATGTACATAGTTATGAAACCCTCCGGAGGGGCTAATGCTCTATCAGATGGGTGTGGAACACACCACCAAGCGTCGGCCGGAATGTGACATTCCTTTCCTATTTTTATTACACCGTCGAAGATCACAGACGATCTGACGTCCCTGACCTTAACCCCATCCCACGCAGATGATATTGTTGGGACCCTAGCGCTAATCTTCCTACATCTACCCGACAAGGTATAGCAGGAATAATCCCTAACCTCGATTTCACTATCGGGGGAGGATGGCGGTTCGAACCGAAACTCCAGCGGAGATGATCGGCGGACCGGAAAAAGCAGAGGCGTACTCGAAGCAGGAAGAAGACATACTTACTTTTTTTACTCGAAAAGTCGAATTCGAAGATGATCAGCTTCTCCAAATCGGAAATTCTCTCCGAGTATAGAGGAGATGAACAGATTTTAGTGAAGGAATGAGCAGTTTCCCGACCTACCGCGCATTTAAAGCACAAACTGGCGCCTGAAGCTTTCCACGTGCCTACACGTGATTGGAAGTCGAGTACACACGCGCACGCAGTTCGAGTGCACAACCACCGCCTGGCGCGTATGACGTACGCTAGTCTAAGATAGACCGCCAGTCTGACCTAGAAATCATCATACGCACCCCGGCGTCTCCCAGATGGCGGCGACTCAGGTCGCACCCCGTCAAGATCGGACCCCGGACTCCTATCAACGGACTGCGCCCGTTACGGAAAGTCCACTCCAGATCGAACCTCGGTGTAACATACGCAGAGAGACGATACCCAGATCGGATCCCGGCAGACCAGCCCCAGATTCGGGGTCACCTAGGGTGCACCCCGACATCCCCGAAAGGGCGACCTCTCAGGTCGGACAACGACACCAACCACAGGAGCAACACCAGTCCAGATCGAAACTCGACGTAACCTACGCAGAGGGGCGGTATCCGTGTCGGACTTGACTTGCTTCGGTGCCACATCTTTTCCAAGCAGCGGACAACGGACCACCCAACTCGATTCGACACGGATCGCCAAATAAACCCTCACAATAAAAAGACAACGCCTCAACAAACAACGGTAAGCCACGCTAACCTCGGCGAAGTGCTTTCTTCACTCCACCTCGCCTCCCTTGTCCTCGGCTATTCGAGGCGATGATGGGATATGGCCCAACCGATTAGGCCCACTACCAGGCCCAAACGAGCTGGGCCTAAAGTTTGGTAGCGGGCCCACGCGGTTGAGCCCAAGGCAAGCCCTAATCAGCGTCAGAACCGCCACCCTGGGCCAATGGAGAAGATGAACCAAGGTCAGGCGCCACCCTCCACGTGGCGCGCATAAGGCAAAAGGTCCCTGCTCCGGCCAATGGAGGCGGGCGGAGGAAGAGTCACGTCTCGACCAATGGAGAGGACGAGCACGCCTTGATTGCAGTGCAGAGTTGTATAAATAGAGGAAACCGACATTAGAAGGGTTGGCAACTTATCGAATACTAAGAGCTTGTAACTACACTCACTGCACTGATATTATAGTGAAAGTATTGAGGAAACACTCCTCCGTGGACGTAGATCTCATTAACGATCGAACCACGTAAAAGCCTTGGTGTTCTTCGTTGCTTTACGTAAATCTCGCACACTACGTAACCAGATTTATCATAATTTAATTCCAAAATCTGCTCTTCTGAATGCTAAATATTCGTGTACAATTTGATTCTCACAACAATTACATATTTTTTAAGTCTTAAATATTATATATGTTCTCTAATTATATTTGATTAATTATAATGCTTATTAAATTTTTTAGTTTTAAATTGATATTTTGTGTTTGATAATGTAATAAATATCAAGGATATATAGTTTCATTGTGCAACAAATATATACTTTCATTTTTAAATTTTTTATTGATATTATATTAATTGTAGTGATTATTTAAAATTTTATTTTTTTGGTCAATTAATACAGAATCAAAGGTCGTGTTACGGTGGACTAGAACTCGAGACCTTTTGGCCTTAGGCATTAACCACTCTACCACTAGACCAACACACGTACACTAAAATTTTAGTTTTTGTTAGTATTTTATGTTTGTTATTGTGATATTTATCTAGAAGATTTTTGTTTAATTATTTTGACAAAATTATGTATAATAGAAAATATAAAAATGATTATGAAAAAAAAATCGATATGTTAAATGTTAATTAAATACTAAATGGGAACACTTGATAAATTTTGTTATAAATAATTGAAAAAGGCTCAACAAGTTCATTGAAAGAATAAGATGGATGTATTTGAGAATGAATTAGAAAAGGAATGTTAAACACATAAACTTGAAGATATTATGAACAAAATTAAAGAAGCAACACATGTTGATACCATTACTAGTGACGAACAAAAAGAAAATGATCTTTTGTTGGAAACGAGTAAAAAAATAAAAGACTTTCAATGCAATCTCTACCAATATGTATGATCCTGAAAAATGGAAATATATGGACATGGAGTTTAGAGATATTGATGATAAAAAAGGTCCAATATTGGCACAAAATTTATACGTAAATTTCTTTAATATTTTGCCTCATGCTGCCAAGTTTCAGGATTCAGACCTGCTTGAGGTATTTCATACCTTAATTATATATTTTAAAATTTTTTCGCGTGAGCTGATGTAGCTCGTAGGGTTGAGATTCAGTTCAGTTTCGGTTAATAGAAATTGAAATTTTCAGTTAATCGAAACCGAAATTGAGAAGAATCACTAATTAAAACTGACACTGATCGATTAGTCGGTCATGAAAGTAGTGACTATGGATTTTCCATGAATTTAAAAAATGCATTGATACCTGTATCGGATCCAATGTGATAATGTCACATCTAGTGATTTACTTGTAATTTGTTAGTATTTGAATGCAAATATGAATATTGTTTGACGGATAACTTTGTCTAACGAGTCGGGCCAATATTGGTTTGGGTCGGGTTATATCTTTTAAGCCCGACAAAATTTTAGGACAAGACGATCCGGCCCAAATTCTTCATTTGGCCCTTGGACTCGGCTGGAGCCCTCCTATCTTGATAAATAATGTCTTGGGCTCACGGGCTTCAAGATAAGCCTGATCTTGGATCGGGTTGCCTATGCTTTTTTCATGCCCGAAAATCTCTAACGTGGTCCAATCTAAATTCTAGAGTTAGTTTGCGCTAATAGCTTGACAACTTTATATACGACGTTTTTAATGTTTATGTTTTAAAGCATATTGACGATTTTAGTTAACTTTTTTAATGTTAGGGCATCGGAGTTGTGTTCAATTTATGCTAAATTCAACACTATGCACTTTGTTGAAGGGTAGTCCCACAAACTAATCGTTTTCTGAAGACCGACAAACTGAGCTACTTTTGTGGTTGGAATAATCTCCAACTATTTATAATATGTTCAAAAAGCTTATAAGAAGTAATTTATTAAATATTTATAAGTTGTCAAAGTGTTTGGATAATTAAACTTATAAGTTTGAGTGAAAATTTATGTTAGATAGAAAAAATTTGCATTAGAGAGAGAATAATTGAGAAAAAATAAATGGAAATGGTATATGTTGGAAACAATAAAATATAATATAACTATTTTTGTAATTTGAATGTTGCTTATAAGATTATGAAAAATAAGTTGGGGTTGAGTTACTTATCTTTTGGGGAGCTTATAAGTTGTTGGAGCTTATTTTTATAGTTTATAAGTTGTTGGAGAACTTATTTTACCAAATACTTTGCAAGACCTTATAAATTTCTAAACAACTTATAAGTTATTTTAAGGAGTTTGGACCGTATCCAGTCTTTATAAAAAATGGTACAGGTCGTGAATTACGAGTTGGACCAATCTGCGAATCGAGCGAAGCTCAGCCAAACGCCCTCTTATTGTAGTTTCCTTGTTGCTTGTTGCTTGTTTAGCTTTTGCTTGCTAGTTTGTGTTATTTGGTCAATTTGTTTCCTTAGTAAGTTCGACTCTTCTATGAAATAAAGTGGACTACTTCATAGTTTGTGTTACATTCTCTCTCTCTCTCTCTCTCACACACACACACACACAATTTGTTTCTCACTAAGTTCGACTCTTTTGTGAAATAAAATGGACATGCAACTACTTCGTAGACTCTCTCTCTCTCTCTCTCTCTCTCTCTCTCTCTCTCTCTCTCTCTCATCTTGAATAAACTGAATTGCTTGGATCTAATTTTGGTTTTAAACATTTATTTTTATAAATTGTTACAATAATAACATTAATTTTCCATTTTGTAGCACAAGTGACAACTCTAAAATTTTTGATGACTGAATAAGCGTCTTTAGCACATACATATTTCCATGTTGATACCGTTTGAGAAATTAGGGTATTTAGGCAAAATAAAATCTTACCGCGTTATTTTTAATGATAGTTGGAAATTATTTGAACATGTCTATTTTGTCAAAAATTAAAAAAAATGGTATTATCATTGCGTTATTGCCAACAATTTATATATCTTGTTTCAAAATTAAGATCGGATCTAATTGGTGAATTTTTTTTATCAAATTTTATAAAAGAAGTGGAAAGTCAAAGGTTTATTTTAGGGGTTAGGTAGCTTTGGATGTTACATGAATGGTTGGTTGGTCAATTTATGTTAATTCACTTTTGGTTTAAAAAAATGTCTTTTAAAATATTTCCAAACCGTTATAGTTTTATAGATGAAAAAGAAAATTTGAAGTAGAAAAATGAATCTATGAAATAAAAAATTAAGATTAATGTCCATAAGCATAGGCAAGAATAATTCAAGTTTCAACTAAGACATAAGAATAGTTGAGTTTAAATCAATATCTCTAATCTAATAACTCTCTAACTACGTAACGATCACTCCGGCGTAGCGCAGCCGCCTGCAGCCACCGCTGTCTGATGGTGGCCTCCGCCGCAGCTTAGGGCCCTGAGCAGCCCCCACATTAACCCCCACCCGCGATCACTCACCTTATCACCACCACCACTCCGAAGTCCAAACATCGCCGGAGACCGGCGGCGGCGGCTCTGCCGGTTCCTGATGTCGCTCAGCTCAACCACCGACGAAAATCTCGAAACCCCAAACAAGAAGAAGTACCACTTGGCCTTCGTGGACCCCAGCTGCTTGCCGGTGTTGTACGTCCTCCTCTGCGGCTGGCGCATGACGGCGGTTGTACATTTATTCCCATTTTTAGACTGAATTGCAACCTTAGAATTCTTGCTAGAGCTCAGCCTCCACCGGCAACGGCTACTTTTCTTGTGGCTTGTTTGGTTCTTGATCATTTCAGCTTCATCTGTCTTGCATGGAGGAGAGAGTTGTTTGTAGGGGATGAGCTTTCCGCAGAAGACTATGTTTTCCGGCGGGAAGGCGGCGGCGGAAGGGCAGAGTTCTGAATATATATATTGAAACTAATTAGCAATACCAACATTACTGTCTCCTGACTCCATTCCCCAGTGTTCTTCTTGCACGTCTTATTCTCCTGTCTCTGGCTTCAAAAATCTCTTCAACAACCTCTTCTATTTTGCCGAAGTATTTCACTCTAAAGCTTCGACAGAAGCTTGAAAAACGGCTTATAAGCTGTTTTGGGGAGCTTATAAGCTCAGCCAAACACCCTCTAAAAGTAGCCACACAAAGCTTCCTAAGCCCACAACATATCCCAGTGCAATGAATCATTGACAACGTATTCCCACTTAATCTCCCTCTTCTCTTCCACATTTTCATGATCCGGTGGTGATACATCATTGACATCTGTATGATTGCAGCTTATGTTGAGATTGAAACCACACAACCCTGGATTTCCTTTGAAGGAATCAGCTGGAAATGTTTGCAACTGACGGCCATTTGGGATCATTCCGACCAGCTTATTGTAGGACAGATTCAAGACTGAAAGGAATGTGAGCCCTGCAAGCTCCATGGGGATCGCCCCTGATAGCTGGTTTCGAGAGAGGTCGAGTGATTCGAGCGCTTTCAACTCACCAAATGATTTTGGGATACTTCCATTCAACGCATTGTGGGAGAAGTTGAGAACATGAAGTGAGTGAAGTTCACCAATTTCATTTGGTATCTCTCCTTGGAAATTATTGCAAGAGAAATCAATGGCATTAAAGTCAGGCCAAATCTTTTGAAGCTCTTGCTCATGTCCTTTCATGGTTAATGCAACCACAAACTTATATCCTGGTGACATTTTGTACCGTGGTCCTCCATAAATCTCACTCTGTAGCCCATTTCCCATTTTCGTCCAACTAGAGAAGTTAAACGATTTCAGACTTCCACTGAAATTATTTGAAGATATATCTACAATTTGAAGCTTTGGCCAACTCTTATGACATCTCACTTCTCCATGGAATCAGTTGGAGTGCAAAACAAGAAATCGCAACTTTGTTGATGATAGCATGCATGGGAAAGTGTCGTTGATGATGATGTTCCCGACATTCATGAACTCCAACGAGTTGCAACGTACGATGGACTTTGGAATTTTCCCTTCTAAAGTGTTGTTGTTCAGATCAAAATATTGCAGGCTACAATTGGGAGAAATTTTATTTGGAATGCGACCGGTGATGTTGTTTCGCCCTAGATCCAAGACCTGAAGACTCGTAGTATCAAGTAGGCATGGTGGAATACTGCCACTCAATTTATTGAGAGACAAGTCAAGAAGAATGAGGTGTGTGGCACTGCAAAGGGAGGTTGGAATTGATCCATTAAAACTGTTATTAGCAAGGAACAATAATTGAACATTGACATCAGGCGGAATGTGCAGTTTTCCCCTCAGCTGGTTAGACTGCAAGTCCAGAAATTCAAGAGAAGCGGGGATATGGTAAGGCTTTTGCATATCTGTGAAAAGATTATAAGAAAGGCTCAAATACCAAAGTTCTTTTCCCCAAATCCAACTAGGTATCTCCCCAACAATCCGATTATTTGAGAGGTCCAGATATCTTAAATCAGAATGTTTTATGAAATGAGGAAAATCAGACATGTTACATGAAGCTAGGCTCAACATTTGTAGCAGGGGAGGTCCATATGTACTTGAATTAATGCCGCCCACATCTACTGACAGCTTGTTGTTGGATAGATCAAGGTTCGTGAGAATGGTAGGGCATTTGATCTTGTCTAGTTGAAAAGTTCCATTGAACAAATTATCAGAAAGGAATAGATAATGGAGGCTCTGAAGCTGGAAGAAAGAGTCGGGAATAGGCCCTTCCAATCGATTAAGGTTCAAATCTAAAAAAACAATGTTGGAGACATTTACAATGTGAAATTCTTCAACTTGCCCTGAAAATCGATTTCCGGCAAGCAGAAGTGTCTGCAATGAAGGGAGGCCAAAGAGAGTCTGGGGTATGTAACCAGTGAATGAATTATACCCCAAACTTAAATCAACAAGATTGTAAAACCCTTCAAACAACGCAGAAGAAAGTGAGCCTGTGAACAAGTTAGATGACAAGTCAACATAACTTAGTTGGGTTAGGTTAGCAAAGGTGGATGGAATTGATCCAGTGAATAGGCAAGAAGACAGGTCAATCACCTCTAAAGTTTTGAGATTGCTAATTGAACTTGGAATCAACCCTGAGAAGTTGGTTTCACTCAACACTATAGTCTTGAGAGATCCAATTTGAGTAAATGGTGGTATGCTTCCACTGAGTTGTTCATTTCCAGATATATCAAGATATTGCAAAGTAGGTATGTGGAAGATCATATTAGGAAAAGAACCATTCAAACAACATCGATGAAGACTCAAGGTGGTCAAATTTGGAAAATTGGAGAACAAGTCTGGAACTACTGTTTTTGTTTGAGGACAAACAATGCTTCAAGTTTGGGGGTGTGATAAACGCACGTTTTACACGTTTATTTATGATATTTAAAGATGATTTTAGATCTATTAAATGCGTTTATGTATCGAATTTTAATGATTTTATCTATTTTAGAAGATACTGCTCTTGGGTGCCCCTTTGGTGTTTTGTAGGTTTATGAGTTGATAATCGAAGCAAGGAACGAAACACTAGGCGAAAATAGCGATCTGTCCAGTTTCTAGCGACCAGCCTAGCGGTCGCTAGGCTGGTCATGAGTTCAACCAACAGCGCCTGAGGAGTCGCGACCGCGACCTCGTGCCTGTGAGCATGCCCAAGACCGAGATAGCCACCGCCCTAATTCTCGCGACCATCACTACAAGAATTTTGGTTATAGACCACGGGGAATCCCCATTGTCTATTACAGAAAATCCCGTTGTCTATCAAGGTATAGTCTATTAGGGCTGGCTATAGACCATGGGGAAATCCCCGTTGTCTATCACAATATAGACAACGGGAAAATCCCGTGGTCTATCATGTTATTTAGACCACGCGACATCCCCGTTGTCTATATATTAATAGACAACGGGGAGAAACTCGTTGTCTATTGATCAGTCAACGAAATAAATTAATTAATTAATTAATTTATTTATTTATTTATTATATAATTCAAAATATCTGTTTCTACCATTAAAAAACAATAATACAAAATAGATATAAAATATATATTGTCTCATAAATAGAGAAATCAAGGTACAATACATAAACGTTACATACCGGGAAAATCCCCAATCAACAATTGTAACACAACAAATATTGTCTACCTAGCTAATTAAATTCGTCCACAAAACATCAATTTCACCATCTTGAACCTTTCATTTCACCATCTCTGCTCCAACATCAATCATCTAATTCGCTTCTCCATCTACATGATCAAAATAAGATGCATAAAAAATCTTAGAATAACCAGCAAATATTTTTCCTCCAATTAATTATGAGCATCTCACAAACTTTTATGAAGCTACACATGCAGATAAACATTTTGACACTATAGCTGCAACACATGAATGAATTAACAGGACGCTATATGCTTACTCCCTCAAGGCACAGTTCATTCGTACACTAAACTGATTTTCATAAGCAAACGGATCGGCCAAGCTTTGTGCCTGCATTAAGATAGTCGGTTCAGTACCACAACTAACACAAGATTACCACACTGACTTTAAATGGAAGGTCCAAACTTGGAGAATATCTTGTGAACAATAGAGAGAACAAGATCAAAACAGTGAGTATTGTTTGGAGAGAACAACTATGGTAAAAATCTTTTGGGTGTCTACGACCCTTGTTAGTTCCGGTTTGCATACCCCCTTCCGGGGCAGTACAAATATCAGTGAAATGGCCAAATTTCTTGCAATTTTTACAGTATTTAGGGGTGAAATCATAGATGATAGGCTGTAAAAAAGTAGAACCATTATGCAATTTAAGGGCGATTTCAGTAGGCAGGACCCTAGTTGCATCCACCTCTATTTGTAATCTAGCACGATCAATTCTAGATTTTTGTAGAGTATGAAAATCCACACTTATTGGCTTACCAATGAAGGAACCAATCTTACCCAAGGCGTTATTATTCCAGAGTTCGAGAGGGAGGTTTGGGAGGTTTACCCAGACAGGAATCTTGAAGTCGATGGCTGCGTCAAATCTGAAGTCACTTGGCAGATTATGTGTAATGAGTGGGATTCCAAATACAGCAAAGGGGCCCAATTGTCGCGTGACTTCCCTGTAATTTTCA
This sequence comes from Salvia rosmarinus, assembly GCA_036937905.1. Taxonomy (NCBI): domain Eukaryota; kingdom Viridiplantae; phylum Streptophyta; class Magnoliopsida; order Lamiales; family Lamiaceae; genus Salvia; species Salvia rosmarinus. The sequence continues at coordinate 2,804,607 of CM072818.1, read as the reverse complement.
TTTTCAAATTGGAACAACATCCAGCCATTGTCATGGAATGACACCAGAGCTTTCTGTGGCCATCTCTTCATCAAATTATAGACGCTATCCTTGCCGGGGAAACGCCCTGCAAACATACCAATTAAGCAATAACCCCATCCTTTTGTGATGGGGAGGTAATCCGTTTCCTCAAGAACTAGACCAAAATCCTTGTTGGCCAGGTTGAAAGATGGTAGGCTAAGATCTGACCTGTGGAAAGTCGGCTGTTCATGGAAGTGTTCAGCGATTCTTACCCACGGTGAAGCATATGGGCTTGTGGTTTTCGGATTAGAACTATGTCCCTCTTCCAGTTGGGGCTTGTCTGGTCTAAGGTGCACTGTATTATGAGGGTTGTCAGGTTCCTCCTCAGAGGGCGCTTCATCCCAACAGGGGTCCTGGTTGAACTCAAAGTCGCCTTCAGCAAGCCGTGGAGAACCTGAGTTGGAGCCTCATTTTTTGCGGTCAGATTTGGAGACCACCTCAACCCACGAACTCTCCATGAGTCCAGAGAAGGCTGAAAGGAATAGCAGGATATCCAAGAAGATACCGCACAAATCAACAAGACAAAAGTATGATATACCCAGAAATTCAGCGAGGCAAAAACGAAGCTTAATAACACTTAACCAAGAATCAGCACTTAATCAAAATCAACACTTAAGCAAAAGTCAACACTTAAGCAAAAATCAGAAAAGCTTAACAGCACTTAACCAAAAATCTGCACTTAGGCGAATCAGCACTTAAGCAAAATCAACACTTAAGCAAAAATCTGAGAATAAGAGATTAAAATCCAATGCCCACAGCAGAAATGCAGCAAGTAAGCGCCACACTTAGATAATTTTATCAGCACTCAGGTCAACAGCAATAGCATTACCAAATCACAAAAAGAATCAGACAAAGGACACATGCTAAAGGACAAATGAAATGCTGCAGATTAAAGCAAATCACTGAAATCCAGTAGCTTAAGGGTTCAATTGCCAGTAGGTAACATATATGGACTCAGATCAAATAAAGATAGGGTCGAATACACCTGGAACAGTGAAGCACCCTTGCGCCGCCGGCTGGAGTAGGATCGCTGGTTCAGAAGCTAAGCGCCAGTTCAGAACAACAACACTGGTGCAGTAGCTGAATGCCGGTTGAGAGGCTCAGCGCCAGTTCCAGGACAGAGAACCCACTCGGAGTCGCCGTCGCTTTGTAAGAGCCGGTTAAGATCAAAACTCCTCCGTTGAGCGCACAACTGGGTCATCGTCGTCGGACGCTGGGACGCGAACAGGTCAATCGAAGAAGGCGATCGTTGGGATCGGCAATTGGGTCGTCAGGCGCGGCCGATTCAGCAAATAAGAAACCCTAACTCCGCCCCCAACTCCGAGCGACGCCGTTTTTGCACGGTGGAGCCCTAGTGCCGCACTGAAGGAGATTCTCGTCGGAGCCACAGATGATTGACGGCGCCGATTTTGAGGGAGCTTCGGTGGAAGAACGGTCGCCGTCGCGACTGCTGTGACAACTTCTGCACCGCGACAGGCCGGAGGTGGTGGCGGCGCTTCAGGACGGAGGTACAGGCGGCGCCTCTTCGGTTGCTGGGAAGACGAAGGGTCGAGTTGGTACTGGAGCGCCTTCAGAACACCCGAACTTGCACAATATGTCGCCGCTGACACGATGTCACCGTCAACGTCGCCGGTGGACGTAGGCATCTCCGGTGGTCAGTGGTGGAGGCGACGCCAACTTGACTGGAACCCTAGTATTGGGTCTGTGGAAATGACCGTTGGGGGAGGCAGAGCCTCAACCCCCAAAAACAAAATTAAATTGCGCCCAAGTCTGAATGTAATTTGTAGAGAAAAGGCTTTAATTATTGTTTAATCCACTATGAACAGCAGATTATTTTCGAGAGATTGAATAGCAAAGCAAAAATCGGTAACACTGAGCTGAATTCACGAAGTCAGCGCAAAGAATGAAGAAAGCAGCAAGAGTGTAGGATTCTAGAGCGAAGGCAGAGCTTTCTTTCTAGAGAGAGGAATCTCAACCCACACTCTTGACTCTTCGAGACTTAGTTTAATTTCGTTTCTTAAGGCGGTATTTTTTGTCCCTGCGCACGCTCCAGTTCATGGCGTAGATGTGCCGCGGGTTAATGATGCTAACGAGGCTATAGACCACGCGGTTAATAACCCGTTGTATTTAATCAACACGAAAGAAAAGATGTGCGCTAAAGCCCGTTGTCTATGGATTTTTGTATTAATAGACCACGGAATGAACCCCGTGGTATAATATAAAACCACACTAATAGACCACGGTTTTGGCGGCCGTCGTCTATAACCGATTGAAAACGGTTATAGACCACGCGTTCACCCTGACGTGGTCATCACAACATGAACAACTTTAGTATTAATGTATGTGGTCTATTATATGTGGTCTATAAGCTAAATTCTTGTAGTGCATGGATAGCGGCCGCTAGCCATGTCGCGAGGAAGCCCAGTGCCGCACGCATGAGCGAGAGAGAGGGCAGCGTGGGAGATGCCCATGGTCGAGCTAGCGACCGCGAGGAATGCATGCGTGGTGTGGCGGCAGCGCAAATTGGGTTTCCACCCTTATCTATAAATAAAGAAGCCTCCTCGCGCCCCCGTTAGCCTGAGACGACCCAGAGCACTTTTATTTCGGTTTTCCTCAATTTTATCTTTGTTTTAGCTTTAGTTCGGTTCTAGATTTAATTCTTGCATTGTTCTAGTTTAGTTTATCGCTTTGTTATCGATTGGAAGCGTTTTGTCCGATCGTTTTCCATCTTTACCGTTTATCGCTTGGGATTGGATTCAAGACCAACCATTGTTCATCCAACGCTATTATCCGGGTTTTATGCATTTAATTTCCGTTTTTATGATTTATTCGTATTTTATTCCGTTTATTATGTCTAGGTAATTTTCCGTTCTAATCCTAGGGTTTGCATGATTCGATCCTATATGTTGTGATTCCTGTTATCGCTATTTACCTTCCAGGCATTGATTCATGATTCTTGGTGCTTATTTATATGTGTTAATTTCTGATCAATCTTGATGCATATCTAGTTTCGATTAATTACGTAATCGTATTAATTGTCAATCGATCTTGAATGCATGATACGGATAAACCTCGAGTCGTAGTTGAGATAGGAACATCCGTAGAAGCTTATTCTTTGTGATCTGTTTGGAGTTGCTTGTTTTCACCTAGAGCGTAAATGAATAGGAAAACTAGTAATCTCTGACCGCAATTATCGTGCGAAGTTGTTGGTTATATATGTGATCTTCCATCTTGTGCGGATTAAAATTGGCTAATAGGAAGCAGGATAAACATCGTTGTGGATAGGATTAATGTATCCCTAGGGTTAGTCTTTCTTATCTGTTTTATCATCCGTGATTTTATTGCTTTATTTTATATTTCTGCATGGTTACTTTTGCTTTGGATTAAATTCTGAAGCCCTTAAACCTCTCACCAAATTTCTGTGCTTGAATAATGATGAATTATCGTTGAGCTAGCTTCTATGTTTTCGTGATACAATCCCTGTGGATACGATACTCTGCTTACCTTATACTTGTGCGTTTCTCGTGTTAGAAAAGTGAGCGATCAAATTTTGGCGCTGTTTGGGATTGTTAAGATTGCATAGGAATAATTTGTGATTTGGATTTATTAATTCAAGTTATATTATTATTATTATTTATTTATTTTTGCAAGAGTGAATTTCTCTTTTCTCGGTAGTATATGTTTACAAGATCTCGGGAACCTCATGAAATATTTTTAGATCCCGAGATCGAAAGCTCTCAAAGGAGAATAGGCGAGAAGGGTCGACAAGTTATGGTGCGTTCCAAACTACGTGAGTGCCCCGAGCAAGTCTGTGACTCGCCAAGTATACCGAGATGAACGCTAAATAGCGAACATGGGACTCCTTGTCCTGTTCGAGAGGCCAGCCGTTAAATCACATGTATCCACCTCCCACCGAGCAGTTCGAGGAGGATGGAATCCGCGACAAACCCAGACAATGAGATCATCATAATCAGTCGTGCCAACCCCATTACTTTTCAAAGAACATCCGGAGGTTTCGCCGTTCGAATGTAATGATTCAAGAGGCGAAGAAACCGAGTGTGGAAGAGCGATACAACAAATGGCGATCTGTTGTAATTCATTTATAAGCGATCGGCGAGAAAATTACGGTTGGAGTCTCATCGTGGCGGCTATGAGCGAACACATAAAAGTAATAGAGAATCAGTTGGTCACTAGCTGCACGGATCCGTAATCCTCCCGAGCGAGGCGAGGCGAAAGTGGGATGCAAAGGAACTTGCGACCGAGCTCGTGACAGACGAGCTCGGCCGCGAGCAATCGGCGACAGTGCCGAGACTTGGTAGCGGCGGTGGGGCCCGCTAGCCCAACCGCGATGACGAAGGCCACATCGGTGACACGCTAGCGACCGACCGGTGATCGCGAGGTCGACCGCGAAGAACCTCGATAGTCGTTATTCGCGTACATTCCTCGAAGAGATCGCTATTTGATCACGACTCTCGCCGCTACACACGTCGCATACTTAGAGGGCAATCGACCGCCGATAAGAACGCGAGAAAGAAGAAGTGGACTCGGCATGGAACTCCGGTGAATCATCCAAGTTTGGGGGCACTTCCACGCTCGGTGGTGGTCGACGGTGAATCGAAATCTGAGGAATTCGCAATTTTGGAAGGAAGTCCGTTGCTACCGTAGCGCGGATTGAACAAGGTATGTGATGGTCTAGCTAAAGACGTTAAATTAAGCACTTGTTGGGAGATAACCCAACGCTTTCTTTGTTTTGTTTTCGTGTTTTGTCTTGTTTTTCGTTTGTGTTGCTTTTGTCGTGTTTTTGTTTTTCTTTTCGTTGTTGTGTCGGTCGATCAATGAGTTGAAGTGAAGTGTGTTAATCCATGTGGCCAATGACGATAGAAATTTTTTGTGAAATTTAATGATAGTGCACATGATATGTTAGAAAATGACGCATAAACGACTTGAGATTGCTTAGCTTGTTGTTTTTCACCATTTGCTTAACCCGTGAGACTTGAGCTTCACTGTATAAATATCTTGATACAGTTTCTTTTAATTGTGTGATATAGTGCATGTGATTATCTTCTAGAACTTGCCGTTTTTCTGTTTCGAGACGGCAATATGTGTTTCAAATTTGGAAAGGATAAAATGCCATCTTTGTTAACCACATATTCACCCAAACAATAGCCCAAGAATATCTATCATTTGTCGCCTTCTTTGAGCCGTTATTAGACTTTATTCTTTCGATTAACCGGATGATAGGAGGTGAGGATGGATATGGGAATCAAAAGGGGATTGTGATGTAGTTATGATGAGAAAAATTATTGCAAGAGAAATACATCTGTGGTGAAGAATAATACATTTGTTGTAAATGATAAACCCTATAAGCTCTAGAAAAGAAAAGAAAAGGCAATGATAAGTTCACTATGTGTTTTGAGCATAAAGGGTCTTTAATCAAAGTATAGGTACCTTCTGTGGCATAAAACGTCGATTTAGCACGTTGGGAAAGAAGAGAAAAATGGACAAAGTCCATATGTGTCGAAAAGTATAAATGGGGGTGCTTGGAATATTTTTGAGTCACTTAGCCATATATTACCCTACCTTAACCAATGTGCCTACATTATAACCTATGAAAAGACCTTTTGATCCTAATTTGAACACATTTGACGGTGGAGATATTAGAGAAATGGCAAGCCTATGGTAAGATGTTGCATTGCATTGATCTGTGAGTGTATACACGTCCTTTATTTCTTTATGAGTTTGTGTGTATCCTCTATATTTTACACACATGCCTTTGTGAGGGTTGAACTAAATGAGTTTTGCTTTCAATCGTTGTTCGTGTTGAATTGACTAATATCGTCATGTGTGCTAATTTTTTCGAGCGTTGAAAGATATTTCCGAGGCTTGATTGTGTTTATCACCTTTGCAATTCTCGTTGATCTTTTGTTGTGTCCTTCGCTTGTTTTTCTTTTCTGTTTTTGTTTGAGGACAAACAATGCTTCAAGTTTGGGGGTGTGATAAGCATACGTTTACACGCTTATTTATGATATTTAAAGATGATTTTAGATCTATTAAATGAGTTTATGTATCGGATTTTAATGATTTTATCTATTTTAGAAGATCCGCTCTTGGGTGCCCTTTGGTGTTTTGTAGGTTTATGAGTTGATAATCGAAGCAAGGAGCGAAGACGAGGCGAAAATAGCGATATGTCGGTTTCTAGCGACCAGCCTGGCGGTCGCTAGGTCGGTCGCGAGGTTTAACCCAATGAGCGCCTGTGAGGAGTCGCGATCACGACTGCGCACGCGAGCATGCCCAAGACCGAGATAGCCATCGCCCTAATTCTCGCGACCATGGATAGTGGCGCTAGCCATGTCGCGAGGAAGCCCAGCGGGCACGCACGCCGAGCGAGAGAGGGCGCGTGGGAGATGCCTCATGGTCGAGCTAGCGACCGCGAGGAAGCGATCATGAGTGTGACGGCAAAGGCGCAAATTAGGGTTTCCACCCTTATCTATAATAGGTAAGCCTCCCTCGCGCCCCAGTTAGCCTGACGACCCGCAGCACTTTTACTTGGTTTCTCCTCAATTTTATCTTTGTTTTAGCTTTAGTTCAGTTCTAGATTTAATTCTTGCATTGTTCTAGTTTAGTTTATCGCTTTGTTATCGATTGGAACGTTTTGTCCGATCGTTTTCCGTCTTTTACCGTTTATCGCTTGGGATTGGATTCAAGACCAACCATTGTTCATCCAACGCTATTATCCGGGTTTTATGCATTTAATTTCCGTTTTTATGATTTATTCGTATTTTATTCCGTTTATTATGTCTAGGTAATTTTCCGTTCTAATCCTAGGGTTTGCATGATTCGATCCTATATGTTGTGATTCCTGTTATCGCTATTTACCTTCCAGGCATTGATTCATGATTCTTGGTGCTTATTTATATGTGTTAATTTCTGATCAATCTTGATGCATATCTAGTTTCCAGTTAATTACGTAACTGTATTAATTGTCAATCGATCTTGAATGCATGATACGGATAAACCTTGAGTCGTAGCTGAGATAGGAACATCCGTAGGAAGCTTATTCTTTGTGATCTGTTTGGAGTTGCTTGTTTTCACCTAGAGACGTAATGATAATAGGAAAACTAGTAATCTACACCGCAATTATCGTGAATCAAGTTGTTGGTTATATATGTGATCTTCCATCTGTATGCGGATTAAAATTGGCTAATAGGAAGCAGGATAAACATACGTTGTGGATAGGATTAATGTATCCTAGGGTTAGTCTTTCTTATCTGCTTTATCATCCATGATTTATTGCTTTATTTTATATTTCGCATGGTTACCTTTGCTTTGGATTAAATTCAAGCCCTTAAACCTCTCACCAAATTTCTGTGCTTTATTTTATTTGGAAAGAAAAGGCTTTTAAGCGAATTATTTGAAAAGCTTAAATTCTGGCATTAGAATTTTGAATCGGTGTCCACCTTAAGCGTTATAATAGCTTAGTTGTGATCAAGTTCTAATAGCCGCAGTGTGGAAGTTTCACCCTCTTTATGGTGGTTCTTTGATACACTATGTGAAGGTTCTTCTAGTTTCTTAACCTCTAAGTCATCGCGATTTACTATCTCACGTTCTCATGAGGCTGAGATGTAGGGACTCCAAGGAGGAGAGCTTTTCATTTTTTGGAGAAGATTAATTGTTAATGAGACAAAACTATCTTTCACTATGGTAATGCCCATAAACACGGATACATGATAGTTATTTTTCTTTATCTTTTCTTTTATACTATCACTTTAATATTGACAATTGAAATTTGAATTGATATGCATTTTCTGTGTGTGGAACCATTTTATACTCATTTCTCTATATGTTATCTTTGGCTTTTCAATGCCATCCATTTAATGCTCTGGGTTTGTTTTTATATGACCACTAGGATATGATTGGTGTACAAGAACGAAATGATATAATTCTTTCCACTTCTATGGTTGGTATGGTTTTTGTAGTGAAAATCATCATTTGTAAATAAATTCTCATTTTCATGAATATGAGATTAGCCATTTGTCTCCCACTCATAGTATTTCTTGTTCCCATGAATATGAGATTAGCCAAAATAAAAAAAAAATGTTATCTAAATAAAATTATTCTTATTTATTTTTTATTTTAGAAAATTTAATCTTCTATAAAGACTATAATATATAATAATGGTTATTCTATTAGTTTTATTTCATTCCTAGTCAGATCAATCCCAATAAAAACCAAACATAGGAATATTTATTCCATTCCATACCAATCTAAATCATGTCTTGTATATTAGGCATCACCTTATTGTACACCTAAAGTTTATAGAAAATTGCAATCTTTTTATGAATATCTATACATACTAATAAAAATAGCTCTTATTTACAAAATATAATTGCCTATTATATATTTAATTTTTAGGAAAATTATGTGAATTAGTAAATTTGTTTATTTATAAGAATATGTTGATTCATTATATATATTAAAATACTACAAGCATATATTAGTCATCGAGGCATACATTAAAGAATATATTAATTCATTAGTCATACATAAAAATTCAGTGTAATTTCATCTTCCGTGCATTAAAAATATATATACGATTTTGCTTTATTTTTCTGATATATATATTAAGAAAAAGGAGTAAATTGGAAAGATACTACAAAAGTATATTTATTCATTCGATATACGTTTAATTCATAGAAATGTACAAATTTGTATCAAGATAGTAGAATTATGAAGACATTTACTAATCCATTTAAGTCATACTTCGATAATTTTTTAATACCTATATTAGTAGAATATTTTTGATGAAGGGATTACTTTTTTTTTTTGGTCAATTAATACAGAAATTTTAAAGGCTGCGTCACGGTGGACTCGAACCCGAGACCTTTGGCCTCGGGCATTAACCACTTTACCACTAGGCCAACACACACACACGATGAAGGGATTACTGCTGAAGCAGTAATGCATTGAGTATAATGCTTTTAAGTTAATAATATATATATATATATATATATATATATATATATATATATATTACCAATTGATATATTTTTATGTTACGTAATTATTGTTTATGACCTAACGTTTGGGTCGAGTTACAAAAATGGTATGACCTTTGACTTTTGGATGCGAGTTGTAAATATGATCCAGGCCTATTCTGACGTGAAAGGTTCCACATCTTAATCCGACGTAGGTATTCTGATTTATTTTATAAATTACGTGGAAATATATTTTCCACTCGAGCATCAAAACAACATCGGTTTGATCCCCGAAAATATATAATCGACGTCGGTTTGATGTCCAAAGAAATATATTTTCGGGCCTCAAAATAAATGACATCATTTTGACGACGTTTTGATGCTAAGTGAAAAATATATTTCCACATAATTTACAAAATAATTCACAATATACATGTCGAATTCAAAAGACGGGCTATTTTTGCAACTCAGCCCAAAAGTTGGGCCATAAACTACATTTAACCCATATAAATATGGTTATTAGATTATTTTGTTTATCTAGCGTAGAAAGAGTACTTTCGCAGTGTGTGTTCGAGCCTATTTATACTTAGTCTATAGTCTTAACCACTACATCAAATAAATTCATGTATAAAACTAAAATTTAATGTGATCCATCCATATTTAATAATCTAACAGCCAAGATTAATTATAAATCGTTTATCATCCTTAGATTTTAATAGTAAACATTTATGCATGTAATCAAAGGATTTTATATATTCATTTATCACTACGATTACATGCACAACAACGTTAATTACATGAATATAACAATGAATTGAAATATGATAGCATGCATAAGAACTACGATTACATGTCATGAACAACAACATAAATTACATGAACAACGAAGAATAGAATCTGAAAGATCCAAATAACAAAAATTTAGGGATTTGACTATTTTTATCATTAAATAATTATGCATCATCCGATCTTATTCAATCCAATGGTGGTTATGTTTCTTAGTTCTTATCTAAGAGATAGTTCTCTCTATAATCAATCCATATATATATATATATATATATATATATATATATATGGTCGTGTTATAATAAAACCTATTTTTTCGTAAGAATCTAAAATCAATACACTTTAAGTACAAAGTTAATGCACTCTTGAGTTCTATTAAAAGACAATATTATTTATCAATATTAATAAATTAACTTTATACATAAACGCATTAACTTTATATAAAGTGCATTTATTTTTAAATTTTATGAAAAATAAGTTTTATTTTATCTCTTTCATATATATATATATATATATATATATATATATATATATATTATAAATGAGTAGACGAAATTATACTTTTGTATTTAGAAACAAGTTTGGACGGACTATAACAATAAAAAAAATTGCTCAGTCATGGCCACGTTCGGCTCCGTACCTATATGTCGCTTTAACGTGGGCTAGGGGAATTATTTGTAATTTCCACAAAGACAAATATATGATAGCGATTTTTCTTTTTCTTTTCTTTTTTTACTTTGATTCTAATATTGACTAGTGAAAGCTCTGATGAATATGCATTTTCCACAACCATTTTATACTCAACCCTAGATATATTATCTTTGGCTTTTCAATGCCAACCATTTAGTGCCTTGGTTCTGTGTTTATATGCCATTATTATTTACCTAAAATTTATAGAAAATTGTTTTTTTTTTTCTTTTTCTATATAAGAACATAAATACAGAAGTGTGTATGCATGCAAGTGGCGATGGTTTTGAGTGGAGGAGCTATATTGTTCGAGACCTTTAGGTTGAAATCTTGATCCACTAAAGGTAGGACTATATATAGTAAAACTTATTCTAATTAACAACATTATTAAATTTGAAATTAATTATCTTGTTTATTATCAATCCGAGCAGAGTTCAAATTTCATTAACTTCTACTGTTGGAAAAGACTTAGTGATTGATATGGTTCTTCCCAATTAGTCGTTCTGAAATAATGGAGTCATTGTGGTTCACCTTTGGCAAATTGACTAAAGATATTTTTTTGTCAGTCTACATGATAATTGATATCGTTTTCTTAATTTATTCAAACTTTTCTTATCTTAATTAGGAGAAAAACTTTGCTGTGCCGTGTGTCTTACAAGATGTATTGTAATTTTTCTCTAAAAAACAAAGCAAAAAAGATGCTTTGTGATTTACGAAGATGACTCGAGGTCAGGGTCGGCTGGACCACGAGACGGACGCCTCAAGAAAAGTTTAGACCCTATCTATACATAACATTTATTTGATAAGTAAATACAAAATGTGAAATGATGTAATAATGGTTGTCTTACTTTTCAAAAGTTATTGTATTTTGAAATGGTCATGGTTTGGTCCTTGTAATTTAATTCCAAAATCTATCATGGTTTTGAAACGGTCATGGTTTGCATCATACTTTAGTGGCAAATATTTTTCTACATGATTTACAAAATAAATCATAATATTCATGTCTAATTCGGACCTTCCATGTTAGAATTTCTAGCTCGAAAATGTAGACTCAAACCATATTTTGCAACTCGCACCTAAAGGTCGGACTATTTTACAATTTTTTAGAAGTCGGGCTATTTTTGCAATTTAGCCCAAGATTGGGACATATAAATATGGGTATTAGATTATTTTATTTATCTATACCTAAGGAGATATTAGCGTAGAAAGACTTTCTCAGTTCACTAAATGCTTGTGTTCGAGCCTATTTATACTTAGTCTATACTCTATAGTCTTAATCACTAAATGAAATAAATTAACGTCAAATTTACTTATATATATATTTTAGAACTCCCCCTGAAACTTGATTCTCAGGACTTCAGATAGTTATTGAATTTTGTGACCTGTAAGTCTGTAACCTTTTAGCATCATATTTCTAGATGTAAGTATTTTTAAAATTATTTAAATCTATATACTTTGTAAATTCACAAGTGGACCTACGATTAGGATTTAAAGTAAAATAATAGAACTGATATGTGGCTCTAACCTGAGCTACACGCAGTTGACTTGAGGTCCTAACTGAAGAATTATTTGAAGAAAAAAAAACATATAAACTCGACCAAGTGGATTAGGTCCACTTAAATTCTGGCATTAGAATTTTGAATCGGTCTCCACCTTAAGCATTGTACTCCCTTCGTCCACCAAAAATTGGTTCAATATTCGAAGTTATCATATTATTTCTTTATTTTTTTTACTCCAATGCTCAATACAAAATACTTGTTATAAATGTATAATTATTAAGAAAAGCATATATAAGTTATTTTTTTCTTAAACTTTTTGGCCTGATTAGCCCAACGGGTTAGCCCAAAACCCGAGAGTTTAGGATTAGGATTGAAAATTTCTAATCCAAAAAAATATCAACCAGAATGACCCGGATAATTCGAGTGGATTAGCCTGAACCCAAACAGGTTGGCCCGATTGACATCCCTATTAACCACTACATTAAATAAATTCATTTATAAAAGTAATAGTCTAGATACAAGATTCATGAGCTGCTAGATAATTAAAATTAACGAAACAAATTTAATTATATATATATATATATATATATATTAAATGGTTATTGGCGCATAAATACAACAACTTTGAGACATTTTAGTTTTTCTCACGAAATTTAAAAATTGTCACAAAATACATAAACTTAATCACTTTAGTGATTTTACCACGATTTTAAATTGGACCAAATTAGATCGACTTGTTATATCAGAAATTTACTATAGACAAAATAGTTAGTGATATAAATGACATCTTAGAGAGGGGACATAAAATATCGGCGTTCCATCAAATAAATCAGATTTTTTTTATTTTTAGGATTCATCGCGTCAATCCTCATTACAAAAATCATGTCTTTTCGTTTGTTTCATCGTTTGTTTTAGTTGGGATCAAAATAATTGATATCATATCTCTATGATGTCGTTTATATATCTGACCACATTGTCTATGATAAGCTTTTGAGATGTCAAGTTAGATTTAATTTGGTTTGAATTTGAAATTGCGGTAAAATCACTAGAATGATTAAGTTTGTGTATTTTATGACAATTTTTAAAGTTCGGTGGAAAAACCAAAATCGATCCAAATTTTTTGTATTTATGCGCCAATAACTCTATTTTAAAACTCCCCTTGGAGATTGATCCATAGGAATTCAAGTAGTTATAGAATTTTGTGACCCGTGACCTTTTAGCAAAATTATAGATGTAAGTATTCTTCCAACCCGAAAACAGTGCTTATTACAACGACAGAGGATCTCGTGGGGTTTGGCGGAACTTCCACACCCTTTAAAACTAAGATAATATATGTACTTTGTAAATTCCACAAGTGGGTCTACGATTAAGATTTGAAGTAAAATGATATAACTGATATGTGGCTTTAACCTGAGCTACACGGAGTTGACTTGAGATCTTTCTAAGTCAAAAGGAATTATTTGGTAAAAAAAGGCTTATAAGCGAATTATTTAGAATTATGAATCGGTCTCCACCTTAAGCATTATTTGTGATCTAGTTCTAGTAGTCGCAGTATGGAAGTTTCACTCTCTTTTGGGTGATTCTTTGATGTATTATGTGAAGGTCCTTCTAGCTTCTTAACCTCTGAGTCACCGCGATTTACTCTCTCACGTTCTCATGAGGCTGGGATGTAGGGCTCCAAGGAGAAGAACTTTCCATTTTTGGGAGAAGATTAGTTGTTAATGAGATAAAACTATCTTTCACTATGGTAATGCCCATAAACACGGATACATGATAGTTACTTTTCTTTTTCTTTTCTTTTATACTATCATTTTAATATTGTCAATTGAAATTCGAATTGATATGCATTTTCTGTGTGGAACCATTTTATACTCATTTCTCAATATGTTATCTTCGGCTTTTCAATGCCATCCATTTAATGCTCTGGGTTTGTTTTATATGACCACTAGGATATGACTGGTATACAAGAATCAAATGATTCTTTCCATTTCTGTGGTTGGTATGGTTTTTGTAGTGAAAATCATCATTTGTAAATAAATAATCATTTTTTCATGAATAAGGGATTAGTCATTCCTCTTTTCCCTCGTTGTATTTCTCGTTCGATTAGCCAAAATAAATAAAAAATTGTAATCTAAATAAATATTCTTATTTATTTTTATTTTAGAAACTTTAATCTTCTATAAGACTATAATAATAATGGTTATTCTGTTCATTTTATTTCATTCCTAGTCAGGTCAATCCCAATAAAACCGATCACAGGAATATTTATTCCATTCTATTCCATAACAATCTAAATCCAGTCTTGTATATTAGGCATCACCTTATTGTATACCTAAAGTTTATAGAAAATTGGAATCTTTTTATGAATGTATATCCATACTAATAAAAAAAGCTCTTATTTACAAAATATAAATTGCCTATTACATATTTAATTTTTAGGAAAATTATGTGAAATAGTATATTTATATATTTATAAGAATATGTTGATTCATTATATATATATATATATATATATATATATATATACTACAAGCATATATTATATCATCCAGGCATACATTAAAGAATATACAAATTCATTATTCATACATAAAAATTCAGTGTAATTTCATCTTCCGTATGTTAAAAATCTATATGCGATTTTGCTTTATTTTTCTGATATATATATTAAAAAAGGAGTAAATTGAAAGATACTACAAAAGTATATTTATTCATTCGATATACATTTAATTCATACAAATTTACAAATTTGTATCAAGATAGTAGAATTATGAAGACAATTAATAATCCATTTAAGTCATACTTGATAATTTTTAATCACGTATATTAGTAGAATATTTTTGATGAAGGGATTACTGCTGAAGCAGTAATGCATTGAGTATAATGCTTTTAAGTTAATAATATATATATATATATATATATATATATATATATATATTACCAATTGATATATTTTTATGTTACGCCATTATTGTTTATGACCTAACGTTTGGGTCGAGTTAAAAAATGGTATGACCTTTGATTTTGGATGCGAATTGTAAATATGATCCAGGCCTATTCGACGTGAAAGGTTCCACATCTTAATCCGACGTAGGTATTCGATTTATTTATAAATTACGTGGAAATATATTTTCCACTCGAGCATCAAAACAACATCGGTTTAATCCCAAAAATATATAATCGACGTGGGATTGATGTCCACGGAAATATATTTTCGGCCTCAAAATAAATGACATCATTTTAACGACGTTTGATGCTAAGTGGAAAATATATTTCCACATAATTTATAAAATAATTCACAATATACATGTCGAATTCAAAAGACGGGCAATTTTTGCAACTCAGCCCATAGTTGGACCACAAACTACATTTAACCCATATAAATATGGGTATTAGATTATTTTATTTATCTAGCATAGAAAGAGTACTTTCGCAGTGTGTGTTCGAGCTTATTTATACTTAGTCTATAGTCTAAACAACTACATTAAATAAAAGTCTATAGTCTATAGTCTATAGAATAAAAGTAAAAAAGGAAAAGAAAAAGAAAAATCGCTATCATATATTTGTCTTTGTGGAAATTACAAATAATTCTCGTAGCCCACGTTAAAGTGACATACGAGGATGAGCTAAATTCATTTGGTTCTTAATTTTTAGGATAAAAATTGTTCTCATTTAAAACCTATCTCTCTCTCTCTATATATATATATATATATATATATATATATGATGATGATGATGATGATGATGATGAAATTATATTTTTTTTATTTAGAAACAAGTCTGGACGGACTATAACAATAAAAAAATTGTCCGCCTTTAGCTCTGTCCCTGTATGTCACTTTAACGTGGGCTACGGAATTATTTGTAATTTCCACAAAGACAATATGATAGCGATTCTTTTCCTTTTTTACTTTTATTCTACTATCGACTAGTGAAAGCTCTGATGAATATGCATTTTTCGCAACCATTTTATACTCAAACCCTAGATATATTATCTTTGGCTTTTCAATGCCAACCATTCAGTGCCTTGGTTTTGTTTTTATATGCCATTATTATTTACCTAAAATTTATAGAAAATTGTATTTTTTTTTTTTCCTTTTCCTATATATAAGAACATAAATATAGAAGTGCTCATGCATGAAAGTGGCGATGGTTTTGAGTGGAGGAGCTATATTGTACGAGACCTTTAGGTTGAAATCTTGATCCACTAAAGGTAGGGCTATATATAGTAAAACTTATCTAATTAGCAAAATTATTAAATTTGGAATTAATTGACTTGTTTATTATCATTGGCGAGCCAAGTTCAAATTTCATTAACTTCTACTGTTGGAAAAGACTTAGCGATTTATATGGTTCTTCCCGGTCAGTCATTCTGAAATAATGGAGTCCTTGTGGTTCCATCTTTGGCAAATTGACTAAAGATATTTTTTTGTCAGTCTGTATGATAATTGATATCGTTTTCTTAATTTATTCAAACTTTTCTTGTCTTAATTAGGAGAAAAACTTTGCCGTGCCATGTGTCTTAAAAGATGTCTTGTGATTTTTCTCTGAAAAACGAAGGAAAAAAGATACTTTGTGATTTACGAAGATGACTCGTGGTTAGGGTAGGTTGGACCATGAGGAGGGCCCCCTAAAAAATTAGGACCTATCGATATTTTGTGATTAAATGTGAAATGATGTAATGGTTGTCTAACTTTTCAAAAGTTTTTATATTTTGAAACGGTCATGGTTTGATCCTTGTTCATTGCATATCTTTTGAACAATATTTTGCATCATGTTTTACCATAGAAAAATTCCAACTATAAATCTTGTAATTTAATTCCAAAATATGCTCTTCCTAACGCTAAATATTCTTGTACAATTTGATTCTCACAACAATCACACATTTTTAGTCTTAAATATATATATATATATATATATATATATATATATATATATATATATTCTCTATTTATATTTAATTAATTATAATGATTATTAAATTTTTAGTTTTAGTTGATCTTTTTTTTTGGTAATTTAATACATAAATTTTAAAGGTGCGTCACGGTGGACTCGAACCCTAGACTTTTGGCCCGGGCATTAACCACTCTACCACTAGCCAACACACACACACACTTTAGTTGATCTTTTTTTGGTCAATTAATACATAAATTTTAAAGGCTCATCACGGTGGACTCGAACCCGATAACTTTGGCCTCGGGCATTAACCACTCTACCACTAGACCAACACACACACTTTTAGTTGATCTTTTGTGTTTGATAATGTAATAAATATCATGGATATTTTTATTGTGCAACAATTATATACTTCATTTTTTAGTTTTTTGTTTATATTATATTAATCATAGTAATTATTTAAAATTTTAGTTTTTGTTAGTATTTTATGTTTTTCATTATGATATTTATCTAGAAGATTTTTGTTTAAATATTTTGGTGAAATTATGTCTAATAGAAAAAATGAAAATGATTACTATAAAAAAGAGAATCGATCTGTTAAATGTTAATTAAATCCTAAACGGGAACACTTGATAAATTTGTTATAAATAATTGAAAAAGGCTCAACAAGTTCATTGAAAGAATAAGATCGATGTATTTGAGAATGAATTAGAAAAGGAATGTTAAACACAAAATGCTAATATTTTGCCTCAGGCAGCCAAGATTCAGGATTCTGCTTGAGGTATTTCATACCTTAATTATATATTTACAATTTTACCGTGTGAGCTGATGTAGTTTGTAGGGCTGAGATTCGGTTCAGTTTCGATTAACAGAAATCGAAATTTTCGGTTAATCGAAACCAAAATTGAGAAAAATCACTAATCGAAACTAACACCGATCGATTAATCGATCACGAAAGTAATGACTGTGGATTTTCCATGAATTTAAAAAAATGCACGTTGATACTTGTATCGGATATCATGTCACATCTAGTGATATATTTGTAATATATTAGTATTTGAATACAAATATGAATACTTTTTGACGGATACATTCATGATTGATTAGAGACAGAGGCGTCAAAATAAATTCAACTTTCTCTAAGGAGTCGGCCCAATATTGGGTTGGGTCGGGTCATATCTTTTAAGCCCGAAAATAAATTATGATTTGGGCTCAAGGGCTTCAAGACAAGCCTATTCTCTTGATAAATTATGATCTTGGATCGGGTTGCCCATGCTTTTTTCATGCCCGAAAATCTCTAACGTGGTCCAATCCAAATTCTCGAGTTAGGTTGCGCTAATAGTTTGACAACTTTATATACGGCCTTTTTAATGTTTATGTTTTAAAGCATATTGTCGATTTTAGTTAACTTTTTTAATGTTAGGGCATCGGAGTTGTGTTCAATAACTTATAATATGTTTGAAGAGCTTATAAGAAGTAATTTATTAAGTGCTTATAAGTTGTAAAAGTGTTCGGATAATTAAGCTTATAAGTTGGAGAGAAAATTTGCGTTAGATAGAAAAAAATTTGCATTAGAGAGAGAATAATTGAGAGAAATTAAATGAAAATGGTATATGCAGGAAAAAATAAAATATAATATAATTATTTTTTTAATTTGGATGTTGTTTATAAGATTATGCAAAAATAGTTGGGGTTGAGTTACTTATCTTTCAGGGAGTTTATAAGCTATTGGATCTTATTTTTACGTACAGCTTATAAGATGTTGGAGAACTTATTTTACCAAACATTTTGCAAGAGCTTATAGACTTGTAAACAACTTATAAGTTATTTTAAGGAGTTTGGACCGTATCCCGCCTTTATCGAAATGGGATAGGTCGAAATGAATTACGAGTTGGAACCAATATGCGAATCGAGCCTCTTATAGTATTTCTCATCAGTTTCCTTGTTGCTTGTTTAGCTTTTGCTTGCTAGTTTGTGTTTATTTGGCCAATTTGTTTCCTTAGTAAGTTCGACTCTTCTATGAAATAAAGTGGACTACTTCATAGTTTGTGTTACATTCTCTCTCTCTCTCACACACACACAATTTGTTTCTCACTAAGTTCGACTCTTTTGTGAAATAAAATGGACTTGCAACTGCTTCGTAGACTCTCTCTCTCTCTCTCTCTCATCTTGAATAAACTGAATTGCTTGGATCTAATTTTGGTCTTAACATTTGTTTTTGTAAATTGTTACAATAATAGCATTAATTTTCCATTTTGCAGCACAAGTGACAACTCTAAAAATTTTCGATGACTGAAAAAGCGTCTTTAGCATATATACTTCCATGTTGATACTGTTTGAGAAATTAGGGTATTTTGGCAAAAATAAAATCTTACACGGGTTATTTTAAGAGTGGTGCTATTCGGTTATAATGTGGCCAGCCATAATCAACTTTATTAAATGAAAAAACCATTTATTTAATTTTTGATCTATTAAAAAATTGGTTTTACATTAAAACCATCTTATGGAATTACAATTTTGAACCTATCAAATAAATTTTTTTAATAATTTAATATTCTTCAGAATAGGTGGGAAAAGAGTATGTTGACAGTCATAATTTGACCGCATGGCTTTATTGTATTTTTAATGATAGTTGGAAATTTTTTGCACATGTCTATTTTGTCAAAATTTTAAAAAATGGTATAATCATTGTATTGCCAACTATTTATATCTTTTGTCTCAAAATTAAGATCGGATCATAGTTGGTGAATTTTTTTTATCAAATTTTATAAATGAAGTGAATTGTACATAGCACTCTCAAGTCTCAATGTAACGGCCAGGTCACATAAGTGGAAAGTCAAAGGTTTATTTTAAGGTAGCTTTGGATGTTACATGAATGGTTGGTTGGTCAATTTATGTTGATTCACTTTTTTTTTAAATGTCTCCAAATCGTTATAGTTTTATAGATGAAAAAGAAAATTTGAAGTAGAAAAATGAATCTATGAAATAAAAAATATTTAAAATTAATGTCCATAAGCATAGGCAAGAATAATTCAAGTTTCAACTAAGACATAAGAATAGTTGAGTTTAATTAATCAATATCTCTAATCTAATAACTCTCTAACTACGTAACGATCACTCCGGCGGAGCGCAGCCGCCTGCAGCCACCGCGGCCACCGCTGTCTGATGGTGGCCTCCGCCGCAGCTGAGGGCCCTGAGCAGCCCCCACATTAAACCCCACCCGCGATCACTCACCTTATCACCACCACCACTCCGAAGTCCAAACATCGCCGGAGATGGTGGAGGCGGCGGCGTAGACCGGCGGCGGCTCTGCCGGCTCCTGATGTCGCTCAGCTCAACCACCGACGAAAATCTCGAAACCCCAAACAAGAAGAAGTACCACTTGGCCTTCGTGGACCCCAGCTGCTTGCCGGTGTTGTACGTCCTCCTCTGCGGCTGCCGCATGACGGCGGTTGTACATTTATTCCCATTTTTAGACTGAATTGCAACCTTAGAATTCTTGCTAGAGCTCAGCCTCCACCGCCAACGGCTACTTTTCTTGTGGCTTGTTTGGTTCTTGATCATCGCAGCTTCATCTGTCTTGCATGGAGGAGAGAGTTGTTTGTAGGGGATGAGCTTTCCGCAGAAGAATATGTTTTCCGGCGGGAAGGCGGCGGCGGAAGGGCTGAGTTCTTGGCTGAAGAACTCAAAAAAGTCGTCTTGAGAGGAGGAGGAGGTGGAGTTGGAGTTTGAGGAGAAATATTGATGATCCCAATCGGCACTTTGATCACTATATAATGGAAGATCACATAGTGATAGGGTTTCTGTTTCTTCTAATTCATCTTCTTTTTTCATGTTTATTGAGATGAGGGTTTCTTCTAGAAATGGTTCTTGAACTTCCATTGTAGGAGATAGAAAGAGGGAGGGATTATTTGATGCAATTGAAGCAAAATTTTGGGATATATAGGTGGTTGAGACTTTTTGGGGGTGGGGCGGGGGGTAGGGGTGGGGATTATGTGACATGAAAAGGATTTGGTGGATATTTAACTGAGAAAAGTAAGATCTGTTTATGTTGATGGCTTTAGGATTTTGGCATTCTTCTAGATAGATAAAAGAG
Source organism: Salvia rosmarinus (assembly GCA_036937905.1). NCBI lineage: Eukaryota > Viridiplantae > Streptophyta > Magnoliopsida > Lamiales > Lamiaceae > Salvia > Salvia rosmarinus. The sequence continues at coordinate 2,783,608 of CM072818.1, read as the reverse complement.
AACATAAGGTTTGTTTAAAAGGTATAGGGCGTGGAGTTTTAAATACTTAATTAGACATATAGGATGAAAATCTACTTGCAATATACAATGAATATAGTGTGAAAATCCTATTTTGAAAGGGTTAATAGTAGTTTATAACTTTAGTATTTCTTTTATTTATGAGCTCGAGTTTAATTTATTTATTTTAATTCTGTCTCGCATCGAAAAATTAATTGGTATTGGATATCTAAATAGGCCCAACTCGAGAGACATGTTTTACGGGTAAGTCTATCAGATATATGATGCTAGATTTTTTGATATGGGACAAATTTGCAAATTTCGGAGTATTTAAAAAGTAATCTAACATTGAAGTCTTAAAAAACGTTGAAATTAAGTCCATAAACTACTACTAATTCTTTTCGTAATTATGTTTTAATGATAATATGGTTAGGCTTTGCATCCCTAATTACAAAATCCTTGTTATAATATGTTTTACATAGTTTAGTGAACTTGTAGAAATATGTGTAATTGGATAGGATTAACTAGTCTAATGCCTTTGTAATGAAATAGAAAATGTTGAAGAGAACAAAAAATAGTAAAAATGAAAGGGGAAAAAGTACAAATAGAAGGAATTTTAATTCCATTGGATTAATTGGCATGAATAAATTTTTGTTTGAATTTATAATTCCCACACAATTTTTTTATAATATATAGCAACTACGTATGACATTACTTTTGTTTTTATCTTTGCAATTACGATATTTTTACTTTTTCATGTGAGTTTTGTCTGGCAACTTTTTCGTCTTGGCTTTCAAGACTAGCATGTGTAGTGAGAAGTACTGCTGACATAATATAAATTGGGGTCCAGATCTAATTAACCATTTTTATTAAAATATATATCACTTATAATTTTTTCTAAAATTTTCTACACTCTATACTCATTATATTAAAATAGATTAATTTTCTTATTTTCAGTTAACTAGTGTTTGTTTCCTATCGACCGGAAACAAGAAAATTAGTCCTATTTTTCTTGTTTTCGGTCTACTAATGTCTGTTTCTGATCGAGAAAGCTTTCTCTCACGATCGAAAATAGACATTAGTCGATGGAGAAGACTTTCGATCGAATCGACATTAGTCGATCGAATACGAAATTAGACTAATTTCCTTGTTTCGATCGACTAATGTCGCTTCCGATCGAGAAAGTCTTCTCTCCACGAATCGAAAACAATAAAATGTGTGGATAAATTGAAAAAATAGACTAATTTTCTTGTTTTCGGTCGATCAATGTCTGTTTCCGATCGAAAAGTTTTGTTTCCGGTCGATCGAAAACAGACATAATAAATTGGTCATATAGTGTAGCAAATTAAAAGATTAGGTATGGGGAGTATATATTTTTTTCAAAAGTGTGTACTTGTATATATTACCTCATATCGATTTCTCTTATTAATCGAACGGAAATTTTTATAAATTTTAAAATCGAAACTAAATCGGTTATTAAGTTTAGTTAACGAAAATCGCATTAGTTATTGCAGTTCGATTTTCGATTATCCAAAAAAAAAAAATGGACACCTAGACTATAAATCCGTGTCAAAAGGATTTCTCTTGTGATTTTCTAGAAGGGAGGTGGAACCCAAGAAAAGGACAAAATTATACCATGTTTTGGTGCACATTTTCCGGCAAAAATAAAATAGTTAAACTAGATTTGATTTTTGACTTATATTCTCAATCTAGACGTGTCTTTATATTAGTCAAAATGTAACATCGTCCAGATCCATATATATTGGAAATTCAAAATTTCGAAAAATCACTTTTCATGGAACTCAGTTTATTGATTGAGGATTTTTGTATGTAAATGTGTACAAATTATTGATAATATGACGATTTTATAAGAATAAAATAAAATTTAATTGGTGGGGGCTCTGGAGCCACTGCATACTTCAAAGGAGAAATGTGTGTTTGTTAAATCTCATGTCAGTATAATGTGATGAATAATAAATTGAGTGATGCTATTCGGTCATAATGTGATCAGCCATAATCAACTTTATTGAATAAAAAATTGTTTATTTAATATTTGATTTATTAAAAAATTGATTTTACATTAAACCATCTTATGGAATTACATGTTTGCCCCTATCAAATGAAAATTTTAAGTTTAAATTTAAAATTAATAAATTTAATACTTTACAAAATAGGAAGAGTATTTATGCAAAAATGATTAACACATTAATTTAGTATTATTATTTTGATAATTACTAAAGTATCTGATGGGATATGGCCCAACCGTCCAGGCCCATTGGCAGGCCCAAACGAGCTGGGCCTAGCATTGTGGACGGCCCATGCGGTTAAGCCAAGACCCCATCCTCAAAACCCTAATCAGGCGTCGCCCACCAACCCCCAAAACCCTACACGTGGCGCACGGAAGAGGAAGAGTCCCTGCATGCAAGAGGAAGAGTCCCTACACGCCAGGGGAAGAGTCCCGGCCAATGGAGGGAATGGGCACGCCTTTAGGAGCCCTCAGACGTGTATAAATAGGAGTTAGATTGAAGGTAAAAGGGTTAGCAATTTCTTGAATACTAAGAGCTTTTAGTCATACTCACTGTAATCAAACATAGTGAAAGTATTGAGGAAACACTCCTCCGTAGATGTAGATCTCATTAACGATCGAACCACGTAAAAGCCTTGGTGTTCTTTACTGCTTTACATAAATCTTGCATACTCACGTATATTAGATTTATCATTGGCGCCGTCTCGTGGGAAGACGTCGAACAAGAAAGCTTCGTTTTCCTCTACAACTCAATGGCAAGAACACGCACAACCGCTGCCGACGCTGGCAACAACCGGCGGGGCGACCGGTGGTCACCGTCATCGGAAGGAGATCACAGACGCCACGGCGGTCACACACCGAGGGCAACATGGAAAACGTTTCCATACACTCAGACCGCCTCCCAACGGCGAGACGCCGACCAACGAGGACGAACAAGCGATCCATTCGTCCCACGAGGCCCTCGGCCGAGCCGTGACCGACCTCAACGCCAACCTCGCCAATTCCAAAGCTTCTCAACCGGAGGACAAAAGAGCGGGGCCTCAGGGCCTCGAACCGCTACCACGGCCGCCCGAGATCGTTCCTCCAAAACAGCCCAATACCACCTCGGCGTGATAGCCGAGAACGTGCACTGCACCCGACGTCCGAAGCCGATCACCGCGGCCGAGCCGCCACCACCATTCGCCCGCGCCATTCGCGGAGCCTTCTCCACCTCGTCATGCCACCGTAGAGCCGCGCAGAAAACAGAGAGAAGAAAGGCGGAGTCGAACTCCCCCTCGGAGGGACGATAGACGCCGCTATCGGTCTCCCACCCCTCCGGAAAGAGATGGCAACGACCTCCCGGGGTTCGACCGGTACGGGAGGATCATCTCCCCTTTCTCCAGGGAGATTCTAGACACGCCCTACCCCAATGTGACGGCACCCAATATTGCTGCCTACGATGGCCTAGGGGATCCCTCCAACTTCCTTTTCGCCTACACTACCAACATGGCGAATCAAGGAATGGAATATTTTCACATGTGCAAAATCTTCCCCGAGGTGCTGGTCTCCAACACCGTATTGGTTCACCTCGCCCGCCGTAGCAAAGATACACCGCCTGGGACCTCATGGATCAGTTCAAATGGCGCTTCTATCAGAAGATGCCACCTCAGCAGCCCTCCTCCGATCTGCTCACAATCCGCCAAGGGCGGGACGAGACGATGTCGAACTTCGTCTCAAGGTTCATCAAAGAGTCGCTCAAAATTGATGACAGTAATGATCTCTACATCATCAACGCGTTCAAGAACGGGATCCGACCCGGCGCACTGAACAAAGAAATCACCAGGGAAAAACCAAAGACGGCGAGCAAACTTTGGAACCTGGTGGACAACTTCGTCAAAGGAGACGAGTCGGATCGGAAAAAGAGGGAGATCTGGGACGAGCAGAAGGCCGAAAAGAAGAAGTCAGATGACCGAAGTCGAGGCGCTGACCGCCGAAGCGCCTTCGACAGAATCAAGAGAGGGCCACTGGAATCCAGGCTCGGACCTTGGCCCAACCCTGGCGGCAGAGCGCCTCCCCTGCTCAAATCAAGGGCGGAGATATTCGAGCTCCACACCGAGCTCTTCCCAAAGCCCCCTCCTATGAAAGGAGGATCCAAGAAGAGGTCAACAGATGAATACCGTGACTATCACGGGGTATGGTCACGATACCGAGGATTGCACAATTTGATTCTCACAACAATCACACATTTTTAGTCTTAAATATAAATATATATATATATATATATATATATATATATATATATATATATATATTCTCTATTTATATTTAATTAATTATAATGATTATTAAAATTTTAGTTTTAGTTGATCTTTTGTGTTTGATAATGTAATAAATGTGATGGATATTTTTGTTGTGCAACAATTATATACTTCATTTTTTAGTTTTTTTGTTTATATTATATTAATCATAGTGATTATTTAAAATTTTAGTTTTTGTTAGTATTTTATGTTTTCATTATGATATTTATCTAGAAGATTTTTGTTTAAATATTTTTGTGAAATTATGTCTAATCGAAAAAATGAAAATGATTACGAAAAAAAAAGAGAATCGATCTGTTAAATGTTAATTAAATCCTAAAAGGGAACACTTGATAAATTTGTTATAAATAATTGAAAAAGGCTCAACAAGTTCATTGAAAGAATAAGATCGATGTATTTGAGAATGAATTAGAAAAGGAATGTTAAACACATAAACTTGAAGATATTATGAGCAAAATTAAAGAAGCAACACATGTTGATACCATTACTAGTGACGAACAAAAAGAAAATGATACTTTTGTTGGAAACGAGTCAAAAAATAAAGGACTTCCAATCTCTACCAATATGTATGATCCTGAAAATTGGAAAATATATGGACATGGAGTTTAGAGATATTGATAGTAAAAAAGGTCCAATATTGGCACAAAATTTATATGTAAATTTCTTTAATATTTTGCCTCAGCACCAAGATTCAGATTCGCTGAGGTATTTCATACCTTAATTATATATTTACAATTTTTTCATGAGTGATGTAGCTCGTAGGGTCGAGATTGGTTCGATTTCGGTTATGTAAATCGAAATTTTCGTTAATCGAAACCAAAATTGAGAAAATCACTAATCGAACCGACACCGATCGATTAATCGGTCATGAAAGTAACGACTATGGATTTTCCATGAATTTAAAAAATTGCATTGATACTTGTATCGGATATCATGTCATATCTAGTGATATATTTGTAATATATTAGTATTTGAATACAAATATGAATAGTTTTTGATGGATACATTCATGATTGATTAGAGACAGAGGCGTCAAAATAAATTCAACTTTCTCTAAGGAGTCGGCCCAATATTGGGTTGGGTCGGGTCATATCTTTTAAGCCCGACAAAATTTTAGGACAGGACGAGCCGGCCCAAATTCTTCATTTCACCCTTAGACTCGGGCTCGAGCCCTCCTATCTTGATAAATTATGATTTGGGCTCACGGGCTTCAAGATAAGCCTATGCTCTTGATAAATTATGATCTTGGATCGGGTTGCCCATGCTTTTTTCATGCCCGAAAATCTCTAATGTGGTCCAATCCAAATTCTCGAGTTAGGTTGCGCTAATAGTTTGACAACTTTATATACGACCTTTTTAATGTTTATGTTTTAAAGCATATTGTCGATTTTAGTTAACTTTTTTAATGTTAGGGCATAGGAGTTGTGTTCAATTTATGCTAAATTCAACACTATGCACTTTGTTGAAGTGTAGTCCCACAAACTAAGAAAGAGATAAGTGTATGCTGAAGTGTAGTCCCACAAACTAATCGTTTTCTGAAGACTGGCAAACTAAGCTACTTTTGTGGTTGACATAATCTCCAACAACTTATAATATGTTTGAAGAGCTTATAAGTAATTTATTAAGTGCTTATAAGTTGTAAAAGTGTTCGGATAATTAAGCTTATAAGTTGGAGAGAAAATTTGCGTTAGATAGAAAAAAAATTACATTAGAGAGAGAATAATTGAGAGAAATTAAATGAAAATGGTATATGTCGGAAAAAATAAAATATAATATAATTATTTTTGTAATTTGGATGTTGCTTATAAGATTATGCAAAAATAGTTGGGGTTGAGTTACTTATCTTTTGGGGAGCTTATAAGCTATTGGATCTTATTTGTACGTACAGCTTATAAGATGTTGGAGAACTTATTTTACCAAACATTTTGCAAGAGCTTATAGACTTCTAAACAACTTATAAGTTATTTTAAGGAGTTTGGACCGTATCCCGTCTTTATCAGAAATGTGATAGGTCAGAAATGAATTACGAGTTGGAACCAATATGCGAATCGAGCCTCTTAAAGTATTTCTCATCAGTTTCCTTGTTGCTTGTTTAGCTTTTGCTTGCTAGTTTGTGTTTATTTGGTCAATTTGTTTCCTTAGTAAGTTCGACTCTTCTATGAAATAAAGTGGACTACTTTATAGTTTGTGTTACATTCTCTCTCTCTCTCTCACACACACATTCTCACTATTCGACTCTTTTGTGAAATAAAATGGACTTGCAACTAGGGGTGTAATCGAACCGAGCCTAGTCGAACACCATCGTACTCAAGTTTGGTTTGTTTAGTATCGAGCCGAGTCTCGAGTTTTATTTATCGAATATTTCGAGCTCACGAGCTTATTCGAGCTTTAATTGAACCCAACCAAGCTTTCTAAATTTAGATATATGTTTAGAATATTGATTATTTTATTTTAAAAATAAATTATTTTATCCATAAAACACAATATATTTATTGATTTCTTAGAACAAATAATAATAGTTAGAGACTTAACACAATAATTACTAATTATAGAAAGAAAATAATTATATCTAGTTAATAATTTTATATTTTCAAAGTAAATCAGTTAACGAACTTGTTCACGAGCTAACGAGCCGAATACTTATTAAATCGTATGTAGAACATAATTGAAGAAATAATATGGCTGGAGAAAGTATTGTATTGCTTATTGTTTTGCTTGATAATTGTTTTACAATAATCACACACAATTTATAGATTACAAAACTTGTGTGAGGAAGGAAAGAACTAAATATGTTATCGCTAACAATGGTATGATTTGTGCGAATGTCGTGGCACTAATTATGGAGGAGAATCGTGCTATTCTTGGAGAATAATGTGAGGATTTCTAACACTCCCTCAAGTTGAGTAGTGGGATCCCAAATATTCAACTTGTCCAATATTTCGCAAAACTTCTCGAACTTACGGCTTTGGTCAATATATCCGCCATCCGATCTTCGAACGGACAAAGGGTAGTTCGATGATTCCGCTTCTATCTTCTCTCGATAAAGTGCCGATCAATCTCAACATGTTTCGCTCACCATGCCGGATGGATTCTCGGATATGCCGATGGCGCTTTATTATCGCAAAATATCTTAATGGTTTGATCCGAGGAAGCCACCATCATAGCGCTTCTTAACCATAAGATCTCCATTAGTCCACTTTGATCCTCCGATTACGCCTCGCTTTGGAAAGTGCTACGACCTTCTGCTTTGCTTTCCATGTTATTATGCTATCTCCAATAAAGGTGAAATATCCTGCGGTTGACCTCCGTCTATTGGATTTCGCCTAACTGCATCCGTGTAACCATGTATTCTTAAGTGTCATTTTGCCAAAAATATTCCATATCCGAAAGTCCCTCGAGATACCTTACTATTCTCGAGTGCAGCTTCCATGTGATCAGCTTGCGGTTTATGCATGAATTGGCTAACGACTCCAACAGCATAAGCAATATCTGGTCTTGTATGGAAAGGTAGTTGAGTTTTCCTACCAAGCGTTGATATCTCCTGTGGTCGGTTGCTTCGCACCTTCAACAATCAGCTTATGATTTATAGCAATAGGAGTGTCTGCAGCTTACATTCCAGCATTCCCGCTTCGGTGAGAAGATCCAGGGTGTACTTCTTTTGACATATGAAAATTCCTCTGCCTGATCTAAGCACTTCCCGGAGGAAGGGCAAGAGGCTACAAGTGCCTCAGCCGAACCCCGGGTCGTGGTGAATATGAACCTTTTTTCTATATCCAATTATGCTCAAAGCGATCTTAGCCCAAAAGGCTTTACCATCCGCTACTAAGATGAGTTTAGCAGGACGTAAAGAATGAAAATGATAGGACTCGGTGTCCGATAGATATCTCTCTTCTTATTTATAAGAAAGTCCGCTCAATGGTAGCAGGAACTACTCTGAAGCCGATCATACTCTTGAGTCTGCTTTCGACGGAGGATCTTACTTACACTTACTTGGCTCTATCCCTTTCCGGGAGAAGAAATACTAATTTGACCAGCTTAACATTCGAAAAAGAGAACTTATCCTTAATAATCTGGAAAAGAAGAGGAGCTACTCTCGGGGAAGACCCCTCAAACTCGTCGCTTCGCTCCCCCCCCCTCCTCATCAACAACTAGCCAAAGTGAATCTTCCAAACCAGGCTCTTGATGATTGCTTGAGACCATATAAAGTCTTCTTTAGTTTGCATATTTTCCCGCCTAATTCAAATCCGTGTATGCCCATATACACCTCTTCTTCCTCTTTAATTCTCCGTAGGAAAGCATTTGTAACGTCAAATTGATGAAGGGCCATTCTCGGTTTGTTGCAATAGACATCAAGGCTCTTACGGTACTCATTTTGGCTACGGGAAAAGTCTCGAATAGTCCACCCGTAGGTTTGGGTATATCCTTTCGCAACCGCCTAGCTTTGTACCTTTCGATAGATCCATCCGGTTTTCTTAATGGTGAAGACCCATCCGCATCCAACCGTTTCTTTCCTCGTGGTCGATCACATACTTCCCATGTATTGTTAGGAGCAAAGCATCAAGTTCTTTCTTCATCGCCCGCCCATCGCTCGACTTGAGAGCTTCTTCACCGCCTTTGGCAAGTCTTCTTCGTAAAGAGCAACCTAAAAGGCTCTTGCGAGATTGCTAAGATTATTGTTAGTAACGTTTCGGATCGGGTACCTTGATGGTCCGACGATTCTTTCGGAGAGTATCTTTTGGGGAATCCTCTGGTGCTCCCGGGGCGTAACATATTGATCTCAGATCTGGATTTTGTTACGCTCACCGTGAGAGTTGTCCATCGATCCAATAGATCTCGTGTTTTAAACTTCCTCCCGAGGAACGTGAGATTCGTCTCGGTCCAATATTAATATCTTCAGATCTCTTATTTCGGATACCGGATCGGGAAGTGATCATCCGTTCACCGAGTTCTTCGATTGTGAATTCGCCAGAACTGCCTCGCCGCACCATTAACTCGGCTCATGGAACCACCTCTGCCGAATGACTCGAAATTGGCAACCAACTTAGTGGGTCAGACTTAATATTTTGCAACCAACTTAGTGGGTCAGACTCAATATCCCCCCCTTGACTACTAAGGTGGGAATGGTAAAAAAATTGCATTTGAGGAAATTGCGTTCATGGTGGTGAACATGCGACGGGATTTAGGATCATAACAACGGTAGCCTTTTTTGTTGATTCCATATCCAACAAAAACACACTTAACGGCACAGGGATCTAGTTTCGTGCGCTCATGTTTGGGTATATGAACAAAAACAGAACAACCGAAGACACGGGGTTTTAAGGTGAGAGGTAGAGGAGTTTGGGCAATATCGGAAAGAACTTGTAGAGGAGTTTTAAGTTTAAGGCTTTTTGTGGGAAGTCGGTTTATGAGGTGAACGGCAGTCGCTACGGCTTCAGGCCAAAATTTGGAAGGTACATGAGATTCAATAATGATTGCTCGTGTAATCTCAAGGATGATACGGTTTTTCCTTTCGACTACTCCGTTTTGTTTGCGTGTGTGAGAACAGGTGGTTTGATGGATTAACCCGTTATCGTGGAAGAATTTTGTCATAGATGAATTAACAAATTCTCCCCCGTTATCGGATCGCAAAATTTGAATGTTGGTTTTGAACTGTTGTTGAATCATTTTATAAAAAAGGGAAAATTTGGAGTAAACTTCAGATTTGTGGTGCAAGAAATAAACCCAAGTCATACGAGTGTGATCATCTATAAATAACAAAAAATATTTGAAATTTTGACCCCAACAACAAAGGGCCCCAAATATCGAATGAATTAAAGAAAACATAGAGTTCACACGAGTATTATTAGGTTTAAAGGTTTGTCTATGACTCTTGGCTAAAACACATGTTTCACAATGTAGGTCCGAAGAAAGTAATTTAGGAAACAAAAGTTTAAGGTAACCTATGGAAGGATGTCTAAGTCGGCGATGCCAGAGCCAAGCAGTATTGGTAGTTCCGGTAGACAGCATCACGATGCCTTTTTGAGCAATTTCATCCACGTAATACAATCCATTTCGTTCGCCATGTCCAATGATCTCCCCGTCGGATATCCCGTAAAATGCGAAGGTAGGATGCAGCACAAGATCTGATGAAGTTCCTTTGTAACATGACTAATGGATAAAGTTTATGGGATAATGCCAAGACATAAAGACAATTAGAAACTCTAAGTGTTGGAGAAATTTCTATCGTTCCGGCCCCATCAACAGGAGTAATTTCCCCATTAGCTGTCTGAACATGGGTTTTTTGTGGCTTTGTAAACGTAAAAAAATCTGACGAATCGTACGTCATCGTGTCGGTGGCACCGCAATCAAGTATCCATTCAGCATTTTTCTTCTCCGTAGGACCATTTTTTAAAACATTTACTTGAGATTTACAAAAAATGGGTGACCCGGGATCAAAAACGGATGGGTCGGGTATAAGACCCGACCCGGTACCTTCATAAGTGTGGGAGGCGGAGGCGGAGGCGGAGGCGGGTGCGGGTTGTGTATTTCCTTCATCTGCCTTGATTCTCGTTGCAACCCTAGCCGCTCCCCATTCTTTCTCTCCTTCACCGCGCGACTTGCTCTTTCGAAATTTTGCACGCTCTCAATCCGGTGGTGCTGGCTCCGCCGCCATCGCGACGGTGACCTTCCTCGATTGTTCTTTAGGCGGTGGCATGTGGTTGTCTTCCCACCATTCGGTAACCCACCAACCGAAACACATATCTTCGTGTGTTTTGTCATCCCACATCTGCAGCACTTGAGTTTGCTCTTATCGATCTTATCCCGGAATGATGAGCCGCTAATTTTAGTCGGCCCGACGGTTGAGTGGTCAAATCCTCTCGCCGCCATACATGTTGCTTCGTTGCTCGTGCCATCGACCGTTCCGATTCCTCGATCCGTGGACTCGATGAACTCGGATCCCCGATCCCTCCGGCCGCCTCGCCGGATTATGGCATCGCCGCCTCCACGGTTGGTAGCTGGTCGATTTTAAGGATGTCCCTCCGCTCGTGTTCGTATTTCGCTTATTCCGCAGAAGTTGGAACAATCATGTTTGATCGTATTTTCGGTATGTTGCTATGTCTTTATCGCATTCCATTGGATTTGGGTGATTTTCATCTATTTACGCCGCATCCTTTGTAAACCACCGAGAAACTTTCTATGGTACCTTGGCCTTGCTTACTACCGTTGGCTTGTACCGTGAGTTCGAAAATTTGGTGAGTCCTTTTGATGCCGTATGTTGTAGCTAGCTTCTCCATAAGCTTTCTGCAATCTATATTGGACGTAATTGTTGGCTAATGTTGGTTCCATGTTTGAATGATCCGTGATATGACGGTGAGGTCGCTCGTACCATTTGTTGTGCATGGGATCATTCGCCCGGGGAAGGAGGATGGCTCGTGATGTGATTGATGCAACCCCTCCTCCGATGGCTAGATGCATCATTCGTGACCACGATTGCATAGTTGAACTCGCTCAACTTGATGCTTATTAATGACAGTTCGCTTTGGTTGTTCTCGGAACACGATTTTCGATAGTTGATTGACCGAGGTGTCGAGAAGCGTGGGTTAATCGCTGAGCCGAGCTTCACCCGGGTTGAGCCTCTGGCTTAATGTGTTCTTCGTCCTCCATAAGGAAAACATGTTTGTATAAGGTAGATGATGATCGCAGAACTGCGATGATCCGTGAGGATCGCTACTGCTCTGATACCATATTAAATCGTATGTAGAACATAATTGAAGAAATAAGATGGCTGGAGAAAGTATTGTATTGCTTATTGTTTTGCTTGATAATTGTTTTACAATAATCACACACAATTTATAGATTACAAAACTTGTGTGAGGAAGGAAAGAACTAAATATGGTACTGCTAACAATGGTATGATTTGTGCAGTAATCGTGGCACTAATTATGGAGGAGAATCGTGCTATTCTTGGAGAATAATGTGAGGATTTCTAACAATACTATCATGCTCAAGCTTGGTTTGTTTAGCTAACGAGCTTCACTAAACGAACTCGAACGAACTTTTATCGAGCCGAGCTCCGAATAGCTCACGAATAGTTTGGCTCATTTACAGCCCTACTTGCAACTGCTTCGTAGACTCTCTCTCTCTCTCGAATAGACTGAATTGCTTGGATCTAATTTTGGTCTTAACATTTGTTTTTGTAAATTGTTACAATAATAGCATTGATTTTCCATTTTGCAGCACAAGTGACAACTCTAAAAATTTTCGATGACTGAAAAGCGTCTTTAGCATATATACTTCCATGTTGATACTTTTTGAGAAATTAGGGTATTTTGGCAAAAATAAAATCTTACACGGGTTATTTTAAGAGTGGTGTTATTCGGTCATGATATGGCCAGCCATAATCAACTTTATTAAATGAAAAAACCATTTATTTAATTCTTGATCTATTAAAAAATTGGTTTTACATTAAAATCATCTTATGAAATTACAATTTTGAACCTATCAAATGAAAATTTTAAATTTAAATTTAAATTTAATAATTTAATATTCTTCAGAATATGTGGGAAAAGGGTGTGTGGACAGCCATAATTTGGCCGCTTGGCTTTATTGTATTTTTAATGATAGTTGGAATTTTTTTGAACATGTCTATTTTGTCAAAATTTTAAAAAATGGTATAATCATTGTATTGCCAACAATTTATATCTTTTGTCTCAAAATTAAGATCGGATCATAGTTGGTGAATTTTTTTATCAAATTTTATAAATGAAGTGAATTGTACATAGCACTCTCAAGTCTCAATGTAACGGTTTATTTTAGGGGTTAGGTAGCTTTGGATGTTACATGAATGGTTGGTTGGTCAATTTATGTTGATTCACTTTTTTTTTAAATGTCTCCAAATCGTTATAGTTTTATAGATGAAAAAGAAAATTTGAAGTAGAAAAATGAATCTATGAAATAAAAAATATTTAAAATTAATGTCCATAAGCATAGGCAAGAATAATTCAAGTTTCAACTAAGACATAAGAATAGTTGAGTTTAAATCAATATCTCTAATCTAATAACTCTCTAACTACGTAACGATCACTCCGGCGGAGCGCAGCCGCTTGCAGCCACCGCGGCCACCGCTGTCTGATGTTGGCCTCCGCCGCAGCTGAGTGCCCTGAGCAGCCCCCACATTAACCCCCACCCGCGATCACTCACCTTATCACCACCACCACTCCGAAGTCCAAACATAGCCGGAGATGGTGGAGGCGGCGGCGTAGACCGGCGGCGGCTCTGCCGGTTCCTGATGTCGCTCAGCTCAGCCACCGACGAAAATCTCGAAACCCCAAACAAGAAGAAATACCACTTGGCCTTCGTGGACCCCAGCTGCTTGCCGGTGTTGTACGTCCTCCTCTGCGGCTGCCGCATGACGGCGGTTGTACATTTATTCCCATTTTTAGACTGAATTGCAACCTTAGAATTCTTGCTAGAGCTCAGCCTCCACCGCCAACGGCTACTTTTCTTGTGGCTTGTTTGGTTCTTGATCATCTCAGCTTCATCTGTCTTGCATGGAGGAGAGAGTTGTTTGTAGGGGATGAGCTTTCCGCAGAAGACTATGTTTTCCGGCGGGAAGGCGGCGCGGAAGGGCTGAGTTCTTGGCTGAAGAACTCAAAAAGTCGTCTTGAGAGGAGGAGGAGGTGGAGTTGGAAGTTGAGGAGAAATATTGATGATCCCAATCGGCACTTTGATCACTATATAATGGAAGATCACATAGTGATAGGGTTTCTGTTTCTTCTAATTCATCTTCTTTTTTCATGTTTATTGAGATGAGGGTTTCTTCTAGAAATGGTTCTTGAACTTCCATTGTAGGAGATAGAAAGAGGGAGGGATTATTTGATGGGATTGAAGCAAATTTTTGGGATATATAGGTGGTTGAGACTTTTTGGGGGTGGAATATGTGACATGAAAAGGATTTGGTGGATATTTAACTGAGAAAAGTAAGATTTGTTTATGTTGATGGCTTTAGGATTTTGGCATTCTTCTAGATAGATAAAAGAGAACAGAAGGTTTGTTTAAAAGGTATAGGGTGTGGAGTTTTAAATACTTAAATAGACATATAGGATGAAAATCTACTTGCAATATACAATGAATATAGTATGAAAATCCTATTTGCAATATATGTTTTTTAATACATTTTTGAAAGGGTTAATAGTAGTTTATAACTTTAGTATTTCTTTTATTTATGAGCTTGAGTTTTATTTATTTATTTTTAATTTTGTCTCGTATCAAAAAAATTGGTGTCGGATATCTAAATAGGCTCAACTCGAGAGACATGTTTTACGGGTGAGTCTATCAGATATATGATTGTAGAGTTTTTGATATGGGACAAATTTGCAAATTTCGGAGTATTTAAAAAGTAACCTAACATTGAAGTCTTAAAAAACGTTGAAATTAAGTCCATAAACTACTACTAATTCTTTTCGTAATTATGTTTTAATGATAATATGGTTAGGCTTTGCATCCCTAGTTACAAAATCCTTGTTATATATATATGATTTACATAGTTTAGTGAACTTGTAGAAATATGTGTAATTAGATAGGATTAACTAGTTTAATGCCTTTGTAATGAAATAGAAAATGTTGAAGAGAAAAAAAATAGTAAAAATGAAAGGGGAAAAAGTACAAATAGAAGGAATTTTAATTCCATTGAATTAATTGGCATGAATAAATTTTTGTTTGAATTTATAATTCCCACACAATTTTTTTATAATATATAGCAACTATGACATTACTTTTGTTTTTATCTTTGCAATTACGATATTTTTACTTTTCATGTGAGTTTTGTCGGCAACTTTTTAGTCCGGCTTTCAAGACTAGCATGTGTAGTGAGAAGTGCTGCGACATAATATAAATTGGGGTCCAGATCTAATTAACCATTTTATTAAAATATATATCACTTATAATTTTTTCTAAAATTTCCTACACTCTATACTCATTATATTAAAATAGATTAATTTTCTTATTTTCGCTAACTAGTGTTTGTTTCCTATCTAATCGAAAATAAGAAAATTAGTCCTATTTTTCTTGTTTTCGGTCTACTAATGTGCATTTCGATCGAAAGCCTTCTCTCGGTCGATCGAAATAGACATTAGTCGACTCGAGAAGATTTTCTATCAGAAGCGACATTAGTCGATCGAAATACGTAAATTAGACTAATTTCCTTATTTCCGGTCGACTAATGTCTGTTTCCGGTCGAGAAAGTATTCTCTCCGGTCGACCGAAAACAAGAAAATGTGTGGATAAATTGAAAAAATAGACTAATTTTCTTGTTTTCGGTTGACCAATGTCTGTTTCCGATCGAAAAGTTTTGTTTCCGGTCGATCGAAAACAGACATAATAAATTGGTCATATAGTGTAGCAAATTAAAAGATTAGGTATGGGGAGTACATATTTTTTTCAAAAGTGTGTACTTGTATATATTACCTCATATCGATTTCTCTTATTAATCGAACTGAAATTTTTATAAATTTTAAAATCGAAACTAAATCGTTTATTAAGTTTAGTTAACGAAAATCGTATTAGTTATTGCAGTTCGATTTTCGATCTATAAATCCGTGTCAAAAGGATTTCTCTTGTGATTTTCTAGAAGGGAGGTGGAACCCAAGAAAAGGACAAAATTATACCATGTTTTGGTGCACATTTTCCGGCAAAAATAAAATAGTTAAACTAGATTTGATTTTGACTTATATTCTCAATCTAGACGTGTCTTTATATTAGTCAAAAGTAACATCGTCCAGATCCATATATATTGGAAATTCAAAATTTCGAAAAATCACTTTTCATGGAACTCAGTTTATTGATTGAGGATTTTTGTATGTAAATGTGTACAAATTATTGATAATATGACGATTTTATAAGAATAAAATAAAATTTAATTGGTGGGGGCTCTGGAGCCACTGCATACTTCAAAGGAGAAATGTGTGTTTGTTAAATCTCATGTCAGTATAATGTGATGAATAATAAATTGAGTGATGCTATTCGGTCATAATGTGATCAGTCATAATCAACTTTATTGAATAAAAAATTGTTTATTTAATATTTGATTTATTAAAAAATCGATTTTACATTAAACCATCTTATGGAATTACATGTTTGCCCCTATCAAATGAAAATTTTAAGTTTAAATTTAAAATTAATAAATTTAATACTTTTCAGAATAGACAGGAAAAGAGTATTCATGCAAAAATGATTAACACATTAATTTAGTATTATTATTTTGTTAATATATTGATATTACTAAAGTATCCTCGTATGGTCAGCCATAATGTGGTCACATAGCTTTATTGTAATAAATTTTGGTGAATTTTGGAATTTTGATTTTCAGTCACAAACTTAGCAAATCTACCGATAAAGCCACCATATGACAATATGGGTATCTAATGCGTAATTTTTTTTTTCAACAAAAAACATTAATATGTATTTTTAAATGATAAAGGTGATGAATTTGATATTTTATTTTAGGCAAATTGAAGCCGTCCACTAATAATGAAATTAGGTTATGTCCCAACCAATCTCGTCGTTTCTATGAAACCAACGGGATCAAATTATTTCAACTATTCTTTTGATTATTTTTAATAAAATATCTTTATAATTGTTGTGTATTTATTTCTAGAAGAAGAGTTTTAAACATGGACTAGTTCGAGAAGAAATTTAGGGCATGTACAATGAGAGATAATGTTCTAATAAATAAATCATAAATAGGCTAGACCACTAAGAGGAGTTTTAACAATTTAGTACTAAATTGGTATATTAATTTAGAAGTGGAGATAAAATATTTCAATCTTCGACGCTTGAATACTCATTTTATCGCTTGAATACTCATTTTATCAATAAAAAAAGCTCAAAATCCACTCATTATATTTTATTATTATTATTATTATTATTATTATTATTATTATTATTATTATACCGTGGGTAAGACCAACAATATTATGATTAAAGAGGTAGATAGTTATGAGGAATAGAGCCAAATTGCTCTGATTACAGGAAAACAGTATCAGTCATCAATTTAGAATATTCAGATCAAAACATCTTGTACCAAAGAACAACCTTTCAACATAGCCTTGAAACAAGCAAAAAGTGCAGATCATCAGATCTTACGATACCCTAAACATGTCTGATACATATTTTCAGTCAACCTCCATATCTACGACAACGAATAATATATTAAAATCATCTTTATGAGAGAGAAAAAATATTGTTTTTTTCTCTTGTATTTTAACATATATCTCCGATTTTAAATTATGGTTCAAGTTATTCCCCAAATATACTGGGTTTGATAATATATGGTAGGAATTAATTATTTTTAAGAGTGGTGTCCATGTCTACTAGGGATGGCAATGGGTCGGATCTGGATCGGATCCGCCAGGTCCGCATCCGCATCCGGATCCGATTTTTTTGCTTTGGTGGGATCCGTCCGCATCCATTGGGTCCAAAAATTAGATCCGCATCCGCATCCGGATCCATAAGATCCACGGGGTCCGTGGTCAGGACCCGGATCCATATATTTCGCTTCTAAAATAAATTATAATCAACTATAATTCACAAGAACATCATAATAATCTAAATGCATAATAATACTATAATAATTATTTAGAATTTCTACAATTATCACTATATTGGAAGACGTTAGTTACAAATTTACTATAAAGTAGGAAGCAACAAACAACTCGATCGTCGGTGGTGTAAGTGATGTGACCCGTCGAGTATTTGAAATAAAATTTGGAACATATTTGTTTTGGAATAATTTGAAAAAGAAAGTTGAAGAGTTTTAAATTGGGATTATGCATTTAATTATATATATATATATATATATATATATAAAACTAAATCGATTTTGGAATGAGAAATTGGGAATAACTAATAGAGGCATACGAATAGAAATTATTTAGGTTAACTAATTTAATTATAATAAAATAATATATATATATATATATATATATATATATATATATATATATATAATTGACGGTTCATCGCCGATCCGGATCGGTTGGGTCTTAAACCTAAACCCGCATCCGGATCCCAAATATCGATATATGTCCAGATCCGGTCCCGATCCGTCGGTCCAGATTTTGAGGATCCGATCCTTAAAATGGATCTAGATCCACGGATCTGGACCGGGTCCTAGATCCGTTGCCATCCCTAATGTCTACTTGTAGTTTGATTGATCCCAACAAACATTGGAAGCAATTAAATACTATATTAATTAGTAAGTTGGAGTTAATTGCGTGACATCACTGTTGTTCTAGAAGTGGGTCCCTCCGTGCCGTCTTTGAACGGTTAAAATTGGACTGCCGGCTGCCAATTCTGTTTCTCTCCGGCGGCAAAATGTGAATACAGAAAAATATTTGAATATCTAAAAATAGGAAAGTTAAAAATGTTAAAATATACTTTTCGAACAAAAATTTATTTACAGAAAAATTAAAAGTGACAGTTAACTTGAAGAAAGGGAATGATTTTTTTAGTTATTTGTTGGGATGAATTGGGATGGATACGTCGCCACGGTGTACTTGTCCGCGTAAGAGTACTTCTCATATTTTATAAATATACTTTAATTTTGAAAAACACAAAAATTATTATACATATGTTCGTATGGAACGGATGACAAAAATATTACTCACTCCATCCCGTCCAGGACGGTTCATTTCTTTTCGACACGGTTATTTAGGGGAATGGATAAAGTGGTTAAAGTGATAAAAAATAGGTAGGACCCACAACTTTTGAAGAGTTAATTATTTCCTAAAAATGAAACATGTCATATTAGGAGGGACAACCCAAAATGGAATACGAGCCATCTTGGGTGGGACGGAGGGAGTATTTATTTGAAAGAAAAATATCATTATTTTTTGTCCTACAATTTGAAAATATCATTTATCTTGAGGAAAAGTATCAAAAACTATACCATACAAACCAATACACAAGTGATCATTTCTTTGAAAAAATATTTTGTACTTCGACCACTGAAATTGGCTAAAGAATTTATATTTTTATGGAGGAGACGAAAAATGATCTTCCACTCATAATGGCTATTTCAGATTTTGCAATACATTTGGAGCTTTCGTTATTAAGCTCGAGGTCAGTTTTATTTAAAAGCATTTTTATCTTAAAAGTATTAATCTCGTAGGTTGCTTGAGCCGGATCCTAGTTTGGTTGAATCGTTAGAGCTCGAGCTTGAACTAGGATTTAGTGG
Organism: Salvia rosmarinus; assembly: GCA_036937905.1. Taxonomy (NCBI): domain Eukaryota; kingdom Viridiplantae; phylum Streptophyta; class Magnoliopsida; order Lamiales; family Lamiaceae; genus Salvia; species Salvia rosmarinus. The sequence continues at coordinate 2,764,074 of CM072818.1, read as the reverse complement.
GTGTTTGGCTGAGCTTATAAGCTCTTTAAAACAACTTATAAGTTGTTTAGGAGTTTATAAGCTGTTGCAAAGTGTTTGGTAAAATAAGCTTTTAAACAACTTATAAGTTGTGAAAATAAGCTCCAACAGTTTATAAGATCACCTAAAAATAAGTTGGTCAATCATAACTTATTTTTTCATAAGCTTATAAGAAACCATGAATTTAACAAAATAATCTTATTATAGTTCGTTATTTCCTACACATACACTATCAACTTCACCTCTCGTCAATTTTATCTCTCTAACTATGATTTTCTCTCTCTAACTCACGATTCTTTCTCTAGCTTAAGATCAATTATCCAAACACTTTAACAACTTATAAGCTCTTGAGATATTACCTCTTATAAGCTCTTGAAACATCTTATAAGCTCTTGGAGCTTATAAGCTCTCTAAAATAAGTTTAGCCAAACACCCCCTTAATCTGCTAACATTTAATAACAAATGTTACTATATAAGCATTGTTTTAAAAGTACTAATCTCGCAAGTTGCTTGAGCCCGATCCTATTTTGGTTGAATTGTTACGGTAAGCAAATCTAGTCCATTAAATGTGAAATCGAGCTCGAGCTCAGATTTACTCCGTTGACATTTAATAATGAAAGTGTTTCAATATTTTTCCATGTTCGGTCCAAACCTAAAAAAAAACTACTCCCTCCGTCGATCAAAATCGTTCTTTGATTTTGTTGACACGGATTTTAATAAATTATAATGAGTATAAAATAAATGGATATAAAAATATGGATCATGAGGATAATAAATGAATATATTATTGAATAGTAGGTATAAAAAAATAGACCATTAATGATTTTTTTGTAAATAAATGGCTAAATTTATATTAAAAATGTGAAATTGATGTTACCAAAAAAAATGAAAGTGAACATTATTTGTAGACGGACTAAAATAGAATTAAATGAACGTATTTGATGGACAGATAGAATATTATATTTTTTACAATCAATCTCAAGGCTGTCTTTAAGCAAATTGATTTATGTTTTGAAAGGATAGCATGATGGAAACTTCTAATAAATGATGATAGTAAATTTTGTGGTCCAATAATATTCTAGAAATGGGCCCCCAATATTCCAACCCTTTGACTGCTTTTGGGCTTCAGTCTTTCACGGTATTATCGCGTGCGGTTTGGAGTTATTTGCTCCAACAGTCATTTTCTTTCGACTTCAAAAATAAATTAAAAATATGGAAAATTCCCCTCAGACAAAAAGGGAGGAAAAATTAAGAAAGGGAGTTATTTGCTTTAGTGTCTGCATTTTCAAGATATGTATAACACCTCATTTCAAACTCTATATCAAAGACAAACAATTTAAAGAGGAAAACATAACTTCAATCATCTATTGGTTCTTCATTTTTCTGGAAGGTTTTCAAGGTCTGTTAAATATAGGGCCAATATAAAAAAGTGAGCCAAGCTAGTTCTACCACATAATGAATCATACTGTTCGACCTTAATTTTATTAGGGAAATAAATGCACAAAGAACACAAAAGATTTACGTGGTTCGATCTATGAATAAGATCTACGTCCACGGGCAGAGAGAGTTTCGTGTATTGATAATATGAAGAGTGATTACAAAAGTGTAGATGATCTTTCCTCTCATCTAGCCTCTATTTATACACAATTATATCGACCTAGATCTTCAATCCGAGATCTTTCTAAGATAGGATCTTAATCCTATCTCTTCTCAAATTAGATTCCTTTAGATATGGCCGAATCTTCTGCTCCCACTTTGGTTTAGAGTCTTGGGGCGAACTTGTCGGGGCCGAGCTTGATGTCGCTTACTTGTATTGGGCCCGATGCTTGGGTCCAGTAGTTGGGCAGATCTCATCACATCCCCCAAAAAGACAGGCGAGGTCGTGATGGTTTGGGGTCAGATTTCACCGAGGTTGTTTATGACGAAGCCGGGCGCGAACGATGTTGTTGTCATCCTTCCGTCTCGACCGGCTTGGTGTTATCAAAGCTTTCAAGTAGTATATATCGGCCTCGTTTGTAGAGGCGTCTTCGAGGTCATTTGTTCTTTGTTTGTATCTCTTGCCGGTGCGCTTTTTGCGGTCATGTTACTTGGTTTCATTTGAGGAGGTTTTATGTCAAGTTTTACGGCCGACTTCACCGACGAGGCGTTATGCAAGTCTTCCGACCGGCTTCACCGACGAGGCGCGTCAAGTCTTCCGACCGCTTCACCGACGAGGCGTTAAGCAAGTCTTCGACCGCTTCACCGACGAGGTGTTATGCGAAGTCTGATCGACTTCGACCTCCCGAGGCGTTATGACGATTGACTTCACCTTTCTGAGGTGTTGTGCCGAAGTTGTCTACGTAATCCATGGTCGAGGTCGGATATGCAACGTTCTTATCTTGAATGCGTAACATCCTGCCGAGGCCGAACACGGGATTTTCTGCCATTGTCGAGTACGGGACACGCATTTAATGCGCATTTAATGTGGCAGCGGTTGGATTCCCGATAAAGTGCTCAACTTTCGCCGTTGTTATCTTTGTTGCGTCCGTGCCGGCATCTTCTTCATTACTCTCTTAAACCAGTAAGTTTTCATGGCACCTTTTTCCTCCTCATCTGATGAATCTCATCGTATCGTGTCCGTGTCACCATTTGATTCTCCAGTGGATGTGGGAGTTTTCTCCCTTGAATCTGTCCAGCCGTATATTTGTAGATTATGTTTCCTACCTTCGGCTGATTTTGGTAAAGTGTTGTCGTTTCCTTCCGTTCTAGAATATTCTTCAATCTTAGAGCTTGCGCCTAGGTTTTTCATCCCTAGGTTTTGTGAATTTATTGCTCCTCGGCCGGAGGATAGGGCTAGCGCTCCTCCGGACGGCTTCGTTACGGTTTACGAGGATAGCCTTAAAAATGGCCTTCGTCTTCCCTATCCTTCTATATATGTCGACTGCAATAGTTATTCGCCATTCCCTTAACCCAATTAACGCCGAACTCCTTCCCAAGATCCGACGGGCCTCGGTGTCTTTGCACACCGGCATAACTTCCCTTTGACCTTAGGACTTGTCCTTAGGTTCTTTCGCTTAAACCACACTGGTGGTATTATCTGTCACCTCGTCGCAATTTTAAATTAAAGACGAAGTCGAAAATCTCCAACTGGCAGAAGAAGTTTTTCTTTTGTCATTTTCCTGGGTCATTCCAATTCGCCTGGAATCGTAATAAACTGGCTGACATGGCCACGGATTACGACTTCGGCGATTTGGAGCAATCCTTAGACAGGATCGGCTTAGTGGACGAAGTCTTTTTCGAGGCCGAGCTTGTAGCCGCGGGGCTGAGCCCTTGTGATCCTGCCACTGTGGTGGAGTCGGTGAAGGGTGAGGCCCCTCCTCATCTTCTCTCTTTTGTTGCATGATTGTCTTTGTGTTGATGTTTGATTTGTTGTTTACCTGCTTGTAGTGAACTTGCTCGGAGACAGGAAGAAGAAGAAGGGACCGAGCTCCGGTTCTAAGACCCCCACCTTGGCACTGAAGGATGTTGTCAAGGATGCCTCTGAAATGAGTGGAGATTTCTCGAAGTCCCCCTCGCCCGTGCCTCTCAAGCGCTTGAAGAGGTTAAGGCATGCGATCCCCGAGGCCTCGGTTGCTGATTGGTTATTGTACAGGGGGCTGAGAGAGTGTCGGCCGAGCTGGCCAAGGTATCCGTCCTCGTGACGGAGTACTTAAAAGACGTCGTTGCCCAGTTCGATGGAGCGGCCCGTTATGCCCGGGAGATGGAGGAGGAGAAGACTCTCCTCGTCTAGGAGGTATGTGAGGCCGAGGACAAGGCTCGGGATCTGGCCCGGAGGGAGGCGGCGGCCGTGGCGGCGAAGGTAGCAGAGGTGATGGAGGCTGCGAGGGCCAAGGCGGTGGAGGTTGAGGTCGGCCGACTGAGGGTCGAAATAGAGGGTGCTCGGCGTCGGGAGGCCGAGATGGCGAGCTCGCAAGGGGAGATGCTCCGTGCCTTTGCGGAGAGGTTGTTCCTGTTCGGGGGCTTCTCCGGGGTGGCCGCTGGCATGGTCGGGGTGCTAAATAAGCGCGTCGTTTCGGATGCCATCGACCAAGTTGCCGAGGATTACCCAGAGTTGGATAAGTCCAAATATGGGTATGAGGCGACAGAGGACGACGCCTTGCTACGGGCTTATTCTGAGGTACTTGCCCGTGGTCCGGAAGGACTCGCCTGCGTCGCAGAGTCGACTGCCTTTGGTTTTGCCGATCGCTGAGTCCGTCGTGCCCGCTCGTGGACCGTGATCCCATGATCGAAGCCTTGATGGCCGACCTTACTAAGGGATCGGGAGAAGCGGCAGTCGAGGCTTTGGAGGGCGTCGAGGCTTCGAGAGTCCCCGAGAAAGCAGAAGCTTCTCGAACCCTGGAGGAGGCAGGCAGCTCGGGCTCGGGAGGCGCCAAAGAAGTCAAGTCCGAGAGGGCCGAGCCCACCGAGCCCGAGGGAGGAGCTGCACGAGGGTCACTGATCCCTCAGGTGTTTTTTTTTTGAATGTATATGTACTTGATGACGATCTCCTGACCTAGAAGCTTTAATAAAAAATTTCAGTTTTACTGAAGCCCGCTTCTTTTCTTGTTGTCTGCAGTCTGTTTCTGGAAAACTTGATTTGTCTCCTCCGTGGATGAAGTCAAGATTCGAGACGAGCCTCGAGTTAAGGAGGTCAAGTCTTCACTGGAGGGCAAGCTCGCCACGCAGCAGTGAGGTCAAGTCAAATTTAGGGCTTCGCAAGAGAAGTTGGACGAGCTTGGCCCGATTTTGAACCGGAGGATAAGCTTGAGATCACGAATGATAAGGCCAAATCGGTCACCGAGGAGCATGCTGAGTACGAGGCTCTTATCCGTCGAGATGGTGGAATGACCATCTCCGAGGTCGAAGCTAAAGTTTCAGAGCTCAAAGCCCGCTGTTCAAAATATAAGGAAAGGTATGGTCGGGACTCCTGGCAATTTCAGGAGCAGTATGATGACCTAAAGAAGATCGGTGGCTCAGATAAAACCGTTGTAGTTCGCCATCCTTTCCTTGAGCGTGTGCTTCGCTCGACGATCGAGGCCTCTTCCTCTACCGCGGCTCCTCTTGCTTCCGAGGCTTCCCCTTCTATCCCGACGGTGCGATTTGTTGATAGGTTCCCTCGGGATATTTGTATGCAAGAGAGAAGGGGGTTGTCGCGCGGTCGAAGTCGTGTAGCCTCGAGCGGCCGAGGTCGTTTGCCGAGGCATAGAGGTAGGGCTGGCCGAGCTCCTGTCGGAGATCGAGGACGGGGTAGAGGTAGAGTTAGCATAGATGAGCTGTTGAACTCTGATTTTTCTAGAGATTGGCTTAGCTTTTCCCGACCTTCTGGGCCTTCTTCATCCTCGTAATGTATGCGTTGTATACTTCGGAATAAGAATTAATATTTCTTGTTGATTTTCCTGTATACATTTCATCTTCGTCTTCGAAATAAACGAATGTAGTTCATCCTCGTTTTAAACGAAGGTAGTTCGTCCTCATATTAAACGAAGGTATTTCGTCCTCGTATTAAACGAAGGTAGTTCGTCCTCGTATTAAACGAAGGTAGTTCACCTTCGAAGGGAGTTCGTCCTCGAAATAAACGAAGGTAGTTCGCCTTCGAAGGAAGGTCGTCCTCGAAATAAACGAAGGTAGTTCATCCTCGTACGAAGGTATTCACCCTCGAAATAAATGAAGGTACTTCGTCCTCGTACGAAGGTATGGGTTCCTTATTTGCCAAGTTTTATCGGTAGGGGTGGTCCCCTTACGTGCATTTAAAGTTCGTCTTCGTATTAAACGAAGGTAGTCTGTCCTCCGTCGAGGGTATTCGTCCTCCTTAGAGGGTATTGTGTAATGGTGAAGAAGCAATATGCATAAGTGAAATAAAACATGCGAGAAAAAGATTTTATTGATAAAAGACGATGTAACAACAAGACAAGACTCGGACTCGACTAAACAGGACTCAAAGACGCGACCGAACAAGACTCAACTTTTTGACACTTATGCAAAATATCTCTTAAGATGAATAATGTGCCACGCGTTGGGTATTTGCTCACCAGAGATATGGGCGAGCTTATACGACCCTTTTTCGAGGACTTCTTCGATCCGGTAAGGTCCTTCTCACGTGGCTTCAAGTTTGTCGAGCTTCGTGGCTTTACTGACTTCATTATTTCGGAGTACGAGGTCGCCTACTCGGAATTGTCGGGACTTGACACGCTGGTTGTAATACCGAGCTACTTGTTGCTTATGCCGAGCTTCCTTGATGTAGGCGAGGTCTCTCTTTTCTTCGAGCAGATCTAGATCGGTTCGTAGATTTTCCCCATTTACTTGGCCGAGAAGTGGATGATGCGAGGGCTCGGTATTCCTATCTCTGCAGGGATTACTGCTTCGGTTCCATACACCAAACTGTAGGGTGTTTCTCCGTTCGACGTCCGAGGTGTAGTACGATACGACCATAGGACCTGTGGTAAATTTTCTACCCAATCGCTCTTGACTCGGTCTAGGCGAGTTTTCAGTCCTTTGACGATTGTCCTGTTGGTGACTTCGGTCTGACCATTTGCTTGAGGATGTGCCACCGAGGTGAATTTCTGTTGTATCAGGAGCTCTTGACAGCACTCTTTGAATATCTTATCCGTGAACTGTGTCCCATTATCTGAAACAAGGATATGAGGGATGCCGAAGCGACACACTATGTTCTTCCAAACGAAGTTGAGGGAGTTTTTGCTCGTGATTTTCACCAAGGGTTCGGCTTCCACCCACTTCGTGAAGTAGTCAATCACGACAATCAGGAATTGAAACTGCCCCGGCGCTTTGTAGAAGGGCCCCACGATGTCAATCCCCCATTGCATAAATGGCCAAGGGCTTTGCATGGAGGCGAGGTCGGTTTGAGGTAGCCTCGGCATGTTTCCATGAATTTGGCACTTCGGACATTTCTTCACGAGGTCAATTGAGTCTTGGAACATAGTTGGCCAATAGTATTCCCATCGCATGACTTTCTTCGATAAGGCGCGGGGTCCGATGTGACTTCCACACGATCCTTCATGTACTTCTCGTAGTACGTAATCAGCTCGGTTTGGACCCAAACACCTTAGGAGAGGCTGGAGGTATGATTTTCAGAGAACTCCTTGCTCAAGCACGATCAAGAGATTTTCTCAAGATTTTCCTAGCCTCGAGCCTATCATGGGGCGTCATTTTCTCCGTGTACTCGAACGAGAGTCGTCCAATTTGGTTCTTTATCGAGACGATGTTGACCTCGGCCCGTATCATCATCGCTTATGCTCCCGTTGACTCTTCCACCGGGCGAGTTTTTTGATGACGAGGCCAGTTTCCTTAAGACGTCAGCTCGGCCATTTTGCTCCCTAGGGATGTGAACCAACTGGAAGTATGAGAAAGTTTGTTGTAGGCTTTTGGCTTTTTCAAGGTATTTCTTCATCCTGCTGCCTTTTGCCTCGTACTTCCCCAACATGTGGCTTACTATGACTTGAGAGTTACTAGAACTTGCAGCTCAGATCAAGACTTTGAGCTAGGCGAAGTCCCGCATTAAGGCCTCGATTCTACTGTTGTTCAGATTTTGAATGTGAACCAAGTGCGAGGTGATCTCTTGGCCGTCCGGTCCTAGAGTAAGATACCGCCCGCTACCCATTTTTCCCAAGCCCGCCAACGTAGACTTGCCAAAGAATCCTTCGTGTTTTATCCATTGGTTCGGCTTCGCCGTCGTCGACACGGACTCGGTGGGTTTCGGTTTCTCGGTGAAGTTAGCTTCGACAAGGAAGTCTGCTAAGGCTTGACCTTTGATGGCTTGACGGAGCAAAAGATATATCGTGTTCGCCCAGTTCGATTGTCCACTTCGCAATTCTCCACGAAGCTTCGGCTCGTCAATACTTGCCAAGTGGATGGTCGGTGAGAACTTGTATGGGATGTGCATGGAAGTATGGACGTAGTCTCTCAAAGATTTACCAATGCTAGGCGAAGCTTCCAAAGGCCGATACCTTGTTTCGGGCTTTTAGTGCTCGATCGATAAAATATACAAGGAGCTGACGTCCTTCTTCTCGTACCAAGACTGCACTTATGGTTTCGTTCGAGGCGGCAAGGTATAGGGAAAGGACCTCTCATTCTTTCGGGACGGACAGAGTGGGGAGTTTGGCGAAGTAGTTCTTGAGATCTTCAAAGACGGACTTGTGTATATCATTCCAGGAGAACTCCGGAGCCTTTTTGAGTATTTTGAAGAAGGGCAGCTGCTTATCCGCGGCTTTTGAAAGAAAGCGGCTCAGTGTGGCTATGCAGCCCGTCAACTTATGTACGTCGTGGATTGTCATTGGCATCTTCATTTCTACGATGGTCTGAACCTTGGATGGGTTGGATTTTAACCCTCCTTGTGAAACCCAACACCCCAGAAATTTTCCGGACTGAACTGCAAACGTGCACTTCTGGGGATTTAGCTTCAGGTTGACCTTTCTAAGTAAGCCGAGGACGATTCTGAGGTTGGCAACACATGCGGCTTCCTCTTTGCTCTTGACGACGATGTCATCTACGTACACTTCCACATTCCGTCCTATGTAGGGCTGGAATATTTTGTCCACCATTATTTGATAGGTGGCCCCTGCATTCTTGAGTCCGAATGGCATCTTCTTATATGCGAAGACTCCGAAGTCTGTAATGAACGCTGTTTTGGCTGCGTCTTCGTTGTCCATCAAGACCTGGTGATATCCTCAGATAAGTTCAAAAGTCAAGACTTCATATCCGATCAAGCGCCAACCTTCTTGTCGATATTGGGAAGGGGTACGATCTTTGGGCAATGTTTATTGAGATCGTGTAATTGATGCACATTCGCCATCCCCTCCTCCTTTCGACCATCACCGGTTGGCTATCCAGTCGGATATTCGACTTCAACAAGATTCGAGCTTTTAATAATTGATTCACCTTATCATGGATAACTTGATTCCGCTCAGCCACAAAATCCGCTGCTTTTATCGAATCGGTTTCACGCTGGGTCAATGTTGAGACGGTGGGTGATGATAGTTGGTGAGACCGCCATGTCGAGGGACCACCAAGCGAACACGCTTTGAATTCCTTGTGAGTTGGATGATCTGCTTCCTTAATTGAGGTACTCGGTAGAACCAACTTTGACGACCTTGAGTGGCTGCCTTCGACAAAGGCGATCTCCTCACCGGTTCTCGGGCGGCGGCGTTCTTCCCGCCCAACTCCTCGGTTTCCTTAATTGCTATGCTCATGGTCTTGGACCAAGTCCCCGCACCTCTTGGGCGACTGCATGCATTCTTAGCCTGCTTCGGGTCTCCCGATCACGGCTACCCCCTTTGTGGGATCTTCATCCTCGATGGTAGGTTGAGCACACCGCCTCATCGCATTTAGCCGCCCGCCCAAGTATAATATTATACGGCGAGTGGGCACTAACCACAAAGAATTGCACCACTTTAGTAGAGCTCGTGGTGTGCCCTTCCCATCGTGACGGGCAGGTCGATCACCCCGTCTGGGCGCGTCTCTTCCTGCACGAAGCTTCGGAGTGGTAGCGGTGCCTGTGCGAGGCGCGCTTCCTCTCCTAACTTGTCAAAGCATTCCTTGAAAAGGATGCTCACCGACGCACCACTGTCGATGTATATGCGCTTCACCAACTTATTTGCGACCATCGCTCGGATCACCGCCGATCTCGTGGGACACTATCGCAGTACGGGTCGCCCTCGGATAAGGTGATCGCCGTCCTTCCGAACCTCTTATCGATGTTATTTGGTATGGGGACTTGCCGCCTTTAGGGAGGACTTCAGAGCTCCACGTGAGCCCCGATGGTGGAGATGACCGTCAGATTGGGGCTCGCCGATGTCACGCTTGCTTTCTTGTGGGGCGCACTTCCCTCTCTCTTGCCTCTCTTCGACCCGGTTGGGGACTTCAGATCGCCACTTGGCGGCCCCGCCTGTACTACTTTAGACCCATCCCGCACCAACATCTCGATTTCTCCATGAGGTCTCTCGCACTCCCTGTCGTGCCCATAATCCTCATGGAATGAGCAAGATTTGTCCTGGATCGGCGCTTTGACCCCTTGTCATTGGTCGAGGCTTCTCGAACATGTTCATGTGGAGTGCGTGATCTCGCCTCGCTTCGCAAGGGAGTATATTGGGGTTGCTCCAAATTGTTGCGCGGCCCGAGCCTGGATTCTATCGGGCGGCGTATTCTTTCCAAGGCACTTCTTCGGCCTTGACTTCGTTTCCCTCGACCGTCGTCTCTCCTCCCTTTGTGGGAGGATTCCACCTTTTCTGCTTCGTGCTTCTTTCTATTAGCCTCGTCCGCCTTGGCGAACCGGTCGGCTATGCGCCACAGCCCGCCGCGAAGACGGGTTCGATTGATAATTTCTTTGTATAAGGCCCCCGACAAGATGCCGTTTTGAAAGGCCGAGATGATGAGGAGGTCGTTCACGTCTTTGACCTTCAGGCATTCCTTGTTGAACCTAGTCATAAAGTCGCTAACGGACTCGTTTCGGCTTTGCCTCACGGTGAGGAGGTGTGCCGACGATGTTTTTGACTCAGCCTTCTGGAAGAACCTTCGATGGAAGGCCGCCATCAGGTCGCGGTAGGATCCAATGCTTCCGGGAGGTAGACTGTCGAACCACCGGCGGGCGTTGTCGACTAGCAACTCCGGGAAGAGTTTGCACATGTGAATTGTGCCGAGGCGTTGGTTGATCATGTTAAACTGGAACTGCGAGAGGAAGTTCTGATGGTCCCTTAGTCCGTCATAGGGGGCAATGCTCGGTACTCGATATTTCTCTGGGAGTGGAGTGTCGAGTATCTCGTTTGAGAACGGGGTAACTATATTCCCGTACCCGTCGAAGCCGCCCTAAGGAGAGTGAGGTGGAGTTCGTCGACCGAACTCGTTTTGATGACCTGGACCGTCCTCGCGGTGATCACGACGTCCTTTTTCGCGCTGTTCGTCCCTTGCGCGGTTGGTTTGGGCCCCAACACCTCGTCGTGGTGCCTCGTGTTGAGACGAGGCTTCGGCGTTCCTTTCTTCGGGATGCGACCGACCTTGTGTTTGGCTGAGATATTGAGGAAGCTCTTGCTTTTTCTCAAGAAACCCTCGATGGCGTCGCTAAGGTTCATCTCGCGAGTGGAGGTTCTCCTTGGTTGTCGCTTGCGATCTCCTTCGCTGATATGCCCTTCGGGGTCACTCCGATCGGGCTCTTCCCGAGCTGAGCTCGGTCGCATCGCCGCCGTTGTTATTCTTTGTTGTTGCCGGCGGCGACCCTGGATGTATGACTTCTGGTATACATTATAATGATTGATTCCCTATAAACAATGATTGATCGAAAACACAAAATTTCGCTTTCCCGCATTCACGCCGGTGTTCGACCTTAATTTTGTTAGGGAAATAAATGCACAAAGAACACCAAAGATTTACGTGGTTCGATCTATGAATAAGATCTACGTCCACGGGCAGAGAGAGTATTCGTGTATTGATAATATGAGGAGTGATTACAAAAAGTGTAGATGATCTTTCCCCTCTCATCTAGCCTCTATTTATACACAATTATATTGACCTAGATCTTCAATCCGAGATCTTCTCTAAGATAGGATCTTAATCCTATCTCTTCTCAAATTAGGATTCCTTTAGATATGGTCGAATCTTCTGCGTTCCCACTGGTTTAGGAGTCTTCTTGGGCCGAACTTGTCCGGGTCGAACTTGATGTCAGGCTTACTTATATTGGGCCTGATGCTTGGGCCTGGTAGTTGGGCCGTATCCTATCACATACCGATAATCGCAAAAAAGAATTTCATACAGAGGAACATCTTCATGTAAAATCAAAGGAGATTGGGTCAAAATTGCGGAAAAATATGTTTTTGCCATAAATATAAGTCTGCTTGAAAAGGGATGTAAGTAAGCCTTATGATTCATGACATACCGGGATAATCTTATTTCACGCCTGAAGGCTGAAACTTCAAAGGAGAGTGCTCCGTGGCTTCATACGGGCGAATGAAGAGAGCTTCAGCTGGAAACACGGCTCACCTCACAAGTTCTTGAAAGCAGTATCACGAGACCGGTCATAAGGGTTCAGCTTAATTTGCTAGCAATGCCTTGTTATCGCAATGCTCTGCATCGACATAGTAGAAATTGCCATTAGCCTTAAACGATACGTAGGGCCTATTGGTTTCCGGAGGTCGGATGTCTGCGAACATGATGGTCTTCGTTATATATGTTCCCAACCATGACATCATATCAACCTCAAAGCTGTCGGAGCCAGGCTGCCATCTGAGTTTGTGGACGTAAGGGCTCACGAACCAGTGAAGGGCCCCAGTAGTCGAAGCACTCAAGAATATGACAGAAGATGCAACTGCGCCCTTTAGAATCACGTTCGTGTCTTGAGATGTCATGAACGTGACTATAGGGCCTAGTGACACCGAGAGGCAGCAGGTGGAGAGCGAGAGGAGCTTCACTTTCTTGATTGTATTTGATATAGGACCGTTGTAAACAACCCCATAGTCCTTGTCATCATTTTCCTCTTCTCCCCCGTTTTCACGCCCAGTACTAATCTTATTCTTGTCTGCTCCTGCAGCTGATCGAGACATAAACCTCTGTGTACAGAAGAAAACTGCACTGGGGAGTTGGCATTGTTTTTGGAACAAAGCGAATGAGACCACGGACCAATCCTAGGAAGGTGATTGCCTGATGCAAAGAACACGCTATAAATAACAATGACAAAGAAAACTAGTTTTGCAATGTCAGATACCAAGTTTAGCCAAACAACGAGGACCAAACAGAATCAGCTTGGTTTAAATTAATAAGGTTATACGACAACCATTCCTTGGTTTTGTTTTTATATGCCATTATTATTTACCTAAAATTTATAGAAAATTGTAACTTTTTTCTTTTTCTATATAAGAACATAAATACAGAAGTGCGCATGCATGCAAGTGGCGATGGTTTTGAGTGGAGGAGCTATATTGTTCGAGACCTTTAGGTTGAAATCTTGATCCACTAAAGGTAGGGCTATATATAGTAAAACTTATTCTAATCAACAACATTATTAAATTTGAAATTAATTGTCTTGCTTATTATCAATCCGAGCCGAGTTCAAATTTCATTATTAGAAAGTTCTTGATGCGTTGGAGTCTACACCACAAGTTCTTGAAATGGGACTTCTCCGATGTTGCCTTTGCTGTTAAATATATCTCGCACTCAACATATGCACATATTTAGCAAAAAGGATGATAATATCTTCTATTGCAGCTAATGTCAGACTTGGAAGGTGCACAAGAGGAGAGTGGTGTTTATGTAATTGCTGCAACGAATAGGTATGTGATGCTTCATGGTTTCATCATCTGGTACCTCTGACCTTATGTAATGATATAGTTTATTAGTGAAAAAATAGGGAATGTTGTTATTCAAAAAAATTATATGGTGGTGTTATAATTACAACAATTTAAAAGCCATATGAAAATTGCAAATTCAGGCTGAATTAATTAACTCAATTTTCTGTAAACAGTAGATGAAAGAAGCTGTTAGGGCCGCCATTGATCGAACAACATCGTCCGGTGAAGATTGTAGGGTAGCATGGACCATCAAAGATGCAGACTTCAAGAGCGCGTTGAAGAAAATCTCGCCTTCTATCCTACGTATAGCAGATTTTTTTTGTATATCACCCTATCTGTTATTGTAGGATAAAACTATGAATTGACGTTCACAATTTAACAATAAAAACTTGAATTTGTTATACAAAATTCAAAAAAGACCTCAATATTTTATTTATTAGTTTTTCTTGCTACAAGTTTGGTATTTATTTTGATTCCACTGTAACTTAATTTCAATATATGGTTTTAGAATGATCTAGTATTTATTATGTAAATCTATAAGTTGATATTCATAATTTAAAAATAACATGCAAGGATCATTTGACTGATATATTGATAAAATTAGCCACTACACTTTATTTATTTACAAAAATATTTGATCATACAAATTAATATTTCCTTTAGTTACAAATTCGACAGAATAGATAATATTTAAAAATATAAATTAATAATTTATTTAGTGCTCGTTCTATGAATACACAAATGATAGAAATTGTCATTCCATTCTTACAATCACATTCATTCCAAAATTCATTAAATTAAACCCACAAACTTTGAGATATAAAGCACACATAATTAAACATACAGGAAACCACACAAACTAAGCTAAAAACCCCAATTTATTTCACTCTCTTACAGAAACTATACTAATGTCTCCTCACTGCACGTCTTCTTCTCATGTCTCTGGCATAGAATATGTCTTCAACAACCTCTTCTATTTTGCCGAAGTATTTCACCCTAAAGCTTCGACAGAATAAGAGTAGCCACACAAAGCTTCCTAAGCCCACAACATATCCAAGTGCAGCAGATACGTATTCCCACTCTATCTCCTTCTTCTCTTCCACATTTTCATCCTCTTGTGGTGATAAATCACTGTCGTCATCAGTGTGACTGCAGCTTATGTTGAGATTGAAACCACACAACCCTGGATTTCCTTTGAAGGAATCTGCAGGAAATGTTTGCAACTGACGGCCATTTGGGATCATTCCGACCAGCTTATTGTAGGACAGATCCAATACTTCAAGGGTTGTGAGCCCTGCAAGCTCCACGGGGATCACCCCTGATAGTTGGTTATGGGAGAGGTCAAGTGATTCAAGCTTGCTCAATTGACCAAATGACTTTGGGATGCTTTCTCTGAGGGCATTGTGGGAGAAGTTGAGAACATGAAGTGAGGTAAGATCCCCAATTGCATTTGGTATCTCTCCTTGGAAATTATTGCAAGAGAGATCAATGACATTAAATTCTGGCAAAATCCTATCAAACTGCAGGTCTATCCCTTTCATGATTAATGTAATCCATGAGAAATAGCGTGAAATGTAGTGACTCAATTGTACATCACTCCCTAGCACCATTCCACTCCAACTAGAGAAGTTGATTAATCCCAGATTTCCACTGAAATGATTTGAAGACATATCTAGAATCTGAAGCTCTGGCCAGCTACTGTGACATCTCACTTCTCCATGGAATCTGTTGGAGTGCAAAACAAGAACACGCAACCTCGATGATAGCATGCATGGGAATGTGTCGTTGATGATGTTGTTCCCAACATTCATGAACTGCAACTGGTTACATCTTTCAAGTGACTTTGGGATTTTCCCTTCTAAATTGTTGTTGTGAAGATCCAACACCTTAAGATTCACAAGGTTTTCAAGTAGGTAAGAGGGTATGCTGCCACTCAATTTATTGACGAGACAAGTCAAGAACTTTGAGTCTGTAGCAGCACAGAGGGAGGTTGGAATTGATCCTTTAAACTGTTATTACCAAGTAACAAGTACCAAAGACCATGCGTGATGTTAGGTGGAATGAGCAGGTGCAGCTCCCCCGAGTTGGTTAGAGCGCAAGTCTAGTTCATTAAGAGAAGAGAGATATTGTAAGGCTTTTGCGATCGATCGGAAGGTTAAAGAGAGATTCAACTGAAAGTTGTTTTCCCGATCCAACTAGGTATCTCCCCAAGCAATCCGATTGTTTGACAAGTCCAAATATTCTAGCATTTCGAGAATGTTTTATGAAATCGGAAAATCATACATGTTACATGAAGCTAGTCCCAAGCCTTCTAGTCGGGAAATCCATATGTACTTGAATTGATTGACAAGTTGTTGTCGATAGATCAAGAAATTTAAGATTAGCAAGGCTATGAATCTTGTCTAGTTGAAACGTGTTATTGAACAAGTTTCTGTTGGGTATCTTCGCCAGCTGAGGTTCACGCTTGTTTCCCGACCTTTCGCCAACTTCACAAAGTGCTCAAGCACCACTGAACACTTTAGCTCTTCACTTATGCGCTCACGAACAGATCACAAAATGTGGGAAAAGGTGTCCTCGGACACGGTGGCTCGATTTTCCCACAAGGCGCGCAACACTCCCGCAACAAATGATCTAGGGTTTTCGGTGGGTGAAAGGTAGGAAAGGGAATGTAACCACTCGAGCTTTACTGACTACCAAACAGGAGACCTTAGCAAAGGAATCCGCAGCCACACTCTCTCACAAGACACGGGACAACTTCTCGAGTACACAACAGATAACCTCTATGGTATCCCAAAACTCTACATCACGTAGGGCACGGGGTTTATATATGGAGGACGCAGGAGGAAGCACGGGTAGCCATTAATGGTGGTGAAGAGCTCAAGAGAGCTTCAGAATGGTGGTGGGAGGACGGAGGAAACGAGGAGACAGGGGAAGAGAGGCGCGACCTCAATTAGGTTTAGGTAAAGTGAGGCATCGGGAAGGGGAGGCAAGTAGGGTTAGGGTTATGGGCTAATGGGCTGGTGGGCCGTGTGAGAGAGGGATAAATAAAAGATATATGGGCCAACATCCCACATATCCACCTTTGGCCCATAGATCTTTATGTCGCCAAGGAAGTGTGCACTGCCATATCAACAAGTTTTATCATCATAGCTAATTTTTTCCATCATCCTATCACAAAGACAAGATAATAGAGGGTGAGAAAAATATTAAGCATATTTAACTCAATCTCAAACACAGGAGACCAACCCAAGGGTAAAACTCACCATTTCTCAAACCTACAAGTAGGTTACCATAGAGGAAGACTGACAGACAAGAACAAACAAAAGAAAAGAAAGCAGGAACAAGAAAAACAACAAGAAAAAAGACAGAAAACAAGTAGACACATTAACCAAAGTTAAGGATTCTTTTACAAGATTCTAATTTAGCAACAGGAAGACATTTTGTGCCCATATCAGCTGGATTAAATTCAGAGGGAATTTTATCAAGAATAATTTCTCCCTTTTCAACCACATCCCTAATAAAATGGTACCTAACATCGATGTGCTTTGTTCTATCATGAAAAACAGGGTTTTTGCAGAGTTGAATTGCAGACTGACTATCAGAGTACAAAATAGGTTTATCATCAATGTAGTTTATTTCAGACAACACTCCTTTTAACCAAATTGCTCCTTTAACAGCCTCAGTGGCTGCTACGTACTCAGATTCTGTAGTAGATAAAGCCACTATGCTTTGAAGTTGAGATTTCCAACTAATGCTAGAACCACATAATGTGAACACATAGGAGGTTGTAGATTTTCTTTGGTCTTTGTCATTAGCATAGTTGGAATCCACATAACCAATACACTTAACACCATTATCAGATTTAGAAAAAAGCAGACCATTGTTCATAGTAGACTTTAAGTATCTAAACAAATTATTTTCTGACTTCCCAATGGGGAAGTCCAGGATTTACTATATATCTACTCAAGCAAGAAACAGCATATGCAATGTCAGGCCTAGTGCTAATCATTAGATACATAACAGACCCAATGGCATTTGCATAAGGAACATTTTTCATTTCATCCATTTCAGAATTTGATTGAGGGGCCTGTGTTTTGCTTAACACAAAGTGAGAAGCAAGAAGTATATTAACAGATTTGCAATTAGACATGTTGAACTTAAGCAAAATCTGATTCACATAATCACTTTGATGCAGAAGTAAGGTGGATTTTTCCTATTTCTTTCTATGTTCATGCCCAAGATTTTCTTTGCATCTCCAAGATCTTTCATGCTGAAATTTTCACACAAACACTTTTGAACATGCTGAATAGTTTTCAAACAAGGGCCAAGGATTAGCATATCATCTACATACAAAAGCAGGTAAACAGGAGGCCCAGAGTTCATGTAATAAAGGCAGTGGTCAAACTGACTTCTAGAGAAATTTAGACTTTGCATGCATTGGTCAAATTTAATATTCCACTGTCTGGGAGACTGTTTCAGACCATACAAAGATTTTTTAAGCAAACAAACATGATCAGGAAAATCTTTACTCACAAAACCTTCAGGTTGTTTCATGTAAATATTATTTTCAAGTTCACCATGCAAGAAGGCAGTGGTAACATCCATTTGTTTCAGTTCCCAGTTAAAGTGAGCAACCAAGGCAAGCATTATTCGAACAGTGGTGAATTTAACAACAGGGGCAAAGATTTCATTATAATTAATTCCTTCTTTTTGGGTAAACCCTTTAGCTACAAGCCTAGCTTTATACCTAACATTTTCAGGTTCATTTTTAATCTTGAATAGCCATTTACATTCAACCACAGAACAATCATCAGGTTTTTCCACCAGGACCCATGTTTCATTATCATGCAGAGATTTCATTTCAGAATTCATGGCTGCAAGCCATTTATCAGATTCAAGAGACTCAACTGCCTCAGAGAAGGAGTTTGGTTCAGAATAATCAACATTAGTGAACACATTAAAAGCATATAAGGAGAGATTATAGTCATCAAACCTAGCAGGCAGTCTCACATGTCTTCTTTCCCTATCTCTAGCAAGGTGATAATTATTTAGGTTTTCAGGGGTTGATTGATTGATTGATTGATTGATCTGATATGGGGTTAGAATCGGCAGTGCAGAGGTTTCATGTGTAGGTTCATTTAGTTCCTCTTGTTCAGGGGTTTGAGGATCCACCTCATTTGGAACAGCAAGGGGGTAAAACATGAAATCATATTTGTCATGCACATTATCTTTCTCCACCTCACTTGGAGCAGCAGAGGGTGAGGATTCATGTAAACAAGGAAAACTCAGTTCATTAAATGCAACATCCCTACTTATGCATGTTTTGAAACCAGGTACACTTCTATCCCATAATCAGATCCTTTACACCATCAGGATAACCCAAAAACACACATTTCTTAGCTCTAGGTTCAAGTTTTCCTATACTTTGATGCACATAAGCAGCACACCCAAACACCTTTAAATGTTTCAGACAAACAGGTTTATTCCAGAAAACTGATTCAGGCAACATTCCTTTTAAAGGAACAGAAGGAGACCTATTTATCAAATAGGTTGCTGTAATGAGAGCTTCTCCCCAAAAATGTTTTGAGAGACCAGAGGCAACAAGAAGGCTTCTTACTCTCTCAAGGAGAGTCCTATTCATTCTTTCTACAA
This sequence comes from Salvia rosmarinus, assembly GCA_036937905.1. Classification (NCBI taxonomy): domain Eukaryota; kingdom Viridiplantae; phylum Streptophyta; class Magnoliopsida; order Lamiales; family Lamiaceae; genus Salvia; species Salvia rosmarinus. Next base: position 2,745,100 of record CM072818.1, on the reverse strand, counting down.
CTCCATTTTGTTGTGGAGTGTAGGGGACAGACTTATGTCTGGTTATACCAGAAGTAGAACACCAATTGTCCATGGCTTGATTACAAAATTCTAGACCATTATCAGACCTTAAGAATTTAATCCTCTTTCCAGTTTGATTTTGGATTTTATTAGCCCAATCGAATGACTTTTCAAAACATCGATTTATGTTTCATTAGAAATACTCGGGTTTTCTTGAAAAATCATCAATGATGAATGAAAATAAAATTTCCACCATGTGTGGATACTTTGCAGTCCCCACACATCGGTGTGAATGTACTCAAGAATTTCGGTGCTTATATGATTTCTAGGATAAGGTTTGGACACGAAAGCGGACTTATGATGTTTATCCATAACACATGGTTCACAAAATGTCACTGTCACTTTATCATTTCCAAAAGCTCAGCTTTATTCGAATTTCCAACCCTTTATTACTCATATGCCCTAGTCTAGCATGCCATATTGTAGATTTGTCTTCATGCACCATGTTTGCAACAAGTAAAGGAGCAGACTCAAGATGCACACACGTGTATAGGTTTCTTTCTAGGGCTGAAAAATATAACTTGGAGTCTTTTTCAAATTGAAACCTTAAATAATTCACGGACCCACTTATCATGCTATCAACAATTTTAGATCTGATAACAGATGAATTTGATTGGGCACATATCTTACTTTAAAGTGAGCAAGCTCCCATTTTCAAATTTTAAGCATATATCTCCTTTTCCCGAATTTCACAGTTTTGGCCATCACCAAAGCAACATGTCCATTTAATGGTGTAGATTATGAAACATGTGTTTAAAAGGGTAACATGAAAGGTACAACAGTCAATTAACCATTCATCGAATTCTGAGTTTGAAATAGCATTTGAGTAACTTATAATCGAAAATCATAGTCATGCATCATATACACACCTTCCTCTTCATACACATTATTAGCATTTTGTTTTGGCTCATTAGGAACAAAGTTTTTCTTCTTTGGCAGCCTACATCTGTTTATAAAATGCCCAGGTTTTCCACAGTCCCAACAAACCTTCCTAGGTTTCTGTTCAAAAACTTGACCTTGATTTGAAAAATGAGGTTGATTATGTTGCTGATTAAAGTTACGCCTATTACCAAAATCATTTACGGGTTTTCGAATTTTCGATTGATGGTGAGGCCTTTGGGATCATTTTATTAGCATACATAATATCACCATGAGGGCTTGGATTTTAGTAATTTCAGTTCATTTTCCTTGGCTTTAAGGCCATTGACAATCATTTCACAATTCACTTTAGACCCACCATATTTTAGAGCGATTGACTTGAAAATGATTCGAGAATGGATCTAACAAAATGAAAGGAATATTTTCAATAGAGTCATCTCCAGCCAGTTTTAGGTCATGCAACAGTTTATTAAAATCATCCATGTTTGCATCAATGTCTTTGAAATATCCATTTGAAATGACATAAACCGATTTTGTAGGGACCAAGCATTTTCTTGATTGAAGTAGAATATAAAAATTCAAATTATCCCACAAATCTTTTGCACATTGATGTTGGGAAACTTTTCGACCACGAATCGCGCTCGAGTTAAGTAAGATAGTGGCCCTAGCACTATCATTCATATCCATTAACCTTTCATGATGGTTGTACTATCAATTTTGGTAATAATGGCCCTTTAACTTTTTCTTTGACGAATCTGATCAATTTTAGTTTTCCATCCCGAAATCATCCCTTCCATTAAAGGCACCAAATTCGAGTTGTTCATGATAACACACAAGGAGGTAGCACAAACACAATCGGGGAAGATGCGAGGAGATCACAACAGAGAGCACGACCAACAAACCACACCCAAGAAAACAGGGAAAAACTCCTATCTTGTGGTTGACAAACCGAGGGCTTAAAGTGTTGAGGATTTCGGTTCTCGCACAGATGAGTGCGTGGAGCGAGGTTCACTCAAGACAACCCAAGGTAAGTTTTCCAAACAAGAATCGACTTACAAGTCAGAAACTCAAGGCTTAGTGAGTTTTTTCAGATGAACATCAAAGAAAGAACAAGCTGGAACAGAAACCAAAAACAAGGAAAATCACAAGAAACCACTGTAACCTTTGTATTAACCCTGCTATCCAGGCTACTCGCACGAGGAGACACTTTAAAGTGAATCCAGACGAACTGGACCTTAAGCAAAGTTAACCTTTAAGCTTTTGAATGCTTCAGGTTACAAGGGAATACAAGTAATAACACGAACAAAAGCGGAAGCAGACAAAAAAAAAAAATCGCAAGATACTCAAAAAACAGAACACAGATCAAACCACAGAACAACAAACCAACAGAACACAGCTCAGAACATAAACCCTAGGACTCAGAGAAGGGTTTCAGCCTTTTACCAGAGCCGACTCTCCCAGGTAGGGGAGAGGCCGGTCTTACCGTTTTCCTTGCTCGTCGGGAGCGAATTTGCGCGGCCAGTAAGGCGGCGGGGTGAAGGAGGTGAGGTCGGAGGGTGCACCGGGCTAGGTCACCGTGGCTCTGATACCAATGTTGGGTATCTTCGCCTAGCCAAGGGTTCACCGCTTGTTTCCCGACCTTTCTGCCAACTTCACAAAGTGCTCAAGCACTACAGAACACTTTTAGCTCTTCACTGTCTGCTCACGAACAGATCACAAAATGTGGGAAAAGGTGTCCTCGGACACGGTGGCTCAGATTTTCCCACAAGGCAGCGCAACACTCCGGCAACAAACAGATCTAGGGTTTTCAGTAGGTGAAAGGTAGGAAAGGGAATGTAACCACTCGAGCTTTACAGACTACCAAACAGGAGACCTTAGCAAAGGAATCCGGCAGCCACACTCTCTCACAAGACACGGGACAACTTCTCAGAGTACACAACAGGATAACCTCTCTATGGTATCCCAAAAACTCTACATCACAGAAGGGTACGGGGGGGTTTATATATGGAGGACGCAGGAGGAAGCACGGGGTAGCCATTAATGGTGGTGAAGAGCTCAAGAGAGCTTCAAGAATGGTGGTGGGAGTGCGGAGGAAACGAGGAGGCAGGGGAGAGAGGCGCAGCCTCAATTAGGTTTAGGTAAAGTGAGGCATCGGGAAAGGGGGGAGGCAGAAGTAGGGTTAGGGTTATGGGCTAATGGGCTGGTGGGCCGTGTGAGAGAGGGATAAATAAAAGATATATGGGCCAACATCCCACATTTCCAAAAAGCGACAAAAAGTCGAGACTCTTAAGTTGGAAGAAAGAGTCGGGAATAGGTCCTTCCAGCCGATTACCCCTCAAATCTAGCAGAAAAATGTTAGAGACATTTACAATGTGAAATTCTTCAACTTGCCCCGTAAATCGGTTGTCGTCAAGCATAAGTGTCTGCAATAAAGGGAGAACAAAGAGAGATTGGGGTATGTAACCGGTGAATGAATTATAGGCCAAATTTAAATGAACAAGATTGGAAAGACCTTCAAACAATGATGAAGAGAGTGAGCCCGTGAACAAATTAAACGACAAGTCAACATATGATAACTCTGTTAGGTTAGCAAAGGTGAATGGAATGGATCCTGTGAATTGACAAAGAGACAGGTCTATAGACTTAAGAGATCGAGATTGAGTAAATGGTGGTATGCTTCCACTGAGATTAACATTTCCAGTTAAATCAAGATATTGCAAAGTAGGTATGTGGAAGATCATACTAGGAAAAGAACCGTTCAACCTACAGTAAGCAAGACTCAAGGTGGTCAAACTTGAAAAATTGATGAACAAGTCTGGGACTGTTGTTGATAGATCAGTGCCATCTAGTCGAAGAATAGAAAGGGAATGGAGTTTCCAAAAGGACTTAGACAAAGGACCAGATAAACCACAACCACGAAAGCTCAAAGAGGTGAGGTTGGGTAAATATGAAGATATAATGTGGCTCCATTTTCTCCTTTCACCAGAAGAAGTAATATTGACACGATCGAGATACAGCTCTCTAAGCCCTGTTAGATTTTGGACAACCATCTCCAAATTTGGGTCGTCCAGACTTAGAAGCTTCTCGGAATTTGGGTACTCCAGAAACATCTCCGAATTTGGTTCATCCAGAATTCGAAGCATCTCAAAATTTGGTGTGTCAAACGAACTTAGATAACCGCTGGAGATATCGAGACTCACCAATCTCCTCAAGGACAGCATTTCAGCAGGAACCTGCCCACAAAAACCAGCATGTACTAAATTCAAGTGTGTCAAATAGGTCAGGTTACGAATACCTTTTGGAATGGGAAAGCAAGTGTAGTTGTTGAAGTAACTGGGGTTGAGCTCATTGTAGGCCAGGTTAAGCTTCTCCAAATATTTAAGACTAAACAAGCTCGACGAATCCCCAATTCCACCATAAATGAACTCATCATCGAGTTTCAAACTAACGACGTAGCCTGAAACGTCACATTCCACACCATACCACTTGCAGCACTCATCGGTTTGATTCCACTGCACCAGTTTCCTTGAAAGAGAAGCATTGAAGATCAACTCATTCTTCAGTTCAAGCAACAACCTTTTCTGATCGTCAACACATTGGCTATAAGAAGAGTGGGTGAAAATTAAAGAGAAAAGTATAGAAATGATGAAGAAAAACTTGGGAAGCATTGTGAAGAAGATATTGGTAATTGTGTTATGTACAAACTTGCATATATGTGGCTTTAAATAGACACTAGAAAGACTTTTGCAGTTGACTGCTTGTTTTACGCAGCAGATTCTTTGGAATGAGACTGCCACTTGAAAGACTATAGCAGTGAAAAAAAAAAACTTAGTAGTAAAATCCTCATATTTTTGTAAGATATATATTATTTTTTTTTTTTTTTAGATTTGAATTGTTCTCCACCTATTAGTTGTAAATAAGAAAAGACTATCTTTCATTATTGTAATTTCCAATGTATTTATTATACTTGGCTTTCCAATACCAGCCATTCACTTGATTATTATGTACACCTAATGAAGTGTATTCACATATTTACAATGAGATATTATCTATACAGCAAATTTATAACTGTTAATCGATTCCACAATAATGACCTACATACAAAGACTTAGATGAGACGGTCTCATTGTTAACCGGTATAATTAGGAGGGTAATTAGGATTAGCTAGTGTTAATTAAGACTTATAAATTCAAAATTACAATCTTTAAATCTCAAATATGATTTATTACCTCTTTTACCCAAAATAACCTCCATAATTACACCGTACCCTTGGAATAACACTGCTCATCCAAAACAATGGCAGTATGACTGGTTTTTCTCCGATTAGTCACTATTGTAGCGAAGATGCCGCAAGAATGGCACTGCACTGTTATAGCTCTATCCCATTTTTTTTCTTTTTCTTTTGTATTTAGTTGTTTTAAAAGTTGAAAATTAATTAGTCTCACCAAAACTTATTATTCAGCCATTTCGTCTCACATAAATAAAATTACTTTTTTATTTGCAATCTTTTAAATATGTTTGTGATTTTTTTGTGCTTTACTGGTTAATTATTATTATTATTATTTATTAAAGAATAAAAGTCATACATAATTGTATGACGTTTATTTTTGTTGCACAAATTGTATAATATGCAGCACATATAGTAACTAACATTGCATCAGTGTGTTTCAAAAAACTTTAGTATTATTTTACGAAATATATTTGTAGCACATAAACACGTTTGAAAGAATAATATATATCTAAGATATGGAATCCCACAAAAAAGGAAAAAATCAAATCCCATAAAAATAATATTACTAATCTAACCTTTTAATTTTTCATGTACATTAAAAACGTAGCACATCCAGTTATTAATACAGCATATAAATATATAATCTGGACCATTAATTTATTATGATGAAGGGCTAGGATTTATTCCTATTTCTCACCAAAATTTACATTCTCACCTGATCCAAATTATATATATATATATATATATAGTCGTGTTACAATAAAAACCTATTTTTTCGTAAGAACCTACAAATCAATGCACTTTAAGTACAAAGTTAATGCACTCTTGAGTTCTAGTAAAAGATAATACTATTTATCAATATTAATAAATTAACTTTATACATAAAATGCATTAACTTTATACGCAAAGTGCATTGATTTTTAGATTTTTATGAAAAAAATAAATTTACATTCTCCCCTATATATATATATATACATATATATAGGGGAGGGTTAATGTGATAACCATTTTTATTGTGAGAACGTGAGAACCAAAAACTGATGAATTCACCATGAAAGTTGATGAATCCGCTCGAAAAATGACTGAATCCAAAAAAATAGAATTTTTCGCCCCTAATGGGATTCGAACCTGGGTGAAAAATTCTGAATTTTTTAATTCATTAACTTTCTCAACGGATTCATCAACTTTCATAACGAATTCATTTGGTTCTTAGTTTTTAGGATAAGAATGGTTCTTATTTGAACCAAACTCTCTCTCTCTCTCTCTCTCTCTCTCTCTATATATATATATATATATATATATATATATATATAAATGAGCAGACAAAATTATATTTTTGTATTTAGAAACAAGTTTGGACGGACTATAACAATAAAAAAATTGGTCGGTCATGCCCGCCTTCGGCTCCATCCCTGTATGTCGCTTTAACGTGTGCTACAGGAATTATTTGTAATTTCCACAAAGACAAATACATGATAGCGATTTTTCTTTTTCTTTTCTTTTTAATTTTATTTTAATATTAACTAGTGAAAATTCTTATGAATATGCATTTTCCACAACCATTTTATACTCAACCCTAGATATATTATCTTTGGCTTTTCAATGCCAACTATTCACTGCCTTGGTTTTTTGTTTTTATATGCCACTATTATTTACCTAAAATTTATAGAAAATTGTACTCCCTCCGTCCCACCCAAGATGACCTGTATTCCATTTTGGGTTGTCCCACCCAAGATGGCATATTTCATTTTAGGAAATAATTATCTTTTCAAAAGTTGTGGGTCCTACCTACTTTTTATCATTTTAACCACTTTATCTCTTCTCCTAAATAACCGTGCCGAAAAGAAATGAACCGTCTTGGACTGGACGGAGGGAGTATTTGTTTTCCTTTTTCTATATAAGAACAGAAATACAGAAGTGTGCATGCATGCAAGTGGCAATGGCTTTGAGTGGAGGAGCTATATGGTACGAGACCTTTAGGTTGAAATCTTGATCCACTAAAGGTAGGGCTATATATAGTAAAACTTATTCTAATTAACAAAATTATTAAATTTGAAATCAATTGTCTTGTTTATTACCAATCCGAACTAAGTTCAAATTTCATTGACTTCTACTGTTGAAAAAGACTTAGCAATTGATATGGGTCTTCATAGTTAGTCGTTCTGAAACAATGGAGTCCTTGTGGTTCCACCTTTGGCAAATTGACTAAAGATATTTTTTTGTCAGTCTACATGATAATTGATATCGTTTTCTTAATTAATTCAAACTTTTCTTGTCTTAATTAGGAGAAAAACTTTGCCGTGCCATGTGCCTTAAAAGATGTCTTGTGATTTTCCTCTAAAAAACAAAGGAAAAAAGATGCTTTGTGATTTATGAAGATGACTCGAGGTAAGGGTCGGCTGGACCATGAGAAGGGCCCCGGAAAATTAGGCCCTATCGACATTTTGTGTGTCTATATATAACATTTATGATAAGTAAATAAGTTTTTATTTTATCTCTTTCATATATATATATATATATATATATATATATAATAAATGAGCAGACGAAATTATATTTTTGCATTTAGAAACAAGTTTGGACGGACTATAACAATAAAAAAATTGGTCGGTCATGCCCGCCTTCGGCTTTGTCCCTGTATGTCGCTTTAAAGTGGGCTACGGGAATTATTTGTAATTTCCACAAAGACAAATATATGATAGCGATTTTTCTTTTCCTTTTTTACTTTTATTCTAATATTGACTAGTGAAAGCTCTTATGAATATGCATTTTTTCCACAACCATTTTATACTCAACCCTAGATATATTATCTTTGGCTGTTCAATGCCAACCATTCAGTGCCTTGGTTTTGTTTTTAGATGCCATTATTATTTATCTAAAATTTATAGAAAATTGTATTTTTCTTTTTCTTTTTCTATATAAGAACATAAATACAAAAATATGCATGCATGCAAGTGGCGATGGTTTTGATTAGTGGGGGAGCTATATTGTTCGAGACCTTTAGGTTGAAATCTTGATCCACTAAAGGTAGGGCTATATATAGTAAAACTTATTCTAATTAGCAAAATTATTAAATTTGAAATTAATTGACATGTTTATTACCAATCCGAGCCAAGTTCTAATTTCATTAACTTCTTCTATTGGAAAAGACTTAGCGATTGATATGGTTCTTCCCAGTTAGTCATCCTGAAATAATGGAGTCCTTGTGGTTCCACCTTTGGTACGTTGACTAAAGATATTTTTTTGTCAGTCTACATGATAATTGATATCGTTTTCTTAATTTTTTCAAACTTTTCTTGTCTTAATTAGGAGAAAAACTTTGTCGTGCCGTGTGTATTAAAAGATGTCTTGTGATTTTCCTCTAAAAAACAAAGGAAAAAGATGCTTTGTGATTTACGAAGATGACTCGAGGTTAGGATCGGCTGGACCATGAGGAAGCCCCCCTGAAAAATGAGGCCCTATCAATAATTTGTGTGTCTATATATAATATTTATTTGATAAATAAATATGAAATGACGTAATGATTGTCTTACTTTTCAAAAGTTCTTGTATTTTGAAACGGTCATGATTGGATCCTTGTTTCTTGCATATTTTTTGAACAATATTTTGCATCATATTTTTCCATAGAAAAAATTCCAACTATAAATCTTGTAATTTAATTCCAAAATCTACTCTTCTAAACGCTAGATATTCTTGCACAATTTGATTCTCACAACACTTACATACTTTTTTAGTCTTATATATATATATATATATATATATATATATATTTATTTATTCATTTTGGTCCGCGAGAGTTATTTCTTTCAATCTCTATTTTTTACCCGTACTCGGTATTGGTATATACCCAGATTTCGTTCTTTCACTATCAGTTGAAATGGTTGAGGTTATCCTATCTAATTCTTTTTATAGATCATTTTTTTATTGATAAAAAATAAAAAACGATCTTATTGTTTACAAAAGGGTTCATTGTACAATGAAAAAAAGAAGGCTTTTCTTCTCTTGTGTTAAGTAAAAAAAATGAATTTGAACTACAACTAGTGAGAGCCCCGTGACTTTGATTCGCGGGACTCTCGCTAGTTCACACAATGTGATATTCATATGCGTTGTATACTTTTCTATTCCTATTGGTAAGTAGTAAGAACCCCTATATATATTTCTCTCCATTTAGGCTATAATAACTTGATATATAGTCCGCTAAATTCCTAGGCCTACTGAAAACTCATTGTAGCAAATCAGAAAATCCTAAGCCCATCAAAAATTATTTGGGGTGTTACAAATACCCAATCGCTGCATGACACGTCGACTTTTCTTCCGCAGAATTTGAGAAGAAATTTTTCTCAACTTAATTACTTGTCATATTTAATAATTATTCTAAACACATATATAATAATTATTCTAACCTAATCAACAAGAAATCACAACAAGTTGAGCCCAAAACATCTCTAAAAATTCCCCAACAACAAATCACAAGTGAACTTACATGTAGCAACGAAGGGAGGCAGATGGAGGAGACGAACGGCGGAGGGTTCACGGAGAGTGGGCGGCAGCGGCAGTGGCAGTGGCAGTGGTGGAATTGGCTTAAATCAGTCCACAAATTCAAAAGATGAGAGAGAAAACGAGGAAGAGAGAGAGACGAGAAACTAGATGCATTGAGTATAAGGTTTTTTATTTTGTGTTTTTTATTTTTATTTTCATTTTCATATTCAGGGTACGTGTGATGTAATTCGAATCTAGACATTTGACTTATGATATTCACTCCATTTTTGGGCATCATTTTTGTTGTTAAAATCTGTTTTCCTTTCCACAATCGGGACTACTAACTGTAGTGATGTCATGTGAATAGAGAAGTCAATTAATTAAATAGAATCCTTAGTTCCTCACCAGAATCTGTAATTCTAACTCCATTACAGAAGAGATCATATCATTGATGGAATGAAGTTCTGTAAAATATTAATATGCACTAGAAAAGCTTTTAAACTTTATTATTGTTAGAATATGACTTTGCATTAATTGAAACTTATAGTTTAACAATAAAAACTTTAATTTGTGAAACAAAGTTAGAAAAAAATCTCAACCTTTTATTTATTTAATTAATTATTATTGGTTTTTCTTGCTAAAAAAATTGGTATTTATTTTGATAAATTGTGAATTAATTTAAATATATGGTTTATAGTGATATTACATTTATTATCTAAATCTATGACAATATTTGCCACTACACTTTGTTTAGTTACCAATAAATTTGATCGTGCAAAAAGTACTCCATATATAAGATAAATATATAATTGATATTTCATTTGGTACTTTGAACCAACAATCATGAGAAATCTCATTCCACTCTTATGATTATTTCATTCCGAAATTCATTTTATTCTATAGCTTACAAATATTTAGATAAAAAGCACACACCATTAAACACACCAGTGAACCACTTGCACAAGCTAAAAACCTATTTATTTCACTCTCTTACAGAAACCAAATAACATTTCCTACACTATTGTCTCCTGACTCGATTCCTCAGTGCTCTTCTTGCAATCTCTGGCATTGAACATCTCTTCAACAACTTCTTCCACTTTGACAAAATATTTCTTTCTGGAGCTTCTGCAGAAAATAAGTAGCCAGACAATGCATCAAAAAATTCCTTCTAAATTTAAGTAACCAAAGAATCTCTCATTCGACTTTGAAGCCGATCTTTCACGATCTTCATGACAGAAAATGTTTTTTCCACACAGGTAAAATAAATGCAAGTTTGATAAGTTTATACACCAAGGGATACACAATATCTCTTTTTATCTTCACTATTTCTTTGACAAGATTTCCCATCATTTTCAAATTGGCAAAGTCTTTGCTAGAATGCACATTAGTGAAATATTTTGAAGTTGGTTATCTAGATTTATTATCCTAACTGAAGAAAAATCAGCTGAAATATAAACCTTAAATTAGTAAAATAAAGAAAAAAAAATATTAAAGAAGATACCGAAGCAGTGCAGTCTGTGTGATAAAATATAAAAGATACAATGCTTATGATAAAAAATTTCATTTAGTGCTTCACTAAATATACCTACCAATAATAGAAAATATCATTCATTTCAAAATTCATTCAACCCACAAACTTTTAGATAAAAAACAGAATAACACACAATGGTTACCCCTTATTTATTTCACTCTTTTATATATTGAAAGTAATTAGCAATACCAACATTATTGTCTCCTGACTCCATTCCTCAGTGTTCTTCTTGCACGTCTTCTTCTCCTGTCTCTGGCTTCAAAAATCTCTTCAACAGCCTCTTCCACTTTGCCGAAGTATGTCTCTCTGAAGCGTCGGCAGAATAGAAGTAGCCACACAAAGCTTCCTAAGCCCACAACATATCCCAGCGCAGTGAATACGTATTCCCACTTAATCTCCCTCTTCTCTTCCTCATTTTCATGATCCGGTGGTGATACATCATTGACATCTGTATGATTGCAGCTTATGTTGAGATTGAAACCACACAACCCTGGATTTCCTTTGAAGGAATCAGCTGAAAATGTTTGCAAATGACGGCCATCTGGGATCATTCCGACCAGCTTATTGTAGGACAGATTCAAGATTGAAAGGAATGTGAGTCCTTCAAGCTCCATGGGATCGTCCCTGATAGTTGGTTTTGAGAGAGGTCGAGTGATTCGAGTATTCCCACTTAATCTCCTCTTCTCTTCCTCCCTTCAACTCACCAAATGACTTTGGGATACTTCCATTCAAGGCATTGTGGGAGAAGTTGAGAGCATAAAGTGAGTGAAGTTCACCAATTGCATTTGGTATCTCTCCTTGGAAATTATTGCAAGAGAAATCAATGGCATTAAAGCCGGGCCATATCTTTTGAAGCATTTACTCTTGTCCTTTCATGGTTAATGCAACCACAAACTTATATCCTGGTGACACATTGTACCGTGGTCCTCCATAAATCTCACTCTGTAGCCCATTTCCCATTTTCGTCCAACTAGAGAAGTTAAACGATTTCAGACTTCCACTGAAATTATTTGAAGATATATCTACAATTTGAAGCTTTGGCCAACTGTTGTGACATCTCACTTCTCCATGGAATCTGTTGGAGTGCAAAACAAGAAATCGCAAGTTTGTTGATGATAGCATGCATGGGAAAGTGTCGTTGATGATGTTGTTCGACATTCATGAACTCCAATGAGTTGCAACGTCGAGGACTTTGGAATTTTCCTTCTAAAGTGTTGTTGTTCAGATCAAAATATTGCAGGCGACAATTGGGAGAAATTTTATTTGGAATGCGACGGTGATGTTGTTTCGCCTAGATCCAAGACCTTAAGACTCGTAGTATCAAGTAGGCATGGTGGAATACTGCCACTCAATATATTGAGAGACAAGTCAAGAATACTGAGGTCTGGTACACTGCAAAGGGAGGTTGGAATTGATCCATTAAAACTGTTATTAGCAAGGAACAATAATCGAACATTGGCATTAGGCGGAATGTGCAGTTTTCCCCTCAGCTGATTAGACCGCAAGTCCAGTAAGTCAAGAGAAGCAGGGATATGGTAAGGCTTTTGCATATCTTGTTGGATATTTTAGTGTAATTGGATTGACTTGTTTGATCAGTGTCGTCATAATAATACTTTATATAAGTTGGGTGGTATGGAGTGCACGCTTATATGAATTTATTATTATGTCGGTGGGGCCCCCGAAAGCAGGGTCAAGGCGGCAGCCTCATGGGTCCAGGGCGCGCCCTGGCTGGGGTCGAGCTGATTTCGAGGGACTATTTTGCAATTATAAAAATTGCAAAACTGCTTATTCAAAAACTGATTTCTACGTCAGTTTTGTGATAGGGAGTTCTTCCTGATCAAAAATTCGAAACTCAAAGAACATACAAAACGTTCAAACTCTGAATTGTATCCGATTGAATAATTCGATAGTACCTTCGAATTGATTTGATCTGAAAGTGTTTACACGACTTTCAGAGTATCCAGATTTGTTCGATTTTCTATTTCGTAAATTTTCTACATATCTGTGAAAAGATTATAAGAAAGGTTCAAATGAAAAAGTTCTTTTCCCCAAATCCAACTAGGTATCTCCCCAACAATCCGATTATTTGAGAGGTCCAGATATGTTAAATCAGAATGTGTTATGAAATGAGGAAAATCAGACAAGTTACATGAAGCTAGGCTCAACACTTGTAGCTGGGGAGGTCCATATGTACTCGAATTGATATCGCCCACATCTACTGACAGCTTGTTGCTGGATAGATCAAGGACCCTGAGCCTAGTAGAGTTTTGGATCTTGTCTAGTTGAAAAGTGCCATTGAACAAATTATGAGAAAGGAAAAGAGAATCGAGGCTCTGAAGCTGGAAGAAAGAGTCGGGAATAGGCCCTTCCAATCGATTACCACTCAAATCTAAAGAAACAATAGTGGAGACATTTACAATGTGAAATTCTTCAACTTGCCCTGAAAATCGATTTTCGGCAAGCAGAAGTGTATGCAATAAAGGGAGACCAAAGAGATTGGGGTATGTAACCAGTGAATGAATTATACCCCAAATTTAAATCAACAAGATTGGAAAAACCTTCAAACAGCGCAGACGAAAGTGGGCCTGTGAACAAGTTATTTGACAAGTAAACCTCACTTAGTTGGGTTAGGTTAGCAAAGGTGGATGGAATCGATCCTGTGAATAGGCAATTAGACAGTTTAATCACCTCTAAAGTTTTGAGATTGCTAATTGAACTTGGAATCAACCCTGAGAAGTTGGTGTAACTCAGCACTATAGACTTAAGAGATCCAATTTGAGTAAATGGCGGTATGCTTCCACTGAGTTGGTCATTTTGTGATAAATCAAGATACTGCAAAGTAGGTATGTGGAAGATCATATTAGGAAAAGAACCATTCAAACTACATCCAACAAGACTCAAGGTGGTCAAACTTGAAAAATTGGTGAAGAGGTCCGGGACTGTTGTTGATAGATCATTGCCATCTAGTCGAAGAATTGAAAGGGAATGGAGTTTCCAAAAGGACCTTGCGAAAGGGCCAGACAGATCACAATAACACAAGCTCAAAGTGGTGAAGTTTGGTAAATATGATGATATAATATGGCTCCATTTTCTCCTTTCATCGAAGGAAGAAATATAAACACCATCAAGATACAATTCTCTAAGACCTGTTAGATTTTTGGCAAGCATCTCCAAGATTGTTGGAGATATCGAGACTAACCAATCTCCTCAAGGACAACAGTTCAGCAGGAACCTGTCCACCAAAATCAGCAAATGACAAATTCAAGTGTGTCAAATAGGCGAGACTGTGAATACCTTTTGGAATGTGAGTGGAGTTGAAGTCATTATAGGCCAGGTTAAGTTTCTCCAAATATTGAAGTCTGAACAGACTCGAAGAATCCCCAATTCCACCTTCAATTGACTCATCATCGAGCTGCAAACTTACAACGTAGCCAGCAGCATCACATTCGACACCGTACCACTCGCAGCACTCATCCCTTTCATTCCATTGCACCAGTTTTCTTGAATAAGAACAATTGAAGATCAACTCATTCTTCAGTTGAAGCAACAAGGTTTGCTGATGGTGAAGACATTGGGTATAAGAGTAAGTAGTGAAAATGAAGGAGGAAAGTATAGAAATGATGATCAAGAGCAACTTTGGAAGCATTGTGAAGAAGATATTAATGATTGTGTTATGTACAAACTTGAAGATATGTGGCTTTAAATAGACACTAGAAAGACTTGAGGATTATGGGAAAAAAAGTCATTTAAATTCCACAAGTAGTCCTATATGATTAGGATTTGGAGAGAACTATAGATTGACGCAGAGTTGACTTGAGGTCTCCCAAGTCCATGTGTGTTAAGATATGCATTGTGATTTTCCTCTAAAAAGCAAATGCAAAAAGATTGTCTCCACCTATTAGTTGTAAATAGGTCTCCACTATTAGTTGTAAATAAGACAAGACTAATTTCCACAAACACAGATACATGAATTTTGACGAGTCAAAACCTGATTGATTTTCATTTGTCTATTGAATTGGTGTTTTTGGTTGGTTTTGTTATAACCATTATGTACACCTAATGAAGTGTATTCACATATTTACAATGAGATATTATCTATACAGCAAATTGATAATTGTTAACCAATTCCACAATAGACCTACATACAAAGACTTGGATGAGACAGTCTCGTTGTTAACCGGTATAATTAGGAGGGTGATTAGGATTAGCTAGTGTTAATTAAGACTTATAAATTCACAAATAAAATCTTTAAATCTCAAATATGATTTATTGCCTCTTTTACCCATAATAACCTCCATAATTAGGATTAGCTAGTGTTAATTTTTTTTTTTTAAGAATAAAAGTCATACATGATATATATGATTTTTGCATTATTATTATGAACTGCAGTTTTAGTTTGCATGAATTCAAAATATATTTGTGATATATATATATATATATATATATATATGGTTGAGTTTCCGTAGTATCGGGTTCTCAAATAGTATATAGTACTCAATCTAGACCACACATTTTGAACACGTGAACGCACAAAAATTTGACACGTGGCAGCCCATAATTCGCTTAGGGGCAAAATGGGAAGGTACCCATTTTGAGTGTTGAGAGTGCGTTTCCAGCATGCATTAAAATCGAAACTCATATGCATATTTGTATTTAAATGAATGTATTTTTGTGTTCATTTAAATGCATAGTTCAGTTCAACTATATACATGGTTTGTTTTCAAAATTACATAACAAATCAAATTACTAATCTACCCTTACTGTAGCGAAATCAATGAAAATAAACTTAAAAAATCCGAAAAATCTCCACCATAGGATTTATGAGATGAGTGGATGAGATTGAATACTATATACTACATCGAGTTCGGGTAATATTTAATCCCTCATATATATATATATATATATATATATATATATATATATATATATATATATATATATGTTTTTGCATTTATTATTATGAACTAGAGTTTTAGTTTGCATGAATTCAAAATATTTTTTTAAATTGCAATGGACTTTGAATAACCTGGAAACACGATTCATGAATTGCTAGTTGCATGGTTCGTGAATATCTATATTCATGGTCTTTCTAATACATGCATATATGGGTAAGAAATTTACTACATACTTCAAATTAATATGATCCCCCTAAAACTTGATTCTATAGGACTCCAAGTAGTTATTGATTTTTGTGACCTATAAACTTTTTAGCTTATTTATAGACTATTTATTTGTTACATTAAGATAATTTATGTTTTGTAAATTCCATAAGGCCTAGATTATTGAGATTGGGAGAGAACGATCGGACTAATTAATATATATATATATATATATATATAGGAGTGGATCAAATGAGAATTACATATTTTTTGAGAACTCTGCGAACTATGAATAAGACGTGTAAAGATAATACATAATCATCGTATAAAGTTATACATAACGAAAACTTTCTAAAATTATTTTGTTGTGCAACAATTTTAGAATATTTTTGTTGTGTACAACTTTAAAGATTTTATTCATCAATTTTATACATATATACATGGTTCTCAAGTTTTCAAAAAAGATGAGTTCTCACTAGAAATTACTATTTTATTTTATTTGATTGCTGGAAGACTTGCGCTGACTAGAGGTCTTCTCCATTAGTCATCCGGAATAATAGCCCACCAATATTGTTTCCTTTTTCTTCAAACTTTTTTTTTTTTGTCAAAGTAGAAAACTTTAAAATGTCATGTGTCGTGTGATAAACGAGGATGACTTGAGCTATTTCATACTTTAATTATTAGCAATTTATCATGTAAGCTGATGTAGAATGATTTAGACAGAATTAATTTTTTAAAATAAGATATATAAAATTTCTATTTTTACTGTAGCTAATGGATTATGTTCCCTTAGTCCAAATTGTATGGGCTATTGTCTCGGCCCCAATTATGTAGCAACTTTCTATATTTACAAATATCCACATTCATATTTAATACTATGTTGTTGCCGTCCTCATCATCGCCGGCGCCATCCGCTGCCGCCAAGAAAAAGAAGAAGAAAACTGATTTTATTTCTTCCCATTTTGTCCCTTGCGAAAATTAAAAAAAAAAAAAGAAGAAATGAAATTGCCAAGTGTTAGCTTGTGGTGCAACCACATGTTCAAAATATGTGGCCTAGATTGTGTACTACATACTATCTGGGGATCGGGTACTACGAGAATCCAACCATATATATATTAAAAATAATTCTTATTTGAACATTCTTATATATATAAATAGTTCTCATTTGAGAACTGTAACTTTTTTGAGAACTAAGAACTAATATGGTCAATTCATTTTTTTATAATCTAACGGCCAAGATTAATTATAAATCATTCATTATCTTCGGATTGTAATGGTAACTGTTTAGTCATATAATTAAGGGATTTTATAAATGCATTTATGGTAAATATTCTCATGTGTACAATCGCTACGATTACATGCACAACAACATGAATTACATGAATATAAAAATTAATTGGAATATGATAGCATGCACAAGAACTACGATTACATGAACAAAAACATGAATTACAAGAACAACGAATAATAGAATGTGAAAAATTCAAATAGCAAAAATTTAGGGACGTGACTATTTTTAATTATGAGTCGTTCGATTTTATTTAATCTAATGGTGGTTATTGGTTTTTAGTTATTATCTAAGAGGTAGTTCCCTTTATAACCAACCACTATATATATATATATATATATATATATATATATAGGTTCAAATGAGAACCACTTTTATCTTAAAAATTAAAACCAATGAACTGTTATGAAAGTTGATAAATCCATGAAAAATTACTAAATTTAAAAATTTGGAATTTTTCACCCAGGTTCGAATCCCATGAGGGACGAAAATTCCATTATTTTAGATTCAGTAACTTCCCCAACGGATTCATCAACTTTCACAGTGAATTCATCATTTTTTAGTTCTCACGTACTCACGATAAAATGGTTCTCACATTAACTCTCCTATATATATATATATATATATATATATATAGAGTTTGGTTCAAATAAAAACCATTCTTATCCTAAAACTAAGAACCAAATGAATTATTATTAAAGTTGATGAATCCGTTGAGAAAATTAATGAATTCAAAAATTCAGAATTTTTCACCGGTTCGAATCCCACGAGGCGAAAATTCTATTTTTTGGATTCAAGAACTTTCCCAATGGATTCATCAACTTTCACTGTGAATTCATCATTTTTTGGTTCTCACGTTCTCACTATAAAAATGGTTCTCACGTTAACCCTCCCCTATATATATATATATATATATATATATATATATATACACACGGAGTGGTTATTTTGTGGAACACTGCTTATAGTGTAAACATGAGGATAAATATAAACCATTGATAAATTAATATGGATGCTTCATATTTCAAATCACAAATTATGACGTAGATGTATAAATATATAATTATATGCAGAAATGTACATATAACTAATTCAGATAAATACTTAAAAACAATCATTAGATTTCCAAATCTAATGAACATTTATTCTTATTTATTATATAAATGATTTCTTTTCATACTTCTTGAGTTAAATTTGGCACCTTCTTGTAACTCAACAACTAATAGGATATGAATTTAATCATATAAAATAAACAAAGCTCGATTTGTTATTTTTCCTTTAACTAAAATAAATGAAAAAAAAGTGAACACGTCAAGCTTTAATTTATATTGTAATTCGTTAAATGAATTACACTAATAAAAATTTCTTACATATTAGAATTAAAACAAAATATCTATATAAAAAATTCAAACATGACCTAAGTACTTGAGTGATATTCAATAGCTCAAAACTCTTTTTTTCATAGAAAAGGAATTCACCATTTTATTTGATTTGATTGCAGGAAGACTTGCACTGACTTGAGGTCTTCTCCATTAGTCATCCGGAATTATTATCGCCCACCTAATATTGTTTCCTTTTTCTTCAAACTTTTTTCTTTGTCAAAGTAGAAAAACTTTAAATGTCATGTTCCGCGTGATAAACGGGGATGACTTGAGGTATTTCATACTTTAATTATTTGCAATTTATCATGTAAGCTGATGTAGAATGATTTAGATAGAATTAATTTTTTAAAATAAGAAATATAAAATTTCTATTTTTACTATAGCTAATGGATTATGTATCCTTAGTCCAAATTGTATGGGCTATATATTGTCCCGGCCCCAATTGTGTAGCAACTTTCTATATTTACAAATATCTGATATGAAAAAAAAAATTCATATCAGATATTCATAAACATGACTCTTTTGGGGTAAATATGATTCATATTTTTTCAAAACATCCTATACTTTTAATAATGACAGATTAATTCATACTTATATCAAAAGAGCTTTGTTTTCCAAAATTTGGTTTGTCTATATCCCTTACAAAATTCGACGGATTTGCATTTGTCTCTTACCATTTGATTAAATAATCAATCCAAATTTATCGTGATAAATTATCATCTAAATGAATAATTGAATCACGAGTTAAGTTATTCATCACAAACTTAACATACAAACCAAACATGTGATGAGATATGGTTATTTTATCAATTAAGGCTTATCAATCGAACTAAACACCATCTCATCACGGTTTAATCATGCAAACCAAACATGTGATAAAGTACGATTATTTTATCAATCAAACTAAACACTATCCCATCAAATGCTTAATCATGCAAACCGAACATGCATATGATAAGGTATGATTATTTTATCTATCAATCAAGATTTATCAATTAAATCAAGATTAATCATGCAAACCGAACATGCATATGATTGTTTAACCATCTTATCATTCAAATACTTAATCCTATGTTTTATCAATCTATCGTTTCACTCAAAGTAAATGTCCCATAATTAAGTATTTGAAGTATTAGATATCAAACAAACTCAAAATTGTTCAATTCATCAAAACATATATAGCGGATTAACTTATATTATTTTTAAAAAATAAGAAAATTTCACAATTTTTACGGTGAGTATAAAAAATGTTTCAACATTTCAAAAGTAAAAATTTTGTCCGCCAACATTTTATAATTATAACAAAAATTCCCCAACCAAATTTTTCAGCACGAAAGAATTATAGCCCCTTTTAGATCATTTAGACATTCCCCCAACCAAATACCAATTTAGGGTTGAGCAGAGGCTAACTGTTGATTAAACTCAAACGACGTCATGTTTTATTGTTGAGGTCGGTGTTCAAGTTTTTTCTTATGAATTAGATGAAACGATTACATTCTTTTGTTGTTGAGGTAGTGATGTGTGTATTTTGTTGTTCATATTTATTGGATTAGTATGTGTTTTATTGGATTTAAACTGCATTTTAAATGTCGTTTTGTGCAGTAAATATAAAGAGATTGATGTGAGGTGTTATGTAATGTTGGCCCAATGTGCAGCCCAAATAGCCCAAACCCATTATCTCTCATTATAGTTTTCTTAACCTACTTCTGTGGCTCACTTTTGATTGGCAGCATATATACACGTCTCCCATTCTTCTTAGTGGGACAGTAGCAAAAGAAACGTCCCCCCCCAATTTGAGAGTTGCCTGTGAGTGTGAGAGAAAGATAGAGAGAAAAAGCTGCTGCCGTGCTTGCCTTTGTGGTTGTGATTGCGGAGCCGACGAGATAGCCACTCCCTTTGGTGGAGCCGTGGTTGTGTGTGTGCGTCAAAGGAGGAGCCGCACCTGAGCCGAATTGGTATCTCCATTTTTCTTTTCTTTTTCTTTTGTTGTGTGCAGGTCAAGGAAGTTGCCGGGGTCGACGGGAGGTGCTGTCAGGGAGCGCGTTGACGACGACGAGGCAGTCCGGATTCACAACAGTGGTATCAGAGCGAGGTTTGTCTCGTTGTCGCGTCGCGTAAATCAGCGATTCAAATCGCCGCAGGTAAAACGGTGCCTCGATCTTAGGCACCGCTCGGGTAAAGCGGCTAAAACCTCTCTATTTTAAGTTCTAGAAAAACTGCCGATTGGCGCAGTATAGGATTGGGTTTTGCTTCTGTTTACCAACGTGTCACTTGTTTTTAGGCTGCGTGATTAAATCGAAGATATTATTTGCCTTGAGAATATTTGCTACTCTGATTTGTATTCCGCTGCATTAAGGCTTATATATTTGTTCTTTGGTTTTATTTTGTGTCGTTATGTCTTCTTTAGCAAATTATGGTTTGTCACCTTTTGATGGTAAAACGAACTTTGGTTTTTGGCAACAGAAAATGGAATGTATTTTAATTCAACAAGGTGTTTATCAAGTTATTGATGATTCTTATGATAATGAAATTGATGAGAAAAAGAAATTTCAAATGAATCGTCTTGCTTTGTCTGCAATTATTCTGAATTTATCTGAGTGTGTTCTTAGAAAAGTAGGAAGGATGACTTCTGCAAAAGATTTGTGGTCAAAACTTGAAGAATTATATACTGAAACGTCGTTGCCTTCTAAAATGTTTCTGATTGAAAGATTCTTCCGTTTTAAACTTGACATGTCTAAAGGTGTTAATGAAAATATGGATGAATTCACTAAGTTAGTTCAAGACATAAAATTGACTGGCGATAAACATATTGATGATTATGCTCCGTTTGTGCTTTTAAATGCTATTCCTGATTCTTACAGTGATGTTAAATCTGCTATTAAGTATGGTAGAGATAATGTGACGCTTGACACTGTTGTGAGTGCTTTGAAAAATAAGGAATTAGATTTAAAACTTGATAACGGTGCACAAGAACTGGATAAAGTCATGCATGCTAGGGGTGGAAAAATATTTCATGATAAAGGGAAGTCAAAACTTAGATTTAAACCTAGGAAGTGCTATGGTTGTGGTGAAACGGGTCACTATATCAGGGATTGTCCTAAGAAAAATCAAAATGTTGATCAGGCTAATGTGGTTACTAGTGAAGAAACCACGTGTGATTTGTTCTAAGGTGAAGCTATGTGGTTGAGCTTTAAGTTTAGGGTGCATGAGCTTAGGAATTTGTTTCCTTGTGTGTCTCTGTGGTTGCTCACTTTAAGGTGGAGCTTCGTCCCTTGCTTTATGCTCGTTGTTTTTTTTTTTGTTCTTTGTGAACATACCTTTGTGGTTCTTTCTATGTGGCTTTGTGGTTTGGTGGCTTTGTGCCAACTTCGTGTCTTCGTGACTTTGTGATATGTTTTGTGTTTTATGATCTGTGTGATCTATGCTAGCTTAGTGATAGCAATCTTTGTGGTTTACCGTCTGTGTGATGGTTGTGATGATCTTTGTGATCTTCTGTAGCTTTGTGCTTGTTATCTTTGTGATTGCTTTGTGGTCAACTAGCTTTGTGTTAGTTAGCTTTGTGATGTTTCTTTGTGAGCTTCTAATTGTGTATTAGTTGTCTTTATGCTTTGTGATGTTTCTTGGTGAGCTTCTAACTGTGGGTTAGATATCTTTTGTGCTTTGTGGTATTTTCCTGTGTGTCTTTTTTGCAGGTATGAACATGGTTAGTTTACCCTTGGATCTTTGTGATCCGTACAAACTTTGTTTGTACAAAAAAGTCCCCTGTTTAGCCTTTGTGGTTTTACGTCGGGCAAACTGTCCCCTTGTTCTATCTTCGTGATTTTACAAGGGGGCTCGGCGAGGATGATTGTGTGGTTTGTTCTCCGATGCACACAGCAACACGGTTGGGCCAAAGGTGGAGATTGTTATGTAATGTTGGCCCAATGTGCAGCCCAAATAGCCCAAACCCATTATCTCTCATTATAGTTTTCTTAACCTACTTCTGTGGCTCACTTTTGATTGGCAGCATATATACACGTCTCCCATTCTTCTTAGTGGGATAGTAGCAAAAGAAACGTCCCCCCCCAATTTGAGAGTTGCCTGTGAGTGAGAGAGAGATAGAGAGAAAAAGCTGCTGCCGTGCTTGCCTTTGTGGTTGTGATTGCGGAGCCGACGAGATAGCCACCCTTTGGTGGAGCCGTGGTTGTGTAAAAGGCCAAGGAGGAGCCGCACCTGAGCAATTGGTATCTCCATTTTCTTTTCTTTTCTTTTGTTGTGTGCAGGTCAAGGAAGTTGCCGGGTCGACGGGAGGTGCTGTGTCGGGAGCAGCGTTGGCACGATTTAGGCAGATCGAATTCACAACATGAGGAAATGAGTGAAAGAAAGAAGAAAACAAGAGAATTTTGGTGCAAATATAGAAGATCCAAAAGATGAAGAATTAAATGGGAGTCAGAGAGAAGATAAGAGATCTTTATCGCTATTTTTTATTTTCTCCATCAAGTTTTTGTCCTCTTTGCGATTGGTGTCCGTTTATTGTTCGGATTGGAATTATTCGGTGACAATTCCTTTCTATTTCAATTCATCGTATTATGTTTTCTTTATATTTGATTGTGTTTAATTTCAATAGCATGAGTAACTAATTTCTTGATTCGGGTAGAATAATGAAACATTATTTCAATATTTGTAAAACCTAATTTGTTGTTTAATTAATTTAATTGGATTTTGATTTACTCCCTGAGTAGAGAGTTTCAATCTGATTTTCTTAAGCTTGGTCATCTTAATTAGATTAATTTAGATTTGTATCAATTGGTTCCCCAATCCGTAATTGTTGAAAAATGGCTAATTAGTGATAAAGCTATCGTATTGGTAGTAGGGAATAAATTGGTAAACGAATTATTACACGCGTTCTTGGGTAATTGGTCTAAATTGGGTTCCTTCAGTTCTTAAGGCGGTTAGAACATTAAATCTAGGTTCGGCGTTTCCAAATAGGTTGTGTTTTGATAAGGAAAATAATTAGTTCAACGTCTTTTGCTAATTATCGATAAAGTACGTAGGAATTGGGGTATGTCCGCTGCATTCACAATACCCTATAACTGGTTGGTCCATGAGAATTAATATATATTTGCGTCGATGATCGGAGATAGTAACTAGTGTGTATTTATTCGAACCGAATCCCTTTTATTTTGATTTATTTCTTATTTCTCTTATTTATTTAATTGTTTCCTTAGTTAATTCTTATTCTCTCTAATTTAAGGCGTGGTGGCTACACCAAACTCGATCTTTAGGAAATTGAATTCCGTAACCTGTTCTCTGTAGTTCGACCCTACTTATTGCTATACTAATCTTGATTCTTAGCAGGATTGTAGGAATTATTTGGTGATAAACGACGCACACCAGGTAGATTTTTTAGGATTTATGTAAAGAATCATGTGAATCGGCCTCATTCGGCAACTAGACAACTCCACATCAACCTTGAGCATAACATGTAGATATTCATGTGTTGTTTGTTACAATTATAAAATATTGGGTAAAAAGTTGTTATCTTTTGAAACATTGGGACATTTTTTATTTATTTGATATTTTCCCTATTATTTTTACCTATCAAAATTTTCACTCAATGTAAACAACGCTAAAGAGTAGATATAATATGGGTGAAGCCTATTTATGCTGAGGAGTTTTTTGATTTTGAAGGAGATATAATATGGGTGGAGCTCATTTATGTTGCGGAGTTTAAAGAAAGTGGTGTCTCATGTTATACCAATCTAACCAGGATCTTGGTTTGAGATTGTATGTAAACTTCTTTTTCAAGAATAACAACTCAAGTAAAGATAGTTTTGGTAAAAGTATGATTAGGGTTGTGCATCGGTCGGTTGAATCGACCAATCAAAAAATTCCATATCGATCAACCGATAATCCATTTGTTTTTAGACCGAACCAACCGCCTATTATAAAAAACTGACAGTCGACCGAACTAATGTTAGATGTCGGTTTTCGGTCGGTCGATGAAACCGACCGAACCTACGAAATTCGAGAGGTTGCCACTTCAGTAGGCACGTGACAAAATCAAGAAAGAGAGATCTAGAGAGAGGTAGAAATGGAGGTAAAAACCAGTAAATTAAGAGAGGCTATAAGATCTAAGAATATGGTAATAATTTAAAAAGACAAAGGTCGAAGCTTTTTATTCTCACGATCTGGGTCTGTGTCTGGGCAGTGCATCAATTTTTTTGGGTACCCAACTCTAAATTGTGAAGCAGAGAAGAACATGTGCATTTATCCTTAAACGAAAGATCATTCTTGAAGCAATAAAAATTCAGAGAAAATAAATTCCTGCAATTAGCTAGCAAGTAGTTACGGACCAAAAAATAAATAAATTGTAAATGGTAAAAAAGTGAATGCAGAGTGGCTCTTTTCCTCAGGAAAAAACCTCAATCATCCAAATCACCATTCGGATAAAGTTATAAAAGTTGTACATGCATTTTATATTCTAATTTGAGGTTCTCTCTTTGAGGTGCACCAGACGCGGCTTCTGCGGCAGAGGCACGGCTTCTGCGTTGGGCTGAAGGCTTCGCTGTGGCAAGGAGACGAGAACGGGCAAAGATGGGAGAGCAGAGACAGAGGGAGATGACATGATTAGCAGCGGGGATTGGAGAGCACGCAGAGAGAGCACAGAGATGAGAATCATAGGAGATGTGGCGTTGAAGTACAAAGAATCAAGGTAGGTTTTCCTAAGCCCTTACAATTAAAATAATAATATAAAATATTTTAAAAAATTATAATTATTCGATCGGTCGGTTTTTGTGACGCTCGGGACAAAAGTTCGGTTGGTTTTTGTGATGCTCGGGCCAGAAGTACGAAGTGATCGCCGCTGCTGAGGCATGGACAATGATCGACTTCAATTAAGGCTTCAAAACGGAGGGATACATGAACGAATCGAGAGGGATTTTGAGAATATGTTGGTATGAGACTTCATATTCAATGAGGACTTAAAGATTTGATATGTGATACTCATACCAAAAAGATGTATTTTCTCTTTGAAAGTCCATCTCATAAAAACTTTAAAATTAAACATAAGTAGATTGGAGCAATTGTGAGATGGAGGATCTCCAGAAACATTTTTTAGGTTCGGCATGATTCTGGGCCAGGACGAACTCCTTGTGGCTTGTTCAGAAAAATTACGTCATTGGGTTATGGGCGCCAACAAAAGCTTGATTTTGGAGTTGAGTTGGGCTATGCTTTTTCGGCCTAACAGACTTTTTAGACATATTGATATTACAAAGTATAGACTACCACACACACACATACAGATGTATTAATAAGAACATGAAAAGATTAGTCCTCACAGATTTAACTCAATTAGTTAAGAGCTAGTAGATTTGGAACAAGAAACGTGAAAAGAGAGAGAAATTTAGTATGAGAGCGATAGCTGTTGGAAGAGAATTAATTTTTCCGATAAATTTAGTAGGCTATATATAGGTAATGGCTTGTTGTTAAAATTAGGGGTCCTGGGCTCTAGGCCTTTGCCTCTCTAGCTACACATAAGGGCCGGCCTTGTCTACTAATCGATCAAACAATTTTAATATTAAAAGATGGTGACTTAAATGTTTGAAAATTGGTGTTCATTCCTCGCGGTTGTCACGTATAAAATAGATGGATTTTTTTTTTTAAAAATGCCTTTGAATTAATTTGAATAGCTCTTCTATAGGAAAGCAAAAATGCATAAATATTAGGCTAGAGCCTCCAAATGTATAATATTGTTTAAACAATTTGGAGTAGCAAAAGTAATGGGTCAACAATAATGGTCATGCCGAAAATACCTCACCTTCAAAATTAAGAGAACAAGTCTTCATGATGAGTTAGGAGGATACACCAACTTTGCTTAGCTAAAATTGCTTAATTAAATCTCTCCATTTAATCTAATGCATTTGTTGTTTGTCAATTGAGTCATCCCATTAAAATTGAGCACATAAGGGGAGGAGGTATGTTGGAATGAGTTGAAGACATTTTAATGAATATCTCCTTCCCTTTGGCCAAAAAAACCTTGGACAATCTTTTGACAAATTATATTTTGAATTTATCTAAATTACACTTTTTCATTGCATAAAAAAAGATGGGGATCCCCAAATAAAAAAACATAATCTCTATTACAAAAACACGGACCATCTTATTTATTACTATCTCCTTCCCGTTTTAAGTGGTTCGTATTCCTTTTTGGATTGTTTCACTCTAAGTAGCTCATCCACATAAATGAAACATTTTTACATACAAAAATAGCTCGACTTCCGTGAACCACACTACTTTACATATAAAATACAACTCTCATTAATTTACATGCCCAAAATCAATGGACCACATAGAGTGAGACATATATGAAATATTATTTAGGAAGATATGTGGACCATCTAAATATAACTCCTCGATTGAAGTTCAATTAAAGTGAAAAATGGGTGTTAAAATGGATATGCAAATTATACAGCATTTCATTCTCGAGTGAATGCAAGCTGCAACAACAAAATTGAAGAGCATTGTGTGGTACACTGGTGATAGGATACAGCCCAACTACTAGGCCCAAGCATCAGGCCCAATATAAATGGGCCCCGACATTAAGCTCGACCTATGTGAGTTAGGCCCAAGAATTCACAAGTGGAGACGTAGAAGATTCGGATGCATATCTAAAAGAATCCTAATGGGAGAAGACTTCGAATCCTAATGGGAGAAGACTTCGAATCCTAATGGGAGAAGACTTCGAATAGGAGTCAAACTCAATATAATTGTGTATAAATAGAGGCTAGATTAGAGGGAAGAGGGGGGACACACATCGACACTCTTTGTAATCGCTTCTCGCGCTCTCAAATACACATACACTCTCTTGCTCCGTGGACGTAGATCTATTTTAAAGATCGAACCACGTTAATTCCTCGTGTTCTTTACTGCATTTATTTCCCTAACGAAATTAAGATCGATCACTGGCGCCGTCTGTGGGAAACGAAATTTTGTGTTTTCGATCTATTTCTCAGGTAAGAATTAGAACAACGATGAATACGAGAAGCATTACATCCAGGGACGCCGCCGGCAACAATAGCAACAACGACGGCCGGACACGCCGAGATCGGCCAGGCAAAAGCCCAGTCAGAGAGCTGACCCCCGAAGGGCTCGCTCAAAGCCTCGACGAGCAAGATCGTCCAAATACAAGGAGATCGTCAAGTACGAGCCCCGTAAAGATCGGAGCTGTGGCACATAGCAGATCGGTTCGCCAAGGCGGACGTGGCGGACAGAAGAAAGCGCGAAGCGAAAGGGTAGAACCCTCCGACAAAAGGAAGAAAGAGGATGATCGAGGAGATCGATCAGTAATCCCGACAGAAATCAAAGAG
The DNA here is from genome assembly GCA_036937905.1 of Salvia rosmarinus. Lineage (NCBI taxonomy): Eukaryota > Viridiplantae > Streptophyta > Magnoliopsida > Lamiales > Lamiaceae > Salvia > Salvia rosmarinus. Next base: position 2,716,804 of record CM072818.1, on the reverse strand, counting down.
AAGAGAGACCTCACCTATATTAGAGAAGCACGGTACAAAGTAGCTCGGTATTATAACCAGCGTGCCAAATTCCGACAATTCCAAATAGGCGACCTCGTACTTCGGAGTTGAGGTACTTTTCTTTTGTTACGTCGTTTCTCATTAATAAAATCTTTTTCTTTACGTACTTTGGAGTTGAGTCTTGCATATTTCATTTGTCACTTATGCATACTGCATCTCCCCCAATATACAATACCCTCTACGGAGGATGAACAATACCCTCTACGGAGGATGAACAATACCCTCTACGGAGGATGAACTATACCCTCTTCGGAGGACGAACTATACCCTCTTCGGAGGATGAACTATACCCTCTTCGGAGGACGAATCATACCCTCTAAGGAGGAGAACCCTCTACGGAGGAGAACCATACCCTCTAAGGAGGAGAACCCTCTAAAGAGGAAAACTAAACGCGCGTAAAGGGGACCACCCCTCCCGATGAACTTGGCAAAAACAGAACCCCTACCCGTGCGAGCGGATACCTTCGTTTATTTGAAGACGAGAACTCTACGAGGACTAACTACCCGACGAGAACGGATACCTTCGTTTATTTCAAGACGAAACTCTCACGAGGACTAACTACCTTCGTACGAGAACGGATACCTTCGTTTATCTCGAAGACGGAACTCTCTACGAGGACGAACTACCTTCGTACGAGAACGGATACCTTCGTTTATTTCGAAGACGGAACTCTCTACGAGGACGAACTACCTTCGTACGAGAACGGATACCTTCATTTATTTCGAAGACGGAACTCTCTACGAGGATGAACTACCTTCGTACGAGAACGGATACCTTCGTTTATTTCGAAGACGGAACTCTCTACGAGGACGAACTACCTTCGTACGAGAACGGATACCTTCGTTTATTTCGAAGACGGAACTCTCTACGAGGACGAACTACCTTCGTACGAGAACGGATACCTTCGTTTATTTCGAAGATGGAACTCTCTACGAGGACGAACTACCTTCGTACAAGAACGGATACCTTCGTTTATTTCGAAGACGGAACTCTCACGAGGACGAACTACCTTCGATGAGAACGGATACCTTCGTTTATCTCAAGACGGAACTCTCTACGAGGACGAACTACCTTCGTACGAGAACGGATACCTTCGTTTATTTCGAAGACGGAACTCTCTACGAGGACGAACTACCTTCATACGAGGATGGAATACCTTCGTTTATTTCGAGACGGATACCTTCGTACCGTCTTCGCCAACCTCGGTCTTCAACAGGCCGACTTAGGTCTCCTGCGCCACCTTCGCCACCTCGGCCGCCGTCAGAGCCCCGACCTCCTTCTTCGCCGTATCCCGAGCCTTCACCTCGGCCTCGACCTCGGCACGAAGTTACATAAACGCCTCGGTAAGGTGAAGCCAAGCGACAGAAGACTTTGGCATAACGCCTCGTCAGGTGGAGCCAGCCAGAAGACCTCGGCACAACGCCTCGTCAGGTGAAGCCATCCCAAAGACTTCGACATAACACCTCGTCTGGTGAAGTCAGTCAGAGGACCTCGGCATAACGCCTCGACAGGTGAAGCCAGCCAGAAGACCTCGGCACAACGCCTCGTCAGGTGAAACTAGCCAGAAGACCTCGACATAACGCCTCGACAGGTGGAGCCAGCCAGAAGACTTCGGCACAACGTCTCGTCAGGTGGAGCCAACCAGAAGACCTCGGCACAACGTCTCGTCAGGTGAAGCCATCCCAAAGACTTGACATAACACCGTGCGGTGAAGTCGATCAGAGGACCTCGGCATAACGCCCGACGGTGAAGCTACCCGGAAAACCTCGGCACAACGCTCGTCGGTGAAGCCATCCCAAAGACTTCGACATAACACCGTGCGGTGAAGTCGGGCCGAGGACCTCGGCATAACGCCTCGACAGGTGAAGCCAGCCAGAAGACCTCGGCATAACGCCTCGTCAGGTGAAACTAGCCAGAAGACCTCGGCACAACGCCTCGTCAGGTGAAGCCATCCCAAAGACTTCGACATAACACCTCGTCTGGTGAAGTCAGTCAGAAGACCTCGACATAACGCCTCGACAGGTGGAGCCATCCAAAAGACCTCGGCACAACACCTCGACAGGTGGAGCCAGCCAGAAGACCTCGGCACAACGCCTCGACAGGTGGAGCCAGCCAGAAGACCTCGACACAACGCCTCGTCAGGTGGAGCCAGCCAGAAGACTTCGGCACAACGCCTCGTTAGGTGGAGCCAACCAGAAGACCTCGGCATAACGTCTCGTCAGGTGAAACCAAGTCCTAAGAACTCGGCAAAACGCCTCGACAGGTGAAGTCAAGCACGAAGACTTCGACATAACACCTCGTCAGGTGAAGCCAGTGATATACGACTTCGGAAGCATCAACAACACCAAGCCGAGTCAAGATAGAAGGACAGCAACAGGATCGATCGCGTTCCACTTCGTCATAAACGACCTCTGGTGAATTACAACTCCCAAACCCATCACGACCTCGCTTCTGCGTCTTTTTGGGGGGGAGGATGTGATAGGATACGGCCCAACTATCAGGCCCAAGCATCAGGCCCAATACAAGTAAGCCTGACATTAAGCTCGGCCCAGACAAGTTCGGCCCAAGAAGGCTCCTAAACCAGTGGGAACGCAGAAGATTCGGCCATATCTAAAAGAATCCTAATGGGAGAAGACTTCGAATCCTATTGGGAGAAGACTTCGAATCCTAATGGGAGAAGACTTCGAATTGGAGTCAAACTCAATATAATTGTGTATAAATAGAGGCTAGATTAGAGGGAAGAGGGGGGACACTAAGATCGATCAATGGCGCCGTCTTCACCTCCACCTCGGCCCTCCAACGGCCGACCTCGGCCTTCGCCACCTCGGTCGCCGTCAGAGCCCCGGCCTCCCTCTTTGCCGCATCCCGAGCTTTCACCTCGGCCGTGGCCACCTCGTTGACGAGGAGGGTCTTCCTCCTCCTCCAAACCCCTCGCGACGCGGGCCACCTGGTGGAACTGAACGACGACGTCATGAAGGAAGTCCGTCAGTTGGGTGGACGTCCTCACATAGCCCAGCTTGCCTTCCAAGTGAAGGACAACGACCTCTTTTGCTTCGAGAGTTCGACCTCGACACGAGACAATGTCAGAACACTGTCCCCCTCCATCACGACCTCACTTCTACGTCTTTTTGGGGGAGGGGGATGTGATAGGATACGGCCCAACTACTAGGCCCAAGCATCAGGCCCAATATAAATGGGCCCCGATATTAAGCTCGGCCTTTGTGAGTTAGGCCTAAGAATTCACAAGTGGAGACGTAGAAGATTCGGATGCATATCTAAAAGAATCCTAATGGGAGAAGACTTCGAATCCTAATGGGAGAAGACTTCGAATATGAGTCAAACTCAATATAATTGTGTATAAATAGAGGCTAGATTAGAGGGAAGAGGGGGGACACACATCGACACTCTTTGTAATCGCTTCTCGCGCTCTCAAATACACATACACTCTCTTGCTCCGTGGACGTAGATCTATTTTAAAGATCGAACCACGTTAATTCCTCGTGTTCTTTACTGCATTTATTTCCCTAACGAAATTAAGATCGATCAACTGGATAATTGCAAAATTGTGTGGAAACATCACTGAAAAATGTTAGGCGCCGCAAAGTTTGATTCATGATTCATCCACAAAATAAGCCTCTTTAATACCTGAGAACGCAAGGGATAGCTTTGTATTTGTATATATGCTTTCCTTTCTACAAACAAGACGCTTGAAAGTTGAATGTTCTTTACTTCTATTTTCTCCACAAAACAATATTCCTTACCTCATACTCTACATTGTTCCTTTTTTCTCAGTGTACCTCCTTATCTGAAAAATAATAAAAATATTAATAGATACCTATTTTACTCCTATTGCCCAAAAAACCTAATAATATAATAATTTATATAGCCCCCTAGAAATTAAAGGGAAAACAACAAGATAGAAACTTCAACACTGCTACAAGATTTCATCGTATATGTTTTCTATTTCATGTTTATTCCAACTTCATCCTTTTTTTTTTAGGGACAAACTTCATCTTTGGTTGTTACATGTTTGTGGTTTAACATCCATAAACTTTTGTGGTACATAACTGGATGAGTAAATGTGATAAACTTTTCTATTTTTTCTTTTCTAAACTTTTGTGGTCTTTTGTTCTTTATTTTTGGGGTAGGAAATGCATCCATAAAAGAATATTTGTTACGTTACGTGAGCCCGTTTTCCTGTCTTTTGGTTGACAAATTGGTACATAACTGGGTGAGTAAATGTGATAATGGACTTGAGAATCCCCTATTCCCTTCCCAGCTCTGAAAATAGTGATGGGAAAAAAAAAAGAAAAAAGTCACTGCTATGTATCTTGTGTTAATTTTTTTCCTATTGGGATGGTCTCTTCTCCGTTCATGCAAGAGAATGTATGTCCAAAGGTTGTGGCTGTCTCTCCTTTTTAATGTCGTGTAGTTACGGTTTATGACCTTCTGTATCTGGATAAGCGTTGACATCTCCATAAACATAAGTTACCTAAAATTGCTCAAGCCAGAAATGCCTCTTTTAATATATCAAGATATTTTTTTCATTAGGGTAAGCTTCTAAAGAGTGTTAATCGTTGACTTAAATTACCTTGCAAAAAAATGTGTAATAACTTTCTAGTTGTTGGCTTTGTCTGAGTATGTTTTGGTGCTTATATGGTTATTTCTTAACTCTGTACATACCTTTTCCATCAGGTGGATGCGCTGACAACAAAGCGTGGTAAAGAAGCGACTCCTGAACCAGGTTAGTAAATAGGGCTCGCTGCAAGTTTTGCTGTGTGTTTTTGTCTTCTTCCAACATTAGATGGAAGAAGCTTCTGTGATTGCTGTAGAAGATAAACGATCATCGGTGGATAGAAGTAGTAGCGTATCATCGACGATCAAAGATGCACATTAATTTGACGAGAGCGTTGGACAAAATCTTGCCATCTGTGTCGGACGAGGTGCTACAATTGCTTTTTTTAGTGCATATTGTGCCATGTAATTCGAATTTAAGACATTTGACTTATGAATATTCACTTCATTTTTAGGCATCATTTTATTGTTAAAATCTGTTTTCCTGTCCACTATTGAATCTGATTTATTTAATTAAATAGAATCTTTAGTTCCTCACCAGAATCTGTAATTCCACTATTAATATGCGCTAGAAAAGCTTTTAAACTTTATTATTGTTAGAATATGACTTTGCATTGAAACTTATAGTTTAACAATAAAAACTTTAATTTGTGAAACAAAGTTAGAAAAAAATCTCAACCTTTTTTATTTAATTAATTAATTATTGGTTTTTCTTGCTAAAAAAATTGGTATTTATTTTGATACATTGTGAATTAATTTAAATATATGGTTTTATAGTGATATTACATTTATTATCTAAATCTATGACAATATTTGCCACTACACTTCGTTTAGTTACCATTAAATTTGATCGAATTCCATATATAAGATAAACATATAAACTGATATTTCATTTGGTACTTTGAACCGACAATCATGAGAAATGTCATTCCATTCTTATCATTACTTCATTCCGAAATTCATTTTATTCTATAGCACACACCATTAAACACACCAGTGAACCACTCGCACAAGCTAAAAACCTATTTATTTCACTCTCTTACAGAAACCAAATAACATTTCCTACACTATTGTCTCCTTACTCGATTCCTCAGTGCTCGTCTTGCAATCTCTGGCATTGAACATCTCTTCAACAACCTCTTCTACTTTGCCAAAATATTTCTTTCTGAAGCTTCTGCAGAAAATAAGTAGCCAGACAATGCATCAAATAATTATTTCTAAATATAAGTAACCAAAGAATCTCTCATTCAACTTCGAAGCCGATTTTTCACGATCTTCATGACAGAAAATACTTTTTCCACAGTTGCAGTAGTTACAGGTAAAATAAGTGCAAGTTTGATAAATTTATGCACCAATGGATACACAAAAACTTTATCTTCACTATTTCTTTGACAAGATTTCCTATCCTTTTCAAATTGGCAAAGTCTTTGCTAGAATGCACATTAGTAAAATATTTTGAAGTTGGTTATCTAGAGTTATTATCTCAACTAAAGAAAAATCAGTTGAAATATAAACCTTAAATTAGTAAAATAAAGAAAAAATAAATTAAAGAAGATAAATGTGATTTACCTTGGACTTGGGATATAAAGAATCGAAGCCCAAAAGACAAAAAATTGCAAGGATGGAGAAGCAGTGCAGTCTGTGTGATAAAATATAAAAGATACAATGCTTATGATAAAAAATTACATTTAGTGCTTCACTAATATACCTACTAATAATAGAAAATATCATTCATTTCAAAATTCATTTAATTTATTTCACTCTTTTATATATTGAAACTAATTAGCAATACCAACATTACTGTCTCCTGACTCCATTCCTCAGTGTTCTTCTTGCACGTCTTCTTCTCTTGTCTCTGGCTTCAAAAATCTCTTCAACAACCTCTTCTATTTTGCCGAAGTATTTCACTCTAAAGCTTCGACAGAATAAAAGTAGCCACACAAAGCTTCCTAAGCCCACAACATATCCAAGTGCAGTGGATACGTATTCCCACTTAATCTCCCTCTTCTCTTCCACATTTTCATGATCCGGTGGTGATACATCATTGACATCTGTATGATTGCAGCTTATGTTGAGATTGAAACCGCACAATCCTGGATTTCCTTTGAAGGAATCAGCTGAAAATGTTTGCAACTGACGGCCATCTGGGATCATTCCGACCAGCTTATTGTAGGACAGATTCAAGACTGAAAGGAATGTGAGCCCTGCAAGCTCCATGGGGATCGCCCCTGATAGCTGGTTTCGAGAGAGGTCGAGTGATTCGAGCCCCTTCAACTCACCAAATGACTTTGGGATACTTCCATTCAAGGCATTGTGGGAGAAGTTGAGAGCATAAAGTGAGTGAAGATCACCAATTGTATTTGGTATCTCTCCTTGGAAATTATTGCAAGAGAAATCAATGGCATTAAACTCGGGCCAAATCTTTAGAAGCTTTTGCTCTTGTCCTTTCATGGTTAATGTAACCACATACTCAGTCGACACTACACTCGGCATTCCATTCGTCAAATAATTATATCCTATTGGCTTGTAATCTCGTCTTCCATAAATCTCACTCGGCTTGTAATCTCGTCTTCCATAAATCTCACTCTGTAGCCCATTTCTCATTTTCGTCCAACTAGAGAAGTTAAACGATTTGAGACTTCCACTGAAATTATTTAAAGATATATCTACAATTTGAAGATTTGGCCAACTGTTGTGACATCTCACTTCTCCATGGAATCTATTGGAGTGCAAAACAAGAACACGCAACTCCGGTGATGATAGCATGCATGGGAAAGTGTCGTTGATGATGTTGTTCCCGACATTCATTAACTGCAACGAGTTGCAACGTCCGAGGGACTTTGGAATTTTCCCTTCTAAATTGTTGTTGTTCAGATCAAAATATTGCAGTCTACAATTGGGAGAAATTTTATTTGGAATGCGACCAGTGATGTTGTTTCGCCCTAGATTCAAAACCTGAAGACTCGTAGTATCAAGTAGGCATGGTGGAATACTGCCACTCAATTTATTGAGAGACAAGTCAAGAATACTGAGGTCTGTGGCACTGCAAAGGGAGGTTGGAATTGATCCATTAAAACTGTTATTAGCAAGGAACAAGAATCGAACATTGGCGTTAGGCGAAATTTGCAGTTTTTCCCTCAGCTGGTTAGACCGCAAGTCCAGTATTTCAAGAGAAGCAAGGATATGGTAAGGCTTTTGCATATCTGTGAAAAGATTATAAGAAAGGTTCAAATTCCAAAGTTCTTTTCCCCAAATCCAACTAGGTATCTCCCCAGCAATCCGATTATTTGAGAGGTCCAGATCTATTAAATCATAATGTTTTATGAAATGAGGAAAATCAGACATGTTACATGAAGCTAGGCTCAACCCTATTAGCTGGGGATGTCCATATGTACTTGAATTAATGTCGCCCACATCTACTGACAACTTGTTATTGGATAGATCAAGGATCCTGAGACTGGTAAAGCTTTGGATCTTGTCTAGTTGAAAAGTGCCATTGAACAAATTATCAGAAAGGGACAGAATATCGAGGCTCTGAAGCTGGAAGAAAGAGTCGGGAATAGGCCCTTCCAATCGATTACCACTCAAACCTAAATAAACAATGGTGGAGACATTTACAATGTGAAATTCTTCAACTTGCCCTGAAAATCGATTTTCGGCAAGCCGAAGTGTCTGCAATGAAGGGAGGCCAAAGAGAGTATGGGGTATGTAACCAGTGAATGAATTATACCTCAAATTTAAATCAACAAGATTGGAAAAACCTTCAAACAGCGCAGAAGAAAGTGGGCCTGTGAACAAGTTATTTGACAAGTCAACCTCACTTAGTTGGGTTAGGTTAGCAAAGGTGGATGGAATTGATCCTGTGAATTGGCAGAAAGACAGATCAATCACCTCTAAAGTTTTGAGATTGCTAATTGAACTTGGAATCAACCCTGAGAAGTTGGTGTCACTCAGCACTATAGACTTAAGAGATCCAATTTGAGTAAATGGCAGAATGCTTCCACTGAGTTGGTCATTTTCTGATAAATCAAGATATTGCAAAGTAGGTATGTGGAAGATCATATTAGGAAAAGAACCATTCAAACTGCATCCAGCAAGACTCAAGGTGGTCAAATTTGGAAAATTTGGGAACAAGTCTGGAACTACTGCTGAAAGATTGTTTCCATCTAATCGAAGAATAGAAAGGGAACGGAGTTGCCAAAAGGACCTAGACAGAGGGCCAGACAGAAAACAATCACTCAAGCTCAATATGGTGAGGTTTGGTAAATATGATGATATAATGTGGCTCCATTTTCTCCTTTCATCAAAGGAAGTAATATCAACACCATCAAGAAGGAGCTCTCTAAGCCCTGTAAGATTTTTGGCAAGCATCTCCAAGTTTGGGTACTCAAGACTTAGATCATTTTCATCAAATTGTCTGGATATATCGAGACTAACCAATCTTCTCAAGGACAATATTTCAGCAGGAACCTGCCCACCAAAATAAACACATGACAAATTCAAGTGTGTCAAATAGGCGAGACTATGAATACCTTTTGGAATGTGAGTGTAGTTGAAGTAATTATAGGCCAGGTTAAGTTTCTCCAAATATTGAAGTCCGAACAGACTCGACGAATCCCCAATTCCACCTTCAATTGACTCATCCTCGAGCTGCAAACTTACAACGTAGCCAGCAGCATCACATTCGACACCGTACCACTTGCAGCACTCATCCCTTTCATTCCATTGCACCAGTCTTATTGAATAAGAAGAATTGAAGATCAACTCATTCTTCAGTTGAAGCAACAACGTTTGCTGATGGTGAAGACATCGGGTATAAGAGTAAGTAGGGAAAATGAAGGAGAAAAGTATAGAAGTGATTATCAAGAGCAACTTTGGAAGCATTGTGAAGAAGATATTGATGATTGTGTTATGTACAAACTTGAAGATATGTGGCTTTAAATAGACACTACAAAGACTTGAGGATTACGAAAAAAAAACTCATTTAAATTCCACAAGTAGTCCTATATGATTAGGATTTGGAGAGAACTATAGATTGACGCAGAGTTGACTTGAGGTCTCCCAAGTCCCAAGTCCACAAGTACTCATTTAAATTGCCGTGTGAAAGACTTCGCCGTGCCGTTTGTGTTAAGAGAAGCCGTGTGATTCCCGAAGATGGTCTCCACCTATTAGTTGGTCTCCACCATTTTCGTTTTTTAGATTTGAATTGGTCTCCACCTATTAGTTGTAAATAAGACAACACTCATTTTATTTTATTTGATTGCTGAAAGACTTGCGGTGACTTGAGGTCTTCTCCATTAGTCATGTGTCGTGTGATAAACGAGGATGACTTTAATTATTTGCAATTTATCATGTAAGCTGATGTAGAATGATTTAGATAGAATAGATTTTTTTCTATTTTTACTATAGCTAATGGATTATGTATCCTTAGTCCAAATTGTATGGGCTATATATTGTCCCGGCCCCAATTGTGTAGCAATTTTCTATATTTACAAATATCCACATTCATATCTAATACTCTTTATTCATATCAGATATTCATAAAACATGACTCTTTTGGGGTAAATATGATTCATATTTTTTTTAAAAAAAACATCCTATACTTTTAATAATGACAGATTAATTCATACTTATATCAAAAGGGCTTTGTTTTCCAAAATTTGGTTTGTCTATATATCCCTTACAAAATTCTGACGGATTTGCATTTTTCTCGTACCATTTGATTAAATAATCAATCCAAATTTATCGTGATAGATTATCATCTAAATGAATGATTGAGTCATGAGTTAAGTTATTCATCACGAACTTAATCATACAAATCAAACATGTGATGTGGTAGGATTATTTTATCAATTAAGGCTTATCAATCGAACTAAACACCATCTCATCACGGTTTAATCATGCAAACCAGACATGTGATAGAGTACGATTATTTTATCAATCAAACTAAATACTATCCCATCAAATGCTTAATCATGCAAACCGAACATATGATTATTTTACCTATCAATCAAGATTTATCAATTAAATCAAACACCCTCATAGGGGTTTACTTTGAAGGATAGGATGGATAGATAAAAATACTCTAAGCTAATCTACAATTTATTTTGATGAATAATTAATTTTGAATTTCTTTGACCATCTTATCATTCAAATACTTAATCCTATGTTTTATCAATCTATCGTTTCACTCAAAGTAAATGTTCCATAATTAAGTATTTGAAGTATTAGATATCAAACAAACTCAAAATTGTTCAATTCATCGAAAAATATATAGTGGATTAACTTATATTATTTTTAAAAAAATATAAGAAAATTTCACAATTTTTACGGTGAATATAAAAAATGTTTCAACATTTCAAAAGTAATAATTTTGTCCGCCAACATTTTATAATTATAACAAAAATTCCCCAACCACATTTTTCAGCACAAAAGAATTATCGCCCCTTTTAGATCCTTTAGAAATTCTTTTTGCCCAAAAATACCAATTTATGGTTGAGTAGAGGCTAACTGTTGATTAAAACTCAAACGACGTCATGTTATGACCCATTAAAATATCCACAGAAGTGGATATTTTAATGGGTCATAACATCCGTAACAATGCTTTAAACCACAATATCTCGCTCCAATTGTATATTTTCATTATTTCCCTCAACCCATATTGCTGCAACTTGATCTGCATGCAGAGAATTGTATACTCGTTGATCTAAGTTGACATCTTTTGAAATATGAAGTTGAACATTATCCATTGACAGATAGTCTTTCAACCTTCGAAAGAACTTTGCATATGGATTCACCTCCAAAATTTTCATCAGCATCTTCACAATTGCTTTTGATTTTGCATTATGTTCATTCTGTCCTCAACTTCACTTTGTGTCTCATAAAAGTATAGTTGAAAAAAACCAAGAGTTGTATTTTATGGAGTCAATCCCAGAAGATCGTCATAAACCATTCCTTGTGCTCGAAAAGAATATACTCCTCGTCTTGCAAATGCGAGTTTTTATTTTATCCAATTGTACGCCAAGTGAAGTAAATGAGAATATGCTATTGTATGCATGAATATTACTTCGAAAATTAATAGCTTCTTCTGATTGCAGCTTATTAGGAACTTCAGAAAATGCAAATTTAATTTTTCCATTATCACCACAAAAAGTAGGAGGTTCATATTCAAATCTTCTAGCACCACAATGAATGCAATCAGCTACCTTTTTTAATTCATGTAGAAATGAACTAAATAGATAAACAATATAATTAAATCAAATATACATGGTTTATTAAATATATTATTTTAAAAGTATGTATTACTTACTATTCAAATTACTTGCATTTCGTTTACGTTTCTTTCGCATGTATAGCATTCTTCTTTGTCGATATACCTCATTAGCTGTAATTTATAAACATAAAATATATTAATAAAAATATCTTTATAATTAATTCAAAACACATTACCTGAAGATGAGCTTGATTTGCGCATATTTATTTGTTACATTAAGATAATTTATGTTTTGTAAATTCCATAAGGCCTAGATTATTGAGATTGGGAGAGAACGATCGAACTATATATATATATATATATATATATATATATATATATATATATTAAGTCTCACATTAAAAATAGTTCTTATTTGATCTTATTTGAACCCTCCTACATATATATAGGGTGTGGATCAAATGAGAACTACATAATTTTGAAAACTCTGCGAACTATGCATAAGACGGTAAAGATAATGCACATAACTGTATAAAGTTGTACACAACGAAAACTTTCTAAAATTATTTTGTTATGCAATAATTTTAGAATATTTTTGTTGTGTACAACTTTATAGATTTTATTCATCAATTTTATACATATGTACATAGTTCTCAAGTTTTCAAAAAGATGAGTTCTCAGTGGAAATTACTCCCTTCGTCCCACCCAAGATGACCTTAATTCCATTTTGGGTTGTCCCATCCAAGATGGTCTGATTTCTTTTTAGGAAATAATTATCTCTTCAAAAGTTGTGGGTCCTACTTACTTTTTATCACTTTAATCACTTTATTCTTTCTCCTAAATAACCGTACCGAAAAGAAATGAATCGTCTTGAACGGGACGAAGAGAGTACTATTTTATTTTATTTTATTTTATTTTATTGCTGGAAGACTTGCGCTGACTTGAGGTCTTCTCCATTAGTCATCCGGAATTATCGCCCACCTAATATTGTTTCCTTTTTCTTCAAACTTTTTTCTCTGTCAAAGTAGAAAAACGAGGATGACTTGATATATTTCATACTTCAATTATTTACAATTTATCATGCAAATTTTTATATATGTTTTTTGATTTTGTTTGTGCTTTACTTGTTAATTATTACTCTCTCCATCCATCAAATGCGTTCATTTAATTCCATTTGGTCCGTCCACAAAAAATGTTCATTTTTCTTTTTTAGAAACACCAACTTCACATTTTTATCCTAAATTCGAATAAAGCGGCTTCGATTTTTTCCTCCACCGCAATCTGGGCTGCAATGATACGGCTTTCCGCAGAATTCTATATATATCTATGAGATCGAGTATGGAATTCTGTACTATCCACTTATTTACAAAAAAAATACTCATGACCCATCTTTTTACACCCACACCCATTAATATATTCATTTGTTATCCCTATGACTCACCTTTTTACCTCCATTTACTTTACATTGATTACAATTTATTAAAATCTGTGCCACTAAAATCAAGGAACGAATTTGGTGGACGAGAGAGTAATAATCAAGGAAATCACCATTTTATTTATTTGATTGCCGGAAGACTTGCGGTGACTTGAGGTCTTCTCCATTAGTCATCCGGAATTATTGCCCACCTAATATTGTTTCCTTTTCTTCAAACTTTTTTCTTTGTCAAAGTAGAAAAACTTTAAAATGTCATGTGCCGTGTGATAAACGAGGATGACTTGAGGTATTTCATACTTTAATTATTTGCAATTTATCATGTAAGCTGATGTAGAATGATTTAGATAGAATTAATATTTTAAAATAAGAAATATAAAATTTCTACTTTTACTATAGCTAATGGATTATGTTCCCTTAGTCCAAATTGTATGGGCTATTGTCCCCCAATTATGTAGCAACTTTCTATATTTACAAATATCCATATTCATATCTAATACTCCTTTTTATATAAGATATTCATAAAACATGACTCGTTTGGGGTAAATATGATTTATATTTTTTTTTTTCAAAAACATCCTATACTTTTAATAATGACAGATTAATTCATATTTTTATCAAAAGAGCTTTGTTTTCCAAAATTTGGTTTGTCTATTTATCCCTTACAAATTCTGACATATTTGCATTTTCTCTTACCATTTGATTAAATAATCAATCCAAATTTATCGTGATAAATTATCATTTAAATGAATGATTGAATCGCGATTCATCACGAACTTAATCATACATATCAAAACATGTGATGGGGTAGGATTATTTAATCAGTTAAGGCTTATCAATCGAACTAAACATCATCTCATCACGGTTTAATCATAAAAACCAGACATGTGATAGAGTACGATTATTTTATCAATCATGTGTTATCAATCAAATTAAACACTATCCCATCAAATGCTTAATCATGCAAACCGAACATATGATAAAATATGATTATTTTATCTATCAATCAAGATTTATCAATTAAATCAAACACCTGCATAGGGGTTTACTTTGAAGGATAGGATGGGTAGATAAAAGTATTCTAAGCTAATCTACAATTTATTTTGATGAATAATTAATTTTGAATTTATTTGATCATCTTATCATTCAAATACTTAATCCTATGATTTATCAATCTATCATTTCACTCAAAGTAAATGTCCCATAATTAAGTATTTGAAGTATGAGATTATCAAACAAACTCAAAATTGTTCAATTCATCAAAAAATATATATAGTGGATTAACTTATATTATTTTTAAAAAAATATAAGAAAATTTTACAATTTTTACGGTGAATATAAATAATGTTTCAACATTTCAAAAGTAATAATTTTGTCCGCCAACATTTTATAATTGTAAAAAAATTCCCCAACCACATTTTTCAGCACAAAAGAATTATCGCCCCTTTTAGATCCTTTAGACATTTTTTTTGCCCAAAAATACCAATTTAGGGTTGAGTAGAGGCTAACTGTTGATTAAAACTCAAACGACGTCATGTTTTATTGTTGAGGATTTTTTAGGATTTATGTAAAGAATGATGTCAATCGGCCTCATTTGGCAACTGGACAACTCCACACCAACCTTGAGCATAACATGTAGATGTTCATGTGTTGTGTGTTACAATTATAAAGTATTGGGTAAAAAAGTTTTTATCTTTGAAACATTGGGACATTTTTTATTTATTTGATATTTTCCCAATCTAACCAGGATCTTAGTTTGAGATTGTTAGTAATGTAAACTTCTTTTTCAAGAATAACAACTCAAGTAAAGATAGTTTTGGTAAAAGTATAATTAGGATTGTGCATCGGTCAATTGAACCTACCAATCAAAAAATATCAAATCGATCAACCGATCGTCTGGTTTTCGGTCGGTCGATGGAACCGACCGAACCTACGAAATTCGAGAGGTTGCCACTTCAGTAGGCACGTGACAAAATCAAGAAAGAGAGATCTAGAGAGAGGTAGAAATGGGGGTAAAAACCAGTAAATTAAGAGAGGCTATAAGATCTAAGAATATGGTAATAATTAAAAAAGACAAAAGTTGGAGCTTTTTATTCTCACGATCTGTGTCTGTGTCTGGGCAGTGCATCAATTTTTTTGGGTACCCAACTCTAAATTGTGATGCAGAGAAGAACATGTGCATTTATCCTAAAACGAAAGATCATTCTTGAAGCAATAAAAATTCAGAGAAAATAAATTCCTGCAATTAGCATTGTAAATGGTAAAAAAAGTGAATGCAGAGTGGCTCTTTTCCTCAGGAAAAAACCTCAATCATCCAAATCACCATTCGGATAAAGGTATAAAAGTTGTACATGCATTTTATATTCTAATTTGAGGTTCTCTCTTTGAGGTGCACCAGACGCGGTTTCTGCGGCGGAGGCACGGCTTCCGTGTTGGGCTGAAGGCTTCGCTGCGGCAAGGAGGCGAGAACGGGCAAAGATGGGAGAGCAGAGAGAGAGGGAGATGAGATGATTAGCAGCGGGGATTGGAGAGCACGCAGAGAGAGCACAGAGATGAGATGAGTATCATAGGAGATGTGGCGTTGAAATAGAAAGAATCAATATAGGTTTTCCTAAGCCCTTACAATTAAAATAATAATATAAAATATTTAAAAAATTATAATTAATCGGCTGGTCGGTTTTTATGACGCTGGGGCATAAGTATGAAGTGATCGCCGGTGCTGAGGCAGGGACAATGAGCGGCTTCAATTAAGGCTTCAAAACGGAGGGGTACATGAATGAATTGAAACGCATCGGAATGAGAGGGATTTCGAGAATATATTGGTATGAGACTACATATTCGATGAGAGCTTAAAAGGATTTGATATGTGATACTCATACCAACAAGATGCATTTTCTTTTTGGAAGTCCATCTCAACTTTAAAGTTAAACGTACGTGGTGTGGGATGAGTGATCTCCTAAAATATTTTTTAGGTTCGGCATGATTCTGGGCCAGAACGAACTCCTTGTGGCTTGTTCAGGAAAAAAAAAACATGAGAAGAGAGAGAAATTTAGTATGAGAGCGATAGCCGTTGGAAGAGAATTTATTTTTTTCCGATAAAGACACTATTTTTTCTCAAAAAGAAAAGAAAAGAATATTTGTTGGTTTAAGTTTTTCTTTTCTAAACTTTTGTGGTCTTTTTTTTTGTTCTTTATTTTTGGGGTAGGAAATGCATCCATAAAAGAATATTTGTTACGTTACCTGAGCCCGTTTTCCGGTCTTTTGGTTGACAAATTGGTATATAACTGGATGAGGAAATGTGATACTGAAAATAGTGATGGGAAAAAAAAGACAAAAGTCACTGCTATATATCTTGTGTTCATGCAAGAGAGTGTATGTCCAAAGGCTGTGGTTACGGTTTATGACCTTCTGTATCTGGATAAGCTTTGACATCTCCACAAACATAAGTTACCAAAAATTGCTCAAGCCAGAAATGCCTCTTTTAATATATCAAGACATTTTTTTTCATTAGGGTAAGCTTCTAAAGAGTGTTGATCGTTGACTTAAATTGCCTTGCAAAAAAATGTGTAATAACTTTCTAGTTGTTGGCTTTGTCTGAGTATTTTTTGTGGTGCTTGGATGGTTATTTCTTATCTCTGTACCATCAGGTGGATGGGTAGTTTGTTGATTATTAAACTCAATTATAAAAAGAAAAAAGAAAGTCAAAAACTTCATGGCTAAGAAAAGCCTACAATATTTCTACGTCACTAATGCATATGGCGGTGGAATGAATGGTTCAAATTCAAAATTTTGTTGGCTAAAGAAAATCCACAAAGCTTCTACATCACCTATGAATTGGCGGTGGAATTATGGCCAACAAATCATGAAATGTTCAAGAGAGAAAGAGACGTGAACAAATTGATGATTGCTAAGTAAAAGTCGGTCACTACCAACTTTATAGTCTATAAATAGGATACAATAGTTATGTATTTTATGTATCAAAAATTAGAAAGAAAAATAGAGAGTGTAAGAGATAGAAAGAGCCGAAGCTCTTGTTCTTGTGAGGAAGAAACTTTTGTTGTGCCGTAGCACGTGTGTTGTAATATTTCCGAGTTTTAGTGTGATATAAAATTATCATATATTCCTTGTTTTCTTTTGTAAGCTTATATTTTAGTGTCGAAACACCCAACAAAAGTGGTATCAGAGCTATTCGATTCTACATATGGCGTCAACGTTGAACATGGTTCAACCCCAAATTCCCAAATTAGAGAAACATAATTATGGGAATTGGAGTATTCAAATGAGAGTCTGGTTGCAATCACAAGACCTATGGGATATTGTCCAAGATGGATACACTGAACCTGAGTCCAAAGAAGCTGAAGATGCATTGACCAACAACCAGAAGAATAACCTCAAAGACGCAAGAAAACGAGACAAGAAGGCTTTGTTCAATATCTATCAAGGTATTGACGAAACCACATTCGAGAAAGTTAGTACATCCACCACGTCAAAACAAGCCTGGGAGATTCTAAAGAATTCTTACACTGGTGTTGATAAGGCAATACGAGTTCGACTCCAAATCCTACGTGGCGAGTTTGAAAGTCTGACCATGTCTGAAACAGAAAATATTTCAGATTATTTCACGAGAACTTTGGTTATTGTGAACCAAATGAAAAGACAAGGGGAGAATATTGAAGATGTTCGTGTTATTGAGAAAATTCTTCGTTCCTTGACATCCAAATTCGAGCACGTCGTTGCGGCTATCGAAGAATCCAAGGATCTTAATACCATGTCCATCGACCAGTTGCAGAGCAGCTTGGAGGTTCACGAGCAGCGCATGAAGAAGAAAACCACCGTTTCTCTTGAGCATGCACTAGAAGCAAAGATGTCATTCAAAGACAAGAAATTTGAACCATCGACATCTCGTGGTGGATATAACCGAGGTCGAGGTTGAGGCCGAGGTTATCGTAGCAGAGGAGGACGTGGCCAGAATTATCAAATTGAGGGAGGACGCCAAAATTTCATCTACCGAGGTAGAGGTCGAGGCACATATGGTCAGCAAGGACGAGGACGAGGAAAAGGTCCACAAAGAGGCGGTTACTTTCTGATGGAGTCCGATATTGTTGGGCACGTTTTTAGTTTTAATTATTTTCGCAGTCCATTTAAATGTTAGATTAAATAGTATCCTAGTTTAATTAGGTCTCTTATATTAATTAGTTTCATGTTTTGATTAAGATTGACAAGGAAGGGTTCCTGTTTTGATTAGGAATCCTTATTTGACAAGGATTAGGGTTCTTTATTTTTCAGCCTATATAAAGGCTTGTAAGCATACGAAAATATTCAGCTTTTGATTTACGAATATATGTGAGTTTTATTCTCTCTTCATTAGCTCTTCGAATTTCTTGAGATTTGTCAAGTAATTCATTTATCGACGTATCAACGAGACAATCATCCCTCGTTTGTGTGTCATTCATCGTCCCCGAGTTGCTGCGTCAACTATCTAGTTGGGGTATAGGCGAAATACTGTCCTATATCACTTCGAGGGTTAGATTCAGAGGTTTTGGGATATTCCATCTTGTTTGTTCTTCCGTTCGCATGTCGATAGATCCTTCGTACCAACGAGGATCGTATCATTTGGTATCAGAGCTGACCTTCCGCTGGGTCGGTGTCTCATAGGGTTCGCCAGATCGCCGACTGAGGCAGTCGGGTCTTATGGGGTGGGGATGATCGTCCCACATTGCCGCGGAGGCTTATCCGGGTGGATATAAGGTGGATTCCCACATTTGGTATCTTGCGAGGGCTAGTGAATTGAAGTGGGTGAGTCCGTTTGATGTATGTGACGACTTGGATTTGAGGACAAATCCTTCTCAAGAGGACGGGAATGATGGAGTCCGATATTGTTGGGCACGTTTTTAGTTTTAATTATTTTCGCAGTCCATTTAAATGTTAGATTAAATAGTATCCTAGTTTAATTAGGTCTCTTATATTAATTAGTTTCCTGTTTTGATTAGGAATCCTTCTTTGACAAGGATTAGGGTTCTTTATTTTCCTGTTTTGATTAGGAATCCTTATTTGACAAGGATTAGGGTTCTTTATTTTTCAGCCTATATAAAGGCTTGTAAGCATACGAAAATATTCAGCTTTTGATTTACGAATATATGTGAGTTTTATTCTCTCTTCATTAGCTCTTCGAATTTCTTGAGATTTGTCAAGTAATTCATTTATCGACGTATCAACGAGACAATCATCCCTCGTTTGTGTGTCATTCATCGTCCCCGAGTTGCTGTGTCAACTATCTAGTTGGGGTATAGGCGAAATACTGTCCTATATCACTTCGAGGGTTAGATTCAGAGGTTTTGGGATATTCCATCTTGTTCGTTCTTCCGTTCGCGTGTCGATAGATCCTTCGTACCAACGAGGATCGTATCACTTTCAAACCTACCACCAACAGGGATTTGATAAAAGAAATGCCGAGTGCTATAAGTGTCAAGAATTTGGGCATTATAGCTATGAGTGTCCAGGAGCAAGAAATTTCGTGAAAAGTCTGCATGTTAATTATGCTGAAAGAGGAGACGATAATGAGCAGGTAACATCAACTTCTCTTTTTATTCATAAAGGCCTTGAAGGCGATCAGTGCAGCAAGTGGTACTTGGATACCGGAGCTAGTAACCATATATGCGGGAATAAGGAACTCTTCGTAGAGCTAAACGAGGCATCCTACGGGGATGTTACTTTTGGAGATTCCTCAAAAATTGAAGTAAAAGGCAAAGGTAACATTTTGATTAAGTTGAGCAATGGAAATCATGATTTTATATATGACGTCTATTATGTACCTGCCATGAAAAGCAATATTTTGAGTCTTGGTCAATTGCTGGAAAAGGAATTTGATGTTAGTATGAAGAATTCTTATCTTACTATCAATGATGCTCGTGGTAATTTGGTTGCACGTGTGAAGATGTCTAAAAATAGATTATTTGCAATGAATATAAAACATGATATGTTGAAGTGCTTGAAAGCTATTGTTAAAGATGAATCATGGTTATGGCATTTGCGTCTTGGACATTTGAATTTTGGTGGTTTAAAGCTTCTATCCATGAAGAATATGGTAAAAGGTATGCCACATATCGATCATCCTGATGAAGTTTGTGAAGGATGTATACTTGGCAAACATCATAGGCCAAGTTTCTCTAAAGAAATGAGATGGAGAGCATCATGCCCATTGGAGATTGTTCACACAGATGTTTGTGGTCCTTTTAAGCCTGTTTCAACTGGATGTAATCAATACTTTCTAACTTTCATTGATGATTATTCTAGAAAGACTTGGGTGTACTTCTTGACAAGGAAATCTGAGGTGTTTGAAATTTTCAAAGAGTTCAAAACTCTTGTTGAAAGACAAAGTGGATACTATATTAAAGTTCTCAGATCCGACCAAGGTGGTGAGTTCACATCTGATTTGTTCGAGAACTTCTGTAAGGAGCATGGTATCTTCCACCAGCTTACACCTGCATATACACCTCAACTAAATGGCGTTGCAGAAAGAAAAAATCGAAAAATTCTTGACATGGCGAGAAGCATGGTTAAAGGAAAAGATTTACATCGAGAATTCTAGGCTGAAGCTGTAGCAACAGCAATGTACCTGTTGAATCGATGTCCTACCAAAAGTGTTCGTAACATGACACCTGAAGAAGCATGGAGTTCATTTAAGCCTAGTGTTGCACACCTGAGAGTTTTTGGCTGCATTGCCTATGCCAAAATTCCTGAAGCTAGAAGAATCAAGCTTGATGATAAAGGTGAAAAATGCACCTTTGTCGGATATGGTGATCGAACAATGGGTTATAAATTGTATAACCCACTCACAAAGAATGTGATTATAAGTCGTGATGTTGTGTTCGAAGAAGATCAAACATGGAATGGGAGGATAAGAAAACTGAAAGCAGGCCAGAAATTATATCAGATGAGCCAGAAGTTGCACACGAGATTGAAGAACCAGAATCACCAGCATCATCTCCAGGCCCAGGTGGAAGGCCAAGAAGAATACGCAATTTGAGTGATATATATGAAGCTACTGAAGTAGTTGATGAAGTCGAAGAAGAAAATGTGAATCTTATTTGTTTCTATATGGATGTTGATCCCGTGGCTTATGCGGATGCTGCGCAAGATAGGAAATGGAAGATTGCAATGGCCGAAGAGATTAATGCAATTGAGAAAAATGATACTTGGTTGTTGACAAAGCTGCCAGAAGGCCGAAAAGCAATTGGTGTTAAATGGGTTTATAAAACCAAGAAAAATGCCAATGGAGAAGTACAAAGGTACAAGGCAAGGTTAGTGGCGAAAGGATACCGCCAGAAGGCCGGAATCGATTATAGTGAAGTATTTGCTCCTGTTGCTCGTCTTGAGACGATCAGATTGTTTATCTCGCTAGCCGCCCAACACAACTGGAAGATCTATCAGCTTGATGTGAAATCAGCTTTTTTAAATGGTTTTCTTGAGGAAGAAATTTATGTGGAGCAGCCTGAAGGTTATGTGAAACGAGGAGCTGAAGATAAAGTTTACAGATTGAAGAAAGCTTTGTACGGGTTGAAGCAAGCACCACGAGCTTGGAATTCACGAATCAATGAATATTTCCTGAAGGATGGTTTCGTGAAGTGCCCCTATGAACATGCATTGTACCTGAAGAAAGATGCTACAGGTAACATGTTATTTGTTTGCCTCTATGTCGATGATCTGATATTTATTGGAAATTGTGAAGCAATGTTTGATAAATTCAAGAAGAGCATGATCAAGGAGTTTGAGATGACTGATATTGGCTTGATGGCACATTTCCTCGGAATTGAGGTAGTGCAAAGTGAAGATGGGATATTCATTTCGCAAAGCTCTTTTGTGAAACAAATTCTAGAGAAATTTAAAATGGAGTCTTGTAATCCTGTTAATACTCCTGTAGAGATTGGACAGGAATTGAGAAAGCACGATGGCGAAGCTCAAGTGGATCCAAGATATTTTAAAAGCCTGGTTGGAAATCTAAGATATCTTACGTGTACTAGGCCTGATATTCTTTATGGAGTTGGATTAATTAGCAGATATATGGAAACTCCTCCACAATCCCATTTGAATGTTGCAAAGAGGATTCTGCGGTATATTAAAGGCACTCTAAATGATGGAGTATTTTATCCCTCCAATCAAGAAGTTAAGCTCATTGGTTACTCAGATAGTGATTGGGGAAGAGACTTGGATGAAAGAAAAAGCACTACTGGCTACTGCTTTTATATTGGAGATGCCGTCTTTACTTGGTCGTCAAAGAAGCAAGCCATAGTTACACTCTCGACATGCGAGGCTGAATATGTTGCAGCAAGTTCTAGAGTGTGTCATTCTATTTGGTTGAGAAATCTACTGAATTTTCTGGGATTTGCTCAAGAAGGCCCGACGGAGATATATGTTGATAATAAGTCCGCCATAGCACTCGCAAAGAATCCGGTGTTTCACGAAAGAAGCAAGCATATTGATACTCGTTATCATTTCATTCGGGAGCATGTGAGCAAGAATGATGTGGAGA
Organism: Salvia rosmarinus; assembly: GCA_036937905.1. Lineage (NCBI taxonomy): Eukaryota > Viridiplantae > Streptophyta > Magnoliopsida > Lamiales > Lamiaceae > Salvia > Salvia rosmarinus. The sequence continues at coordinate 2,693,995 of CM072818.1, read as the reverse complement.
TGGTTTACTGCAAGTCACAAGACCAAGTTGCAGATATTTTTACGAAGCCGCTGAAACATGATGATTTTAGAAGACTGAAGTTCATACTCGGAATGAAGTCGTTGAAGAATTGAGTTTAAGGGAGGATGTTGATTATTAAACTCAATTATAAAAAGAAAAAAGAAAGTAAAAAACTTCATGGCTAAGAAAAGCCTACAATATTTCTACGTCACTAATGCATATGGCGATGGAATGAATGGTTCAAATTCAAAATTTTGTTGGCTAAAGAAAATCCACAAAGCTTCTACATCACCTATGAATTGGCGGTGGAATTATGGCCAACAAATCATGAAATGTTCAAGAGAGAAAGAGACGTGAACAAATTGATGATTGCTAAGTAAAAGTCGGTCACTACCAACTTTATAGTCTATAAATAGGATACAATAGTTATGTATTTTATGTATCAAAAATTAGAAAGAAAAATAGAGAGTGTAAGAGATAGAAAGAGCCGAAGCTCTTGTTCTTGTGAGGAAGAAACTTTTGTTGTGCCGTAGCACGTGTGTTGTAATATTTCCGAGTTTTAGTGTGATATAAAATTATCATATATTCCTTGTTTTCTTTTGTAAGCTTATATTTTAGTGTCGAAACACCCAACATAGTTGAGCGACTCCAGAACCAGGTTAGTAAATAGGGCTCACTGCAAGTTTTGCTGTGTGTTTTTGTCTTCTTCCAACATTAGATGGAAGAAGCTGCTGTGATTGCTGTAGAAGATAAACGATCATCGGTGGATAGAAGTAGTAGCGTATCATCGACGATCAAAGATGCACATTCACGAGAGCGTTGGACAAAATCTTGCCATCTGTGTTTGACGAGGTGCTACAATTGCTTTTTTTTAGTGCATATTGTGTCATGTAATTCGAATTTGAGACATTTGACTTATGAATATTAACTTCATTTTTAGGCATCATTTTTATTACATTTATTATCTAAATCTATGACAATATTTGCCACCACACTTTTAGTTACCATTAAATTTGATCGTACAAAAAGTATTCCATTTATAAGATCAATATATAATTGATATTTCATTTGGTACTTTGAACGGACAATCATAAGAAATATCATTCCATTCTTATCATTATTTCATTCTGAAATTCATTTTATTATATAGCTTACAAATATTTAGATAAAAAGCACACACCATTAAACACACTAGTGAACCACTTGCAAAAGCCAAAAACCTATTTCTCTCTTACAGAAACCAAATAACATTTCCTACACTATTGTCTCCTGACTCGATTCCTGAGTGCTCTTCTTGCAATCTCTGGCATTGAACATATCTTCAGCAACCTCTTCTACTTTGCCAAAATATTTCTTTCTGAAGCTTCTGCAGAAAAAGACAATGCATCAAAAAGTTCCTTCAAATATAAGTAACCAAAGAATCTCTCATTCGACTTTAAAGTCGATTTTTCACGATCTTCATGACAGAAAATGTTTTTTCCACAGTTGCAGTAGTTACAGGTAAAATAAGTGCAAGTTTGATAAGTTTATACACCAAGGGATACACAATATCTCTTTTTATCTTCACTATTTCTTTGACAAGATTCCTATCATTTTCAAATTGGCAAAGTCTTTGCTAGAATGCACATTAGTAAAATATTTTGAAGTTGGTCATCTAGAATTATTATCTTAACTGAAGAAAAATCAGTTGAAATATAAACCTTAAATTAGTAAAATAAAGAAAAAAGAAATTAAAAAAGATAAATGTGAGTTACCATGGACTTGGGATATAAAGAATCAAAGCCTAAAAGATAAATTTTTTTGAAAAGGATGGAGAAGCAGTGCAGTCTGTGTGATAAAATATAAAAGATACAATGTTTATGATAAAAAATTTCATTTAGTGCTTCAGTAAATTTACCTACTAATAATAGAAAATATCATTCATTTCAAAATTCATTCAATTTTCTAAAACCCACAAACTTTTAGATAAAAAATAGAATAACACACAATGGGAACCATACCAACATTACTGTCTCCTGACTCCATTCCTCAGTGTTCTTCTTGCACGTCTTCTTCTCCTGTCTCTGGCTTCAAAAATCTCTTCAACAACCTCTTCTATTTTGCCAAAGTATGTCTCTCTGAAGCTTCGGCAAAATAGAAGTAGCCACACAAAGCTTCCTAAGCCCACAACATATCCAAGTGCAGTGGATACGTATTCCCACTTAATCTCCTCCGCATTTTCATGATCCGGTGGTGATACATCATTGACATCTGTATGATTGCAGCTTATGTTGAGATTGAAACCACACAACCCTGGATTTCCTTTGAAGGAATCAGCTGAAAATGTTTGCAAATGACGGCCATCTGGGATCATTCCGATCAGCTTATTGTAGGACAGATTCAAGACTTCAAGGAATGTGAGTCCTTCAAGTTCCATGGGGATCGCCCCTGATAGTTGGTTTCGAGAGAGGTCGAGTGATTCGAGCCCCTTCAACTCACCAAATGACTTTGGGATACTTCCATTCAAGGCATTGTGGGAGAAGTTGAGAGCATAAAGTGAGTGAAGATCACCAATTGCATTTGGTATCTCTCCTTGGAAATTATTGCAAGAGAAATCAATGGCATTAAAGTCAGGCCAAATCTTTTGAAGCTTTTGCTCTTGTCCTTTCATGGTTAATGAAACCCCAAACATATATCCTGTATGCACGCCCGACTTCATAACAAGGCCACCGTATAGTGGTCCTCCATAAATCTTACTATGTAGCCCATTTCCCATTTTCGTCCAACTAGAGAAGTTAAACGATTTCAGACTTCCACTGAAATTATTTGAAGATATATCTACAATTTGAAGCTTTGGCCAACTGTTGTGACATCTCACTTCTCCATGGAATCTGTTGGAGTGCAAAACAAGAAATCGCAAGTTTGTTGATGATAGCATGCATGGGAAAGTGTCGTTGATGATGTTGTTCCCGACATTCATGAACTCCAACAAGTTGCAACGTACGAGGGACTTTGGAATTTTCCCTTCTAAAGTGTTGTTGTTCAGATCAAAATATTCCAGGCTACAATTGGGAGAAATTTTATTTGGAATGCGACCGGTGATGTTGTTTCGCCCTAGATCCAAGACCTCAAGACTCGTAGTATCAAGTAGGCATGGTGGAATACTGCCACTCAATTTATTGAGAGACAAGTCAAGAAGATTGAGGTATGTGGCACTGCAAAGGGAGGTTGGAATTGATCCATTAAAACTGTTATTAGCAAGGAGCAATACTTGAACATTAGCGTTAGGCGAAATTTGCAGTTTTCCCCTCAGCTGGTTAGACCGTAAGTCCAGTAAATCAAGAGAAGCAGGGATATGGTAAGGCTTTTGCATATCTGTGAAAAGATTATAAGAAAGGTTCAAATGCCAAAGTTCTTTTCCCCAAATCCAACTAGGTATCTCCCCAACAATCCGATTATTTGAGAGGTCCAGATCTATTAAATCAGAATGTTTTATGATATGAGGAAAATCAGACATGTTACATGAAGCTAGGCTCAACTCTTGTAGCAGGGAAGGTCCATATGTACTTGAATTCATGTCGCCCACATCTACTGACAACTTGTTGTTGGATAGATCAAGGAACCTGAGACTGGTAAAGCTTTGGATCTTGTCTAGTTGAAAAGTGCCATTGAACAAATTATCAGAAAGGGACAGAATATCGAGGCTCTGAAGCTGGAAGAAAGAGTCGGGAATAGGCCCTTCCAATCGATTACCACTCAAACCTAAATAAACAATGGTGGAGACATTTACAATGTGAAATTCTTCAACTTGCCCTGAAAATCGATTTCCGGCAAGCAGAAGTGTCTGCAATGAAGGGAGGCCAAAGAGAGTCTGGGGTATGTAACCAGTGAATGAATTATACCCCAAATTTAAATCAACAAGATTGGTAAAACCTTCAAACAGTGCAGAAGAAAGTGGGCCAGTGAACAAGTTATTTGACAAGTCAACCTTACTTAGTTGGGTTAGGTTAGCAAAGGTGGATGGAATCGATCCTGTGAATAGGCAAGAATACAGGTCAATCACCTCTAAAGTTTTGAGATTGCTAATTGAACTTGGAATCAACCCTGAGAAGTTGGTTTCACTCAACACTATAGTCTTGAGAGATCCAATTTGAGTAAATGGTGGTATGCTTCCACTGAGATTATCATTCAAAGATAAATCTAGATATTGCAAAGTAGGTATGTGGAAGATCATATTAGGAAAAGAACCATTCAAACTACATCGAACAAGACTCAAGGTGATCAAATTTGGAAAATTGGAGAACAATTCCGGAACTACTGCTGAAAGATTGTTCATATCTAATCGAAGACTAGAAAGGGAACGGAGTTGCCAAAAGGACCTTGCTAAAGGGCCAGACAAATCACAATAACGCAAGCTCAAAGTGGTGATGTTTGGTAAATATGATGATATAACCTGGCTCCATTCTCTCTCAGATGAAGTAATATAAACACCATCAAGATACAATTCTCTAAGACCTGTTAGATTTTTGGCAAGCATCTCCAAGTTTGGATACTCAATACGTGCCTCAAAATTTTTGGAGATATCGAGACTAACCAATCTCCTCAAGGACAACATTTCAGCAGGAACCTGTCCACCAAAATCAGCAAATGACAAATTCAAGTGTGTCAAATAGGCGAGACTGTGAATACCTTTTGGAATGTGAGTGTAGTTGAAGTAATTATAGGCCAGGTTAAGTTTCTCCAAATATTGAAGTCTGAACAGACTCGACGAATCCTCAATTCCACCTTCAATTGACTCATCATCGAGCTGCAAACTTACAACGTAGCCAGCAGCATCACATTCGACACCGTACCACTTGCAGCACTCATCCCTTTCATTCCATTGTACCAGTTTTCTTGAATAAGAAGAATTGAAGATCAACTCATTCTTCAGTTGAAGCAACAACGTTTGCTGATGGTGAAGACATTGGGTATAAGAGTAAGTAGTGAAAATGAAGGAGGAAAGTATAGAAATGATGATCAAGAGCAACTTTGGAAGCATTGTGAAGAAGATATTGATGATTGTGTTATGTACAAACTTGCAGATATGTGGCTTTAAATAGACACTAGAAAGACTTTTTGCAGTTGACAAGTAATTTTTAAAATGTTATAATTTATGTAATTAAAACAATTCATCTAAAGATGAAAAGAATTAAAAGTATAAACAAATTATAGGAAAATAACAAAATATTTCAATAGGAAAAATCAAAATTATAATAAATAAAACACATTTTATAAGTTGTATACTTTTCATACGTAATATTTATCGTTGAGTTATATTTAGCACTTCCTTATAACTCAACAACTACATGAAATATTATAGGAATTTAAGCATATAAAATAAACAAAGCTCGATTCGTTCTTTTTCCTTTCAACTTCAAATAATAAATGAAAAAAGGAAAAAATAAAGCTTCGATTTTATGTAATTTGTTAAATTATTGACCCCAATAAATTTTTCTTTCTTATTAGATTTAAAAATATATAAAGAAATTTTATCTATATATAAAGTAAATTTTAGATATTTATAAAATTTGATAACTATAATTAGCATACTTCAATGGATGTATTAAATTAAATCAGAAACCCCATCATTTGCCTTATTATTATTTTTGTTCTTGGAAAATTGATAAATATTTACATTGAGATAACATAGTTCCCGAATATCTATATTCATGTATTCTTCAAATACATGCATGAAGTTATTGATTTTGTATATAACCTTTTAGCTTAATTATAGACTACTTATTTTGAAATTTAAGATCGTTTATATTTATAAAGAAGTTATGGAAAATTATGGAAAAAAACTCATTTAAATTATTTGAAAGAAAAAAAATGCCGTGTGAAAGACTTCGCCGTGCCGTTTGTGTTAAGAGATGCATTGTGATTTTCCTCTAAAAACAAATGCAAAAGATGTTTTGATACTTAAGTGGAAAATATTTTTCTACATGATTTACAAAATAAATCATAATATCCATGTCAATTCGGACCTTCCATGTTAGAATTTCTAGCTCGAAAAAGACTCGAACCATATTTTGCAACTCGCACCTAAAGGTCGGACTATTTTACAATTTTTAAAAGTCGGGCTATTTTGCAATTTAGCCCAAGATCGACATATAAATATGGGTATTAGATTATTTTATTTATCTATACCTAAGGTGATATTAGCGTGAAAGACTTTCTCAGTTCACTGAATGCTTGTGTTCGACTATTTATACCTAGTGTATACTCTATAGTCTTAATCACTACATGAAATAAATTAACGTCAAATTTACTTATATATATTTTAGAACTCCCCTGAAACTTGATTCTCAGGACTTCAGATAGTTATAGAATTTTGTGACCTGTAAGTCTGTAACCTTTTAGCATAATATTTCTAGATGTAAGTATTTTTAAAATTATTTAAATCTATATACTTTGTAAATTCACAAGTGGACCTACGATTAGGATTTAAAGTAAAATGATAAAACTGATATGTGGCTTTAACCTGAGCTACACGGAGTTGACTTGAGGTCCTAACTAAAGAATTATTTAAAGAAAAAAAAAAGAGAAAAACATATAAGCTCGTCCAAGCGGATTAGGTCTGCTTAAATTCTGGCATTAGAATTTTGAATCGGTCTCCACCTTAAGCATTGTACTTCTTTTGTCCACCAAAAATTGGTTCAATATTCGAAGTTATCATATTATTTCTTTATTTTTTTACTCCAATGCTCAATACAAAATACTTGTTATAAATATATAATTATTAAGAAAAGCATATATAAGTTATTTTTTTCTTAAACTTTTGGCCCGATTAGCCCAATGGGTTAGCCCAAAACCCGAGAGTTTAGGATTAGGATTGAAAATTTCTAACCAAAAAATATCAACCAGAATGACCCGAACCGAATAGTCGATAATTCGAGTGGATTAGCCTGAACCCAAACAGGTTGGCCGATTGACATCCCTATTAACCACTACATTAAATAAATTCATTTATAAAACTAATAGTCTAGATACAAGATTCATGAGCTGCTAGATAATTAAAATTAACGAAACAAATTTAAATATATATATATATATATATATTAAATGGTTATTGGCGCATAAATATAACAACTTTGAGCCATTTTTTTTTCTCACGAAATTTAAAAATTGTCACAAAATACATAAACTTAATCACTTTAGTGATTTTACCACGATTTCAAATTCAGATCAAATTAGATCTGACTTGATATATCAGAAATTTACTATAGACAAAATAGTTAGTGATATAAATGACATCGTGGAGAGAGGACATAAAATATCGACGTTCCATCAAATAAATCAGATTTTTTATTTTTAGGATTCATCGCGTCAACCCTCATTACAAAAATCATGTCTTTTCGTTTGTTTCATCGTCTGTTTTAGTTGAGATCAAAATAATTGATATCATCTCTTTATGATGTCGTTTATATCACTGACCACATTGTCTATGGTAAGCTTTTGAGATGTCAAGTTAGATTTAATTTGGCTTGAATTTGAAATTGTGGTAAAATCACTAGAGTGATTAAGTTTGTGTATTTTGTGACAATTTTTAAAGTTCGATGGGAAAACCAAAATCGACCCAAAATTTGTGTATTTATGCGCCAATAACTCTATTTTAAAACTCCCCCTTGGAGATTGATTCATAGGACTTCAAGTAGTTATAGAATTTTGTGACCTGTGACCTTTTAGCATAATTATAGATGTAAGTATTTTAAAACTAAGATAATATATGTACTTTGTAAATTCCACAAGTGGGCCTACGATTAGGATTTGAAGTAAAATGATAGAACTGATATGTGGCTTTAACCTGAGCTACACGGAGTTGACTTGAGGTCTTTCTAAGTCATAAGGAATTATTTGGTAAAAAAAGGCTTATAAGCGAATTATTTGAAAAGCTTAAATTTTGGCATTAGAATTTTGAATCGGTCTCCACCTTAAGCATTATTTGTGATCGAGTTCTAGTAGTCGTAGTTTAAAAGTTTCACTCTCTTTAGGGTGATTCTTTGATGCACAATGTGAATGTCCTTCTAGCTTCTTAACCTCTGAGTCACCACGATTTACTCGCTTAGGTTCTCATGAAGCTGGGATGTAGGGGCTTCAAGGAGGAGAGCTTTCCATTTTTGGGAGAAGATTAGTTGTTAATGAGACAAAACTATCTTTCACTATGGTAATGCCCATAAACACGGATACATGATAGTTATTTTTCTTTTTCTTTTCTTTTATACTATCATTTTAATATTGACAATTGAAATTCGAATTGATATGCATTTTCTGTGTGGAACCATTTTATACTCATTTCTCAATATGTTATCTTCGGCTTTTCAATGCCATCCATTTAATGCTCTGGGTTTGTTTTATATGACCACTAGGATATGATTGGTATACAAGAATCAAATGATGATTCTTTCCATTTCTATGGTTGGTATGGTTTTTGTAGTGAAAATCATCATTTGCAAATAAATACTCATTTTCATGAATAAGGGATTAGTCATTCCGATTTCTCGTACGATTAGCCAAAATCAAAAAAAAAATTGTTATCTAAATAAAATTATTCTTATTTATGTTTTATTTTAGAAAATTTAATCTTCTATAAGACTATAATAATAATGATTATTCTGTTCATTTTATTTCATTCCTAGTCAGGTCAATCCCAATATTTATTCCATTCTATTCCATACCAATCTAAATGCAGTCTTGTATATTAGGCATCACCTTATTGTATACCTAAAGTTTATAGAAAATTGGAATCTTTTTATGAATATCTATCCATACTAATAAAAAAAGCTCTTATTTACAAAATATAAATTGCCTATTATATATTTAATTTTAGGAAAATTACGTGAAATAGTATATTTATATATTTATAAGAATATGTTGATTCATATATATATATATATATATATATATATATATATATATATATATATATATATAGCTATATATTATAGTCATCCAGGCATACATTAAAGAATACATAAATTCATTATTCATACATAAAAATTCAGTGTAATTTCATCTTCCGTTAAAAATCTATATGCGATTTTGCTTTGATATATATATATATATATATAGGAAGAGTTCAAATAAAACCTATTTTCCGTAAAAATCATTTTAAGTATAGTTAATGCACTTTATGTATAAATTTTGCTATGAAATATTGATGAATAGTATTGTCTTTTTTCATTTGTTTTATATATATTACTTTATAAAAAGGTTTTAGTAAATTCTATATATATATATATATATATATATATATTAAAAAGGAGCAAAAGATACTACAAAAGTATATTTATTCATTCGATATACATTTAATTCATACAAATTTACAAATTTGTATCAAGATAGTAGAATTATGAAGACAATTAATAATCCATTTAAGTCATACTTCGATAATTTTTTAATATACCTATATTAGTAGAATATTTTTGATGAAGGGATTACTGCTGAAGCAGTAATGCATTGAGTATAATGCTTTTAAGTTAATAATATATATATATATTACCAATTGATATTTTTTTATGTTACGCCATTATTGTTTATGACCTAACGTTTGGGTCGAGTTAAAAAAATGGTATGACCTTTGACTTTTGGATGCGAATTGTAAATATGGTCCAGGCCTATTCTGACGTGAAAGGTTCCACATCTTAATCCGACGTAGGTATTCTGATTTATTTATAAATTACGTGGAAATATATTTTCCACTCGAGCATCAAAACAACATCGGTTTAATCCCAAAAAATATATAATCGACGTGGGATTGATGTCCACGGAAATATATTTTCGGGCCTCAAAATAAATGACATCATTTTAACGACGTTTTGATGCTAAGTGGAAAATATATTTCCACATAATTTATAAAATAATTCACAATATACATGTCGAATTCAAAAGACGGGCTAATTTTGCAACTCAGCCCAAAGTTGGACCATAAACTAATTTTGTTTATCTAGCGTAGAAAGAGTGATTTCGCAGTGTGTGTTCGGGCCTATTTATACTTAGTCTATAGTCTAAACAACTACATTAAATAAATTCATGTATAAAACTAAAAGTAAATGTGATCCATCCATTTTTTATAATCTAATAGCCAATATTAATTATAAATCGTTTATTATCCTCACATTTTAATAGTAACTATTTATCTATGTATTCAAAGGATTTTATATATTCATTTATCACTACGATTACATGCACAACAACGTGAATTATATGAACATAACAATGAATTGGAATATGATAGCACACAAGAACTACAATTACATGAGCAACAATATGAATTACACGAATAACGAATATGAAAGATCCAAACAACAAAAAATTGGGGACTTGACTATTTTTATCATTAAATAAATATGCATCATCCGATCTTATTCAATCTAATGGTGGTTATTGGTTATTGGTTCTTAGTTCTTATCTAAGAGATGGTTCTCTATATAATCAATCCGTATATATACATATACATATATATATACATATAAATGGTTATGTTATAATAAAAATCAGTGTACTTTTTTAAGTACAAAGTTAATACACTCTTGAGTTCTAGTAAAAGATAATATTATTTATCAATATTAATAAATTAACTTTATACATAGAATGCATTAATTTTATCATAAAGTGCATTGATTTTAGATTTTGTGAAAAAATAAGTTTTATTATATATGTGTGTGTGTGTGTGTGTGTGTGTGTGTGGTTATGTTATAATAAAATCAGTACATTTAAGTACAAAGTTAATGCACTCATGAGTTCTTGTAAAAGATAATATTATTTATTAATATTAATAAATTAACTTTATACATAAAATGCATTAATTTTATCATAAAGTGCATTGATTTTAGATTTTATTAAAAATAAAAATATATATATATATATATATATATATATATATATATATATAAATAAAAGCGGTGATAAGCCTCATTTTACACGATTCATAAGGCTATATTTGTTTCGTTTATAATTGATAAGTGATCTTTTGGGCTGTCTTTTGATATATTTATGTTTACCTTGGAAATATTATGCCGTGTGTGTTTCATGTCATTTTAGCACAGGTTTTGATGTCAAAAAGGTGGATCACGATAAAGAGGAATCAATAGCCCAGTCGCGAGCTCGTGCGATGAAGAACTGTTGAAAACGACGTTGAATATGACGTAATGGATTTGAAAATGATGGATGTGAAAAGTATACTATGTTGTAGAGCATCTCGATAGGAGTCCGTAGGCGCAAACGGATCGTAATTCGGAGTCCGGACGAGAGAGAACGGAGCGAAACGGTGAAGTCGCGCGCGCAGGGAATCACGCATCGCGAACCGAGCTCGCGACCTTTGGTCGCGATGCCGGGTCGCGAGGAAGAGCAGATTGGCCGCGATTTTGGAAGCTCGCGAGGCGTCTTCGCGAGAAGCAATTAAGAGCGCGCTTCGCGAGGCGTTAGGGCTGCTTACATATCTATATATTAATACTTATGAGCGCACACAAAAGAGGCGCACACTTTTAGATTACAGAACACGAACTCTATTCTTTTTGCTTCCTACAGTTTTATTCTTTTATCATTCCAGTTTAGAATTTTAGTTTAGCTTCTAGTATTTTAGTAATTTAATTCCAGTTCTTAGTTTAGTTTATTTTCGAGATTTCAGTTGTTCTTCCGGATTCAAAGTACTACAATTGTTCTTCGTGGATCCCTACGGTTTTATCTATCTATCTCAATTTATGCTTTATTTATTTAATTATTATTTTGTTATTTTAATTATGCGTAGCTAAATTCCGTATTGATCTTGGGGTTTGTATGTCTGACTAGATTCGTGTAATTTATCTGTTGATACTGTTTTACCGTCCCATTCATGATTTATGATTCTTGGCTTTAATTCTCATGTGTTGGTATCTGGCCAATATTAATGCATGCTAGTTATGTGATTGATGTCTCTGCGGAATTAATTGCATAATCGATATCTTGAATTCATAATCTGATTTTGCCTTGAGACCCGAGCGGAGATAGGTGGTGTAGGAGGTTATATCTTTGCGTGCTTTTGGTAATTAGTTTACTTCTCTTGAGACCCGACGGAGATAGAGTTTAGGCTAACCTACTACTATAGGTTGTCCTGGCGGAAACTATAGTTACATTAGTGATCCTTCATATGAATGTGGATTAAATTGGTAAGCAGTTAATAGGTTGATTGTGTGAATCGGTTAGGTTAAGTACATCCTATGGTCGATCTTTCATATCTCGGTTTATTCCTTATTTATTTTCGAGTCTAGTTTTATAATATTCTCTCTTGAATTTTGTTGCACGAATAATAATAAAGATTACGTGTTAATTAATTATTGTGTTCTCGAGTCATGATCCCTGTGGATCGATATATATACTTCTTTGTTTTACTATCATTTATTTGGTAGGATTATTAGCGATCAAATTTTGGCGCCATTCTTGGGACTGTTTAGATTGCATAGTGATAATTTTCTGGGTTGTAGTTATTAATTCAGGCGTTTAAAAAAAAAAATAAAAAAAAAAAAAAAAAAATATATATATTATTTCTCTGTTGCTTCTCAGATCTGATTTTGTTTTATCTCTCTATGCAGTGCATGATTACGAGATCCCAAAGGAAAGAAATTATTCCCTTGGATCTTGAGATTGAAAGATCACATAGAGAGAGGCGAGAAAGCGACAACGAGCAATGGCGAGAGAGCAACCTCGAGGCCATGATAGGATGGCGAGATGGAGAGATGCTAGCGACAATGCAACGCCATGTTGGCGTTGAATAATCAGATGGGCCAGATGGGTGGTCGAGCACAGCCCTTACCGCTCAACCACATGTACAGACCACCTACGGATCAGTTCCAAGGTGGAGGATGGGGGCCGAACGTCAACGCGAATAACTTTGAGTTAAAACCCGCCCTCATCGACATGATACAAGCGGGCGATTTGGGGAGGGTTTCAAGACCCCAATGCTCACTTGGGGCGTTCTTGGATATCGTGATACTATCAAGCGAGCAGTGCGGTGATGCCATCCGGATGCGGATGTTCGGATTTTACCGAGTCAAGCAAAAGGCGGTTCAAAGCTTGGACGGATCGAGGATTATCACGTGGGAGCAGCTACTGTGAGAAATTTTATCTAAATACTTCCCACTACCAAGGCTCGGAAGATCATTGCGAGATCTCCATTTTCACAATTGGGAGATGAGTCGTTATTGAGGCTTGGGGCGATTGAAACTTGCTCAAAGTGTCCACAACATGGGTTCTCACCGAGCGACAAGTAACACGGTTTCTGATGGACTCAATGCTAACACCGGAGCATTGTTGATCGTCGGTAGGAGGATGCCTTCTCAATAGAGGAATAGATGAGCGTTGAGAATCATTGAGGAGATGGCATCCAATAGCTATCAATGGCGATGGAGAGCAGGCCGATCGGAAGAGTGGCTCTTGTAGAGTTGGATGACAAGTATGATGACTTGTTAGAAGTTCACAACTCTGCAGGAAGAGTCTGGTGAGAGGAAAGGCGGATATTTGTGGCCATGGCGCGAGAATATCGAGGAGGTTCAATTTTGAACCAAAGGAGTAATGGCTGGGGAATCGGTGGGAATCCGCCTATCATCCCAACAATAGGAATCATCCCAATTTTCCTATGCTAACGCAGAATGCTCGGCAATTACCACCGGTTTTTTGTTAATAATGGAATGATTGTGGAGCCCAAGAAGCCGAGCATTGAGGATATGATGCAACAATTGTTGGCGAGCAATCGTGAGATAGCAACGAGTCACCAACAAATGGTGACTCGTGAGAATATTCAGATCCGGCGACTTGGGAATAGGATGAGCGCTACGGAGAACACGGTCAGCGCCATCAACAATACTGATGATAGCCCTTGGAAAACAAGTAAAGATGTTGGAGAACCATGTGGGGCGGATGGCCAATGAGAGAGCTGGAATGCATAGGCGAGGGCAATTCCCAAGCAAACCGAGCAGAATCCTAAGAATCATATGTCTCCGAATCAGTGCAATGCGATTTATTTGAGGAGTGGAGCTTCATATGAAAATCATCTGGAGTGCCAAAGGGACCAAGAGGATCATACGAGGGGAGAGTCAAATTCTCGCCTCGCGAGTAAGTATTGCGAGGAAGGATCGCGATCCCGGGTCGCGAACAAAGACGGAGAGCACGTCGCGCCATTACCTCGCATTGAATCATCGCGACAAGAGGTCGCGAAGGAAGCGAGGAGCTCGTCGCGAGGAGTCGAGAGAAAGACTCGCGAGGTAAATTCGCGAACACAGCGAGAGAAGGCCTCGCGACAAGCCATCGCGAGGAAGTTTGCGGACTCTAACGCGAAGATCGGCGGCGCCTCGCGCGAGAAGAAGAGAGGAAAATGTGTGAACCAAAGTCGCGAATGATCGATCTTGCCAAAGCCTACGATCCCGTTTCTGGCGTTTTAGGAAAGCGAAATATGATGAGAATACGCTCGCTTCAAAGAGATTTTTCGAAAGTGAACATTAATCTTCCTCTTTTTGATGCGCTTGAATATGCCGGATCGTCAAATTTCTCAAGGATGCATTGGCGAATAAGAAAAGTTGGGAAAATTTGACAAGATCAACCTCTACGAAGAATGCGGTGCTATCTTGCGAGAGAAAGTTGCGGTGAAGCAAAAGGATCCGGGGAGCTTCACTTTGGAGTGCGAGATCGCCGGGAACACCTTCCCCAATGTTTTATGTGATCTGGGGGCGAGCATAAATCTGATGCCGTTAAATGTGTTCAATCGCTTGGAGCTGGGCAAACTGAAGAAGACCTCAATTTCATTAATGATGGCTGACAGGTCAGTTGCATATCCTAAGGGCATAGTTGAAGATGTGTTGGTAAGGATTCGGGATTTTGTTTTTCCTGCTGATTTTGTTATTCTAGACATTCCTGAATTTAAACACCAACCACTAATCTTGGGTCGGCCTTTTCTAGCAACTGGTCGTGCTTTAATTGATGTGCAGGAAGGCGATCTGACTTTTCGTGTGAACGATGAGGAGCTGAAAATATCCATATATGATGCCATCAAGCAACATGATAGTCCAGAGCATGAAGAGTGTCATTCAATCACTACTGTTGCTGTTAGCCAAATCTCGAGCTTGGATGTGAACCGTCCAGTTGACAAGGGTGCTAGAAAGAAAAGATGGACTCGGCATGGAACTCCGAGTGTCTTGTTCAAGTTTGGGGGAGGTCACTTCCATACTCAGTGGTGGTCTGCGATCAATGCGAAATATCGAGGCAAGCACAGATTTGGGAAGAAGTCTGTTGCCAAATCGCCAGATTGATTGAGGTTAGTAATGGTCTAGCTAAAGACAATTAAATTTAGCACTTGTTGGGAGGTAACCCAATGTTTTTCTTTGTTTTGTTTTGTTTTCGTTTTTGTTTTGTTTTCCTTGTGTCTGTTTCTGTTTTATTTTTCGTGTTTGGGTTTGGTGTCTGTTTTGTGGGTTGAGTTGAATGACGAGCAGCCGATGATGAGAATTGTTTTTATTAGAAAATTTATTATGGCGATTTTGTGAGACGAAGCATGTTATGACCATTGTGAGCATTGAGCCTTTGAGAACTTGATCACACTTTTGAAACCTGTGAGACTTGAGCTTTTGACTGTCATAATTCTTCAGTCTTGTTTCTTTCTGTGTGAATAGTTTGAAATAACATGTGTTTCTCTAGAACTTGCTATGGTTCTTTTTCGAGGTTGCATTGATGTGCTTAAGAATTATGAGATGATATTAGGCATTCTTTTCTTAGCCTATACACTATCCAAACACTAACCTGTTATTTTATTATCCTTTGATGAGCCTGTTTGAGCCTACCTAATTGTTTCATATAGCCATGGGTTGGGTTATGTTGTTAGTGTAATTTTTGGATTGCTTGAAATTGAGGGTTGAGAAAAAAGAAAGGAAAGAAAAAATGAGGAGAAAGTGATTATTAAAAATAGTTGCTTACCCATATAAGTTCAAAAAAAAAAAAAAAAAAAAAACAAAAGAGTTGGTGTAAGTGTGTGAAAAGAACATAAATGGGTAAGTAACTAGAGCTTGAAATGAGTACATCACTTAGATGAAAATTGCGAAGTTAAGAGAAAAATGACTTCTTGGTATGAAGATTTGAAATGAATTGTGAAAGTTTGGGAATTGTGTCTTATGATACTTATGGTGTTTGTCATTATGGGATTATGAGTCACTTAGCCTAAATATATCCTACCTTACCAAAGAGCCTACATTATAACCTGTTATAAGACCTTTTTGATCTTAGTTCTTGAGCACATATTTGAGCAATGGAGAATTAGACGATTTGCAAACTTATGGTAGATTCCATGTATTTTTGAACTTTGAGAGTATATACATCCTCCTTGATACACTTGAGTGTTTGAGATTTCTTATATATACATCCATGTTGTGAGGATTCAAGTTTAAGAATGCTTGTGATTATGATTTTTATGATATGTTGAGTTTAACGAAAGAGGTTGTGATTTGATTCATTTGTTTGAATCTTTTATTGCTCATTGCTCTGAGGCTTATTGCTTTTGTCGTTCGACTCTTTACCTGTCTTTGGTCGTCTCTCATTTGTTCTGATTTGTTTGAGGACAAACAAAATGTTAAGTTTGGGGGAGTTGATAAGCCTCATTTTTACCTGATTCATAAGGCTATATTTGTTTCGTTTATAATTGATAAGTGATCTTTTGGAGCTGTCTTTTGATATATTTATGTTTACCTTGGAAATATTATGCCGTGTGTGTTTCATGTCATTTTAGCACAGGTTTTGATGTCAAAAAGGTGGATCACGATAAAGAGGAATCAATAGCCCAGTCGCGAGCTCGTGCGATGAAGAACTGTTGAAAACGACGTTGAATATGACGTAATGGATTTGAAAAGGATGGATGTGAAAAGTATACTATGTTGTAGAGCATCTCGATAGGAGTCCGTAGGCGCAAACGGATCGCAATTCGGAGTCCGGACGAGAGAGAACGGAGCGAAACGGCGAAGTCGCGCGCGCAGGGAATCACGCCTCGCGAACCGAGCTCGCGACCTTTGGTCGCGATGCCGGGTCGCGAGGAAGAGCAGATTGGCCGCGATTTTGGAAGCTCGTGAGGCGTCTTCGCGAGAAGCAATTAAGAGCGCGCTTCGCGAGGCGTTAGGGCTGCTTACATATCTATATATTAATACTTATGAGCGCACACAAAAGAGGCGCACACTTTTAGATTACAGAACACGAACTCTATTCTTTTTGCTTCCTACAGTTTTATTCTTTTATCATTCCAGTTTAGAATTTTAGTTTAGCTTCTAGTATTTTAGTAATTTAATTCCAGTTCTTAGTTTAGTTTATTTTCGAGATTTCAGTTGTTCTTCCGGATTCAAAGTACTACAATTGTTCTTCGTGGATCCCTACGGTTTTATCTATCTATCTCAATTTATGCTTTATTTATTTAATTATTATTTTGTTATTTTAATTATGCGTAGCTAAATTCCGTATTGATCCTGGGGTTTGTATGTCTGACTAGATTCGTGTAATTTATCTGTTGATACTGTTTTGCCGTCCATTCATGATTTATGATTTTTGGCTTTAATTCTCATGTGTTGGTATCGCCAATATTAATGCATGCTAGTTATGTGATTGATGTCTCGGAATTAATTGCATAATCGATATCTTGAATTCATAATCTGATTTTGCCTTGAGACCCGACGGAGATAGGTGAGCTGTAGGAGGTTATATCTTTGCGTGCTTTTGGTAATTAGCTTACTTCTCTTGAGACCCGAGCGGAGATAGAGCTTAGGCTAACCTACTACTATAGGGCATCTGGCGGAAACTATAGTTACATTAGTGATCCTTCATATGAATGTGGATTAAATTGGTAAGCAGTTAATAGGTTGATTGTGTGAATCTGGTTAGGTTAAGTACATCCCTATGGTCAGTCTTTCATATCTGGTTTATTCCTTATTTATTTTCTGAGTCTAGTTTTATAATATTCTCTCTTGAATTTTGTTGCCTGAATAATAATAAAGATTTTGTGTTAATTAATTGCTGTGTTCTCGAGTCGCAGTCCCTGTGGATACGATATATATACTTGCTGTTTTACTATCATTTATTTGGTAGGATTATTAGCGATCACAGACGAAATTATATTTTTGTATAAATTGCTCGATCATGGCCTCCTTCGGCTCCGTCCCTGTATGTTGCTTTAACGTGGGCTACGGGAATTATTTGTAATTTCTACAAAGACAAATATATGATAGCGATTTTTCTTTTTCTTTTCCTTTTTTACTTTTATACTAATATCGACTAGTGAAAGCTCCGATGAATATGCATTTTCCACAACCATTTTATACTCAACCCTAGATAGATTATCTTTAGCTTTTCAATGCCAACCATTCATTGCCTTGGTTTTGTTTTTATATGCCATTATTATTTACCTAAAATTTATAGAAAATAGTATTTTATTTTATTTTATTTTTCCTCTTTCTATATAAGAACATAATACAGAAGTGCACATGCAAGCAAGTGGCGATGGTTTTGAGTGGAGGAGCTATATTGTACGAGACCTTTAGGTTGAAATTTTGATCCACTAAAGGTAGGGATATATATAGTAAAACTTATTCTAATTAACAAAATTATTAAATTTTGAATTAATTGACTTGTTTATTATCAATGGTCAAGCCAAGTTCAAATTTCATTAACTTCTACTGTTGGAAAAGACTTAGCAATCGATATGGGTCTTCCCAATTAGTCGTTCTGAAATAATGGAGTCCTTGTGGTTCCACCTTTGGCAAATTGACTAAAGATATTTTTTTGTCAATCTACATGGTAATTGACATCGTTTTCTTAATTTATTCAAACTTTTCTTGTCTTAATTAGGAGAAAAACCTTGCCATGCCGTGTGTCTTAAAAGATGTCTTATAATTTTCCTTTAAAAACAAAGAAAAAAAGATGCTTTGTGATTTACGAAGATGACTCGAGGTCAAGTCGGCTGGACCACAAGATGGACGCCTCAGGTCCCCAGAAAAATTTAGGCCCTATCGATATTATGTGTATCTATATATAACATTTATTTGATAAGTAATTAAATATGAAACTTGAAATGATGTAATGGTTGTCTTACTTTTCAAAAGTTCTTGTATTTTGAAACGATCATGGTTTGGTACTTGTAATTTAATTCCAAAATCTATCATGGTTTTGAAACGGTCATAGTTTACCATAGAAAAAAATCCACCTATAAATCTTGTAATTTAATTCCAAAATCTGCTCTTTTGAATGCTAAATATTCTAGTACAATTTGATTCTCACAACAATTACATATTTTTTAAGTCTTAAATATTATATATGTTCCCTATTTATATTTGATTAATTATAATGCTTATTAAATTTTTTAGTTTTAATTGATATTTTGTGTTTGATAATGTAATAAATATCAAGGATATATAGTTTCATTGTGCAACAAATATATACTTTCATTTTTTAATTTTTGTTGATATTTTTTATTTATATTATATTAATTGTAGTGATTATTTAAAATTTTATTTTCTTGGTCAATTAATACAGAATCAAAGGGCATGTCACGGTGGACTAGAACTCGAGACATTTGGCCTTAGGCATTAACCACTCTACAACTAGACCAACACACGTACACCAAAATTTTAGTTTTTGTTAGTATTTTATGTTTGTTATTGTGATATTTATCTAGAAGATTTTTGTTTAATTATTTTGATAAAATTATGTATAATAGAAAATATAAAAATGATTATGAAAGAAAAAAAAGAATCGATATGTTAAATGTTAATTAAATCCTAAACGGGAACACTTGATTTGTTATAAATAATTGAAAAAAGGCTCAACAAGTTCATTGAAAGAATAAGATGGATGTAGTTGAGAATGAATTAGAAAATGAATGTTAAACACATAAACTTGAAGATATTATGAACAAAATTAAAGAAGCAACACATGTTGATACCATTAATAGTGACGAACAAAAAGAAAATGATACTTTTGTTGGAAACGAGTCAAAAAATAAAAGACTTTCAATGCAATCTCTACCAATATGTATGATCCTGAAAAATGGAAATATATGGACATGGAGTTTAGAGATATTGATAATAAAAAAGGTCCAATATTGGCACAAAATTTATACGTAAATTTCTTTAATATTTTGCCTCAGGCAGCCAAGATTCAGGATTCGGACCTGCTTGAGGTATTTCATACCTTAATTATATATTTACAAATTTTTCGTGTGAGCTGATGTAGCTCGTAGGATGAGATTCGATTCGGTTTCGGTTAATCGAATCGAAATTTTGAAAAACACTAATCGAAACTAACAAGAATCGATTAATCGGTCACGAAAGTAGTGATTATGGATTTTCCATGAATTTAAAAATGCATTGATACTTATATCGGATATCATGTCACATCTAGTGATATATTTGTAATATATTAGTATTTGAATACAAATATGAATACTGTTTGACGGATACATTCATGATTGATTAGAGACTAAAGGCATCAAAATAAATTCAACTTTCTCTAACGAGTCGGTCCAATATTGGGTTGGGTCGGGTCATATCTTTAAGCCAGACAAAATTTTAGGACAGACGAGCCGCCCAAATTCTTCATTTCGCCTTGGACTCGGCTCGAGCCTCCTATCTTGATAAATTATGATTTTAAACACTCTCTCTCTCTCTCTCTCTCTCTCTCTCTCTATATATATATATATATATATATATATATATATATATATATATGATGAAATTATATTTTTATTTAGAAACAAGTTTGATGGACTATAACAATAAAAATAGCCGCCTTGACTCCGTCCTGCAGTATGTCCCTTTAACGTGGGCTACGGGAATTATTTGTAATTTCCACAAAGACAAATATATGATAGCGATTTTTCTTTTTCTTTTCCTCTTTTACTTTTATTCTAATCTCGACTAGTGAAAGCTCTGATGAATATGCATTTTCTGCAACCATTTTATACTCAACCCTAGATATATTATCTTTGGCTTTTCAATGCCAACCATTCAGTGCCTTGGTTTTGTTTTTATATGCCATTATTATTTACCTAAAATTTATAGAAAATTGTATTTTTTTTTCCTTTTTCTATATAAGAACATAAATACAGAAGTGCCCATGCATGAAAGTGGCGATGGTTTTGAGTGGAGGAGCTATATTGTACGAGACCTTTAGGTTGAAATCTTGATCCACTAAAGGTAGGGCTATATATAGTACTCCCTCTGTCCCATTACAAATGTCTCATTTTCCTTTTTGGGTTGTCCCATTACAAATGTCTCATTCCATTTTAGGAAATAATTATCCCTTTAAAAAGTGTGGACCCTACCCACTTTTTAACACTTTAACTACTTTATACCTTTCTCCTAAAAACCCGTGTCCAAAAGAAAAGGGACACTTTAAGCGGGACGGAGGGAGTAAAACTTATCTAATTAACAAAATTATTAAATTTGGAATTAATTGACTTGTTTATTATCAATGGCGAGCCAAGTTCAAATTTCATTAACTTCTACTGTTGGAAAAGACTTAGCGATTTATATGGTTCTTCCCAGTTAGTCATTCCGAAATAATGGAGTCCTTGTGGTTCCATCTTTGGCAAATTGACTAAAGATATTTTTTTGTCAGTCTATATGATAATTGATATCGTTTTCTTAATTTATTCAAACTTTTCTTGTCTTAATTAGGAGAAAAACTTTGTCATGTCATGTGTCTTAAAAGATGTAGTCTTGTGATTTTCCTCTGAAAAACGAAGGAAAAAAGATGTTTTGTGATTTAGGAAGATGACTCGAGGTTAGGGTAGGCTGGACCATGAGGAGGGCCCCTGAAAAATTAGGCCCTATCGATATTTTGTGTGTCTAAATATAACATTTATTTGATAAGTAAATATGAAATGTGAAATGATGTAATGGTTGTCTTACTTTTCAAAAGTTTTTATATTTTGAAACGGTCATGGTTTGATCCTTTTTCATTGCATATCTTTTGAACAATATTTTGCATCATGTTTTACCATAGAAAAATTCCAACTTTATATCTTGTAATTTAATTCCAAAATATGCTATTCTGAACACTAAATATTCTTGTACAATTTGATTCTCACAACAATCACACATTGTTTAGTCTTTTTATATATATATATATATATATATATATATTCTCTATTTATATTTAATTACTTATAATGATTATTAAATTTTTTAGTTTTAGTTGATCTTTTGTGTTTGATAATGTAATAAATATCATGGATATTTTTTGTGCAACAATTATATACTTCATTTTTAGTTTTTGTTTATATTATATTAATCATAGTGATTATTTAAAATTTTAGTTTTTGTTTGTATTTTATGTTTTTCATTATGATATTTATCTAGAAGATTTTTGTTTAAATATTTTGGTGAAATTATGTCTAATAGAAAAAATGAAAATGATTACGAAAAAAAAGAGAATCGATCTGTTAAATGTTAATTAAATCTTAAACGGGAACACTTGATAAATTTGTTATAAATAATTGAAAAAGGCTCAACAAGTTCATTGAAAGAATAAGATCGATGTATTTGAGAATGAATTAGAAAAGGAATGTTAAACACATAAACTTGAAGATATTATGAGCAAAATTAAAGAAGCAACACATGTTGATACCATTAATAGTGACGAACAAAAAGAAAATGGTACTTTTGTTGGAAACGAGTCAAAAAATAAAAGACTTTCAATCTCTACCAATATGTATGATCCTGAAAAATGGAAATACATGGACATGGAGTTTAAAGATATTGATAATAAAAAAGGGTCCAATATTGGCACAAAATTTATACGTAAATTTCTTTAATATTTTGCCTCAGGCAGCCAAGACAGGATTCTGCTTGAGGTATTTCATACCTTAATTATATATTTACAATTTTTTCGTGTGAGCTGATGTAGCTCGTAGGGATGAGATTCGGTTCAGTTTCGGTTAACAGAAATCGAAATTTTCGGTTAATCGAAACCAAAATTGAGAAAAATCACTAATCGAAATTGACACCGATCGATTAATCAGTCACGAAAGTAGTGACTGTGGATTTTCCATGAATTTAAAAAAATGCACGTTGATACTTGTATCGGATATCATGTCACATCTAGTGTGATATATTTGTAATATATTAGTATTTGAATACAAATATGAATACTTTTTGACGGATACATTCATGATTGATTAGAGACAGAGGCGTCAAAATAAATTCAACTTTCTCTAAGGAGTCGGCCCAATATTGGGTTGGGTCGGGTCATATCTTTTAAGCCCGACAAAATTTTAGGACAGGACGAGCCGGCCCAAATTCTTCATTTCGTCCTTGGACTCGGCTCGAGCCCTCCTATCTTGATAAATTATGATTTGGGCTCACGGGCTTCAAGATAAGCCTATGCTCTTGATAAATTATGATCTTGGATCGGGTTGCCCATGCTTTTTCATGCCCGAAAATCTCTAACGTGGTCCAATCCAAATTCTCGAGTTAGGTTGCGCTAATAGTTTGACAACTTTATATCGGCCTTTTAATGTTTATGTTTTAAAGCATATTGTCGATTTTAGTTAACTTTTTAATGTTAGGGCATCGGAGTTGTGTTCAATAACTTATAATATGTTTGAAGAGCTTATAAGAAGTAATTTATTAAGTGCTTATAAGTTGTAAAAGTGTTCGGATAATTAAGCTTATAAGTTGGAGAGAAAATTTGCGTTAGATAGAAAAAAATTTGCATTAGAGAGAGAATAATTGAGAGAAATTAAATGAAAATGGTATATGTAAGAAAAAATAAAATATAATATAATTATTTTTGTAATTTGGATGTTGCTTATAAGATTATGCAAAAATAGTTGGGGTTGAGTTACTTATCTTTCAGGGAGTTTATAAGCTATTGGATCTTATTTTTACGCATGACTTATAAGATGTTGGAGAACTTATTTTACCAAACATTTTGCAAGAGCTTATAGACTTGTAAACAACTTATAAGTTATTTTAAGGAGTTTGGACCGTATCCCGTCTTTATCAGAAATGGGATAGGTCAGAAATGAATTACGAGTTGGAACCAATATGCGAATCGAGCCTCTTATAGTATTTCTCATCAGTTTCCTTGTTGCTTGTTTAGCTTTTGCTTGCTAGTTTGTGTTTATTTGGTCAATTTGTTTCCTTAGTAAGTTCGACTCTTCTATGAAATAAAGTGGACTACTTCATAGTTTGTGTTACATTCTCTCTCTCTCTCACACACACACACACATTCTCACTAAGTTCGACTCTTTTGTGAAATAAAATGGACTTGCAACCGCTTGTCTCTCTCTCTCTCTCTCTCTCTCATCTTGAATAAACTGAATTGCTTGGATCTAATTTTGGTCTTAACATTTGTTTTTGTAAATTGTTACAATAATAGCATTAATTTTCCATTTTGCAGCACAAGTGACAACTCTAAAAATTTTCGATGACTGAAAAAGCGTCTTTAGCATATATACTTCCATGTTGATACTGTTTGAGAAATTAGGGTATTTTGGCAAAAATAAAATCATACACGGGTTATTTTAAGAGTGGTGCTATTCGGTCATAATGTGGCCAGCCATAATCAACTTTATTAAATGAAAAAACCATTTATTTAATTTTTGATCTATTAAAAAATTGGTTTTACATTAAAACCATCTTATGGAATTACAATTTTGAACCTATCAAATGAAAATTTTAAAATTTAAATTTAAATTTAATAATTTAATATTCTTCAGAATAGGTGGGAAAATGGTATGTAGACAGTCATAATTTGGCCGCATGGCATTGTTGTATTTTTAATGATAGTTGGAAATTTTTTGAACATGTCTATTTTGTCAAAATTTTAAAAAATGGTATAATCATTGTATTTCCAATAATTTATATCTCTTGTTTCAAAATTAAGATCGGATCATAGTTGGTGAATTTTTTTTATCAAATTTTATAAATGAAGTGAATTGTACATAGCACTCTCAAGTCTCAATCTAATGGCCAGGTCACATAAGTGGAAAGTCAAAGGTTTATTTTAGGGGTTAGGTAGCTTTGGATGTTACATGAATGGTTGGTTGGTCAATTTATGTTAATTCACTTTTTTTTAATGTCTCCAAATCGTTATAGTTTTATAGATGAAAAAGAAAATTTGAAGTAGAAAAATGAATCTATGAAATAAAAAATATTTAAGATTAATGTCCATAAGCATAGGCAAGAATAATTCAAAGTTTCAACTAAGACATAAGAATAGTTGAGTTAAAATCAATATCTCTAATCTAAGAACTCTCTAACTACGTAACGATCACTCCGGCGTAGCGCAGCCGCTTGCAGCCACCGCGGCCACCGCTGTCTGATGGTGCCCTCCGCCGCAGCTGAGGGCCCTGAGCAGCCCCCACATTAACCCCCACCCGCGACCACTCACCTTATCACCACCACCACTCCGAAGTCCAAACATCGCCGGAGATGGTGGAGGCGGCGGCGTATACCGGCGGCGGCTCTGCCGGCTCCTGATGTCGCTCAGCTCAACCACCGACGAAAATCTCGAAACCCCAAACAAGAAGAAGTACCACTTGGCCTTCGTGGACCCCAGCTGCTTGCCGGTGTTGTACGTCCTCCTCTGCGGCTGGCGCATGACGGTGGTTGTACATTTATTCCCATTCTTAGACTGAATTGCAACCTTAGAATTCTTGCTAGAGCTCAGCCTCCACCGCCAACGGCTACTTTTCTTGTGGCTTGTTTGGTTCTTGATCATCGCAGCTTCATCTGTCTTGCATGGATGAGAGAGTTGTTTGTAGGGAATGAGCTTTCCGCAGAAGACTATGTTTTCCGGCGGGAAGGCGGCGGCGGAAGGGCTGAGTTCTTGGCTGAAGAACTCAAAAAAGTCGTCTTGAGAGGAGGAGGAGGTAGAGTTGGAGTTTGAGGAGAAATATTGATGATCCCAATCGGCACTTTGATCACTATATAATGGAAGATCACATAGTGATAGGGTTTCTGTTTCTTCTAATTCATCTTCTTTTTTCATGTTTATTGAGATGAGGGTTTCTTCTAGAAATGGTTCTTGAAATTCCATTGTAGGAGATAGAAAGAGGGAGGGATTATTTGATGGAATTGAAGCAAAATTTGGGATATATAGGTGGTTGAGACTTGTTTGGGTTGTGACATGAAAAAGATTTGGTGGATATTTAACTGAGAAAAGTAAGATTTGTTTATGTTGATGGCTTTAGGATTTTGGCATTCTTCTAGATAGATAAAAGAGAACATAAGGTTTGTTTAAAAGGTATAGGGTGTGGAGTTGTAAATACTTTATTAGACATAAGGTTTGTTTAAAAGGTATATTGCAAGTAGATTTTAAAATCTACTTGCAATATACAATGAATATAGTATGAAAATCTTATTTGCGATATATGTTTTTTTATTATATTTTTGAAAGGGTTAATAGTAGTTTATAACTTTAGTATTTCTTTTATTTATGAGCTCGAGTTTAATTTTTTTATTTTTTATTTTGTCTCGCATCAAAAAAATTGGTGTCGAATATCTAAATAGGCTCAACTCGAGAGGCATGTTTTATAGGTGAATCTATCAGATATCTGATGCTAGAGATTTTGATATGGGGCAAAATTTGCAAATTTTGGAATATTGAAAAGATAATCTAAAATTGAAGTAAAAAAAAACGTTAAAATTAAGTCCATAAACTACTACTAATTCTTTTCGTAATTATGTTTTAATGATAATATGGGCATCCCTAATTACAAAATCCTTGTTATATATATGTTGTTACATAGTTTAGTGAACTTGTAGAAATATGTGTAATTGGATAGGATTAACTAGTCTAATGCCTTTGTATGAAATAGAAAATGTTGAAGAGAAAAAAAATAGTAAAAATGAAAGGGGAAAAATTACACATAGAAGGAATTTTAATTCCATTGGATTCATTGGCATGAATAAATTTTTGTTTGAATTTATAATTCCCACACAATTTTTTATAATATTGCAATTATGACATTACTTTTTTTTGTATCATGGGGAACTCGCAGCCGCTACCAATAGTACGCACTAAGTAAACCCCAATTTCATGAACAATAGCCTGCAAACCACACAAAACAAGTAAATCACACTTGAAAAATTATAACATTACTTTTGTTTTGATCTTTGCAATTACGATATTTTTACTTTTTCATGTGAGGTTTTGTCTCGCAACTTTTTCGTCCTGACTTTCAAGACTAGCTTGTGTAGTGAGAAGTACTGCTAACATAATATAACTTTATCGTGAAAAACATCGAGGATGTTATAATTAGGATGAGAAACGGTTTGGGTTCGGATACCTATTTTAATCGAATTGTGTAGTGAGAAGTACTGCTAACATAATATAACTTTATCGTGAAAAACATCGAGGATGTTATAATTAGGATGAGAAACGGTTTGGGTTCGGATACCTATTTTAATCGAATCGAAATTTTTATAAATTTTAAAATAAAAAAACCGTTTATTAAGTTTAGTTACCGAAAATCGTATCAATTATTGTGATTCGATTTTCGATTAACCAACGGAGATTGGACTCTATAAATCCGTGTCAAAAGGATTTTCTAGAAGGCAGCCAAGATTCAGGATGGCAATTTCATACCTTAATTATATATTTACAATTTTTTCGTTAAATGTGTTTATTTGGTCAATTTGTTTCCTTAGTAAGTTCGACTCGTCTATGAAATAAAGTGGACTACTTCATAGTTTGTGTTACATTCTCTCCCTCTCTCTCTCTCTCACACACACAATTTGTTTCTCACTAAGTTCGACTCTTTTGTGAAATAAAATGGACTTGCAACTGCTTTGTAGACTCTCTCTCTCTCTCTCTCTCTCTCTCTCTCTCTCTCTCTCTCTCTCTCTCTCATCTTGAATAAACTGAATTGCTTGGATCTAATTTTGGTCTTAACATTTGTTTTTGTAAATTGTTACAATAATAGCATTGATTTTCCATTTTGCAGCACAAGTGACAAAAAAAAATTCGATGACTGAAAAAGCGTCTTTAGCATATATACTTCCATGTTGATACTGTTTGAGAAATTAGGGTATTTTGGCAAAAATAAAACCTTACACGGGTTATTTTAAGAGTTGTGCTATTCGGTCATAATATGGCCAGTCATAATCAACTTTATTATATGAAAAAACCATTTATTTAATTTTTTATCTATTAAAAATTGGTTTTACAATTTTGAACCTATCAAATGTTGTTTTCTTGCTAGAGCTCAGCCTCCACCGCCAACGCTACTTTTCTTGTGGCTTGTTTGGTTCTTGGTTATCTCAACTTCATCATCTTGCATGGAGGAGAGAGTTGTTTGTAGGGATGAGCTTTCCATGAAGACTATGTTTTCAGCGGGAAGGCGGCGGCGGAAGGGCTGAGTTCTTGGCTGAAGAACTCAAAAAAGTCGTCTTGAGAGGAGGAGGAGGAGGTGGAGTTGGAGTCTGAGGAGAAATATTGATGATCCCAATCAGCACTTTGATCACTATATAATGGAAGATCACATAGTGATAGGGTTTCTGTTTCTTCTAATTCATCTTCTTTTTTCATGTTTATGGAGATGAGGATTTCTTCTAGAAATGGTTCTTGAAATTCCATTGTAGGAGATAGAGAGAGGGAGGGATTATTTGATGGAGTTGAAGCAATTTTTTGGGATATATAGGTGGTTGAGACTTTTTTTTATTTTTATTTTTATTTTATTTTATTTTATTTTATTTTTTTTTTTTGGGGGATTAATGTGACATGAAAAGGATTTGGTGGATATTTAACTGAGAAAAGTAAGATTTGTTTATGTTGATGGCTTTAGGATTTTGGCATTCTTCTAGATAGATAAAAGAGAACAGAAGGTTTGTTTAAAAGGTATAGGGTGTGGAGTTTTAAATACTTAATTACACATATAGTATGAAAATCTACTTGCAATATACAATGAATATAGTATGAAAATCTTATTTGCAATATATGTTTAGTTTATAACTTTAGTATATATTTCTTTTATTTATGAGCTCGAGTTTAATTTATTTATTTTTAATTTTGTCTCGCATCAAAAAAAAGTGGTGTCGGATGTCTAAATAGGCTCAACTCGAGAGATATGTTTTCTGGTAAGTTGTTGGATTTGTATCTTGAAAAGTTTGGTTGAGCTTGTATACAATGTTTCGTTACCACTATTACAATCTCCTATCGATTTGAATACTTGATTGCATATATCGTGTCCCTTATCTCATATATAAGTTAGATCATACGGTGTGTAGAAGATCACGAGTGTCCATATGATTGGTCGCTTAATGAGATATAAAAGTTTCACGGTGAGACGACTTAAGGACGAGTTGTCGGTTTGAGTGCGATATAGATAAGAAGTGACTTGACTTAGTTGCTTGTCTATCTTGATGCGTCTCGGCGTATTGAAGGATCACGGTGAGATGTGTTCTTCTTCCGACCGTCGTGAAGAACCAAGATCTCGGTGACTTACGATGATCTAAACCTCGATAAGGTATTAGGTGAGTATGAGTTCTTGACCATCACTTTGACTTGTTATGGGTGAGGTTATATGTTCTAACCCAGATTCTCCGCATCTTGGGTGGTGGCGATCTTGTATGTCACGCTAGTTATCATGTCAGTCACGTATCCGTTAAGGATGATGGCGTCCCCTAAGGAGCTCAAAGGTTTATTGTACTAAACCCTGCGAGGTTGAGTTAGCTCAAGTACAATAATAAGGTTGAGTGGTACTACTTAAGGAAATAAGGATATTAATCGTTTAAGCGGTCGATTGCTAGAAATGATTAATGGACGTTCGATATCTTAAATACGAGGATTCGTAATGTCTAAGTGCAAGCCCGACTCAACTTCGGTAATAAAGGGTAAGTCGACATTCTTTCTCTAGTGGCATGATCGAATGTTTATAAATTAATTTATGTTACAAATTTGAACATAAGATAATTAATTTATTTGAGGCCCATCTTTATTCCTTGCATTTGATCCACGGCCGCCCATCCAGGCCAGTAACCTTGTGGAAATCGGCCCTATAGCTCTCAAAGGCAAGATTTTATTCTCTTTATCCCCAAGGATATAATTATATTTATGGAATATGCATAGATCCTTTCCATATAAGATTATGGTAATAATCTTGAGAGTATGGAAATAATCCTAAAAGTATGGAAATAATCCTAAGTGTATGGTATTATTCCATATAGGATTATGGTAATATTCCATATAGGATTATGGTAACATTCCATATAGGATTAAGGTAGTGCATTATAAATATAAGGTATGAGATAATGTCTAACTCACTCACAAATTGCAACCTAATTTTCGGCCATCTCATAAGTGTGAGAGAAATATTTTCGTGAGTTTTGTGAGAGCTTGGGTGATTTTCGGTGTATTCTCCATAGCTCGTCCTCACTCGGCGTTGGAGTTTGGGTATCAGGGATACGATCCGGAAGGTCAAAGCACGAGTCTCGACCGTTCAATCCGTTCATCCCGTTCGATCCACCTCGACAGATCCAAAGGTAAACACGAGAAAACCCCAACGTGTTGCTTTTAATTATATAGACGCATGCTAGGATTATAATCAATGTATGGTGGATTAAACACCCAAGATGGATCCTCGGGGCGAGGGTTAACATACGTTTTCCTACATTGGTATCGAGCACAGGATCGTAATCTTGGCTCTGTTGGATTAATTCACGCGTTTGATTATTACGTGCGTTATTATAATTGTGGATTTGTCGTTCATCGTGGCTCGTTTGTTTTGTTGGTTTGTTTTACACCACGAGAAAATCCGTGGTTAGATTAGATTTTTTTTTTATGTAAATCTTATCCGTAAAGAAGAAGCGAGCGAACGAGCGAAGAACGAAACGACGGGAAAACGAGTTCTCGGTGTCTCGGGTGGTTTCGCGGCGAGTCTCGCGGTCGCTAAAGGCGTCGCGAGGGCTGCGGCGACGGGCGCGCGTTCGCGGGATCCTCGGGCGCTTAGCGAGCGAACTCATGTCGCGAGGATTACCCGCGGCGGCGGCGGCGCGCGCTGACTAGCGGGCGGCGGGCGCGTTGCGCCGCGAGCGGCGGCGGGCGTGCGGACTCGCGATCGCGAGGTTTGGTCGCCGGGCGGCGATGTCTCGAGGCGGACGTTGGCGCTTGGGCGTGGCCACGCAGCGTGCTTTCGGCGGGTCGCGATCGCGTGGCGACCGCGGGCAGCCGCGAGGCGGCGGGCAGGCGGCGTCTTGTCGGTGGCGCGGCGGCTTAGCCCCAGCGCGCCCCCAGACTCTTATGGGCCGACCACGCCGGACACCGTTTCAGAGATTCGGCCCGTGCCCGCACGCGAGGCCCAAGTGTTGAATCCGGTCCGTGCGGGTGCACGCGAGGCCCGTTTCAAGTTTAAAATCAGACTTTGTAAATCTATGTAATAGATTAGATTTAAGTGTGTGAGGTTTCACGATTGAGCGCGATGAGCGTTTTATTTTATTTTTATCGTTCATATGCATGTCGTGGATGTTTAAATTATGCGGTAGCATGCTATGTATGTTTAAATTACGTTGACAAACCTTTAAGTGTTTTACGTAATTGGATGCGCATAGTAAGCATGCTAGGTTTATCGCGTTTATCAAGCATATTTTAGAATTCTCGAGCATGTTTTACATGTTGAGTTCTATAGAAAAGCATGCTAGGATTACGTGATCTGCATGGACAAACCTTTTGAATAAAAGACTAAGCAAGCAACCCGACAAATTAATTTTTCAAATTAAAATGTCAAGACCTCCACTTTTGATCTCTAAACAAAGTGAGACGCCTTGTGAGTGGCGCCCACACGCGTGGCTTGCTTGCTTTGCTTATCATAAGTTTGTTAGATGAGATTTCTAAATAAAACATTTTAAATCTATTGAGAAGTGGGAGTTTCATGTAAACGGCGTCACGCGTGGCTTGCATGTGCGATTTTCATAAGTTCTCTAGTGATAGATATAAATGAGATAACAAAGAATTTGAATTGGGCGGTATGGTCCGAGTGAGTATACCAATTCTAAGAATTCATCTTCTTTGTTAAAATTGTGGTCAATGCTTAGACATCACCTCAAGTACAACTTCCATGAAGTCCCTTTGTGATAGTGATGTGGTCTAGTAAGGTCCAATCATTAATTTCATTTGTCATAAGGATAAGTTGACATGGATTGAAATTAAGCGACTAAAAGGTATATTTTAGTGCAGTCGAGGGGTTCAGTGTGTAAACGCCCACACGCGTGGCTTGCATGTGGGATTCCTTGGGCGATTGGAGGTTTCAATTAATATTGTTTTATCAAAAGGTTACAATATTATTATTACTGAATTATTTGCGATCGTATGCTTATGTGTTTTACATTATCGTTTGAGATATGTCTCTTACGCCGATTATCAATATGCTCGCACAAAATCCGTTATCGGTCCAAATTTTATCGAGTGGAAGCGAAACATGGAATATGTTCTTATCATTTGAAGAACACATGTTTGTTCTCACTACTCCTAAACCCGATGCCCATCGACGTCGACTAATGGTGGCGAGTCAGCGGACTTTGGAATAAGTCGAACAATATGGCTAAATGCTATATGATGACTACGATGTCCAAAGCTTGCGGTATGACATCGATCGATGGCGACGCGACGATATTTGGTCAAGTCTCGAGAGTAAGTTTGGGCGATCGGATCGGACGATCGCTTCCACACAATGAGAGAAATCTTGGCGTGTAAGATGGAAGAAGGAAGTTCGATCCATGAACATGTCTCCACATGACTCATCTCATGGATAGTCTTGATCGGTTGGGAGGAGGTATTGACGTGGCCAAGGTCGATATCATCCTCAATACCGCCCAAGTCTTTTGAGAACTTTCGGCGTGAATGCGATCATGAGCAAGACCGAGTTTACACTTAGTCGGTTGCTCGATGATCTCGTTCTTTGCGGAAGGAGTTATGGGAAAAGGAGCACATGCTCTTGCTAGCACATCTAAGGGCCCAAAATTTTCGTTGCAAAATGGAAATAGAAAAGGGTGCCAAAGGTGGTAAAGGCGAGGAAATAGTGGGAGTAATGGGAGCAAGAACATGGTTGCCACCGGAGGCAGAAGAAGCCAAAGGAGAAGGGCAAGTGCTTCAAGTGCGGCAAGGCAGGCATTGGAAGGCCAAGTGCCCTATGCTCAAGGCACAAGGTATGCCATTTGCTTTAGTAACGGAAACATGTTTAGCGACTTGTTCTACCAATTCTTGGGTAGTAGATACGGTATGGCGATCATGTTTGTTACACCTTGCGAGGGTTCCTGCGGACAAGGGAGACTGTTTGATGGCGAGATAACGATCTCCATGGGCAACGCGAAAGTCGTTGTT
The DNA here is from genome assembly GCA_036937905.1 of Salvia rosmarinus. Classification (NCBI taxonomy): domain Eukaryota; kingdom Viridiplantae; phylum Streptophyta; class Magnoliopsida; order Lamiales; family Lamiaceae; genus Salvia; species Salvia rosmarinus. The sequence goes on along the minus strand of CM072818.1, from coordinate 2,660,659 downwards.
GCAGTTGGAGATGTTCTTTATGTTTTGGGACAACAGTTTTAGTTTTGAAAGACGTTTTGTATGTGCCGGATTTTGGTGGAACCTTGTTTGTTTGAAATTATTTACTCATGGATATTCTGTTATTTTTGATAGTGGTGTTTCTATCATAAGAAATGACGAAGTTATCGTGTTGGCACTTTATATAATTCGCTTTATACTATTTACGCAAAACATAATACCTATAACTATGTTGCATCTTCATCAAACCCTAAAAAGAAAGTTTTCTTAGAAGATGACTCTACTTTTCTCTGGCATCTTAGATTAGGTCACATCAATCTAAATAGGATCCAAAGTGGCTAAGAATGGGCGTTGGGTGATCTCACGGTTACTCGTCCCGTCTGCGAATCTCGTATAGAAGGTAAGATGTCGACCGGACCTTCAAAGCGAAGGGTTATAGAGCCAAAGAAATGTTGGAGTTAGTCCATTCGACTGTGTGGACCTATGTCCACACAAGCTCGTGGAGGTGCGGGTATTTTGTCACTTTCATTGACGATTACTCGAGGTGCGGATACATATACCTTCGCGCAAGTCTGAATGCTTTGAGAAATTCAAAGAGTTTAAGGCGGAAGTGGAGGCGAAGCTAGGTAAGAGTATCAAGTCATCTGCGGTCTGATCGCGGTGGCGAATACCTCGATAACGAGTTTATGGACTACTAGTGAAATGTGGGATTACATCCAACAAGCGCTTCATAAGACACACCACACAAAATGGTGTGTCGAGGCGAAAAGCAGGACTCTTTTGGAAATGGTTAGATCTATGATGAGTTATGCTACATTGCCTATTTAGTTACGGGGTATGCCTTAGAGGCGGCGGCATACTTGCTAAATCTAGTACCGTCAGTCGAGTCGAAAAGACCCTTTCGAGTTGTGGTTTGGGCGCAAGCCGGTTTAAGCCACATAAGGATATGGGGCGATCCGGCACATGTCTTTGAACAAGAAGGCGACAAGTTGGAGGCTAGATCGACGCAAGGTGTTTATTGGCTATCCTAGAGGAGCGAAGGTGGTATATTCTATAGTCTAAGGATGGAAGGTCATTATTAGCACTAATGCTCGATTCTTAGAAGAGGACTACATGAAAATCATAAGTCCAAAGTTGAAATCATTCTTGAGAATTAGAAGATGATCGTATTCCACCACCGATTAGGCAAAAGTGCGAGATGTCGAGTCTAGTGGGAGGATCGACACGGATACTTCAAGAAATTGAAGTGGGTCGAGTTCACTTTGGAGATACCGACCGTGCAAGTGGTACCTACACGACAAGTTGTGCAAGTTAGAGAACCACAAGTATCTGCACCCACCGTTGCCATTGTGCTGTAGAACCTCGTCGTAGTGGGAGGTTGTTCGTCAACCCGGCGATTTATGTTCGTGGGTGAATCTTGGTTTAGTCCCAAGCAGACGAACATGCAATAATCGACCCGTGGACATACTGAGGAGGCGTACAAGATATTGATGCAAGATCATGGCACACCGCTATGGACTTAGAAATGGAGTCCATAACGGCTATGGATGTATATGAAAGACACCTCTACCGGATGGCAAGGAAGCCATAGGTAGTAAGTGGATATCTGAGAGGAAGAGAGATTCCGATGGAGGTTTCGACTTTTAAAGCCAGGCTTGTGGCGAAAGGGTACACTCAGTTGAGGGCATCGATTTCGATGAGACCTTTTACCGTAGCAATGCTCAAGTCCATCGAATTCTTCTAGCCATAGCAGCCCACTTGAACCTAGAGGTTTGGCAAATGGATGTTAAAACCGCTTTCCTAAGCGGTTACCTTGAGGAAGGTAGAGACATCTATATGCGACAACTGAAGGTTATGTGGTAAAGGTGAAGAGCATCTAGTATGGAAGCTTAAGAAGTCCATTTATGGACTTAAGCGAACCTCCGATCATGGAACTTACGCTTTGACGAGGTGGTAAAGTCCTATGGATTTACCAGTTGCCTAGCGAGAGTTGTGTGTATCGGTTAGATGTCAACGGTGATGTGGTATTTCTTGCACTTTATGTAGATGACATCCTTCTAGTTGGCAACAACGTGAAGTCATTATCGGGCGTAAAGAGTTGGCTATCCGATCGGTTTCAAATGAAAGACTTAGGAGATGCAGCGTACATTCTTGGGATCAAGGTTTACCGAGATCGCAAGAAGAAAATATTGAGCTTATCTCGGGCGTCTTACATTGATCTTGTGATTACTCGTTTTAGTATGCGAGACCGCCAAGAAAGGATTGCTACCTTTCGGACATGGCGTTCCTTTATCTCAAAACATGATCACCTATATTTGCAAAGGAGATAGAGGAAATGAGACAAGTTCCTTACGCTTCGCGTGGGAAGTCTCATGTACGCAATGCTATGCACGAGGCCCGATATCCTGCTATCGGTGAGCATAGTAGCTAGATATCGATCTAACCTGGACAAGCTCATTGGACTGCGATAAAGCATATACTCAAGTACGAAAAGGACTCGAGATTATAGGCTGGTTACCATGCGAGATAGTCTAATGCCTTTGGGTTATCTGAGACTCAGATTTCCAAGCCGACCGTGATGAGAAAAAGTCGACCTCGGGCTATGTGTTTACCTTGGGAGGTGGGCCGTATCTGGCGGAGTGCAAAGGCGATGCATTGCGGACTCTACCATGGAAGCCGAATATGTAGCCGCCGGAGGCTTCTAAGGAGGCTGTATGGTTCAAGAACTACCTCATGGATCTAGATGTGGTACTGGTTTGCCCAAGAGTATCATAGTTTCTTGTGATAACTCGGTGCGATGGCAAACTCGAAGGAACCACGGACCCACAAAGCGACTAAACACAGAGAGAAAGTACCATGTCATCGAGAAATCGTTAGGCGAGGTGGCGTCTTGATTGAAAAGATTGATCTGACGGAAAATCTAGCGGATCCATTCACGAAGAGCTGCGCCAAAAAGTCTACGATGGACACGTTAGAGGACTTGGATTGCGCTTGATGGCACCACTTAGAAAGGAAACTTTTGTATAAGTGGGAGAAGCAAAGTGATGGTTGTTTGTAATAGCTAGTAGAAAGACACATTGTATACTAAAAGTTTGCTTTAGTATAAGTGGGAGATTGTTGATTTGTATCTTGAAAGCGGTTTGGTTGAGCTTGTATACAATGTTTCTGCGTTACCACTATTACAATCTCTATCGTTTGAATACTTGATTGCATATATCGTGTCCCTTATCTCATATATAAGTTAGATCATACGATTGTGTAGAAGATCACGTAAGTCCGTATGATTGGTCAAGCTTAATGAGATATAAAAGTTTCACTGGTGAGGCGACTTAAGGACGAGTTGTCGGTTTAGGTGCAGTATAGATAAGTGACTTGACTTAGTTGCTTGTCTATATCTTGCATGCGTCTCGGCGTATTGAAGGATCACGGTGAGATGTGTTCTTCTTTCGACCGTCGTGAAGAACCAAGATCTCGGTGACTTCGATGATCTAAACCTCGATAAGGTATTAGGTGAGTATGAGTTCTGACCATCACTTTGACTTGTTATGGGTGAGGTTATATGTTCTAACCAAGATTCTCGCATCTTGGGTGGTGGCGATCTTGTATGTCACGCTAGTTATCATGTCAGTCACCGTATCCGTTAAGGATGATGGCGTCCTTAAGGAGCTCAAAGGTTTATTGTACTAAACCCTGCAGTTGAGTTAGCTCAAGTACAATAATAAGGTTGAGTGGTACTACTTAAGGAAATAAGGATATTAATCGTTTAAGCGATCGATTGCTAGAAATGATTAATGGGCGTTCGATATCTTAAATACGAGGATTCGTAATGTCTAAGTGCAAGCCCGACTCAACTTCGGTAATAAAGGGTAAGTCGACATTCTTTCTCTAGTGGCATGATCGAATGTTTATAAATTAATTTATGTTCGGCTGAACATAAGATAATTAATTTATTTGAGGCCCATCTTTATTCCTTGCATTTGATCACCTGGCCCGTCCCATCCAAGTAAGACTTTGGGAAATCGGCCCTATAGCTCTCAAAGGCAAGATTTTATTCTCTTTATCCCACAAGGATATAATTATATTTATGGAATATGCATAGATCCTTTCCATATAAGATTATGGTAATAATCTTGAGTATGGAAATAATCTAAAAGTATGGAAATAATCCTAAGTGTATGGTATTATTCCATATAGGATTATGGTAATATTCCATATAGGATTATGGTAACATTCCATATAGGATTAAGGTAGTGCATTATAAATATAAGGTATGAGATAATGTCTAACTCACTCACAAATTGCAACCTAATTTTCGGCCATCTCATAAGTGTGAGAGAGAAATATTTTCGTGAGTTTTTGTGAGAGCTTGGGTGATTTTCCGGTGTATTCTCCATAGCTCGTCCTCACTCGACGTTGGAGTTTGGGTATCAGGATACTGAGTCCGGAAGGTCAAAGCACAGTCTCGACCGTTCAATCCGTTCATCCGTTCGATCCACCGGCGATGATCCAAAGGTAAACACGAAAACCCCAACGTGTTGCTTTTAATTATATAGGCGCATGCTAGGATTATAATCAATGTATGGTGGATTAAACACCCAAGATGGATCCTCGGCGAGGGTTAACATACGTTTTCCCTACATAAGTCTATCAGATATATGATGCTAGATTTTTTGATATGGGACAAATTTGCAAATTTCAGAATATTTAAAAAGTAATCTAACATTGAAGTCTTAAAAAACGTTGAAATTAAGTCCATAAACTACTACTAATTCTTTTCGTTTTAATGATAATATGGTTAGGCTTTGCATCTCTAATTACAAAATCCTTGTTATATATATGTTGTTACATAGTTTAGTGAACTTGTAGAAATATGTGTAATTGGATAGGATCAACTAGTCTAATGCCTTTGTAGTGAAATAGAAAATGTTGAAGAGAAAAAAAAATAGTAAAAATGAAAGGGGAAAAAGTACAAATAGAAGGAATTTTAATTCCATTGGATTAATTGGCATGAATAATTTTTTTTTTTAATTTATAATTCCCACAATTTTTTATAATATTGAATTATGACATTACTTTCTTTCTTTTTTGTATCGTGTGGAACCCTCTGCCGCTACCAACGATACGCACTAGGTAAATCTTATTTTGTTGTACAATAACCTGCAAACTACGCAGAACAGATAAACCACACTTGAAAAATTATAACATTACTTTTGTTTTTATCTTTGCAATTACGATATTTTTACTTTTTCATGTGAGGTTTGTCTGGCAACTTTTTCGTCCTGGCTTTCAAGACTAGCTTGTGTAATGAGAAGTACTGCTAACATAATATAACTTTATAGTGAAAAACATTGAGGATGTTATAATTAGGATGAGAAACGGTTTGGGTTCGGATACCAATTTTTTCGATTAATCGAACCAAAATTTTTATAAATTTTAAAATCAAAAAACCGTTTATTAAGTTTAATTACCGAAAACCACATAATGGTTCGATTTTCGATTAATCGGTGGAGACCTAGACTCTATAAATCCGTGTCAAAAGGATTTATCTTGTGATTTTCTAGAAGGGAGGTGGAACCCCAAGAAAAGGACAAAAAGTATACCATGTTTTGGTCCACTAATAATGAAATTAGGTTATGTCCCAACCAATCTCGTCGTTTCTATGAAACAAACGGGATCAAATTATTTCAACTATTCTTTTGATTATTTTTAATAAAATATCTTTATAATTGTTGTGTATTTATTTCTAGAAGAAGAGTTTTAAACATGGACTAGTTCGAGAAGAGATTTTAGGGCAAGTACAATGAGAGATAATGTTCTAATAAATAAATCATAAATAGGCTAGACCACTAAGAGGAGTTTTAACAATTTAATATCCTATTTGTCCCATTTAAAATATCTAACTTTCCTTTTTGGATTGTCTCATTCCATTTTAGGAAATAATTATCCCTTCAAAAAGTGTGGACCTTATCCACTTTTTAACACTTTAACAATTTTATATATTTTTCCTAAATACACGTGCAAAAGAAATGAGACATTTTAAATGGGATGGATAGAGTACTAAATTGGTATATTAATTTAGAAGTGGAGATAAAATATTTCAATCTCCGAAGCTTGAATACTCATATTAGCAATCAAAAAAGCTCAAAACCACTCATTCTTTATTATTATTATTATTATTATTATTATTATTATTATTATTATTATTATTATTATTATTATTATTATTATTATTATTATGTGTATCTTTTTTTAAAATTACTAGTTTAGAGGTTAGGGTAGTAATAAAACACATTAATTTTTTTAACAACACAAAAATACATGACAAATGGAAAGATAATAGTCTATTTTTGGATATAACGAATAATATATTAAAATCATGTTTATGAGAGAGAGAAATATTGTTTTTTTCTCTTGTATTTTAATATATATCTCCGATTTAAAATTATAGTTCAAGTTATTCCCCAAATATACTGGGTTTGATAATAAATGGTAGGAATTAATTATTTTTAAGAGTGGTGTCCATGTCTACTGTGTAGTTTGATTGATCCCAACAAACATTGGAAGCAATTAAATACTATATTAATTAGTAAGTTGGAGTTAATTGCGTGACATCACCGTTGTTCTAGAAGTGGGTCCCACCGTGCCGTCTTTGAACGGTTAAAATTGGACTGCCGGCTGCCAATTCTGTTTCTCTCCGGCGGCAAAATGTGAATACAGAAAAATATTTGAATATCTAAAAATAGGAAAGTTAAAAATGTTAAAATATACTTTTCGACAAAAATTTATTTACAGAAAAATAAAAAGTGACCGTTAACTTGAAGAAAGGGATTGATTTTTTTAATTATTTGTTGGGATGAATTGGGATGGATAGTCGCCACGGTACACTTGTCCGCGTAAGAGTACTTCTCATATTTTCTAAAGTAGACTTTAATTTTGAAAAAACACAAATATCCTTTATTTAAAAAAAAGTATCATTATTTTTGTCCTATAATTTGAAAATATCCTTTCTCCTGAAGAAAAGTATCAAAATTATACACGATAGGATCTACCAACCACCGCGGCGGCGTCGAGCGTCTGATTAAAGCGACATCGTTCGGCCAGACAAGTTCGGCCTATGAAGAATCCTGAGGCCGGTGGGAGCAGAAAGTTCAGGCATATCTTAAAGAATCCTAATTCGAGAGGATAGGATCTCGAATCCTAGTTAGAAGACTTGGATTCGAGATCAGGTCGATCATTGTGTATAAACAGAGGCTAGATTAGGCGACGTAGGAGGACTCTCTTTGTAATCACTTCCTATACTTTCAATACATATACTCTCTCTTGCCCGTGGGCGTAGATCTTATTCACGAGATCGAACCACGTAAATCTTAGTGTTCTTCTCGCGTTTATTTCCTTACAATTTAAGATCGATCTTTGGCGCCGTCGTGGGAAGCGAAATTTTGTGTTTTCGATCAACCTTTGTTTCTGTGGAAGTAATCATGACCAGTACACGGAAGCCACGCCCGGGACCGTCGCCGGCAACAACAACGCCGGCGGCGAAGCGGAACGCCGAGCTCAACTCGGGAAGAGCCCAATCGGAGAAGGAACCCCGAGGGGCATATCCAAAGTCTCGACGAGCACGGACACCCGCCTGCGGAGGCGAGTTACCATAGCGAAGACAATCGTAGCAACAATCCGGAAACTCGGCTCATAAGTAAACCTTGACGACGTCGTCAAGGGATTTCTCGAGAAAAACAAGGAGAGCTTTCTCCAGTTCCTCAGCGAAGCACAGGGTCGGCCACGTCTTGAAGAACGGTATACCGAAGCCTCGTCTAGATACGAGGCATCACAACGAGAGGTCGGGGCCCAAACCGACCGCGCAAGGAACGAGCAACGCGGGAGAGGACGTCGAGATCGTCGCGAAGCCGGCCTCGATCGCCAGAAATCCATCCAGCGAACTCCGCCCCGATCTCCAGGAGACGAGCAGCGCGGGAAGAGGCATCATGGCCGGCGCGAGGCCGGTCCGAGTCACCTAAATGAGTTCGATCGTCAAACTCCGTCCCGATCTCGGAGGGCGGCTTCGATGGATACGGAAGATAGCCACCCCGTTCTCAAATAGAATACTCAACACTTCTCTCCGGATAAATACGGGTACCAAGCATCGCCCCTACGATGGTGAGGATCCACGAGAACTTCCTCTCGCAGTTCAATACAACATGATCAACAAAAGCTCGGCTCGGTTCACATGTGTAAACTCTTCCGGAGTTACTCGTCGACAACGCCCGCGGTGGTTCGACAGTCTACCCACGGAAGCATCGGCCCTATCGCGACGATGGTCGCCTTCCACCAAAGGTTCTTCCAAAAGCGGAATCAAAACGCCATCGTGACACCTCCTCACCATAAGGCAAAGCCGTAATGAGTCCATCGGCGACTTCATGACAAGGTTTAACAAGGAGTGCACGAAGGTCGAAGACGTGAGCGACACTGTTAGTCATCTCGGCCTTCCAAAACGGCATCTTGTCGGGGGCCTTATACCGAGAGATCGTCAATCACGAACCTCGTCTTGCCAGCAGCGTGGCGCATAGCCAACCGGTTCGCCAAAGCGGACGAGGCCGACAAAAAAGCGCCAAGCGACAAGCGGGACCTTCGGAAGAGGAAGAAGAGGCGAGGAAGGAAGATCGGAACCAAGGCGTGAGCGCCTTGGGCAGATTACATCGTCCGATAAAGTCGAGTGCTCGGTCCGCGGCGCCTCGGAACGACCCAGTACACCCCGTGAGCGAAGCGAGCGTAAATCACGCACTCCACACGAACTGTTAGAAGCCTCGACCGATGAGCGGAGAGGAAGAGGTGCCGACCTCTGGATAATCTTGCTCGTTCCATGATGATTACGGCACGACATCGAAGAGTGCAACGAGCTCATGGGTGAAATTGAGATGCTAGTTCGGGCGGATCCACGAAGAAATACCGAGGACAGTCGTCAAGCCGACCAAAGGCAAAAGAAGAAAAGAGAGGAAGAGGAAATTGTGCCCCCCAAAAACAAAGCGCGCAAGGCGAGGAAGGAGATGGCGAGCCCCAATATGACGGGTGGTCTCCACAATTACGGGGCTCCCCGTGGAGTCACGAAGTCCTCCTCAAGGCCGATGCCCAAGTCCTAGAACCAATGAACCCACCAATAAGAGGTTCGAGAAGGACGAGGCGATCACCTTCTCCGAAGACGACCCGTTCCTGCGATACCCCAGGATGCATTGGTGATCCGGTAGTGGTCGCAAACAAGTTGGTGAAGCGTTTACATTGACGGTGGCGTCTGTGAGCATCCTTTTAAGGAATGCTTGGACAAGCTAGGAGTGGAAGGCGCGACGCCGCGCAAGCCCCGCCGCCACTCCAAGCTTCGTCCGGGAAGAGCGCGCCGGAAGGAATAATCGAGCTACCGTCACGGTGGGAAAGCACCAACGACCTCGACCAAGGTGGTGCAGTCAGTAGTGAAGGCCAACTCGCCGTATAACATCATACTAGGCGAGATTGGCTGAGCAGCATGTAGGGCGGTATGCTCAGCGTACCACTGACGATAAAATACCCACCACGGGGAACAGCCGTGATCAGAAGCGATCGAGCAAGCCAGGTGTATGCAAGTTGCCTTACGAGGCGGGACCTCGGTCCAACACCCACAGGCATAGCAATTAAAGAAACCCAAGAGTTGGGTCCGAAGTACATCGCCACTCCACGACAATCGGTGGAAGAGGTCGCATTGTACAAAGATGAGCCATTGAAGGTCGTCCGTGTTGGTTTCACCACGACACCAAGTGAAGGATCGGATCATCCAACTCCTAAGGGAATTCGAGACGTGTTTGCTTGGTCTCCCTCGACATGACCGAGTCTCGCCGAGTATCATCACTCACCGCTCAATATCGACCGAACACAAAGCCGGTTCGGCTGAAGCAAAGAATCTTCGCGGCGAGCGGAACCAAGTCATTCATGACGAGGTGAACCAGCTATTAAAAGCACGCATCTTGTTCGAGGTCAAATATCCGACTGGATAGCCAACCGGTGATGGTGAAGAAAGGAGGAGGGATGGCGAATGTGTATTGACTACACCGACCTCAACAAGCATTGCCCAAAGGATTGCTATCCCTTCCCAACATTGACAAGAAGGTCGACGCGTTGGTCGGGTACTGAAGTCTTGATTTCTTGGACTTATACAAGGGTATCACCAAGTCACGATGGACGACGAAGACGCCGCCAAGACAACCTTCATTACCGACTTCGGGTCTTCGCATATAAAAGATGCCATTCGACCTTAAAATGCAGGGCTACCTATCAAAGGATGGTGGACAAAATATTTCACCCTACATGGGTCGGAATGTGGAGGTATCGTGACGACATCGTCGTCAAAAGCAAGGAAGAAGCGCATGTGGCCGACCTCCGGATCGTCCTCGGCCTTCTTGAAAGATCAACCTAAAGTGAATCCCGAAATGCACGTTTGCGATCCGTGCGGAAAGTTCTTAGGGTGTTGGGTTTCAAGGGCTAAAAGCAAACCCGACCAAGGTCCAAACCATTTTGGAAATGAAGATGCGAAGACCATCCATAGCGTACACAAGTTGACAGGTTGCATAGCCGCACTAAGCCGCTTTTTCAAAAGCAGCGGATAAGCGACTACCTTCTTCAAGATACTCAAAAAAAGCCCGAAATTCTCATGGGATGAGGTGCAGTCAGCCGAAGACCTCAAGAGCTACCTCGCCAAGCTCCCCACTCTATCCGTCCCAAAAGAGGAGAGGTCCTTTCCTCTACCTCGCCTCGGACGAATCCATAAGTGCGATCTGAGTGCGAGAAGAACGTCGGCTCCGGTTTATTTCATCACCGAGCACTAAAGGCCGGAAGCAGGTATCACCACGGAGAAGCTTGCCTTAGCATTGGTAAATGCCGCGAGGAGGCTACGTCCGTCTTCCATGCACATCGCACAAGTCCTCATCGACTACCCACTTGGCAAGTATTGACGAAGCCCGGCTGTCGGGAGAATCGCGAAATGGGCAATCAGTCGGGCGAGCACGATATAACCTTCGCCCCGCCAGCCATCAAAGGTCAAGCCCTAGCGGATTTCCTTGCGAGTCTAACCGCCGAAAACCGAAGCCAGTCCGTGTCGAGACGATGCGAAGCCGAACCCATGGTTGAATCACCGAGAGTCTTGGCAACTCTACGTTGATGGGCCGGAAACAAAATAGCGGAGCGGTATCTTACTCCTAGGCCCGGACGACGAGATCGCCACTCACTCGGTTCACATTCAAAAATACGAATAACGAAGTGGGTATGAGGCATCGATCGCGGACTTCGCCTCGCTCAAAGTCTCGAGATACGAGCCGTGCAAGTTCAGCGACTCTCAAGTCGTTGTAAGCCAAATGTTGGGAAAATACGAGGCAAAAGCGGCGAGAATGAAGAAGTATCTCGAAAAAAGCAAAAGCACGCAACGGACTTTCTCACACTTCCGAGATAGTTCGCATCCCAAGGGAGCAAAATAGGCGGTGACATCTTAAGTAAATTGGCCTCGTCATCAACGAGCCCGCCAAGAGAGGAAGTCCAGCGGAGCATAAGCGATGCGAAGGCGGAGCCGAGGTCAACATAGTCTCGGATGAAGAACCCAATTGGATGACTCCCATTCGAGTACACGGAGAAGGGCGAATCGCCTTGCGACAATTTCGGAGGCTAGGAGGATCTGAACAAATCTGCGATATACAATTGAGCGAGAAGTCCCTGACAGAAGTCATATCTCCAACCCCTCTTAAGGTGCTTGGGTCCGAACCGAGCCAATTCGTTCTACGAGAAATACGAAGGTTCGTGCGGAAGCCACATCGGACCCGGGCCTTGTCAAAGAAAGTCATGCGATGGGGATACTATTCACAACAATGTTCCAAGACTCAATGGACCTCGTAAAAAGTGTCCAAGTGTCAAATCCATGGGAGCGTGCCAAGGCTACCCCGACCGACCTCACCTCCGCATGCAGCCCTTGGCGTTTATGCGATGGGGATTGACATTGTGGGCCCCTTTGTAAAGCACCGGGACAGCTACAATTTTTAATTGTTGCGATCGACTACTTCACGAAGTGGGTAGAAAGTTTGAGCCCTCGCGAAAATCACAAGCAAGAACGCCTCAACTTCGTATGGAAGAACATAGTGTGTCGCGGATCCCCATATCCTCCTTTCGGATAACGGAACACAATTCACGGATAAGGCATTCAAAGATTGGTGTCGAGCTTGGATCCATCAAAGTTCACGTCGGTGGCCCATCCTCAAGCAAATGGTCGGACCGAGTTACCAACAGACCATCGTAGTGGTCTAAAAACTTCGTCTCGACCGAGCTAAAGGCCTACGGGTGGAAAATTTACCGCAGTCCTATGGTCGCATCGAACAACGCCTCGGACCTCGAGCGGAGAAACACCATACAGTTTGGTGTATGGAACCGAGCGATGATCCTGCAGAGATCGAGTATCGAGTCCTCGCACCATGGTGACTCTCTGCCAAGCAAATGGGAAAATCTACGAGTGATCTAGACCTACTCGAAGAAAAGAGAGACCTCGCCACATCAGGAAGCTCGGTACAAGCAACAAGTAGCTCGGTATTACAACCGGTAGCGTTAAAACCGACAATTCAAGTGGGCGACCTCGTACTCGACATAATGAAGTCAAGTAAAAGCAGCTTCGGCAAGTTGGAAGCCACATGGGAAGGACCTCACAAGGTCGACGAAGTCCTCGGCAAAGGGCCTATAAGCTCGCTCAATTGTCGGTGAGCAATTACCCAACGCATGGCACATCATCCATCCGAAGAAATATTATGCATAAGTGTCGAGGTCGGGTCTTGTTCGGTCATTTTTTTTAGAGTCCATCTTATTTGGTGGTCGTCATCTTTATCAATAAAATCTTTATTTTACGAGTTCTACTTGTCACTAATGCATAATTAATCTTAGCATTATCTACCCTCTACGGAGGACAAATTCCTCGACGGAGGTCGATTACATTCGCTTAATACACATGTAAATCTAACGCCAGATGCCTACATACGAGATCGACTACCTTCGTTTATTTGAGCGTTCTCTCTATGTGAGCGAGGGACCACCCTCCCGGCGACCTCGGCAAAACAGAACCATTCCTACATACGAGATCGGACTACCTTCGTTTATTTGAGCGTTCTCTCTATGTAGACGAGGGACCACCCTCCCGATGACCTCGGCAAAAGCAGAACCATTCCTACATACGAGATCGGACTACCTTCGTTTATTTTGAGCGTTCTCTCTATGTGAGCGAAGGGACCACCCTCCCGACGACCTCGGCAAAAACAGGAACCATTCCTACATACGAGATCGGACTACCTTCGTTTATTTTGAGCGTTCTCTATGTGAGCGAAGGGACCACCCTCCCGACGACCTCGGCAAAAAAATGGAACCATCCTACGTGCGAGCGATTTCTTTCGAAGCGGAATTCTCTACGAGGACGAACTACTTTGGCATATTACTCTTGTTCAAGTACAAAGTCAACAAAAAACCATTCTTATTAAATAGAAGATATACAGGTTACATTTTACATTTCACGAGGACGGAGCGGATCGGGAAAAGCTGAGCCAATCCCTAGAAAAATCGGAATTCAGCAGCTCATCTATGCTAATCCTACCTCTACCTCGTCCTCGGTCTATATTACGGGCCCGCCCAGAGCGACCTCGGTCACTTGACAATGCAGCTCATGAGCTCGGCCTCGGCCACTTGATGACGCCCGGTCTCGACGCATGGAGGGTCCACGACGTTCAAGAGCAATAGCACGCCTCTCTTGTGCGCGCCACTCCGGATCGTCATAATGTGGTTCATTTATTCTAGACTGAGAAGCTCCGGCAGAAGAAGAGGCCTCTGCATCCCGTCGAAGTATGTAGTCGAGCTGTGGTTGTCGGCGATAGCGATCTTGTATATGCTCGAGCCTTTTCAATTCAACAGATCGCTCGTGAATTGCCGGAGTTAAACCATATTCGCCTTTGTACCCGAACAACGGGCAGCACCTCGACAACCTCGCTTCTACTTCCGGATCGTCATCCCACCATTTCGGTGGATAACCTCCTCATACTCGGCATGCTCCTCGCCTATCGCCTGGCGCCTCCTGGCGACCTCAAACGCTCCTCCAATCCCAAAAGGCGAGCTCGAGCTCGTCACAGCCTCTCCGAGCGTCTCTATGTGACATCGACTCACCAGACGTGACCGAGCTGCCCCTTTATATGGAGGAGTTCGACCTCTTTCAACTCAAGAGCTCGCGACAGGTCTTTGATTCGGTTCAACCAAGGAGAAGCATCAAACATTTCAGGAGACAACTGAATAAAAAAAAGAGATAAGTTTCTTGACATAAACTTGTAATTTTATTAACATGCCCTTAGGCGAAAAATTGTTGTACATTTACATTCAAAAAAAAAAAAAAAAAAAAAAAGATGCAGGGATCAACTGACCCCTCCGGAAGCTTCGGCCATGTCCACGTTCGCCGCCTCCGAAGCCTGGATAGCCTCAGCCTCGGCCTCTTCGGGAACTACCGGAGTCTCGACGCTTCAAGCATCACCGTCTCCCACCCTTTGCATGATCGGTCAATAGAGCCTCGGTCGGGATCCCGATCCACGGACGGCGCGCATGAGACTCCGCGACAAAAGAAGCGGAGGAGGAGGCGAGGCTGCAGCACGGAAGCTCCTTCAGCCGCGGGACGAGCACATCAAAATAGGCCCGTCTCGGGACGGCATCTCGGTCTCCTCGTACCCATACTGCTTTGTCCAGATCGGGTAGTCCTCGGCGACCTCTTGATTGCGTCCGAGACGGCTCGCTGTTAAGCACATCGGCCGCGTCCGAGACCATTCCCGAGAAGCCCGCCGACAGGAACAGCCTCTCCGCGAAGGCGCGAAGCGTTTCTCCCTGAGAGCTCGCCATGTCCGCCTCCCGACGGCGAACCTGTTCCACCTCGGCCTTCATCGAGGCAACCTCGGCCCTCGCCGCCTCGGCCTGCCGCCGCCTCGCCCCGGCTGCCTCCGCCCGGCCAGCCCTAGCCGCCGCTGCCTCAATGGCCGTCGCATCCGCCTCTTTCTGTTTGACGAGGTCCCGGATCTTAGCCTCGGCCTCGGACATTTCTTGAGCAAGGAGGGTATTCGAATCCTCCACCTCCCGAGCATACCGGGCCACCCCGTCAAACTGCGACACGGCACCCTTCAAGTAATCCGATATAAGATCGGATACTCTTGACACCTCGGCCGCCACGTCCTCGACCCCCTATACAAAATATACATCAGGTCAGAAGAACACAATTTGGTTACTACTGCACAAAGTATAAGGACAGTACGAACCTCGTGAAAGAGGCGAGGCGGCTTGAACCGAGCGATCTAGACTCGGCCTCGGAAGAACCGAGACTCACGGACTTCATCCTTCCGCCTCTTCAAGCGCTTGAGTGGCTGCGGCGAAGGGGATCTCGAAGGCCCATGGTCATTTCGGGCATGGCCTCGAAATCCTTCAGGTCGGAGACCTCGGCTCGCCACCGAGATCGGTTCGCCACCGAGATCGGCTCCTTCCTTTTCTTCTTCCTTTCCTTCAAAGAGTTCACTTCAAGGAAACACATGGGTCAAGATCAATACGTAATTCATGAAATAAAGAAAAAAAAGAGAAGAAGAGGCCTCACCTTCACCGACTCCACCCCGGAGGTAGGATCATAAGGCTAAGCCCGCCCGCAAGCTCGGCCTCGGAGAAGACCTCGTCAACAAGGCCAATTTTGTCCAGCCTCCTCCAAGTCACGAAGCCCTTGTCGACATACACATGGCGATCTTATCGATCGCCATGGGAACTCCATATGTCCCTCAAACCGACAGAAGAAGAACTTCTTCTGCCAGTTGGAGATCTTTGATTTAATCTTGGCTTTGAATTTCCTACGGGGTGATAGATAATACCACCCCGAGCCGCCCTTCAGTTGCAAAAAGCGAAGGACGAGCCCCAAGGTAAGAGGAAAATTATGCCTATAGGCATAGACACCTAGGGCAGTCATATGCCGGAATGAGTTCGGCGAGAGTTGGGCAAGAGATAGGCCGAACATCTCTTGGAACTCAACATGTACATAAGGGTAAGGAAGGCGAAGGCCGCCTTGGTACGCCCTCGACACAAGCAACAAAACCATCCGAGGAGGCACAAGCCCTATCCTCCGGACGGGCAACTAGCTCAATACTAGAGGAATATTATATTGAAAACATATATCCCTAATGTCGAAATACTTAGAATTGAAGAAAAGAAGACACTTTGCCGCAATCCCCACGGAGAAACGCAGACTACACTCAACAAAGAGGCATATGGACACGGGTAAAACAGCAAAGACACTAAATCGACGGGGGGAAGCAGACACGATTTGACGCTTCGGACGACTCATTAGGAGAAGAGGAAGCCATTACTTACTATTGTTTATCGATGAACAAGGCGAAGCTTCAAATCACGATGGCGCGAGAATAAAATGTTTCGCAGGAAGCGAGGGTTTTTGAAAATCGAGAAATGAAGAAGGCAAGTGATAAGAGATATTGCGTATCGAGGAAGACATTCCCTAATATGCACTTTATCGGAATCAACCGTTGCCATTTAATGCGCATTAAATCGTATCCCGCGTCGATCAAGAACGGCGAGAAAATCCCGTCTTCGTCCTCGACCTAACACCTCGACGGTGAAGCCATTCACAAGACCTCGGTTTAACGCCTCGTCGGGTGAAGCGATATATGAAGACCTCGCCTAACGCCGCCGTCGGTGAAGCCGATGAAGACCTGGCCTAACGCCGTCGGTGAAGCGATGAAGAAGACTCGCCTAACGCCCGTCGGTGAAGCGGTAAAGAAGACCTCGAACGCCGCCGTCGGTGAAGCCGAAGAAGACCTCGGCCTAACGCCCGTCGGTGAAGCGATAAGAAGACCTCGGCCTAACACCCGTCGGGTGAAGCCGAAGAAGACACTCGCCTAACGCCCGTCGGTGAAGCCGGCCCGGAAGACCTCGGCGGACACATCTGCTACAAGACAAACCCCGCCGTCACAACAACCCCAATCCATCATGACCTCGTTTCTGCGTCTTTTTGGGGGTTGTGATAGATCTGCCCAACTACCAGCCCAAGCATCGGGCCCAATACAATTAAAGCGACATCAAGCTCGGCTGGACAAGTTCGCCTATGAAGAATCCACGAAGCCGGTGGGAACGCAGAAAGCTCGAGACATATCTTAAAGAATCCTAATTCGAGAGGATAGGATCTCGAATCCTAGTTAGAGAAGACTTGGATTCGAGATCTAGTCAATACATTGTGTATAAATAGAGGCTAGATTAGACGACATAGAGGAGGACTCTTTGTAATCACTTCCTATACTTTCAATACATATACTCTCTCTTGTCCGTGGGCGAGATCTTATTCACAGATCGAACCACGTAAATCCTTGGTGTTCTTCTCGCATTTATTTCCCTTACGAATTTAAGATCGATCAATACCATACAAACGAATGCACAAATGATCATTTCTTTGAAAAAATATTTTGTACTTCGACCACTCAAATTGGCTAAAGAATTTATATTTTTATGGAGTAGACGAAAAATGATCTTCCACTCATAATGGCTATTTCAGATTTTGGAATACATTTGGAGCTTTCGTTATTAAGCTCGAGGTCAATTTTATTTAAAAGCATGTTTATCTTAAGAGTATTAATCCCGTAAGTTGCTTGAGCCGGATCCTAGTTTAGCTTAATCGTTATGCTAAGCAAATCTAGTCCATAAACATGAAATCGAGCTCGAGCTCGAACTCGGATTTACTCTGCTAACATTTAATAACAAATGTTACTTTATAAGCACTGTTTTAAAAGTATTAATCTCGCAAGTTGCTTGAGCCGGATTCTATTTTGGTTGAATTGTTACGGTAAGCAAATCTAGTCCATTAAATGTGAAATCGAGCTCGAACTCAGATTTACTCTGCTGACATTTAATAATAAAAGTGTTTCAATATTTTTTCGTGTTCGGTCCAAACCTAAGAAAAAATTACTCCCTCCGTCCATCAAAATTGTTCCTTGATTTTGTTGACACGAGTTTTAATAAATTATAATGAATGTAAAATAAATAGATATAAAAATATGAGCCATGGGATAATAAATGAATATATTAATCGATAGTAGATGCAAAAAATATACCATGAGTAGTTTTTTTGTAAATAAGTGGATAAATTTAGGGTAAGAATGTGAAATTGATGTTATCAAAAAAAAGTGAACATTTTTTATAAACGGGCCAAAATGGAATTAAATAAACGTATTTGATGGACGGATAGAAAATTACATTTTTTACAATCAATCTCAAGACTGTCATTAAGCAAATTGATTTATTTTTTGAAAGGATAGCATGATGGAAACTTCTAATAAATGATGATAGTAAATGTTGTGGTCCAATATTATAGAAATGGGGCCCCAATATTCCAACGCTTTGACTGCTTTTGGGCTTCAGTCTTTCGCGGTATTATTCGCGTGCGGTTTGGAGTTATTTGCTCCAACAGTGATTTTCTTTCGACTTCAAAAATAAATAAAAAATATGGAAAATTCCCCTCAGACAAAAAGGGAGGAAAGAAAAATTAAGAAAGGGAGTTATTTGCATTAGTGTGCATTTTTAAGATATGTAGAACACCTCATTTCAAACTCTATATCAAAGACAAACAATTTAAAGAGTAAAACATAATTTCAATTTAGGGATGTCAATGGGTAGATTTTACCCGGATCGATCCGGACAAAACCCATTAAATTTTAAAGCAGCGGTTCTGGTTTCGATTTCAGTTCCAAACCCGTTTTAGATCCGGACCGTTTAGATCCATAGTTTGATGTTCCGGTTCGGTCCAGTCCGGATCTGGTTTCGGTTCCAGAACCAGAACCAATACTTATTTATTGGTTCTAATCCGAGTAAAACCCGTATATTGCCTTTGCTGTTAATATGCACATATTTAGCAAAAAGGATGATAATATCTTCTATTGCAGCTAATGTCAGACTTGGAAGGTGCACAAGAGGAGAGTGGTGTTTATGTAATTGCTGCAACGAATAGGTATGTGATGCTTCATGGTTTCATCATCTGGTACCTCTGACCTTATGTAATGATATAGTTTATTAGTGAAAAAATAGGGAATGTTGTTATTCAAAAAATTATATGGTGGTGTTATAATTACAACAATTTAAAAGCCATATGAAAATTGCAAATTCAGGCTGAATTAATTAACTCAATTTTCTTTAAACAGTAGATGAAAGAAGCTGTTAGGGCCGCCATTGATCGAACAACATCGTCCGGTGAAGATTGTAGGGTAGCGTGGACCATCAAAGATGCAGACTTCAAGAGCGCGTTGAAGAAAACCTCGCCTTCTATCCTACGTATAGAATTTTTTTTTTGTATATCACCCTATCTGTTATTGTAGGATAAAACTATGAATTGACGTTCACAATTTAACAATAAAAACTTGAATTTGTTATACAAAATTAGAAAAAGACCTCAATATTTTATTTATTAGTTTTTCTTGCTACAAGTTTGGTATTTATTTTGATTCCACTGTAAATTTCAATATATGGTTTTAGAATGATCTAGTATTTATTATGTAAATCTATAAGTTGATATTCATAATTTAAAAATAACATGCAAGGATCATTTGACTGATATATTGATAAAATTAGCCACTACACTTTATTTATTTACAAAAATATTTGATCATACAAATTAATATTTCCTTTAGTTACAAATTCGACAGAATAGATAATATTTAAAAATATAAATTAATAATTTATTTAGTGCTCGTTCTATGAATACACAAATGATAGAAATTGTCATTCCATTCTTACAATCACATTCATTCCAAAATTCATTAAATTAAACCCACAAACTTTGAGATATAAAGCACACATAATTAAACATACAGGAAACCACACAAACTAAGCTAAAAACCCCAATTTATTTCACTCTCTTACAGAAACCAAATAACATTTCGTATACTAATGTCTCCTCACTGCACGTCTTCTTCTCATGTCTCTGGCATAGAATATGTCTTCAACAACCTCTTCTATTTTGCCGAAGTATTTCACCCTAAAGCTTCGACAGAATAAAAGTAGCCACACAAAGCTTCCTAAGCCCACAACATATCCAAGTGCAGCAGATACGTATTCCCACTCTATCTCCTTCTTCTCTTCCACATTTTCATCTTCTTGTGGTGATAAATCACTGTCGTCATCAGTGTGACTGCAGCTTATGTTGAGATTGAAACCACACAACCCTGGATTTCCTTTGAAGGAATCTGCAGGAAATGTTTGCAACTGACGGCCATTTGGGATCATTCCGACCAGCTTATTGTAGGACAGATCCAATACTTCAAGGGTTGTGAGCCCTGCAAGCTCCACGGGGATCACCCCTGATAGTTGGTTATGGGAGAGGTCAAGTGATTCAAGCTTGCTCAATTGACCAAATGACTTTGGGATGCTTTCTCTGAGGGCATTGTGGGAGAAGTTGAGAACATGAAGTGAGGTAAGATCCCCAATTGCATTTGGTATCTCTCCTTGGAAATTATTGCAAGAGAGATCAATGACATTAAATTCTGGCAAAATCCTATCAAACTGCAGGTCTATCCCTTTCATGATTAATGTCACCCATGAGAAATAGCGTGAAATGTCGTGCCTCAATTGTACATCACTCCCTAGCACCATTGCACTCCAACTAGAGAAGTTGATTAATCCCAGATTTCCACTGAAATGATTTGAAGACATATCTAGAATCTGAAGCTCTGGCCAGCTATTGTGACATCTCACTTCTCCATGGAATCTGTTGGAGTGCAAAACAAGAACACGCAACCTCGATGATAGCATGCATGGGAATGTGTCGTTGATGATGTTGTTCCCAACATTCATGAACTGCAACTGGTTACATCTTTCAAGTGACATTGGGATTTTCCCTTCTAAATTGTTGTTGTGAAGATCCAACACCTTAAGATTCACAAGGTTTTCAAGTAGGTAGGAGGGTATGCTGCCACTCAATTTATTGACAGACAAGTCAAGAACTTTGAGTGCTGTAGCACTGCAGAGGGAGATTGGAATTGATCCTTTAAAACTGTTATTACCAAGTAACAAGTACCAAAGACCATGCGTGATGTTAGGTGGAATGAGCAGGTGCAGCTCCCCCCTGAGTTGGTTAGAGCGCAAGTCTAGTTCATTAAGAGAAGCAGAGATATTGTAAGGCTTTTGCAGATCAGTCAGAAGGTTAAAAGAGAGATTCAACTGCGAAAGTTGTTTTCCCCAGATCCAACTAGGTATCTCCCCAGCAATCCGATTGTTTGACAAGTCCAAATATTCTAGCATTTCAGAATGTTTTATGAAATCGGGAAAATCATACATGTTACATGAAGCTAGTCCCAAGCCTTCTAGTCGGGGAAATCCATATGTACTTGAATTGATTGACAAGTTGTTGTCAGATAGATCAAGAAATTTAAGATTGGCAAGGCTATGAATCTTGTCTAGTTGAAACGTGTTATTGAACAAGTTTCCAAAAAGCGACAAAAAGTCGAGACTCTTAAGTTGGAAGAAAGAGTCGGGAATAGGTCCTTCCAGCCGATTACCCCTCAAATCTAATAGAAAAATGTTAGAGACATTTACAATGTGAAATTCTTCAACTTGCCCCGTAAATCGGTTGTCGTCAAGCATAAGTGTCTGCAATAAAGGGAGAACAAAGAGAGATTGGGGTATGTAACCGGTGAATGAATTATACCCCAAATTTAAATGAACAAGATTGGAAAGACCTTCAAACAATGATGAAGAGAGTGAGCCCGTGAACAAATTAAACGACAAGTCGACATATGATAACTCTGTTAGGTTAGCAAAGGTGAATGGAATGGATCCTGTG
Organism: Salvia rosmarinus; assembly: GCA_036937905.1. Taxonomy (NCBI): domain Eukaryota; kingdom Viridiplantae; phylum Streptophyta; class Magnoliopsida; order Lamiales; family Lamiaceae; genus Salvia; species Salvia rosmarinus. The sequence continues at coordinate 2,638,785 of CM072818.1, read as the reverse complement.
AATTGGCAACCAAACAGGTCTATAGACTTGAGAGATTTAGGTTGAGTAAATGGTGGTATGCTTCCACTGAGATTAACATTTCCAGTTAAATCAAGATATTGCAAAGTAGGTATGTGGAAGATCATACTAGGAAAAGAACCATTCAACCTACAGTAAGCAAGACTCAAGGTGGTCAAACTTGAAAAATTGATGAACAAGTCTGGGACTGTTGTTGATAGATCAGTGCCATCTAGTCGAAGAATAGAAAGGGAATGGAGTTTCCAAAAGGACTTAGACAAAGGACCAGATAAACCACAACCACGAAAGCTCAAAGAGGTGAGGTTGGGTAAATATGAAGATATAATGTGGCTCCATTTTCTCCTTTCATCAGAAGAAGTAATATTGACACGATCGAGATACAGCTCTCTAAGCCCTGTTAGATTTTGGACAACCATCTCCAAATTTGGGTCGTCCAGACTTAGAAGCTTCTCGAAATTTGGGTACTCCAGAAACATCTCCGAATTTGGTTCATCCAGACTTCGAAGCATCTCAAAATTTGGTGTGTCAAACGAACTTAGATAACCGCTGGAGATATCGAGACTAACCAATCTCCTCAAGGACAGCATTTCAACAGGAATCTGCCCACAAAAACCAGCATATGACAAATTCAAGTATGTCAAATAGGTCAGGTTGCGAATACCTTTTGGAATGGGAAAGCAAGTGTAGTTGTTGAAGTAACTGGGCTTGAGCTCATTGTAGGCCAGGTTAAGCTTCTCCAAATATTTAAGACTAAACAAACTCGACGAATCCCCAATTCCACCATAAATGAACTCATAATCGAGCTGCAAACTAACGACGTAGCCTGAAACGTCACATTCCACACCGTACCACTTGCAGCACTCATCGGTTTGATTCCACTGCACCAGTTTCCTTGAAAGAGAAGAATCGAAGATCAACTCATTCTTCAGTTCAAGCAACAACCTTTTCTGATCGTCAACACATTGGCTATAAGAAGAGTGGGTGAAAATTAAAGAGAAAAGTATAGAAATGATGATCAAGAGCAACTTTGGAAGCATTGTGAAGAAGATATTGGTAATTGTGTTATCTACAAACTTGCATATGTGGCTTTAAATAGACACTAGAAAGACCTTTTGCAGTTGACTGCTTGTTTTACGCAGCAGATTCTTTGGAATGAGACCGCCACTTGAAAGACTATAGCAGTGAAGAAAAAACTAAGTTGTAAAATCCTCATAGTTTTGTAAGATATATGTATTATTTTTTCTTTTTTTGAGATTTGAATTGGTCTCTACCTATTAGTTGTAAATAATAAAACAAGCCATTCACAATTGATCTATTGAATTGGTGTCTTTAGTTGGTTTTGTTATGTCCATTATGTACACCTAATGAAGTGTCTTTAACGTGTGTATTTATTAATTTTCATTTGTCTCAGCCCAATCACCAATGTATTTATTATACTTGTCTTTGGTTGGTTTTGTTATGACCATTATGTACACCTAATGAAGTGTATTCACATATTTTGAATGAGATATTAATTATCCACATATAAAAAATTGCTCGGTCTTGCCGGCCTTGGCTCTGCTAGGGGTGTGATCGGTCGGTCGGTCCGACCGACCAATCGAAATTTTCAAACCGAAAATCGAACCGAGCAATTTTTTGAACCGAACCGAACCGATTTATAATTTCGGACCGACCGAAAACCGAACCGAAAAAACCGATCGGTTTCGGTCGGACCGAAAAACCGACCGAAATATAAATTATATATATATTTTCTAAATAAATATATTTTATCTTAATTATTTAATTAAAATATTAATTAATTATTATATAAAATATATAAATATATAAAATAATAGTTTCGGTTTGGTTCGGTTACCGACCGAACCTAAAACGAAACCAAAACCAAACGAAACCGATTTTAATTAAAATTTTGAACCGAACCGAAACCGACTTTTTCAAAACCGAACCGAATCGACCGAAACCGATCGGGTCGATCGTTTTTTCGGTTCGGTTCGGTCCATACACACCCCTACCGCCCCTGTATGTGTCTTTAACTAGTGCTACGGCAATTATTTTTAATTTCCACAAAGACAAATATATGATAGCGATTTTTCTTTTACTTTTCCTTTTTTACTTTTATTCTAATATTGACTAGTGAAACCTCTGACATATATGCTCATTTTCCGCAACCATTTTATACTCATTCCTAGATATATTATCTTTGGCTTTTCAATGCCAACCATTCAGTGCTTTGTTTTTGTTTTTATATGCCATTATTATTTATCTAAAATTTATAGAAAATTGTATTTTTTTTCTTTTTCTATATAAGAACATAAATACAAAGTGCGCATGCATGCAAGTGGCGATGGTTTTGAGTGGAGGAGCTATATTGTACGAGACCTTGAGGTTGAAATCTTGATCCACTAAAGGTAGGGCTATATATAGTCAAACTTATTCTAATTAACAAAATTATTAAATTTGAAATTAATTGTCTTGTTTATTACCAATCCGAGCCAAGTTCAAGTTGGAAAAGACTTAGCGATTGATATGGTTCTTCCCATTGAGTCGTTCTGAAATAATGGAGTCCTTGTGGTTCCACCTTTGGCAAATTGACTAAAGATATTTTTTTGTCAGTCTACATGATAATTGATATCGTTTTCTTAATTTATTCAAACTTTTCTTATCTTAATTAGGAGAAAAGTTTATCATATCGTTTTCTTAATTTATTCAAACTTTTCTTGACTTAATTAGGGGAAAACTTTGCCGTGCCGTGTGTCTTAAAGATGTCTTGTGATTTTCCTCTAAAAACAAAGAAAAAAAGATATGTTGTGATCTACGAAGATGACTCGAGGTCAGGGTCGGCTGGACCATAAGGCGGCCACCTTAGGCCCCCTGAAAAATTTAGGCCCTATTGATATTGTATGTATCTATATATAACATTTATTGATAAGTAAATATGAAATATGAAATGATGTAATGGCTGTATTACTTTTCAAAAGTTCTTATATTTTGAAACGGTCATGGTTTGATCCTTGTTCCTTGCATATTTTTTTAACAATATTTAGCCTCATGTTTTATCATAGAAAAAATACCAACTATAAATCTTGTAATTTAATTCCAAAATCTACTCTTCTGAACGCTAAATATTCTTGTACAATTTGATTCTCACAACAATCACATATTTTTTTAGTCTTATATATATATTCTCCATTTATATTTAATTAATTATAATGCTTATTAAATTTTTTAGTTTTAGTTGACCTTTTGTGTTTGATAATGTAATAAATATCAAGAATATTTTTGTTGTGCAACAATTATATACTTCATTTTTTAATTTTTTGTTTATATTATATTAATTGTAGTGATTATTTAAAATTTTAGTTTTTGTTAGTATTTTATGTCTGTCATTGTGATATTTAACAAGAATATTTTTGTTTAATTATTTTGATAAAATTATGTCTTATAGAAAATATGAAAACGATTAAGAAAAAAAAAGAATCGATATGTTAAATGTTAATTAAATCCTAAACGGGAGCACTTGATAAATTTGTTTTAAATAATTAAAAAAGGCTCAACAAGTTCATTGAAATAATTAAAAATTTTAATGCAATTATAAATTTTTTATTACGTCATAACCATAACATGGGATAATAGTTTATAACTCTCTCTGTTCCACCCAAGATGAACAATTTCTTTTCGATACGGTTATTTAGGAGAATAGTATAAAGTTATTAAAGTGATAAAAATAAGTAGGTCTCATAACTTTTGAAGAGATAATTATTTACTAAACAAGAAATAGGTCATCTTGGATGGAACAAAAAAAAAAATATATGTCATCTTGGATGGAACGGAGAGAGTATAAAACATTATAAATATTTTATAATCAACTATCAAAATATGTCTTGGTAGTCAATTATTCACTACTCAATTGACTTTTCTAATAAGCCTTAGTATTCACACGTCTAAGAACTAAAAACACTTCAATAATTAAATACAGTTACAATAAATTAATACATATATCTAATCAAAATAAATTTATTTTATCTCAATGACAAATAGTAATTTAATTCGCACCTCCACGCAGCAGCGCGTTGTCTGTCATCGCCACTCGGCCGCGACCCGCCTCTTCTCCAATTTCAATTTTATTTATAAATTCTGTTTCTCGTCATTTTCTTGAACATTTTGATGAACAAGTCCGGGACTGTTGTTGATAGATCATTGAAATCTAGTCGAAGAATAGAAAGGGAGTGGAGTTTCCAAAAGGACTTAGACAAAGGACCAGATAAACCACAACCACCAAAGCTCAAAGAGGTGAGGTTGGGTAAATATGAAGATATAATGTGGCTCCATTTTCTCCTTTCATCATAGGAAGTGATATTGAGACCATCGAGATACAGCTCTCTAAGCCCGGTTAGATTTTGGACAACCATCTCCAAATTTGTGTCGTCCAGACTTAGAAGCTTCTCGGAATTTGGGTACTCCCGAAACATCTCCCGATTTGGTTCATCCATACTTCGAAGCATCTCAAAATTTGGGGTGTCAGACGAACTTAGATAACCGCTGGGGATATCGAGACTAACCAATCTCCTCAAGGACAGCATTTCAACAGGAATCTGCCCACAAAAACCAGCATATGACAAATTCAAGTGTGTCAAATGGGTCAGGTTGCGAATACCTTTTGGAATGGGAAAGCAAGTGTAGTTGTTGAAGTAACTGGGCTTGAGCTCATTGTAGTCCAGGTTAAGCTTCTCCAAATATTTAAGACTAAACAAACTCGACGAATCCCCGATTCCACCATAAATGAACTCATAATCGAGCTGCAAACTAACGACGTAACCTGAAACGTCACATTCCACACCGTACCACTTGCAGCACTCATCGGTTTGATTCCACTGCACCAGTTTCCTTGAAAGAGAAGAATTGAAGATCAACTCATTCTTCAGTTCAAGCAACAACCTTTTCTGATCGTCAACACATTGGCTATAAGAAGAGTGGGTGAAAATTAAAGAGAAAAGTATAGAAATGATGAAGAAAAATTTGGGAAGCATTGTGGAGAAGATATTGGTAATTGTGTTATGTACAAACTTGCATATATGCGGCTTTAAATAGACACTAGAAAGACTTTTTGCAGTTAACCACTTGAAAGACTATAGCAGTGAAAAAAACTTAGTAAAATCCTCATATTTTTGTAAGATATATATTATTTTTTTTTTTAGATTTGAATTGGTCTCCACCTATTAGTTGTAAATAAGACAAGACTATCTTTCCTTATTGTAATTTCCACAAACAAGGATACAAAAATTTTGACGAGTCAAAACCTGATTGATTTTCATTTGTCTCAGCCCAATCACCAATGTATTTATTATACTTGTCTTTGGTTGTTTTTTTTATGACCATTATGTACACCTAATGAAGTGTGTTCAGATATTTTGAATGAGATATTAATTATCTACATATAAAAAATTGCTCGGTCTTGCCGGCCTTCGGTTCTGCCCCTGTATGTGTCTTTAACGTGTGCTACGGCAATTATTTTTAATTTCCACAAAGACAAATACATGATAGCAATTTTTCTTTTACTTTTCTTTTTACTTTTATTCTAATATTGATTAGTGAAACCTCTCACGAATATGCGCATTTCCCGCAACCATTTTATACTCAATCCTAGATATATTATCTTTGGCTTTTCAATGCCAACCATCCAATGCCTTGGTTTTTTTTTATATGCCATTATTGTTTACCTAAAGTTTATAGAAAATTGTATTTTTTTTCGTTTTCTATATAAGAACATATATACAGAAGTGCGCATGCATGCAAGTGGCGATTGTTTTGAGTGGAGGAGCTATATTGTTCGAGACCTTTAGGTTGAAATCTTGATCCACTAAAGGTAGGGCTATATATAGTAAAACTTATTCTAATTAACAACATTATTAAATTTGAAATTAATTGTCTTGTTTATTATTAATCCGAGCCAAGTTCAAATTTCATTAACTTCTTGATGCGCAGCGAATTAGTAATCTCAATTGGCAATGAACAAGGCAAAAAACGTGGATACACAAAGGTATACCGTAATTGCCAAAAGAGAACTCAAAAGTCTACTGATTGTTTATTTTCTTCACCACCTCTCCAACTCTCAAGAAAGAGATTATATAGAGGTTACAACTTGAAAGAAATTGCAACAAAGTCCAAAAGAAACTGAAAATAACATAAGCAAAATAAAATGCCAACTAAGATCAGCACATACGTTCTGAACTATAAGACTTCAAGCATTCTTGCACCTATCAAGCTTGTCCAATAACACAAGAGCTCTTTGATCCACATCATCTCCCCGGGTTGGAAAGTTTCGTCCTCGAAGCTGGAGTGTCATCATCCGAAGCTGAATCAACGACATATGGAATGAGGTGCTTGACATTGAAAACATCAGAGGTCCGAAGATGACTAGGTAACGCGAGACGATAAGCGTTGTCATTAATCTTTTCTAAAATCTCAACTGGGCCAATCTTCCGAGCTGTCAATTTATTATACTCTTGAGCCGGAAAGCGATCTTTCGTGAGAATTGCCCACACAAAATCCCCCACATCAAAGGTGACTGCACGCCTCTTTCGATCAGCTTGGAGCTTGTAATTAGCATTTGAAGCCACCAAGTTGGCATGTACTTTCTGGTGGACATGTTGGATATCAGCCACAAAGTCAGCAGCATCCGATAAAGGAAGCAGGTCCATGGGTCCACAGGAGTTATTCCAAAAACCACCTCAAATGGACTATAACCCGTCGATCGATTCACTGCACTATTGTGGGCAAATTCTGCTTGAGGAAGCTTAGAATCCCAAGATTTCACATGGTCCCCAACGAGAGCACGAAGAATACTACCCAATGAACGGTTAACAACTTCAGTTTGGTCATCTGTTTGTGGATGATAGGCCGAACTGAAGTTAAGAGATGTATTCACCATACGCCAAAGACTTCTCCAGAAGTGACTAAGAAAACGAGTGTCGCGATCAGAAACTATGGTTGAAGGAAGGCCATGAAGGCGGTATACATCACGAAAATAAAGCTGCACCACAGCTACATCATCAGTGGATTTCTTACAAGCAATAAAATGAACCATTTTTGAAAAATGATCGACAACCACAAATATAGAGTCGTGGCCACGTTGAGTACGTGGAAGTCCCACAACAAAATCCATGCTCACATCTGTCCAAGGCTAAGTTGGAAAAGGCAAAGGTAGGTATAACCCAGCATTAGTAGCCCGACCTTTTGACAAGTGACACACACGACATCGAGAAACAAAGCGATTAACATCACGGCGCAAAGAAGGCCAATAATATGACTTGGAGAGGAGTTGAAATGTTCGCTCCTGACCTGGGTGTCCTGTGGCATGAAGTTATTGAATGAGCAAAAGGCGAAGACTACTCTCGGATATACACAAACGTGAACCATGATAAAGAAATCCATTTTCCATGTAAAATTCCACACGTTCACTTGCTGAAATTTTCTCAAGCACCTTAGAAAAATATGGATCAGTGGCATAAAGTTCACAAATAGTGTCAAAGCCTGTAACCACATTGCACATTTCAACCAATAAGGTGTGACGACGACTCAAAGCATCGGCAACACGATTAGTTGCTCCCGATTTGTGTTTTATTACAAAGGTAAATTGTTGAAGATATGAGTGCCAAGATGCATGCCGTGCTGAAATTTTATCCTGATTTCCAATATGGCGCAAGGCATCATGTCAGTAAACAAGATAAACGCCAATGCTTCACGGCTTGCACAATAGCAAATAACTCAACATCATATGTACTGAATCGAGATTTAGAACCCTTCAATTTCTCACTAAAATATGCAACTGAGCGCCCCCCTTGACTAAGAACAGCTCCAATACCCAACTTTGATGCATCACAATGTAACTCAAATGGGATGTTAAAGTATGGAAGAACTAAAATAGGGGCACTAGTCAGGCGCACCTTAATCTCTCAAATGCAGTAGCAGCTTCTGGACTCCAGAAAAATTTCGAGCCTTGCAAACAATCAGTTAACGGGGCCATGATACCGCTAAAATATGGTATGAAACGACTGTAAAATGAGGCCAGCCCATGAAAACTTCTAACCTCCGAAATAGTATGAGGAGTTGGCCAAGTAGCTATGGCTGTCACTTTCACAAGATCAACTGTCAGGCCACTTGAGGAAACTATATAGCCAAGAAAGTGGACTGAAGTAGCACAGAAAACACACTTGGGAAGAGTAGCATAGAATTTCTCCTTTTGTAAGACTCCAAGAACATCACGCAAATGTAGTAAATGTGAAGTGAGAGATGCACTATAAACCAGAATATCATCAAAATACACCACGAGTGTTCAGTTTCTTGATGTCTATCTCAGTAACTTAATGAGTGGAATAAATCAAAGAGGCTAATCTAAATTAAAGCTACCACTAAAATAGGTATAGAAGGGCTTACCTTAAAAGGTTCAAGGGTACTGTAACATATGCGCGTGCTGCCACTCCAATGCAAGAGGATGAGATGTAGATAGTGCCGGCTGAAACAAGACTTTGCATCTGAAAAGTAAACTAATGAATGGATCAAGAAGCACACAACACAAGATTTAAAAATAACTTGATAAGAGCCAAAACCTTTGGCCATGGAACAGGGACCCAAGTAATAGCAGTTCCAATAGCTTTAGAGAGGAACTCTTTCCTAGTTTCCTCAGCCAGAGAGACAAGGCTATAAGATCATAGAATTAAAAGTGGAATCAGCACAAGATGACAACTATTTAAAATCTACAAATTCTAGTGTCGCTCAATATTACCTTTTATCAGCAACGATAACAGGCAGCTGAGGATTACTAGCTTCAGGCCGATGGCCTAATCGGTAGGTGGAAATGGTAGAAGTTAACTGCATCAAAGTTATTATTGGATAAGCAGCTGATAAAGTTCCAAATACTTCATATACAAAATAAAATTCTGAAATCAAGTGGGACAATCACATAACCATCCTAGTATGCTCACACATTGGCTTCCACTTTTATAGAACTGATCATGCAGGATGGCCACTTTATTCCGGAATAGCAACACAACATCCATGTTACATTTCAGACCAACAAGAATACACAGAATACTGTCTCATTTTTGGACCAACAAATAGTAACAATAGAAATGTTTTCAGTCTATGTGGTACTCATTTTAGGTAAAGTATAACATACACTGAGGACTTGGTTCCGCAACTGCTCATTCTCACTTATTAGTTGGGCTAACTTTCTCTGCAAACCATCATTCTCTTCCTTTAACATCTTGTTCGCTTCATTCAGCCGCCTGTTTTCTGATGCAACATCACAACTTTCTTTCTTCTGCTTTTCACGGCATCTGAAAAGAGAAAACAAGTGAAATAAAAATATTTTAACTCGTGTCAAAGTTTGTTCTTGACTGAAACTGGAGAACACGATTCAGCCCTTTAAAGGAAACTAAGTGGCCAATGGCCCTCCTTTAATCAGTCTATATCTATTAACACTTACAAACCAGGTCAGAAAAGTATATTTGAACTGATTGCAAAATAAATTTCAATAATTGAACTGAAGTCAAGTTTTGGATATTTCACTGTTTCTTTTCTGGAGTTTACGGCAAGTTATAAATGCAAATGGCTATGTAACACCATACTAGACCAGCATCCTAAAACGTTTTTGGCTTCGGTGAGTTGAACATTGAATGATGAAGTTATCTTTTACTGTCAAACAGGGAAATTTTTGGTTTAATAAATATTTCCAAGTAGGTGATTTTCTGAAATGTACTCGGAACAATATTCAAAATGACCTGGTAGATTAACATGAACCGCAGAATATATTGATGACTAATAAAGGTAGTCAACAACGACATAAATGTGTTATGAAAATTTAAGGCTGATTGGCCAGCATTTAAGCATCTCATCTGAATCAGCATAACCAACTGACTACTAACCATCAAACATATCAAAACGATAGATAAATCACAACCGGCTAAAGGAAAAAAATCAGTAAATTGTTTACCTAAGGAAAGATGAAAGACCAGATAAGAAAATAAAAGATAAAAAATCACCTGCGGTTTTGGAACCAGACTTTGAGTTGTTTGTGGTCTATTCCCCTCAGAGCAGATTGGTCACGCATAATCTGTTGCCGCTGGAAATGGGTTGGATTTGAGCACACAGCATAAGCTTTCTCGAGAACCTCAATCTGATCTTCTGAGTAACGAGCATACTTTCCTCCCTCTTCACATCTTTTCCTCACAGCCTTGCCTTTTGGGATGCTCTCACCAGCCATTACTTCTGTTCTTGCCATTTTCACTACCAATACTCTAAAACTATAATTTAGCACTGATATATATCGACTAGACCAGGTTTTTGAATAAAAAACTATGATTTGTCAGATCCAGCTATAATCTTGATAAAAGTATATAACAACAAGTAATAAAAAGCTATTAAGCTCAGTTACAATTACGCGGAAGATGCGCTAAACCGCTGTAATTCTTGCGCTTTATAGCCAAAAAAGGCTCAAACTCCGTGTTTGCTAGTGAAATATTTTAACTATCCCAAACAACCTTACGTTACTTTTTACAATCCAATTCAAAAATGCATTGGATTATGAGAAAGGGTCCTTGAACCCCTAATCTCCATCAGGCATGTATAAGAACATTAAATCATTGTTTAAGTGTGAAAAAAACTTAATCAAACCATTTAATTTTGTTGTGCTGGATGTGACAAATTTGCCCAATCTTAACAATATTACAAAAATCTCAAAATTGTTTATCTCTTACGATTACTTTTCTCATACACCACCCCTTACAAATAAAATTACATCAATCTTCACAATTCTCATTCACATTATGTGTGTTTTAGTTACTGAACTCTTCATTATTAATCAACACAGAAACCATTCTGCACTGAAGCCACCAAAACAGAGCTTTCACCCTCAAACTAATTATAACAAGAAGGTGGTTTACTACTATGCATAAACAGACATACATATTAAGTGCATATATAAGCACAATTAGTGCGAATTTGCAATTATAAGATATAAGCATAGAATTTTGTTTTAATCAGAATCCAAATTAGGAAGATAAATAAACACGTAGAATATCCTTATCTACAACAATAATTATACAGGCATGATTCACACATTTCCAATGCGTACATCCAACACCTACAAAGGAAGGGGGATCGTGTACGAGCACCTCTAATTAACAATCACGATAAATACGACAAATAATTTCATGGCATAATCTCAGTTGCTTCAATTAAATAAATATACAAGGGCCACAAATTTTGCAACAAGATACATAAGTGCATCAATATACACAAAGATATCATCCAATTTCCAAGAAAAAATTCCATTAAAAACAGATAATCATAAGGTATTGAGTTCATAAATATAGAAAGATGTATATACAACATCAGATGCTTAATCAAATATAATCTAATCTATCTGTACGAAAATATCCACACAAAATTACAAATACTTTGCCCTCACAGACAAAACTGTGTGAGTTTGCAGCTGTAAAAGATTATTCCATTTGGCGCCATTGGAGAACTGTGCTGTAGAAAATTGCAACAGAAATTGAACCAAAGCCCTAATTTCCTTAATTATTGTATCAGTAAATCGTGAAACTGAAATTAATTAGAGCAAAATTTCAATTTGGCTCTTTTTATTGGAGGGAGGGAGGGAGCGGGAATGCAGAGGGGGCTTATGCAAATTTCCCATAAATATAGGGGTTGCTTGACAATTTCTTAAGGTTTTCACTAAAATATAAAATACTCCCTCCATCTCCCAAATGTTAAATTAATTAATTGTGAACCATAAGTGATAAAATATATAAATAAGTGATGTTGTTGAAGGAAGAATGAGAGATAGTGGTGGCCATGGATGATAAAGATGTAAATAAAGAATGTTGTTGATGGTAATGACTATGGAGTATTTTGTGGGATAGTTTTTATAAATGGAATATGAAGAAATTTGGAGAACGTATCAAAAATGAAAACTATGAAGGAATTGAAGTACAGATGAAGTATATATTTTATTCAATGTTAATTGCTACTAAATATACAAACTTTGACACAATATGTCACATAAACTTTAAAATTTGAATGATAACACATGAATTTTCTATTTTTTGAACTTCTCACGTGTTCTAGTTCCTGCAAAATCAAAATTGAGTTGGAGGGCTGAAATGCTAACATGGATAAAACGTCCGTTGAACTAAACAGCGTATTCCATTCATCTAATTTAAAGTGTCCCATTTCTTTTAGTCATGAATATTTATGAGAAATGTAAAAAGTAGTTAAAGAGATAAAAAAATGGATATGGCCCACATTTTTGAAGAGATAATTATTTTTTAAAATAAAATGACATTATAATGAGATAACTCAAAAGGGAAAGTGAAACATTTTAAATGAGATGCAGGGAGTTGTTCTTTATTAAATGAAACGTCGTCGTTTTATTCGAAATTACTCTTCTTTCATTCAATTTCTTTCGATTTAGGGTAGAAATAAAGACTTTTAATTTATTGAATTTCTTTTTTCCTAGGCAATACTTCTTCGCGATTTGGGGAGTAGGGTAGTCTTTCACGATCTGGGAGCAGTGTCAAGCGATTTACGGGTTCGCGATTGGGGGTTAGTTTTGGGCAAGCTAGGGTTCAAAATTTGGGGGTAGTATTGGATGATTGAGAACCCCATACTGCGTATTGTGTGATGTAATTCGAATTTGAGATATTTAACTTATGAATATTCACTTCATTTTTATGGTTAAAATCTGTTTTCCTGCCACCATTGAATCTGATTTATTTAATTAAATAGAATTCTTAGTTACTCACCAGAATCTGTAATTCCAACCTTTACGGAAGAGATCATATCATTGAATGACGTTCTGTAAAATATTAATATGCACTAGAAAAGCTTTTAAACTTTATTATTGTTAGAATATGCATATTAATATTTTACAGATTTTATCCTACTCTTCATCCTCTAAGATTTTATATTTCCCTCCCAAATAGATAAATAAAAAGTTCAACTATTGGCAAAACGGATTTTTTCACAATTAAATTAAAACCATAAATTGTAACGAGGCAAAAATAGCAGGCCTTTCAGCCCGATGAAAGCATTTCAATGATCTGATTGAGAAATAAGTATGACATGGAACCAATAAGCCAATCCAGGAATAGGTTTCGTGGAGACAAATATGTAGGCACCAAGATTGCCGAAATCCGACGTCGTTCGAACATTGTATGAACTTCGTATATGCAAATGAAAAGGTTGACCCATTCAGATAAAACGTAATAACAAAAAAGTAGTCCGATTTTTCAAAAAAGAAAAGAAAGTGTGTGTCATAACAATCCCACAACGAGAGGATTCAGAAATATAAGTTCCGAGTTAAATGAAGACTAGGGAGAGAAAGTGACGCGGCGCGGCGACGCCATTCTGCCGCTAGCCGGCCCGGTGGTGGAATTTCCCATCTCCAAGGAAAAATATTTTGATGAGCAAAAAAATTCTCAATTTGGTGCTTCGGCTCTTATCATAGATAGATCACTTAAGTTTGGGTCCACGCTGCGGCTTCTGTGGGTTCCCTTAATCAAGCCACTCACTGTCTATGAATTGTTGGCTCATTCTTCAACAGGCACGCGATCAGAGCCCTAGCCTCGATCAGTTGCATGGTTCTAAGCTCTCCTTGTAGGAGTTCATTTCTAGGGTCAATTTTAAGTTTGGAGCTCATTTCGACCTCCAATTTTGAGCTAACCGTGGTTGCATGTGATTTTTTAGATCGATTTGAAAGTGTTTCTTTTGTGTGTATGCGAAGTTGTACTTTTCGATTTGCACTTTTGGTCTGCTTTGACTTCCATATGGCGTCCGATTAAGTCTAAATTTTAGTAAGGACAAAAAAACTGATAAATCTATATTTACGATATTGTATAATTTTTATATCGATGCTTCGGAACTTGGACGATAGGCTTAAGACTCTGTACGAGATTACTATCTTAAAGCTCTAGAAAGTCATATGACTTTGCATTGAAACTTATAGTTTAACAATAAAAACTTTAATTTGTGAAACAAAGTTAGAAAAAAATCTCAACCTTTTATTTCTTTAATTAATTATTATTGGTTTTTCTTGCTAAAAACATTGGTATTTATTTTGATTACATTGTGAATTAATTTAAATATATGGTTTTATAGTGATATTACATTTATTATCTAAATCTATGACAATATTTGCCACTACGCTTTGTTTAGTTACTAATAAATTTGATCGTACAAAAAATATTCAATATATAAGATAAACATATAAACTGATATTTCATTTGGTACTTTGAACCGACAATCATGAGAAATGTCATCCATTCTTATCATTATTTCATTCTGAAATTCATTTTATTCTATAGCTTACAAATATTTAGATAAAAAGCACACACAGTGAACCACTTGCACAAGCTAAAAACCTATTTATTTCACTCTCTTACAGAAACCAAATAACATTTCCTATACTATTGTCTCCTGACTCGATTCCTCAGTGCTCTTCTTGAAATCTCTGGCATTGAACATCTCTTCAACAACCTCTTCCACTTTGCCAAAATATTTCTTTCTGGAGCTTCTGCAGAAAATAAGTAGCCAATGCATCAAAAAATTCCTTCTAAATATAAGTAACCAAAGAATCTCTCATTCGACTTCGAAGCCGATTTTTCACGTTCTTCATGATAGAAAATGCTTTTTCCACAGTTGCAGTAGTTACAGGTAAAATAAGTACAAGTTTGATAAGTTTATACACTAAGGGATACACAATATCTCTTTCTATCTTCACTATTTCTTTGACAAGATTTCCTATCATTTTCAATTGGCAAAGTCTTTGCTAGAATGCACATTAGTAAAATATTTTGAAGTTGGTTATCTAGAGTTATTATCTCAACTAAAGAAAAATCAGTTGAAATATAAACCTTAAATTAGTAAAATAAAGAAAAAAGAAATTAAAGAAGATAAATGTGATTTACCTTGGACTTGGGATATAAAGAATCGAAGCCCAAAAGATAAAAAATTGAAAGGATGGAGAAGCAGTGCAGTTTGTGTGATAAAATATAAAAGATACAATGCTTATGATAAAAAAATTCATTTAGTGCTTCACTAAATATACCTACTAATAATAGAAAATATCATTCATTTCAAAATTCATTTAATTTATTTCACTCTTTTATATATTGAAACTAATTAGCAATACCAACATTATTGTCTCCTGACTCCATTCCTCAGTGTTCTTCTTGCACGTCTTCTTCTCCTGTCTCTGGCTTCAAAAATCTCTTCAACAACCTCTTCTATTTTGCCGAAGTATTTCACTCTAAAGCTTCGACAGAATAAAAGTAGCCACACAAAGCTTCCTAAGCCCACAACATATCCAAGTGCAGTGGATACGTATTCCCACTTAATCTCCCTCTTCTCTTCCACATTTTCATGATCCGTTGGTGATACATCATTGACATCTGTATGATTGCAGCTTATGTTGAGATTGAAACCGCACAATCCTGGATTTCCTTTGAAGGAATCAGCTGAAAATGTTTGCAACTGACGGCCATTTGGGATCATTCCGACAAGCTTATTGTAGGACAGATTCAAGACTGAAAGGAATGTGAGCCATGCAAGCTCCATGGGATCGTCCCTGATAGCTGGTTTCGAGAGAGGTCGAGTGATTCGAGCCCCTTCAACTCACCAAATGACTTTGGGATACTTCTATTCAAGGCATTGTGGGAGAAGTTGAGAGCATAAAGTGAGTGAAGATCACCAATTGTATTTGGTATCTCTCCTTGGAAATTATTGCAAGAGAAATCAATGGCATTAAAGTCGGGCCAAATCTTTAGAAGCTTTTGCTCTTGTCCTTTCATGGTTAATGTAACCACATACTTATATCCTATTGGCTCGTTCGACACTTCATTCGTCGGCACTTCTTTCGTCGGCACTTCACTCGGCATTCCATTCGTCACTTCAGGCACATTTCTCGTTTTCCATAAATCTCGTCTTCCATAAATCTCACTCTGTAGCCCATTTCTCATTTTCGTCCAACTAGAGAAGTTAAACGATTTCAGACTTCCACTGAAATTATTTAAAGATATATCTACAATTTGAAGATTTGGCCAACTGTTTTGACATCTCACTTCTCCATGGAATCTATTGGAGTGCAAAACAAGAACACGCAACTCCGGTGATGATAGCATGCATGGGAAAGTGTCGTTGATGATGTTGTTCCCGACATTCATTAACTCCAACGAGTTGCAAAGTCCGAGGGACTTTGGAATTTTCCCTTCTAAATTGTTGTTGTTCAGATCAAAATATTGCAGACTACAAATGGGAGAAATTTTATTTGGAATGCGACCAGTGATGTTGTTTCGCCCTAGATTCAAGGCCTGAAGACTCGTAGTATCAAGTAGGCATGGTGGAATACTGCCACTCAATTTATTGAGAGACAAGTCAAGAATACTGAGGTCTGTGGCACTGCAAAGGGAGGTTGGAATTGATCCATTAAAACTGTTATTAGCAAGGAACAATAATCGAACATTGGCATTAGGCGGAATGTGCAGTTTTCCCCCCAGCTGATTAGACCGCAAGTCCAGTAATTCAAGAGAAGCAGGGATATGGTAAGGCTTTTGCATATGTGTGAAAAGATTATAAGAAAGGTTCAAATGCAAAAGTTCTTTTCCCCAAATCCAACTAGGTATCTCCCCAACAATCCGATTATTTGAGAGGTCCAGATATGTTAAATCAGAAAGGGAATGGAGTTGCCAAAAGGACCTAGACAGAGGGCCAGACAGAAAACAATTACACAAGCTCAATATGGTGAGGTTTGGTAAATATGATGATATAATGTGGCTCCATTTTCTCATTTCATCAAAGGAAGTAATATTGACACCATCAAGAAGGAGCTCTCTAAGCCCTGTAAGATTTTGGGCAAGCATCTCCAAGTTTGGGTACTCAATACGTACCCTATCATTGTTGGAGATATCGAGACTAACCAATCTCCTCAAGGACAACAGTTCAGCAGGAACCTGTCCACCAAAATCAGCAAATGACAAATTCAAGTGTGTTAAATAGGTGAGACTGTGAATACCTTTTGGAATGTGAGTGGAGTTGAAGTCATTATAGGCCAGGTTAAGTTTCTCCAAATATTGAAGTCGGAACAGACTCGAAGAATCCCCAATTCCACCTTCAATTGACTCATCATCGAGCTGCAAACTTACAACGTAGCCAGCAGCATCACATTCGACACCGTACCACTCGCAGCACTCATCCCTTTCATTCCATTGCACCAGTTTTCTTGAATAAGAAGAATTGAAGATCAACTCATTCTTCAGTTGAAGCAACAACGTTTGCTGATGGTGAAGACATTGGGTATAAGAGTAAGTAGTGAAAATGGAGGAAAGTATAAAAATGATGATCAAGAGCAACTTTGGAAGCATTGTGAAGAAGATATTGATGATTGTGTTATGTACAAACTTGAAGATATGTGGCTTTAAATAGACACTAGAAAGACTTGAGGATTACGGAAAAAAAACTCATTTAAATTCCACAAGTAGTCCTATTTGAAGAGAACTATAGATTGACGCAGAGTTGACTTGAGGTCTCTCAAGTCCTAAGTAAAAATTATGAAAGACTTTTCTCGTCTGCTCCAATCTTCTCGTGCCATGTGTGTTAAGATATGCGTTGTGATTTTCCTCTAAAAAACACATGCAAAAAGATGCCGTGTGATTAGTTGTAAATAGGTCTCCACCTATTAGTTGGTCTCCACCATTTTCTTTTTTTAGATTTGAATTGGTCTCCACCTGATTGATTTTCATTTGTCTCAGCCCAATCACCAATGTATTTATCTTGGTGTCTTTGGTTGGTTTCGTTATGACCACCTAATATTGTTTCCTTTTCTTCATTTGTTTCTTTTTTCTTTTTGTATTTAATTGTTTAAAAAATTAAAAATTAATTAGTCTCTCCAAAATTTATTATTCAGTCATTTCATCTCACATAAATAAAATTACTTTTTTATTTGCAAATTTTTCTATATGTTTTTTTATTTTTTTGTGCTTTACTTGTTAATTTTTTTTTTTGAAGAATAAAAGTCATACATGATATATATATGATTTTTTGCATTATTATTATGAACTGCAGTTTTAGTTTGCATGAATTCAAAATATATTTGTGATATATATATATATATATATATATATATATATATATATATATATCTATATAGGGTTGAGTTTCCGTAGTATCGGGTCCTCAGATAGTATATAGTACTCAATCTAGACCACATATTTTGAACACGTGAACGCACCAAAATTTGACACGTGGCAGCCCATAATTCGCTCAGGGGCAAAATGGGAAGGTACCTAGAGGGGGTTGGGTACCCATCGGCGCTGGGTAGGGGAATCCGCAAGCGTTTGGGTTTCCGCGGTGCTGGGTTTGGGGAGAGCCACAACAAAACACAGATAATGCATATAAAATAACATAATACTGCATCGCACCCAACCGACGTTGGTGATAGGATATGGCCCAACCTCTCAGGCCCAATAGCAGGCCCCAAACGAGCTGGGCCTAACCTAATGTTGCCCTACTCGGTTACGCCTAAATGACGATCCCCAAACCCTAATTATGGGTAACGGTAATGAGGTAACGGTAGAAATCATGGGTAATAATGGTGGAGATCATGGTCAGTTATAGGAGAATCATGAGCCCGCCAATCAAGGGATTCGTGGCAAGGTTTACGTTTGTGTATAAATAGGAGTTAGATTGAAGGTAAAGGGTTAGCAAATTATGAATACTAGAGCCCTTTGAGATACTTGCCGTAATCGAATTATAGTCAACATCTTGAGGATCATCTCCTCCGTGGACGTAGATCTTATTCTCGATCGAACCACGAAAAGTCTCTCGTGTTCTTTATCGTTTTCATAAATCTCGCACACTAGATTTATCATTGGCGCCCGTCTGTGGGAAACTCTCGAACAAAAGTCTGTGTTTTCTACAATCTAATGGCAAGGACACGGCAAACGCTAATCTTCCGGCGATGTCGGTAACAACTGTGTGAGAGACGATCGGTGGTCACACAACGCCGGGAAAGGGATTACGGACACCACCAGCGGTCACACACCGAGGGCTACATGGAGAATGCTTCCATACACCCTCGGGATCGCCGCCCAACGAAGAGGAGGACACCGACCAAAGACCGGTGAGCAGGAGGTTCACCGCTCCCACGAGGTCCTCGGTCGAGCAGTGTTCGAGTTCCTCAATGCAAACCTCAATCAATTCCAGTGTTTCCTCAACCAGAGGACAAACGGAGCGGGCCCCTCAAGAGTGCCCGGTGGTGATTCTGAGCAATCGAGGTCGCCACCTCTCCGAAACAATCAACGCTCACCACGGCATAATGATCGCCCGATACTGTGGTTCATTCTCCTCGTACCTCCGCGGAGCCGTTCTCCACCTCGACGTGATACCCATGTGAATGGGCGGGAAAGAAGGAGGAAAGACAGTCGAACTCCCTCGAAGAGATGATGACGCCGTTATCGATCTCCCACCCCCGAGAGGGATGGTAACGAGCTCCCGGATTCGACCGACACGAACGAATTATCTCTCCTTTTCAAGGAGATTGGATACACCCTGCCGCAATGATACCGGCCCGAATATTGCTGCATACGATGGCCTGGAGATCCTTCGACTTCCTATTTGCCTATACCACCAACATGGCAAACCAAGGGATGGAAGATTTCCATATGTGTAAGGTCTTTCCGAGGTGCCGATCTCCAACGCTCGACGTTGGTTCACCTCGCTTCGCCAGAACAACATCCATTGTTTCAAAGACCTCATGGATCAGTTCAAATGGCGTTTTTACCAAAAGATGCCGCCCCAACAACCTTCATCCGATCTACTTACAATCCGTCAAGGACGGGACGAAACAATGTCGAATTTCGCCTCTCCATTCATCATGGAATCCCTTAAAATAGATGAGAGTAACGATCTCTACATCATCAACGATTCAAGAACGGGATCCGACACGGAGCTCGAATAAAGAGATCACCGTGAACGACCAAAGACAGCCTAGTCGTCTTTGGACCTTGGTTGACAACTTTGTCAAAGGGGACGAGTCGGACCGGAAGAAGAGAGATCGGGATGAGCAATGGATCGAGAGAAGAAGCCGGAGGATCGGGTCGAGGTGCCGAACGCAAGTGCGCTCGAAGAATAAAGAAGGGCCAGAGAATCAAGGTGGGATCTCGCCAAACCACAGTAATAACGATCGCCTCTATTCAAATCCGTATGAAATATTTGAGCTTCACATCGAGCTCTTTCAAAACCTCCTCCTATGAAAGGAGGATCCAAAAAGTCAACGGGAAAGTATTGTGACTACCACCGGGTACGGTCACGATACGTAAGATTGCAAGTCCTTGAGCTCACGCATTGACGAGCTCGTCAAGGAAGGGCCGAAGAAGTACACCGCCGATCCGGGCCGGTAATAAAAAGCAGAGGAAAAATGGAGGTGGTAACAACTACGGACCGACCTCAACGGCAACCCGACCGAAGATGACGAGGACGAAGGTCCCAATGCAATGGAGCAGTTTACGCTATAACCGGACTGCCGGTTAGTACGACAAGGTCGTCGCTAGGAATGAAGCTCGAGGCCGACCTCAAGAGCCGAAAAACAAGCGACTCGGGATGGAGAAAACATCGTGTTCTCCAAAGACGACCAAGACCCAAGATCATGCCTCACCGGATGCCATTACAATACAAGCCGTGGTGGGTAACAAGAATGTACATCGGTCTACATTGACATCGGAGCCTCCGTTAGCATCATATTCCGAGCTGCTGGATAAACTTGATGTCGGAGGAATTCAGTACACCCCGCACCTTCCCGCCATTCGGAGCTTTACTCAAGAGGCGGTTCAACCCGAAGGTGTCATTACCCTTCCTACACGTGGGCGCCCTGTGCCGGTCGGTTACCAATGCCATTCAATTTTTTCGGTCCGAGCTCCTCTCCATACAACATTATCCCGGGAAGAGATTGGTGTATGCAACAGAGCCGTCGCTCCGTGTACCACCTCACCATTAAGATACCCACCCCGTGAGTGTTAAGCATTCGGGGTGACCAAACGGCTAAAGAATGCCTACGAGTCTCAACCCAAGATGTGGCCTTACCTCGTGCCTAGCAATTCTGAGAACCCTCGAAGTTGCCACCTCGGGATGATTTGACCGAGAATCTTCACTATCTGACGACGACCCTTCCAAAGTTGTCAAGGTTGGTACCAAGGTTCATCAATATTCGCCAACAGTCATGCACTTCTAAGGAATATAGAGATGTATTTGCATGGTCTCCATTGGATATGATTGAGGGTCTCGCCCGAGCTCATAACTCATCGTCTCAACATTGATCCGCCACTAAACCAGTTCGGTGAGAAGAGAAGTTTTGTCGCGGAGTGAAGCGGTCATAAGAGACGAGGTAACCTAACCCGTGAGGCTAAAATCAGACGAGGTTAAATACCCAACTTGGATGGCTAATCCGTTGTAGTTCAAAGCCGTGAGGGATGGCGCATGTGTGTCGACTATACCGACCTCAATAAACACTGCCCAAAGGACTGTTACACCCTCCCCGACATTGACAAGAAGGTGGAAGCGTTGGTGGGGCATGAGATCTTCAGTTTTCTGGATTTATACAAGGGATACCACCAAGTCTTGATGAGCCCGGAAGACGCCCAAAACAGCAGTTCATTATCGACTTGATGTCTTTGCCACCGAAGATGCCTTCGGTCTGAAAAACGCTGGAGCTACCTACCAAAGAATGGTGGACGCGATCTTCAAGGATCACATAGGAGAAATTGTTGAGGTCTATGTCGACGATATAGTAGTCAAAAGCAAAAAAGCTGAGAACTGCGCCATTGACCTCGAAACTATTCTTCAGCTCCTCAGGTCGGCCAACCTCAAGCTCAATCCCAGTGCACATTCGTGGTGAAGACGGGTAAATTTGGGATCTTGGTTTCTCAAGAAGGCTTGAAAGCCAATCCTACCAAGGTGAAAACGGTGCTCGACATGCGATCCCAAAACCATCCGTGAAATACACAAACTCACCGGATGCCCGGCCGCCTCGGTGATTCCTATCTCGAGCTGCCGGAAGCGCCTTCCTTCTTCAAGATCCCGAGGAGAGCTCCAGATTTCACTGGCAGAAGAACACCAGTCGCCAGACGGTGAAGGAATATCTCGCCGACCGCCGACACTATCCGCCCAAAGCAAGGTGAAACTCTATCGTTATATCCGCCACCCCGGACGAGGCAATTAGTCTTGATCTTGATGCGAGATGAGATGGGACGGCAACTCCCCATCTACTTCATTAGCCGGGCTCTCAAAGGACCGGAGACGAGGTACACCAACCTCGAGAAGGTAGCTCTGGCCTTGGTGAACGCCAAGCGACGCCTCCGGCCTTACTTTCAAGCTCATTCAGTCCAGGTACTAACGGACTTACCTCTAAGACAAGTCTTATCAAAACCAGAGTCATCTGGACGTATAGCTAAGTGGGCACTGGAGCTCGGCGAACACGATATCTCATACTCCCCCAGGCCGGCCATAAAAGGGCAAGCCCTTGCAGATTTCCTGGTGGAGATCACCACCAAGTCGCCTCACCAACCGAGGTCACTCCCACCCCCACGGCGGAGGAATCTGTCCTTGCATCACCCGTTGAATGTTGGCAGATGTATGTGGACAGAGCTTCATGCAAGACGGGTAGCGGAGCGGGCATCCTCCTCCTCGGCCCAGATAAGCAAGAAGTGACATACGCCCTCCGGTTTACCTTTCCGACCACCAACAACGAAGTGGAATACGAAGCACTGATCTCAGGACTCCGCCTAGCAAAGGAATTGAAAGTGGACAAAGTCCAGATATTTGGAGATTCCCAGGTCGTGGTAAACCAAGTCTTAGGCACATACGAGGCTAAAGAGGATCGAATGAAGCAGTACCTTGAGAAGGCAAAAGAGATGCTGGCCTCATTCAGATACTTCAGTATTAATCAAATCCCACGAGAGGAAAATAGCCGAGCTGACATCCTTAGTAAATTAGCTTCGTCCTCGACAAATCCGCCAGTAGAGGAAGTTCATTCCAGAAGCATTGAGGTGCCCCACATCAGCGTTATCTCAGAGGCTGAACCAAACTGGATGACGCCTAAAAGCATACCCGAAGTTGGCACACTACTCGGGATCGGCTAGAAGCCAAAAGATGATGGTGAAATCCGTAAGTATCTTGTGTACGAGGGCTCTCTACCTGGAAGTCTTACCTTCAACCCTCCCGAGGTGCCTCGACCGTAAAAGCCACCACGTGCTTAATGAGATTCATAGAGGATCTTGCGGAAGCCACATCGGCTCCCGAGCTCTTTCAAAGAAGACGTTGAGGTCGGGATATTATTGGCCCACCCTTATTCAAGATTCAGCTGAACTCGTCAAAAAATGTCCGAAGTGCCAGCTTCATTCCACGGTCAAGAAGCTACCCCAGACCGATTTGAGCAGCCTACAAAGCCCATGGCCTTTCATGCAATGGGGGATCGACATCGTTGGTCCGTTCGACCGAGCACCGGGTCAGCTTCGATATTTAGTCGTTGCTATAGACTACTTCACAAAATGGGTCGAGGCCGAGCCACTATCGAGCCTCACGAGCAGGAGGATTCAGACCTTCGTGTGGAAAAATATAGTCTGCCGCTTCGGCATACCGCACGTTCTGGTCTCGGACAACGGCACCCAATTCGTAGACAAAAACTTCAAGGAGTGGTGCGAAGAGCTTCAGATCGACACGCTCACCTCGGTCGCACACCCACAAGCGAATGGCCGCACCGAGGTGACAAACCGCACGATCGCATAAGGATTGAAGAAGAGGTTGGACCGAGCTAAAGGCGATCGGGCTGAAAATCTCCTCAAGTCCTCCGGTCCCACAGACACACTCGGACGTCGCACGGGAAACCCCTTTCACCGGGTCTACGGTATCGAGGCCGTCATACTGCCGAGATCGGCGCGCCAAGCCCAGCACTCTTTACTCGACCAGCCGGAACGAGGAAGACTGCGGCCAACCTTGACGCCTCGAGGAGAAGCGAGCTCGCCTTCATAAACGAAGCAAGTACAAGGCCCAGTCGCACGGTACTACAACAAAGGGTCAAAGCCTCCAAGGCTCCAAGTAGGCGACTCGCCCTATTAAATAATGAAGCCAAGAGAGCCGAGCGCCTTAACAAGCTGGATCCAACATGGGAAGGCCTATACCGTGTTCACGAAAACCTTGGCAAGGGGCTTACAAGCTATCTCACTTATCCGTGCGCTTATCCCCTAACCCCGATATATTTCTCATTTAAGGAGGTACTTTACATAGTTTCGATTTCAGATCGCCTTATGTTAGCCTCCTTACTTGCTTTTGTCAAGTGCGATGTCATATATTTGTTGAATAAAATATTTATTTTTCAAATGAATATTTCATTTCGCTTCATTTTATTCAGATGCGAACATCTATTCGATATACCGCATTTAACCTTCACGAGGGACGCCTCACGAAGATGAAAACCCACTAAGTAGGGTACTCACTAAGCGCACCGCACTCAGAGATTACTCATTGAATTGAACGTCTCAAAGGCAACGCATACGGACTACTCACTAGTTTGAAAGTCTACATGCATGCATACAGATTACTCATTAAGTTGAAAAATCTACATGTATAAGACATCCAAAATCGATCTCACCAAATTATGACCAAGTATACAAGATAAACACATTTACGACCAAACGAAGTCCTAAGCTATGTTTATACCTCTCAAGAGGAAAAATGTACACTTCGAAACGAGTCTAAATACATTTATACCTACATACAAAGTCCTACACTATATACACTCATTCGGTTTCCTGCCCACCGCCGAGACTCATCAAGCCGAGATAGTTTCAACAAAACCCTGTGTCGACGATGAATACCTGGAATGAACTCGGTCCCCTCCACCCAATCTATGAGGACGGAACCACCTCGGCCTGCTCCAGGTGCATTCTGACACGATACAGGCGGATTCCGGTTCGGGGAATGCGATCCTATACCCGAGGCTGCACCTCGACCCCGTGAGCCTAACTCCGGGCCAGAACCATGCCCTCGTCCCCGAACAGTCGCCCTTCCACCTCGACCTGCTGCTCGTGCTCGGCCTCGTCTCCGACCTGCCGACCGCTGTCCTCTAGGCACTCCTCTTTCAGGTGGACCCATTAGGCGGAGCACTTCGGCATGATTGATTAGGCGTATTTTATACACATATTTTGGATGTTTTTTGACGAGTTTAAATGCTTAATATCTACTTAATCATATTTTATGAAGCTAATTGCATATTTTGTGGATTTTGTAGGTGTTGATTTTATTTTGGAAGAAAAAGCATGCTTTTGGAAGGAAATTGAAGACAATGATTTGGATGAAGAGTTATTTGAAAGCTTATTATTATGAGACTTATTATTATTTTGAAGCCTTTTATTATTAGTATTTGTCATTGTTTCGGCCCATTTAGTTTTGTTTAGGTTATATATATTAATTAGTATTAGTTGTTTGGAACAGACTAATCCCACGCCTCCACACTACACAAGAATTTCCCACGCCTCCTTTTTCCAATATACATTCCCACGCCTCCAATTTGATACAGAGGGCATGTTGACGTGAATTGAGAATTGGAAGCAAGCAAACCACTTCTTCATCATTATTCCAGCGGCTTTTTTTTTCCTTTTTTCTCTATTTTTATTCTTTGCTTTTATTATATTATGAGTTCTAGCTAATCTCTTATATTCTGGCAACGATTAATGAAGCCCTAGCATGATTCCTATGTGAGATCTAATCTGTTATTTATCCTTTAATTCGTATGCAAGTATTTGTTGTTCTCTATTTTCTCTGTGATTTAATTGTTTCAACCGCTAGGTAGTCGCGAATATTTAGTGAGTTGGAATTAATTAATAGCCAATTAGGCCATACGTAATCGTGGTTTAGGTTTGATTAGTGGTAAATCGACCTTCGTGTCAAGGGAATAACAATCTTAATTCGTAATCATCGCCGAGTTTATCGGTTTTGAATCGGGTCTCTAGTTCTTAATGCTGTTGGCTCATTAAACCTATAGAGCGCCTCTTACGGTTGTCGATCGATTAGAGAAATAGTTAGAAGCGTCTTCCTAATTATCGAAGCTAAGGAGAGATAAGATCGCGTCGTAAGCGTCTTCGTGGTCATAACTGGTTTATTTGCATGAGTTAAAGTTATCTTTGCATCGATGAACAAAAGATCAAGCTAGGGTGGAATTAATTCGCTCCGAATATCTTCACGCATTTGTTACCTTTCTCAATATCTATTCTCTTTAATCATAATTCAATTCCTCATTCTATTTATTGTTTATTTAATTATGCCTAGTTCCTAGTAATCCCAATTTCTTCGTGGTTACGTTGCAGGTCGAAAGTTTAGGAGAATTCTCGCCGATCCCTTGGGAGACGATTTTGCTTACTGCTGTCTGCGCAGTTTGGGCATACCGACTGTCTGTCAGTCGAATATTTTGCCTACTGCTGTCTGTACGGTTTGGGCATACCGACTGTCTGTCAGTCGATTATTTTTGGTGAAAAGCGACGCACCAATGATCAGCGTAGCCGCCCTCCTCCTCAGGCTCTTCAATTATTGGACCAGAGACGCCCGCTGTAGACGCGCTGCGGGATTGGGGCATGCGCCGCTTATGAACGACCTCGACATTTGCATGTATTTCGTGATGAGTCGGCGCGCTTGAAACTTCTTGCTATTCGCCCTCCTCATCCCTCAAGCACCATGCCCTCCGCCAACAAACTCGAACTCGATCGTCGGCTTCAGATATGGTAGTTCCACCGTCCGCGGATTACTTTCATACTCGTGATGCTCTTCCGAGATCCGAGCCAGCCTCCTGTTGTCACCAAGCCGCCTCGCATTGCATCGATCGCCTCGATCACATCTGCAGATAAATCAGCCCCCGACTTGAGATGTGTAATCCTTAACTTTAACGCCTCATTCTCGCAGCGAGGCGGACTATTTCGCAACCTCGCAACTTCGCTTTGATTCGGTGATGATACTGTAGGAAAACATATGTTTAGCCCTCGCCCGAGGATCTATCTTGGATATTTAATTCACCATACATTGATTATTTACCTAGCATGCACCTATATAATTAATTGCAACACGCTGGTGTTTTCTCGTGTTTACCTTTGAATCGACGAGGCGGAATGGATCGAGACTCGTGCTTTCACCTTCTGACAGTATCCCCGCCGCCCAATCTCCAACGCCGAGTGAGGACGATCTATGGAGAATGCTTCAAAAATCACCCAATTCTCTCAAGAGGCTCTAAAAATTCCTCACATTTGTGATTCTCGATTGTACTATATATAATTTCGAAAATTTCTTCCAATTGACTATATGGAAAATAGACGTAAATTTCTTCCATTATTCAATGGACTTCACGTAAATTTCTACCATAATTAATATATGGAATTCACATAAATATCTTCCATATTTCAATATATGGAATTCACGTAAATTTTGTTCCATAATTCAATGGACTTCCGAAAATTTCTAGTTAATTATATATATATTAACCTAGACTTTATCTCTTACCTTATATTTATAATGCATTACCATAATCTCATAAGGAAAGGATCCATGCATGTCCCATAAATATAATTATATCCTTGTGGATAAAGAGAATAAAATCTTGCCATAGAGAGCTACTAGGGGGCGCCGATTTTCCTCAGTGCTACGGGCCTGGATGGGCCAGCCCAGGGATCAAATGCAAGGAATAAAGATGGGCCTCAAATAAATTAATTATCTTATGTTCAGCCTGTAACATAAATTAATTTATAAACATTCGATCATGCCACTAGAGAAAGAATGTTGACTTACCCTTTATTACCGATGGTGAGTCGGGCCAGCACTTAGACATTACGAATCCTCGATTTAAGATATCGAACGTCCATTAATTATTTATAGCATTCGATCGCTTAAAATAATTAATAACTTCATTTTAAGTAGTACCACTCAACCTTATTATTGTACTTGAGCTAACTCAACCCGCAGGGTTTAGTACAATAAACCTTTGAGCTCCTTTGGGACGCCATCATCCTAAACGGATACGGTGACTGACATGATAACTAGCGTGACATACAAGCATCGCCACCACCCAAAATGCGGAGAATCTTGGTTAGAACATATAACCCTCACCCATAACAAGTCAAAGTGATGGTCAACAACTCATACTCACCTAATACCTTATCGAGGTTTAGATCATCGTAAGTCACCGAGATCTTGGTTCTTCACGACGGTCGATAGAAGAACACATCTCATCGTGATCCTTCAATACGCCGAGACGCATCAAAGATAGACAAGCAACTAAGTCAAGTCACTTCTTATCTATATCGCAGCCTAAACCGACAACTCGCCCTAAGTTGTCTCAACCGGAAACTTTTTATATCTCATTAAGCTTCGACCAATCATACGACTTTCGTGATCTTCTACACATCGTATGATCTAACTTATATATGAGATAAGAGGACACGATATATGCAATCAAGTATTCAATTCGATAGAGATTGTAATAGTGGTTATGTGAAACATTGTATACAAGCTCAACCAAACCGCTTTCAAGATACAACCAACAATCTCCCACTTATACTAAAGCAAACTTTTAGTATACAATGTGTCTCTCTACTAGCTATTACAAACAAAACCATCACTTTGCTTCTCCCACTTATACAAAAGTTTCCTTTCTAAGTGGGTGCCATCTAGCGCAATCCAAGTCCTCTAACGTACCCGACGTAGACTTTTTGCGGCATAGATTTCGTGAATGGATCCGCTAGGTTATCCGTCGTATCAATCTTTGCAATTAGCACGTCCCCTCGTCTAACGATTTCTCGTATGACATGGTACTTTCTCTCTATGTGTTTAATTTTCTTGTGGATCCGTGGTTCCTTCGAGTTTGCCATTGCACCTGAGTTATCACAGTAAACCATGATACTCTTGGGTAAACCAGGTACCACATCTAGATCCATGAGGTAGTTCTTGAACCATACAGCCTCTTTAGCAGCCTCTGAAGCGGCTACATGTTCGGCTTCCATGGTAGAGTCTGCAATGCATCGCTGCTTTGCACTCCGCCAGGATACGGTTCCACCTCCCAAGGTAAACACATAGTCCCGAGGTGACTTTTTCTCATCACGGTCACTTGGAAATCCAATCAGATAACCCAAAGGCATTAGACTATCTCGCATGGTAAACTAGCCTATAATCTCGAGTCCTTTTCGTGTACTGAGTATATGCTTTATCGCA
This sequence comes from Salvia rosmarinus, assembly GCA_036937905.1. Lineage (NCBI taxonomy): Eukaryota > Viridiplantae > Streptophyta > Magnoliopsida > Lamiales > Lamiaceae > Salvia > Salvia rosmarinus. The sequence goes on along the minus strand of CM072818.1, from coordinate 2,609,472 downwards.
ACCAATGTGCTTGTCTGTGGTTAGATCGATATCTCGACTACTATGCTCATCGCACAAATAGATATCGAGCTCGTGCATAGATTGCATACATGAGACTTCCTAAGGCGGAAACTTAGGAACTTGTCTCATTTCCTCTATCTCCTTTGCGTCAAAAGTGATCGCTCCTTAGATAAAGGAACGCTATGTCCGAAAGGTAGCAATCCTTTCTAGCGGTCCGCATACTAAAACGAGTAGTCACAAGATCAATGCAAGATGCCCAAGATAAGCTCAACATTTTCCTCTTGCGATCTCGGTAAACCTTGATCCCAAGAATGTATGTCAGATCTCCTTAGTCTTTCATTTGAAACCGATCGGATAACCAACTCTTTACGCCCGATAACAACTTCACATTGTTGCCAAATAGAAGAATGTCATCTACGTAGTGCAAGAAATACCATATCACCGTTGATATCTAAATGATACACACAACTTTCGCTAGGCAACCGGGTAAATCCATAGACTTTACCACCTCGCCCAAACGTAAGTTCCATGATCTTGCATCATTGTCTTATAACGCTCTCAGACGCCCATGGGTCGATTATTGCTGCTCGCTCGCTCGACTAAATCAAGATTCTCCCACGAACATAAATCGCCGGGTCGACGAACAACCTCCCACTACGACGAGGTGCTATGACACAATGACAACTGGGTGCATTAACTTGTGGTTCTCTATCTCGCACAACTTGTCGGGTAGGTACCACTTGTACGGTCGGTATCTCTAGTGGAACTCGACCCACTTCAATTTCAAGTATCCGTGTCGATCCCTCCCACTGACTCGACATCTCGCACCTTCGCCTAATCGGTGGTGGAATACGATCATCTTCTAATTCTTCAAGAATGATTTCAACTTTGATTTATGATTTTCATGTAGTCCTCTTCAAGAATCGAGCATTAGTGCTAATAATGACCTTCCGATCCTTAGACTATAGAATAAACCACCTTCGCTCCTCTAGGATAGCCAATAAACAGCTTTGCGCCGATCTAGCCTCCAACTTGTCGCCTTCTTGTTCAAAGACGTAGCCGGATCGCCCATATCCTTATGTGGCTTAAACGGGCTTGCACCCAAACCACAACTCGAAAGGGTCTTTTCGACCGACTTTGATGGTACTAGATTCAACAAGTATGCCGTCGTTTCTAAGGCATACCCCGTAACGAAATAGCAATGTAGCATAACTCATCATAGATCTAACCATTTCCAAAAGAGTCCTATTTCTTCGCTCGACACACCATTTTGTGTGGTGTGCCCGTGAAGTCTTGCGCCGGGATGTAATCTCACACTTCACTAGATAGTCCATAAACTCACATCGAGGTATTCGCCACCGCGATCGAACAGCAGATGACTTGATACTCTTACCTAGCTTCGTCTCCACTTCCGCCTTAAACTCTTTCAATTTTCAAAGCATCTGCACTTGCGCAAGCGGTATATGTATCCGCACTTGAGTAATCTTCAATGAAAGTGACAAAATACTGCATTCTCCACGAGCTTGTGTGGACATCGGTCCACACAGTCGAATGGACTAACTCCAACATTTCTTTGGCTCTATAACCCTTCGCTGAAGGGTCCGTCGACATCTTACCTTCTATACGGTGATTCGCAGACCGGGAACGGAGTAACCGTGAGATTACCCAACGCCCATTCTCGGCCGCCTTTGGATCCTATTTAGATTGATGTGACCTAATCTAAGATGCCGAGAGAAAAGTAGAGTCATCTTATAAGAAAACTTTCTTTAGTGGTTTGATGAAGATGCAACATAGTTATAGGTATTATGTTTGGCGAAATAGTATAAAGCTTAATTATATAACGTACAACACGATAACTTCGTCATTTCTTATGATAGAAACACCACTATCAAAAATAAAGAATATCCATGAGTAAATAATTTCAAACAGAAACAAGGTTCCACCAAAATCCGCACATATAAAACGCCTTTCAAAACTAAAACTGTTTTTCAAAACATAAAGTAACATCTCCAACTGCAACGGCCTCGACTTTCGCGCGTTGCCCATGGAGATCGTTATCTCGCCATCAAACAGCCTCCTTGTCCGCAGAACCTCGCAGGTGTAACAAACATGATCGATTCGCCAGATCTACTACCCAAGAACGGGTAGAACAAGTCGCTAAACATGTTTCGTTATTAAAGCAAACGGCGCACTGAGCCTTGAGCATAGGGCACTGGCCCAATGCCCGGGCTTACCGCACATGAAGCACTTGCCCTTCTCCTTTGGCTTCTTCTGCCTCGGTGGCAACCATGTTTTGTTCCCATTACTCCCACTATTTGCCTTGCCTCTTCCACCTTTGGTACCCCTTTTTCTATTTCCATTTTGCAACGAAAATTTTGGGCCCTTAGATGTGCTTGCAAGAGCATGTGCTCCTTTTCCCATAACTCCTTCCGCAGCCACGAGATCATTAAGCAACTGACTAAGTGTAAACTCGGTCTTGCTCATGATCGCATTTACGCGAAAGTTCTCAAAAGACTTGGGCAGTGTATTGAGGATGATATCGACCTTGGCTTCGCGTCAATACCTCCTCCCAACCGATCAAGACTATCCATGAGATGAGTCATGGAGACATGTTCATGGACCGAACTTCCTTCTTCCATCTTACACGCCAAGATTTCTCTCATTGTGGAAGTCGATCGTCCGATCCGATCGCCCAAACTTACCTCGAGACTTGACCAAATATCGTCGGCTCACCATCGATCGATGTCTGCAATGCAAGCCTTTGGACATAGTAGTCATCATATAGCATTTAGCCATATTGTTCGACTTATTCCAAAGTCCGCTTGACTCGCCGCTCATTAGTCGACGCGCCGGTAGTGGCATCGGGTTTAGGAGTAGTGAGAACAAACATGTGTTCTTCAAATGATAAGAACATATTCCATGTTTCGCTTCCACTCGATAAAATTTGGACCGGATAACGGATTTTGTGCGAGCATATTGATAATCGTGTAAGAGACATATCTCGAAACGATAATGTAAACACATAAGCATACGATCGCATATAATTCGTGAATAATAATATTGTAACCTTTTGATAAAACAATATTAATTGAAACCTCCAATCGCCCAAGGAATCCCACATGCAAGCCACGCGTGTGGACGTTTACACATGAACCCCCGACTGCACTAAAATATACCTTTTAGTCGTTTAATTTCAATCCATGTCAACTTATCCTTATGACAAATGAAATTAACGATTGACCTTACTAGACCACATCACTATCGCAAGAAGGACTTCATGAAGTTGTACTTGAGGTGATGTCTAAGCAATGACCACAATTTTAACAAATAGAAAATGAATTTTAGAATTGGCATACTCACTCGGACCATACCGCTTCCAATTCAAATTCTTTTGTTATCTCATTTTATATCTATCTCTAGAGAACTTATGAAAATCGCACATGCAAGCCACGTGTGGACGTACACATGAAACTCCCACTTCTCAATAGATTTAAAAGTTTTATTTAGAAATCTCATCTAACAAACTTATGATAAACAAAGTGCAAGCAAGCCACGCGGGTGATCGTTTACTCACAAGCGCGCCTCACTTTGTTTAGAGATCAAAAGTGGAGGTCTTGACATTCTAATTTGAAAAGTTAATTTGTCGGGTTGCTTGCTTAGTCTTTTATTCAAAAGGTTTGTCCATGCAGATCACGTAATCCTAGCATGCTTTTCTATAGAACTCAACATGTAAAACATGCTCATGTAATTCTAAAATATGCTTGATAAACGCGATAAACCTAGCATGCTTACTATGCGCATCCAAACACGTAAAACACTTAAAGGTTTGTCAACGTAATATAAACATACATAGCATGCTATCGCATAATTTAAACATCCACGACATGCATATGAACGATAAAATAAAATAAAACGCTCATCGCGCCCAATCGTGAAACCCGACATTTAAATCTAATCTATTACATAGATTTACAAAGTATGTAATTAAACTTAAAACGGGCCTCGTGCACGCACGGGCACGGACCGGATTCAACAATGGGCCTCGCGTGCATGGGCACGGACCGAAAACTGGTTGGGCTGGAACGGTCCGGGCCGGGTCGGCCCATCTGCTGGCCGCGCTAGGCAAAGCCCACCGCCCTAGCTGCGTGCAGCGCCGCCGCGTGTTCTCGCGGGCTACCTCGTCGCGCTAATGCGACCGTGCCGAAAGCACGCATGCGCTGCCACGCCCGAGCCGAACATCCGCCGAGATATCGCCGCCAGCCGCCGAAACTCACGATCATGAGTCCGCCGCTGCGCGGGTTTCTCGGCGCGAACGCGCCTGCCGCCCGCTAGCTCGCCGCCCGCGTTCTTGGCGTCGAATCTCGCGACCACTCGCCGCCGCGTGGCGCCAGGATCTCGCGCGAACGACGACGCCGCCCGCCGCCCGCGCCCGCGATCGCCCTCGCGATCGCGGAGGCTCGCCGCGAGATACCGCCCGGGACCGCCGAGACTGCTTTTTCCCGTCGTTGCTTCTTCGCTCTTTCGCTCGTTTTCTTTACGATAAGATTTACGAATAAAATCTAATCTAACCACGGATTTTCTCGTGGTGTAAAAACAAAACCCAACAAAATAATAAACGAGCCACGATGAACTACGCCCACAATTAATAAAACGCACGTAATAATCAAACGTGAATTAATCCAACAGAGCCAAGATTTCGATCCTGTGCTCGATACCAATTGTAGGAAAACATATGTTTAGCCCTCGCCCCGAGGATCTATCTTGGATATTTAATTCACCATACATTGATTATTTACCTAGCATGCACCTATATAATTAATTGCAACACGCTGGTGTTTTCTCGTGTTTACCTCAACTGACGAGGCGGAATGGATCGAGACTCGTGCTTTGACCTTCTGGACTGTATCCCGGTTGCCCAATCTCCAACGTCGAGTGAGGACGATCTATGGAGAATGCTTCGAAAAATCACCCAATTCTCTCAAGAGGCTCTCGAAAAATTCCTCACATTTGTGATTCTCGATTGTACTATATATAATTTCGAAAATTTCTTCCAATTGACTATATGGAAAATAGACGTAAATTTCTTCCATTATTCAATGGACTTCACGTAAATTTCTACCATAATTAATATATGGAATTCACATAAATATCTTCCATATTTCAATATATGGAATTCACGTAAATTTTGTTCCATAATTCAATGGACTTCCGAAAATTTCTAGTTAATTATATATATATTAACCTAGACTTTATCTCTTACCTTATATTTATAATGCATTACCATAATCCCATAAGGAAAGGATCCATGCATGTCCCATAAATATAATTATATCCTTGTGGATAAAGAGAATAAAATCTCGCCATAGAGAGCTACTAGGGCTACCGATTTTCCTCAAGTTACGGGCCCGACGGGCCAATTGTGGATCAAATGCAAGGAATAAAGATGGGCCTCAAATAAATTAATTATCTTATGTTCAGCCCATAACATAAATTAATTTATAAACATTCGATCATGCCACTAGAGAAAGAATGTTGACTTACCCCTTTATTACCGATGGTGAGTCGGGCTTGCACTTAGACATTACGTAATCCCGTATTTAAGATATCGAACGTCCATTAATTATTTATAGATTCGATCGCTTAAAATAATTAATAACTTCATTTCTTAAGTAGTACCACTCAACCTTATTATTGTACTTGAGCTAACTCAACTGCGGGGTTTAGTACAATAAACCTTTGAGCCCTTAAGGGACGCCATCATCCTAAACGGATACGGTGACTGACATGATAACTAGCGTGACATACAAGCACCGCCACCACCCAAAATGCGGAGAATCTGGTTAGAACATATAACCTCACCCATAACAAGTCAAAGTGATGGTCAACAACTCATACTCACCTAATACCTTATCGAGGTTTAGATCATCGTAAGTCACCGAGATCTTGGTTCTTCACGACGGCCGATAGAAGAACACATCTCATCGTGATCCTTCAATACGCCGAGACGCATCAAGATAGACAAGCAACTAAGTCAAGTCACTTATCTATATCGCGCCTTAAACCGACAACTCGTCCTTAAGTTGTCTCACCTGTGAAACTTTTTATATCTCATTAAGCTCGACCAATCATACGCACTTCCGTGATCTTCTACACACCGTATGATCTAACTTATATATGAGATAAGAGGACACGATATATGCAATCAAGTATTCAATTCAGATAGGAGATTGTAATAGTGGTTACAGAAACATTGTATACAAGCTCAACCAAACCGCTTTCAAGATACAAATCCAACAATACCGAAATGACATCCATGCCGGTAACTCGAGTCGCCTCTGCACCGACTCCTCCAGTGCATCACCTCTTCATCCTTCTCGGCAAGAGCACCTCGGACTTCTTTCAGCTTTGTTAGCAACTCATGATCGAGTCCGAAGTATTGAGATGAAGAATGCTAGAAATAAGACAACACACAAGGCATTTTAACAAGATATGTCTATTATTATTCAAAATGGAAGTTTAGGACAAGACAAGGTCCTATCGACCCCGCAAATCATCCTATTACATTGGGTCCATCGACCTCGGGCTCATTCTTGGCCTCTCCGACCTCTCCGCCGTGGCCGCCGCCGCTCCTCCTCCTGGTTGCCGATCTCGGGCGGCCGATCTCCGTAAGGATGTCCGAGCTCGACTGCCGCCTCGGTTTGCCCTCAACTCGCAAGGAATGCTTGAAGCTCCACGCCTTCATCTTCCTTGACCGAGTTACGGCCTCCGCCGTCGAGTGAGGCGTAAGATGCCAAGGCATCCACCACGGAAAAGAGGTCGCCCACGATTATGCGAGCATAATTCTTGCATACCTCCCGAGGTTCGACCTCAACCCAACCGTGTTGGGCCTTGTCAAAATCTGGTCTCTCCGCCAACTTCTCTAGGTGGGCACATATCACCGCGGCCTCATCACACCGCCAAGTCGGAGATGAAGGAGGAAAACTCTCCGACTCGATAAGCTCTGGCGGCGGCCCTCAAGATAGGTCCTCGCCCGCCCAGCCAAGGCGCTTGTTCACATGCCACCTCCTCTCGGCCTCGGCACCTCCTCTCGAGCGCCTCCACTCTGCACGGACCACCGCAAGGCCGGTCCTTCTTGAGGGCACTCGCCGCCATCTTCGCCACTGGCTCGGCCTTCGGCTTTCGCCTTAGCAAGTTCGGCGTCCGCCCTGGCAGCATCCAGCGCAGATTCAGCCGCGGCCCTCAGTTTGTCCGCAGCGGCCAGTCTTCTCTCCATGGCCTCATATTGCGAGGCGCCCTCAACAACAAGCCCGGCCATGCGGTGCATCTCACCTGCCATCGAGGCCGCATCCTGAATATGGAACAATTAGCAACACGTAACAACAAACTTACAAGGAGAAGAGTAGCGACTTATACCTTGGGAAGGATAAGGAGTCTTTGGAAGCCGGCACCTCGGGCAGAGGCTGGCCATGGACCTCGATCTCCAGCGTCGGGCCCGAGGTTGTCTGAGGACCGGTCATTAAGTCTTTCAGGGCGTCCACCACCACGGGCTGTTGGGTGGACTCGCTTCGTCTCGCCTTCTTCCTCGCGGGCTCCCTTCGTTCAGAGGATGCAGGGCGCGGCGAGATCGGCATATTGACTTCTCTGGTAGGGTCAATCTTCACTGCATACAACATGAGAATTTCATTAGCACAACAAAATCAGACGGGGGAAATAAAGATAAGAAGGTTGCCCTCACCCAAATCGACACCGATACTAGAGCTTCGACCCATGTACACTCAAATTTCAAAGATCGCTCAAGCCATCCTCGGTATAATTGATCGATATGATCTCACCCATATCGCTCATGACTTCTCCATAGTGCCTGTGGGATTAATTTTCACATCCTTCATCGCCCGAGGTCCCACTCATACCTCTGATACCCCTCACCGCAGAAAAGTATCTATTTTGCGGTGGGATACCTTCATGGGAAGCTATTTTAAACTTCGACGGTGACGTGTAATATACTCCTCCTATAGACTTGATGCTGAAAAAACGCATCAAGACTTCGAAAGAAAACTCCTCGCCTATGCCATAACAGGCCAACCCTAGCCCAACCGCCGACCTAATAGAATTGGAGGTCAGTTGGCATATAGGGATCCGAAAATACTCTTGAAAGCTAAGGAAAATGGGGCAAAAGAAATCTAAGCCCAGCTATTAAGCTATCTACAAAATGGTAATAAATCCTCCGGAGGGCCATCGCCTATCATTGGGTTTCGCAAGCACCACCATGCATCCTCCGGGATGTGGTATTTCAAGAACCACCAAAAGCTCCTCTGTCGTCAAAGTTGATCTCGCCCCACCAATCTTGATGCCATCCCATACCGAAGACATGGTGAAACCCAGAACTAAGTCCTATAGATTTACCTAGGCGGTTATGGCATATATAATCCCTTACGTTGGGATCTTGACGCCGTAACCCGAGGCCGAACCGAGTTATCGAGGCGAGAAGAGGAATGAGAAGGTGAAGAATACATAGTTACTTTTTCCGAGCGGATTTTCGATTTCTTCAACAAAGTGTGAAAGAGGAATTGGGAATTTCTAAGGTTATGCTCTCGGATTCAAACGTCGAAGGAGAAAGTGAGCAGTTGCCTCTTTTAGACCTATTTATAGGATAAATGGCGCCTAAAATCTGCCGTTCGTTTATCACACGTGCTATCTACGATTGGATGTGTGACCGATCTTGCACGCTTTTGCCCAACTACCACTTTGGAGCGTATGGCGACTCTCCGAAAAGCAGGCCGCCATCGATCACGTAATGATTACATCGAGCTAGGACATCGGACTACGCCCATGTCCTCATACCGCCAGTAGTATTTCAGCCGGACCTCGACCTCCTCCCGACATCGGACCTCGACTTCCGCTAGTCTAATCACGTAATGATTTTGAGTTCTGCATCGGGCTCGCCCATGTCCACCTTGGACCAGCAGTATTTCGTGTCGGACCTCGATGTCCTTTAAAAAAAAAAAAAAAAAAGAGGAGCCATACAAAGAAGAGACAAGAACCTTCAACGAAACTCTCACCAAGCAACATCCCGCCTCAAGAAAGCACATTCTCCGCTTCACTCGGCAAGGCTGTTCCTCGACTTTTCTGTGGCTATGATAGGATATGGCCCAACCTCTCAGGCCCAATAGCAGGCCCAAACGAAGTGGGCCTAACCTAATGTTGCCCTACCGGTTACGCCTAAATGACGATCCCCAAACCACAATTATGGGTAACGGTAATGAGGTAACGGTAGAAATCATGGGTAATAATGGTGGAGATCATGGTCAGTTATAGGAGAATCATGAGCCCGCCAATCAAGGGATTCGTGGCAAGGTTTACGTTTGTGTATAAATAGGAGTTAGATTGAAGGTAAAAGGGTTAGCAAATTACTGAATACTAGAGCCCTTTTGAGATACTTGCTGTAATCGAATTATAGTAAACATCTTGAGGATCATCTCCTCCGTGGACGTAGATCTTATTCTTGATCGAACCACGTAAAAGTCTCTCGTGTTCTTTACTGTTTTCATAAATCTCGCACACTAGATTTATCAGTTGGGTACGCGTCGGTTGAGAGTGTTGAGAGTGCGTTCCAGCATGCATTAAAATCGAAACTCATATGCATATTTGTATTCAAATGAATGTATTTTTGTGTTCATTAAATGCATAGTTCAGTTCAACTATATACATGGTTTGTTTTCAAAATCACATAACAAATCAAATTACTAATCTACCCTTACTGTAGCGAAATCAATGAAAATAAACTTAAAAAATCCGAAAAAATCTCCACCATAGGATTTATGAGATGAGTGGATGAGATTGAATACTATATACTACATCGAGTTTGGGTAATATTTAATCCCTCATATATATATATATATATATATATATATATATATATATATGTTTTTTTGCATTTATTATTATGAACTAGAGTTTTTAGTTTGCATGAATTCAAAATATTTTTTTTAAATTGCAATAGACTTTGAATAACCTGGAAACACGATTCATGAATTGCTAGTTGCATGGTTCGTGAATATCTATATTCATGGTCTTTCTAATACATGCATATATGGGTAAGAAATTTACTACATACTTCAAATTAATATGCTCCCCCTAAAACTTGATTCTATAGGACTCCAAGTAGTTATTGATTTTTGTGACCTATAAATTCTTTAGCTTATTTATAGACTATTTATTTGTTACATTAAGATAATTTATGTGTTGGGAGAGAAGGATCGAACTAATTAATATATATATATATATATATATATATATATATATATATATATATATATTCTCATATTAAAAATAGTTCTTATTTGAAATCTCATATATATATATATATATATATATATATATATAGGAGTGAATCAAATGAGAATTACATATTTTTGAGAACTCATGAACTATGAATAAAACGTGTAAAGATAATATACATAATCAGTATAAAGTTGTACATAATCAAAACTTTCTAAAATTATTTTTTGTTCAACAATTTTAGAATATTTTTGTTGTGTACAATTTTATAGATTTTATTCATCAATTTAATACATATATACATAGTTCTCAAGTTTTCAATAAAAATGAGTTCTCACTAGAAATTACTATTTTATTTTATTTGATTGCTGGAAGACTTGCGCTGACTTGAGGTCTTCTCCATTAGTCATCCGGAATAATAGCCCACCTAATTTGTTTCCTTTTTCTTCAAACTTTTTTTTTTTGTCAAAGTAGAAAAACTTTAAAATGTCATGCGTCGTGTGATAAACGAGGATGACTTGAGCTATTTCATACTTTAATTATTAGCAATTTTTCATGTAAGCTGATGTAGAATGATTTCGACAGAATTAATTTTTTAAAATAAGATATATAAAATTTCTATTTTTACTGTAGCTAATGGATTATGTTCCCTTAGTCCAAATTGTATGGGCTATTGTCCCGGTCCCAATTATGTAGCAACTTTCTATATTTACAAATATCCACATTCATATTTAATACTATGTTGTTCCCGTCGTCATCATCGCCGGCGCCATCCGCTGCCGCCAAGAAAAAGAAGAAAAAAACTGATTTGATTTCTTCCCATTTTATCCCTTGCGAAAAAAGAAGAAGAAATGGAATTGCCAAGTGTTAGCTTGTGGTGCAGCCACATGTTCAAAATCTGTGGCCTAGATTGTGTACTAAATACTATTTGGGGATCGGGTACTACGAGAACCCAACCATATATATATTAAAAATAGTTCTTATTTGAACATTCCTATATATATAAATAGTTCTCATTTGAGAACTGTAACTTTTTTGAGAACTAAGAACTAATATGGTCAATTCATTTTTTTATAATCTAACGGCCAAGATTAATTATAAATCATTCATTATCTTCGGATTGTAATGGTAACCGTTTAATCCTATAATTAAGAGATTTTATAAATGCATTTATTGTAAATATTCTCATGTGCACAATCGTTACGATTACATGCACAACAACATGAATTACATGAATATAAAAATTAATTGGAATATGATAGCATGCACAAGAACTACGATTACATGAACAAAAACATGAATTACAAGAACAACGAATAATAGAATGTGAAAAATTCAAATAGCAAAAATTCAGGGACGTGACTATTTTTAATTATGAGTCGTTCGATTTTATTTAATCTAATGGTGGTTATTGGTTTTTAGTTCTTATCTAAGAGGTAGTTCCCTTTATAACCAACCAATATATATATATATATATAGTTAGGTTTAAATGAGAACCACTTTTATCTTAAAAATTAATAACCAAATGAATTCGCTATGAAAGTTGATGAATCCGCTGAGAAAATTACTGAATTTAAAAATTTGGAATGTTTCACCCGGGTTCGAATCCCATGAGGGACGAAAATTCCATTTTTTTAGATTCAGTAACTTCCCCAACGGATTCATCAACTTTCACAGTAAATTCATCATTTTTTAGTTCTCACGTACTCACGATAAAATGGTTCTCACGTTAACTCTCCCCTATATATATATATATATATATACACACACACGGAGTGGTTATCATGTGGAACACTGCTTATAGTGTAAACATGAGGGTAAATATAAACCATTAATAAATTAATATGGATGTTTCATATTTCAAATCACAAATTATGACGTAGATGTATAAATATATAATTATATGTAGAAATGTACATATAACTAATTCAGATAAATACTTAAAAACAATCATTAGATTTCCAAATCTAATGAACATTTATTCTTATTTATTATATAAATGATTTCTTTTCATACTTCTTGAGTTAAATTTGGCACCTTCTTGTAACTCAACAACTAATAGGATATGAATTTAATCATATAAAATAAACAAAGCTCGATTTGTTATTTTTCCTTTAACTAAAATAAATGAAAAAAAAGTGAACAAGTCAAGCTTTAATTTATATTGTAATTCGTTAAATGAATTACACTAATAAAAATTTCTTACATATTAGAATTAAAACAAAATATAACATGACCTAAGTACTTGAGTGATATTCAATAGCTCAAAACTCTTTTTTCATAGAAAAGGAATTCACCATTTTGTTTTATTTGATTGCAGGAAGACTTGCACTGACTTGAGGTCTTCTCCATTAGTCATCCGGAATTATCGCCCACCTAATATTGTTTCCTTTTTCTTCAAACTTTTTTCTTTGTCAAAGTAGAAAAACTTTAAATGTCATGTTCCGCGTGATAAACGAGGATGACTTGAGGTATTTCATACTTTAATTATTTGCAATTTATCATGTAAGCTGATGTAGAATGATTTAGATAGAATTAATTTTTTAAAATAAGAAATATAAAATTTCTATTTTTACTATAGCTAATGGATTATGTATCCTTAGTCCAAATTGTATGGGCTATATATTGTCCCGGCCCCAATTGTGTAGCAACTTTCTATATTTACAAATATCTGATATGAAAAAAAAAATTCATATCAGATATTCATAAAACATGACTCTTTTGGGGTAAATATGATTCATATTTTTTTTCAAAACATCCTATACTTTTAATAATGACAGATTAATTCATACTTATATCAAAAGAGCTTTGTTTTCCAAAATTTGGTTTGTCTATATATCCCTTACAAAATTCTGACGGATTTGCATTTGTCTCTTACCATTTGATTAAATAATCAATCCAAATTTATCGTGATAAATTATCATCTAAATGAATAATTGAATCACGAGTTAAGTTATTCATCACAAACTTAATCATACAAACCAAACATGTGATGAGATATGGTTATTTTATCAATTAAGGCTTATCAATCGAACTAAACACCATCTCATCACGGTTTAATCATGCAAACCAAACATGTGATAAAGTACGATTATTTTATCAATCAAACTAAACACTATCCCATCAAATGCTTAATCATGCAAACCGAACATGCATATGATAAGGTATGATTATTTTATCTATCAATCAAGATTTATCAATTAAATCAAGATTAATCATGCAAACCGAACATGCATATGATTGTTTAACCATCTTATCATTCAAATACTTAATCCTATGTTTTATCAATCTATCGTTTCACTCAAAGTAAATGTCCCATAATTAAGTATTTGAAGTATTAGATATCAAACAAACTCAAAATTGTTCAATTCATCAAAAAACATATATAGCGGATTAACTTATATTATTTTTAAAAAAAATAAGAAAATTTCACAATTTTTACGGTGAGTATAAAAAATTGTTGTTGAGGTAGTGATGTGTGTATTTTGTTGTTCATATTTATTGGATTAGTATGTGTTTTATTGGATTTAAACTGCATTTTAAATGTCGTTTTGTGCAGTAAATATAAAGAGATTGATGTGAGGAAATGAGTGAAAGAAAGAAGAAAACAAGAGAATTTTGGTGCAAATATAGAAGATCCAAAAAGATGAAGAATTAAATGGGGAGTCAGAGAGAGAAGATAAGAGAGATCTTTATCGCTATTTTTTTATTTTCTCCATCAAGTTTTTGTCCTCTTTGCGATTGGTGTCCGTTTATTGTTCGGATTGGAATTATTCGGTGACAATTCCTTTCTATTTCAATTCATCGTATTATGTTTTCTTTATATTTGATTGTGTTTAATTTCAATAGCATGAGTAGCTAATTTCTTGATTCGGGTAGAATAATGAAACATTATTTAAATTTTTGTAAAACCTAATTTGTTGTTTAATTAATTTAATTGGATTTTGATTTACTCCCTGAGTAGAGAGTTTCAATCTGATTTTCTTAAGCTTGGTCATCTTAATTAGATTAATTTAGATTTGTATCAATTGGTTTCCCAATCCGTAATTGTTGAAAAATGGCTAATTAGTGATAAAGCTATCGTATTGGTAGTAGGGAATAAATTGGTAAACGAATTATTACTCGCGTTCTTGGGTAATTGGTCTAAATTGGGTTCCTTCAGTTCTTAAGGCGGTTAGAACATTAAATCTAGGTTCGGCGTTTCCAAATAGGTTGTGTTTTGATAAGGAAAATAATTAGTTCAACGTCTTTTGCTAATTATCGATAAAGTACGTAGGAATTGGGGTATGTCATTGCATTCACAATACCCTATAACCTGGTTGGTCCATGAGAATTAATATATATTTGCGTCGATGATCGGAGATAGTAACTAGTATGTATTTATTCAACCGAATCCCTTTATTTTGATTTATTTCTTATTTCTCTTATTTATTTAATTGTTTCCTTAGTTAATTCTTATTCTCTCTAATTTAAGGCGTGGTGGCTACACCAAACTCGATCTTTAGGAAATTGAATTCCGTAACCTGTTCTCGTAGTTCGACCCTACTTATTGCTATACTAATCTTGATTCTTAGCAGGATTGTAGGAATTATTTGGTGATAAAGCACGCACACCAGGTAGATTTTTAGGATTTATGTAAAGAATCATGTGACTCGGCCTCATTTGGCAACTAGACAACTCCACATCAACCTTGAGCATAACATGTAGATATTCATGTGTTGTTTGTTACAATTATAAAATATTGGGTAAAAAGTTGTTATCTTTTGAAACATTGGGACATTTTTTATTTATTTGATATTTTCCCTATTATTTTTACCTATCAAAATTTTCACTCAATGTAAACAACGCTAAAGAGTAGATATAATATGGGTGAAGCCTATTTATGCTGAGGAGTTTTTTGATTTTGAAGGAGATATAATATGGGTGGAGCTCATTTATGTTGCGGAGTTTAAAGAAAGTGGTGTCTCATGTTATACCAATCTAACCAGGATCTTGGTTTGAGATTGTATGTAAACTTCTTTTCAAGAATAACCTCAAGTAAAGATAGTTTTGGTAAAAGTATGATTAGGGTTGTGCGTGATCGGTTGAACCGACCAATCAAAAATTCCAAATCGATCAACCGATAATCCATTTATTTTTAGACCGAACCAACCGCCTATTATAAAAACTGACAGTCGACCGAACTAATGTTAGATGTCGGAGCTGGTCGGTCGATGAAACCGACCGAACCTACGAATTCGAGAGGTTGCCACTTCAGTAGGCACGTGACAAAATCAAGAAAGAGAGATCTAGAGAGGTAGAAATGAGGTAAAACCAGTAAATTAAGAGAGGCTATAAGATCTAAGAATATGGTAATAATTTAAAAGACAAAGGTCGAAGCTTTTTATTCTCACGATCTGGGTCTGTGTCTGGGTAGTGCATCAATTTTTTTGGGTACCCAACTCTAAATTGTGAAGCAGAGAAGAACATGTGCATGTACACATATGCAAAATCATCTATTCTTTATCCTAAAACGAAAGATCATTCTTGAAGCAATAAAAATTCAGAGAAAATAAATTCCTGCAATTAGCTAGCTAGTAGTTACGGACCAAAAAATAAACAAATTGTAAATGGTAAAAAAGTGAATGCAGAGTGGCTCTTTTCCTCAGGAAAAAACCTCAATCATCCAAATCACCATTCGGATAAAGGTATAAAAGTTGTACATGCATTTTATATTCTAATTTGAGGTTCTCTCTTTGAGGTGCACCAGACGCGGCTTCTGCGGCAGAGGCACGGCTTCTGCGTTGGGCTGAAGGCTTCGCTGTGGCAAGGAGACGAGAACGGGCAAAGATGGGAGAGCAGAGACAGAGGGAGATGACATGATTAGCAGCGGGGATTGGAGAGCACGCAGAGAGAGCAGAGAGATGAGAATCATAGGAGATGTGGCGTTGAAGTACAAAGAATCAAGGTAGGTTTTCCTAAGCCCTTACAATTAAAATAATAATATAAAATATTTAAAAAATTATAATTATTCGATTGTGATGCTCGGGCCAGAAGTACGAAGTGATCGCCGCTGCTGAGGCATGGACAATGATCGACTTCAATTAAGGCTTCAAAACGGAGGGATACATGAACGAATCGAGAGGGATTTTGAGAATATGTTGGTATGAGACTGCATATTCAATGAGGACTTAAAGATTTGATATGTGATACTCATACCAAAAAGATGTATTTTCTCTTTGAAAGTCCATCTCATAAAAACTTTAAAATTAAACATAAGTGGATTGGAGCAATTGTGAGATGGAGGATCTCCAGAAACATTTTTTAGGTTCGGCATGATTCTGGGCCAGGACGAACTCCTTGTGGCTTGTTCAGAAAAATTACGTCATTGGGTTATGGGCGCCAACAAAAGCTTGATTTTGGAGTTGAGTTGGGCTATGCTTTTTCGGCCTAACAGACTTTTTAGACATATTGATATTACAAAGTATAGACTACCACACACACACATACAGATGTATTAATAAGAACATGAAAAGATTAGTCCTCACTGCACTTAACTCAATTAGTTAAGAGCTAGTAGATTTGGAATAAGAAAACATGAAAGAGAGAAATTTAGTATGAGAGCGATAGCTGTTGGAAGAGAATTAATTTTTCCGATAAATTTAGTAGGCTATATATAGGTAATGGCTTGTTGTTAAAATTAGGGGTCCTGGGCTCTAGGCCTTTGCCTCTCTAGCTACACATAAGGGCCGGCCTTGTCTACTAATCGATCAAACAATTTTAATATTAAAAGATGGTGACTTAAATGTTTGAAAATTGGTGTTCATTCCTCGCGGTTGTCACGTATAAAATAGATGGATTTTTTTTTTAAAAAAATGCCTTTGAATTAATTTGAATTGCTCTTCTATAGGAAAGCAAAAATGCATAAATATTAGGCTAGAGCCTCCAAATGTATAATATTGTTTAAACAATTTGGAGTAGCAAAAGTAATGGGTCAACAATAATGGTCATGCCGAAAATACCTCACCTTCAAAATTAAGAGAACAAGTCTTCATGATGAGTTAGGAGGATACACCAACTTTGCTTAGCTAAAATTGCTTAATTAAATCTCTCCATTTAATCTAATGCATTTGTTGTTTGTCAATTGAGTCATCCCATTAAAATTGAGCACATAAGGGAGGAGGTATGTTGGAATGAGTTGAAGACATTTTAATGAATATCTCCTTCCTTTGGCCAAAAACCTTGGACAATCTTTTGACAAATTATATTTTGAATTTATCTAAATTACACTTTTCATTGCATAAAAAGATGGGGATCCCAAATAAAAAACATAATCTCTATTACAAAACACGGACCATCTTATTTATTACTATCTCCTTCCCGTTTTAAGTGGTTCGTATTCCTTTTTGGATTGTTTCACTCTAAGTAGCTCATCCACATAAATGAAACATTTTTACATACAAAAATAGCTCGACTTCAGTGAACCACACTACTTTACATATAAAATACAACTCTCATTAATTTACATGCCCAAAATCAATGGACCACATAGAGTGAGACATATATGAAATATTATTTAGGAAGATATGTGGACCATCTAAATATAACTCCTCGATTGAAGTTCAATTAAAGTGAAAATGGGTGTTAAAATGGATATGCAAATTATCTGACATTTCATTCTCGAGTGAATGCAAGTGCAACAACAAAATTGAAGAGCATTGTGTGGTACATCGGTGATAGTATCTGCCCAACTACTAGGCCCAAGCATCGGGCCCAATATAAATGGGCCCGACATTAAGCTCGACCTATGTGAGTTAGCCCAAGAATTCACAAGTGGAGCGTAGAAGATTGGGATGTATATCTAAAAGAATCCTAATGGAGAAGACTTGAATCTAATGGAGAAGACTTGAATAAGTCAAACTCAATATAATTGTGTATAAATAGAGGCTAGATTAGAGGGAAGAGGGGACACACATCGACACTCTTTGTAATCTTCTCGCGCTCTCAAATACACATACACTCTCTTGCTCCGTGGGCGTAGATCTATTTTAAAGATCGAACCACGTTAATTCCTCGTGTTCTTTCGCGTTTATTTCCTAACGAAATTAAGATCGATCCTTTGGCGGAAATGCATGGGAAGCGAAATTTTGTGTTTCGATCTATTTCTCGGTAAGAATTAGAACAACGATGAATACGAGAAGCATTACATCGAGTGGTCGCCACGACAACAATAGCAACAACGACGGCGGACATGCCGAGATCGGCCAGCAAAGCCCGTCGTAGAGGCGACCCCGAAGGGCTCGCCAAAGCCTCGACGAGCAAGATCGTCCAAATACAAGGAGATCGTCTGGCACGAGCCCGTACAACATCAGACTCGTGGCACATAGCGGATCGGTTCGCCAAGGCGGACGTGGCGACGAAAGCGCGAAACCGAAGGGTAGAACCTCCAGGCAAAAGGAAGAAAGAGGATGATCGGGGAGATCGATCGGTAATCCCGGCAATCAAAGAAGAGACCTCACCTATATTAGAAGCTCGGTACAAAGTAGCTCGGTATTATAACCCGTGTGCAAATTCGACAATTCAAATAAGCGACCTCGTGCTTGAGTTGAGGTACTTTTCTTTGTTACGTCGTTTCTCATTAATAAAATCTTTTCTTTACGTACTTTGGGTTGAGTCTTGCATATTTCATTTGTCACTTATGCATACCGCATCTCCCCAATATCTGATACCTCTACGGAGGATGAACAATACCCTACGGAGGATGAACAATACCGGGATGAACAATACCTCTACGGAGGATGAACTATACCTCTCTTGGATCTAACTATACCTCTTCGGAGGATGAACTATACCCTCTTCGGAGGACGAATCATACCCTCTAAGGAGGAGAACCCTCTACGGAGGAGAACCATACCCTCTAAGGAGGAGAACCCTCTAAAGAGGAGAACTAAACGCGCGTAAAGGGGACCACCCCTCCCGATGAACTTGGCAAAAAATAGGAACTCCTACCTTCGTACGAGAACGGATACCTTCGTTTATTTCGAAGACAGAACTCTCTACAAGGACGAACTACCTTCGTACGAGAACGGATACCTTCGTTTATTTCGAAGACGAAACTCTCTACGAGGACGAACTACCTTCGTACGAGAACGGATACCTTCGTTTATCTCGAAGATGGAACTCTCTACGAGGACGAACTACCTTCGTACGAGAATGGATACCGTTTATTTGAAGGCGGAACTCTCTACGAGGGACTAACTACCTTCGTGCGAGAGAGATACCTTCGTTTATTTCGAAGGCGAAACTCTACGAGGATGAACTACCTTCGTGCGAGCGGATACCTTCGTTTATTTCAAGACGGAACTCTACGAGGACGAACTACCTTCTTACGAGCGAATACCTTCGTTTATTTGAAGATGGAACTCTCACGGGACGAACTACCTTCGTACAAGAACGGATACCTTCGTTTATTTGAAGACGAACTCTCTACGAGGGCGAACTACCCGACGAGAGCGGATACCGTTTATCTCGAAGACGGAACTCTACGAGGACGAACTACCTTCGTGCGAGCGGATACCTTCGTTTATTTGAAGACGAACTCTCTACGAGGACGAACTACCTTCGTGCGAGCGGATACTTCGTTTATTTCGAGGGCGGATACCTTCGTGCGAGGATGAACTACTGCCGTGCGAGGGCGGAATACCCCGTTTATTTCGAGGCGGATACCTTCGCACCGTCTTCGCCAACCTCGGTCTTCAACAGGCCGACTTAGGTCTCTGCGCCACCTTCGCCACCTCGGCCGCCGTCAGAGCCCCGACCTCCTTCTTCGCCGCATCCCGAGCCTTCACCTCGACCTCGACCTCGACCTCGGCACGAAGTTACGCCGCGCCTCGGTAAGGTGAAGCGGCGGCGAAGACTTTGGCATAACGCCTCGTCGGTGGAGCCGGCCGGAAGACCTCGGACAGCGTCTCGTCGGTGAAGCCGTCCCAAAGACTTCGACATAACACCTCGTGCGGTGAAGTCAGTCAGAGGACCTCGGCATAACGCCTCTACAGGTGAAGCCAGCCAGAAGACCTCGGCACAACGCCTCGTCAGGTGAAACTAGCCAGAAGACCTCGATATAACACCTCGGCGGTGGAGCGGCCGAAGACTTGGCTGGCGTCTCGTCGGTGGAGCCAACGGAAGACCTCGGCTGCGCGCGCCGTCGGTGAAGCCATCCCAAAGACTTCGACATAACACCTCGTGCGGTGAAGTCGGTCCGGAGGACCTCGGCATAACGCCGACGGTGAAGCCGGCCGGAAGACCTCGTCGCGGCGCGCCGTCGGTGAAGCCATCCCAAAGACTTTGACATAACACCCGTGCGGTGAAGTCGGTCGAGAGGACCTCGGCATAATGCCCGGCGGTGAAGCCGGCGGAAGACCTCGGCATAACACCGTCGGTGAAACTAGGCGAAGACCTCGGCACGATGCCTCGTCGGTGAAGCCATCCCAAAGACTTGACATAACACTCGTCGGTGAAGTCGATCGAAGACCTCGACATAACGCCTCGGCGGTGGAGCCATCCAAAGACCTCGGCTGCGCCTCGGCGGTGGAGCCGGCCGAAGACCTCGGCAGGCGCGCCGGCGGTGGAGCCGGCCGAAGACCTCGGCACAACGCCCGTCGGTGGAGCCGGCCCGAAGACTTGACTGGCGCCTCGTCGGTGGAGCCAACCGGAAGACCTCGGCATAACGTCTCGTCGGGTGAAACCAAGTCCTAAGAACTCGGCAAAGCGCCCGACGGTGAAGTCAAGCACGAAGACTTCGACATAACACCTCGTCGGTGAAGCGGATGATATCGACTTGGAAGCATCAACAACACCAAGCCGAGTCAAGATGAAGGATAGCACGGGATCGATCACGTTCCACCGTCATAAGCGACCTCCGGTGAATTACAACTCCCGAACCCATCACGGCGTAAACCTGCGTCTTTTTTTTGGGGTGTGATAGGATCTGCCCAACTATCGAGGCCCAAGCATCGGGCCCAATACAAGTAAGCGACATTAAGCTCGGCCCGACAAGTTCGCCCAAGAAGGCTCCTAAACCGGTGGGAGCGAGAAGATTGGCCGTATCTAAAAGAATCCTAATGGAGAAGACTTGAATCCTATTGGGAAGACTTGAATCTAATGGGAAGACTTGGTGGAGTCAAACTCAATATAATTGTGTATAAATAGAGGCTAGATTAGAGGAAGAGGGGACACTAAGATCGATCCGGCGCGTCTTCACCTCCACCTCGGCCTCCAACTTCCGACCTCGGCCCGCCACCTCGGTCGCCGTCGAGCCCGGCCCCTCTTTGCCGCATCCCGAGCTTTCACCTCGGCGTGGCCACCTCGTTGACGAGGAGGTCTTCCTCCTCCAAACCCCCGCGACGCTGGCCACAGTGGGCGGGCGACGACGTCATGAAGGAAGTCCGTCGGTTGGGTGGGCGATCACATAGCCCGGCTTGCCTTCCAGTGAAGGACAACGACCTCTTTTGCTTCGAGAGTTCGACCTCGACACGAGACAATGTCGAACACTTGTCTCCTCCATCACGACCTCACTTCTCGTCTTTTTTTTTTGGGGGGATGTGATAGGATCTGCCCAACTCTGAGGCCCAAACATCGTGCCCAATATAAATGGGCCCCGATATTAAGCTTCGGCCTTTGTGAGTTAGGCCCAAGAATTCACAAGTGGGCGTAGAAGATTCGGATGCATATCTAAAAGAATCTAATGGGAGAAGACTTGAATCCTAATGGGAGAAGACTTGAATAGAGTCAAACTCAATATAATTGTGTATAAATAGAGGCTAGATTAGAGGAAGAGGGGACACATCGACACTCTTTGTAATCGCTTCTCGCTCTCAAATACACATACACTCTCTGCTCCGTGGACGTAGATCTATTTTAAAGATCGAACCACGTTAATTCCTCGTGTTCTTTCTTGCATTTATTTCCTAACGAAATTAAGATCGATCAATGGATAATTGCAAAATTGTGTGGAAACATCACTGAAAAATGTTAGGCGCCGCAAAGTTTGATTCATGATTCATCCACAAAATAAGCCTCTTTAATACCTGAGAACGCAAGGGATAGCTTTGTATTTGTATATATGCTTTCCTTTCTACAAACAAGACGCTTGAAAGTTGAATGTTCTTTACTTCTATTTTCTCCACAAAACAATATTCCTTACCTCATACTCTACATTGTTCCTTTTTTCTCAGTATACCTCCTTATCTGAAAAATAATAAAAATATTAATAGATACCTATTTTACTCCTATTGCCCAAAAAACCTAATAATATAATAATTTATATAGCCCCCTAGAAATTAAAGGGAAAACAACAAGATAGAAACTTCATCTCTGCTACAAGATTTCATCGTATATGTTTTCTATTTCATGTTTATTCCAACTTCATCCTTTTTTTTAGGGACAAACTTCGTCTTTGGTTGTTATATGTTTGTGGTTTAACATCCATAAACTTTTGTGGTACATAACTGGATGAGTAAATGTGATAAACTTTTCTATTTTTTCTTTTCTAAAATTTTGTGGTCTTTTGTTCTTTATTTTTGGGGTAGGAAATGCATCCATAAAAGAACATTTGTTACGTTACGTGAGCCCGTTTTCCTGTCTTTTGGTTGACAAATTGGTACATAACTGGATGAGTAAATGTGATAATGGACTTGAGAATCCCCTATTCCCTTCCCAGCTCTGAAAATAGTGATGGGAAAAAGAAAAAGAAAAAAAGTCACTGCTATGTATCTTGTGTTAATTTTTTTCCTATTGGGATGGTCTCTTCTCCGTTCATGCAAGAGAGTGTGTGTCCAAAGGTTGTGGCTGTACATGTCTCTTCTTTTTAGTGTCATGTGGTTACGGTTTATGACTGATAAATCTGGTTACGTAGTGTGCGAGATTTATGTAAAGCAACAAAGAACACCAAGGCTTTTACGTGGTTCGATCGTTAATGAGATCTACGTCCACGGAGGAGTGTTTCCTCAATACTTTCACTATAATATCAGTGCAGTGAGTGTAGTTACAAGCTCTTAGTAATCGATAAGTTGCCAACCCTTCTAATGTCAGTTTTCCTTCTATTTATACAACTCAAGCACTCGCTGAAGGCGTGCTCATCCTCTCCATTGGTCGAGACGTGACTCTTCCTCCGCATGCCTCCATTGGCGGGAGGGGACCTTTTGCCTTACATGCGCCACGTGGAGGTGGCGCGACCTGGTTACAGGGCATCTTCTCCATTGGCCGGTGGCGGTTACAGGGGCTAGGGTTTTGGCGGCGATTAGGGCTCGCCTTGGGCTCAACCGCTGGGCCCGCTACCCACGTTAGGCCCAGCTCGTTTGGGCTTGTTAGTGGGCTTTGGTTGGTTGGGCCATATCCCATCATAGCCCACGAATAGCCGAGGGACAGGCGAGGCGAGGTGGAGTGAAGAAAGCACCGCCGGGTGAGGTGTGTTTCGGTGAGATTGCTTGTTGAGGCGTTGTCCTTTTAATGTGAGGTTTATTTGGCGATCTGGTGTCAAACTGAGTTGGGTGATCTGTTGTCCGTCGCTTGGAAAAAGACGTGGCACCGAAGGAGTCAGTCGGACACGGATATTGCCTGTCGCGTTGGTTACGCGAGGTCCGATCTGGGGTGGTGTTACTCATCCGGAGGCGAAGCCCGTTGACACGATGGCGAGGTTCGATCTGGTTCCCTTGTTATTTCGGGAAGGAAGGGCGGGTGCGACTGGCGCCGCCATCCGGAGGACGCGGGATCCGTATGAATTGTTAGGTCGGTGGCGGTCCATCTAATCTGGCGTCGTCATACGCGGCGAGGCGATTAGGCACTCGAGTCCGTCTTGGCGTGTACTTACGTCCAATCACGTGTAGGCGCGTGTCGAATTTGAAACGGCAATTTGCGGGCGCCTTTAGTCTTATAAGTAGGCGTAAAAGCAGAATGTTCACTTTCCTCTTCGACGCTTAAAAATTCTGAGAGAGAAAAAATTTTCTGATAAATTTTCTGAGTTGATCCTGATCTTCACTGAAGGAGCCATATACTCTCGTAAAAAGTAAGTATGCTTTCTTCATCTTCTTCTCGCTCTGAAACTTCCCTTTCTGCTTCGGGTTCTGGCCGTGAGTTATCCGATGTAAAAGACTATATGTGTTATAATGGCCTGGGTAGATCCATAGGACTGAGTTCTAGGGTTCCGCCGGTGTCCTCGGTGTGGGATGGGATGAGGGTGGGCACGGCGAGGTCGGGCTTGTCACTGGAGGAGCTTTTTGAAGCCGTACGGGAGTGCCGGATTCCGGAGGAGGCGTGGTGGTGCCTGCCGCAGCCGGATGACAGGGCGATGGCCCCTCCGGAGGGGTTTGTTACCGTTTACGTAGATAGTTTAAGGGCGGGTCTTAGGTATCCTCTAGCCCCCATATATCTTAGCCTTCAAGAGTATTTCCAGATCCCCATTTGCCAATTGATCCCGAATTCCATTAGGTCGTTGGTGGGGCTAGGGCTCTCTTGTTACGGCGTTAATAAGGAGTTCTCCTTCGAGGTACTGATGCGCTTTTTTAGTGTGAAGACCATAGGAGGGGTGTACTATCTGTCTCCCCAGCTAAAATTTAAGGTAGCTGTCCCCTCCAAAGTGTCCCATTGGCAGCGTAGGTTTTTCTTTCTGCGGGCCGAGGGGCAGCCGAGGTATGAGTGGGGCCTCGGTACGGTGGCCGACCTGAAAATTAGGCCCTTGGGCCATACGGAGGAGTTGGTGAACAGCCTCGGTGAGGTTTTGTCTATAAGTTATACCGAGGACGAACTGAAGAAGTCCGGGCTGAGTATTTACGGGTCGGAAGCGTCGGGATCGGGTCGAAGGCGGGTGAGGCATCTCATCTTCTTACTCCTTATATGTTCATGTCACGACCCGCCTACTTAATCAACTATTTAATCAAGTAATCACTATTAATTACCTAATTAACTAGCCAATCAAACAGACGAGCCGTGACTATGGGGTGATTTAGATCATAATTTCTAAATAGGATTTTTAATTTACGGCTTGTCAAGATTTATAAAAATTTCGCGAGTTTTGTTTGGAAATAGAATGGCCCAAATATCCAAAACAACAATAAACCCAATGAAACAATTCCCGGTCTCCAACAAAATCCTCAACAACAACAATTATATGTATCAAAGTATACCAATTCAAGGATATTCCATATCAATGGTCTCGATCGGTGTCGATAAAATTGAGTATGCACAATGATAGGGTGGTTGAGAATTGTGTATGAAGACACAACTCACGGGCGTAACAAAGTACTTATGTACATGATCAAAACACTAGCTCGGTGTCCATTACGCCGCCTCTCCTCGCTTAACCTCGCATATAGGAAAACATATGCAGGCGTGAGCACAAAAAAGTACTCGATGGGCACCGCCATAGAAACATAATTGACTTGCCACTTTTCTTTCTAACACGTGGTTTTAGTGAAATAACTGTGTTAGTTTTCATATAAAACATTTCATGATGCATGCTTCTTATCTTTCTATCTCATGATATGCCGGCAATCTTTTCTTTCCGTGTCGGTCCCGTAGGCTCCCCGCTCACGGATACCATATCTACGCATTCTTTCTAAGTACTGAGAGGTAGGCCTCCCTCTCAATACCCTGATCGGTCCCAAAGGCTCCCCGATCATCCTTGTGTATACACGACTCGTACTGGGAGCTCATCCAGCACAAGCCCGACGTCGTCTGTGATCTC
Organism: Salvia rosmarinus; assembly: GCA_036937905.1. NCBI lineage: Eukaryota > Viridiplantae > Streptophyta > Magnoliopsida > Lamiales > Lamiaceae > Salvia > Salvia rosmarinus. The sequence continues at coordinate 2,583,476 of CM072818.1, read as the reverse complement.
GTAGATAGGCATAATACATATGCTAAAATAGGCAAGTCAAATCATTTTATAAAAACATGCACTTTCATTTGAAAATAAACATTTATGGAGCGCTCATAAAAACAGTTAAGATTTTGCCCACCTGGATGTTCCTTAGAGCTAAGGAACAAATTCCAAATTCTATTTCTTTCTTTATCCATATTTATCCTCGTTTATTGATTTCTTTCTCCCTTCCAGTTCCTTATTCCTCGATCTTTTCAATCCTATTCTTCAACCATAACACTAACTTAGTATCATTTCTAAGTTCTTATTTCATCCCAACATATTAAACTTTCATTTTTGATATAAACTTTTATTTTTCAAACATGATCATACCATCTTCTAAAATTCTCATAAATTCACATTAAGCTTTATTTCATCTATATATCTCAATTACCATATCAAACCATCACAATAAAATCATATACTATATAATCATTTAACTTTGAAAATTCCTAGTATTTCTTTTAATATCTCGATATTATCAAATAATTCCAACAAAATTTATTTAAGCATTATCCACCCTCTAGATTTCAAATATTACATCAAAATTCCAATAACATCATCATCTATATAATCTTTCAACTTTGTAAAATCTTGAAATTTTCGAGAATATTCATTTGTTACCAAACAATTCCAATAAAATTTATTTAAGCATTATTTATGCTCTACATCTCAAAATGATATCAAATTGATCAAATAACATCAAGAATATCAAGTTTCTTCATTGTCCTTTTCCTTGCATTTTCAATTTCTATGTATATATATGTAATAAATTCCTATAAATTCATACTATACATTATTTATACTCTAGATCCCAAATATCATATCAAATGGATCAAATACAATCAAAACAGTATGTTCCTTAAACTTATTATTTCTGAAAATTTGGAAACTAAACATACATAATTTAATTTTTCATTTCTTTGATTATATGATGTTTATTCTTATCTATTAACATATTTATAAGCTCAATTCAATCATATAACATCACATATTCAATATGTGAACATCTACAGTTCATAAATTTATTCCAACTAATTAGCAAATTTAAATCAGCAATATTGATTTTATATTCATTAAACATAGAATAATCAATAAACAATGCAAAATTAAATAAATTCAACTTATATAAATTCCAGAATTTTCGAAAATAAGATAAACATAATACTGAATTTTTCTCAAATTTAAACCGTAAAAGCTTGAGTATATTGTATATTTACCTCATTTTTGCGATTATCACGAAAATTCTACTACGAAAATTTGCTAAAATCTTGCAAAGAAATTGAAGAAGTGATGGAGAGAAAAGAGGAGAAGGTTACGCTGGAATGGAGAAGGAAGAAGAAGACTTTGAATGATCCAAATAATACCCCTTCATTAGTGTATTAATTTAATAATAAGTAAGGGTAAAATAGTAATTTCACATTATTAATTAAATTTTCTTTTATTTTTACTCAAAAATAAGGGTGCCAACACAACATATTCTAGATGCTTCAGCAAAATAATCTCCTATTTTTATTCTTGGAATTTTCGTAATTCATATTAATAATAATAATAATATTATATTTTCATGTATTTTTCCAAAATATTCTAGAAAATTCCATAATAAATTCTCAAAATTCCAATATTGAATCTTATTTTCTTAACACCTTAAATTCATGATTTTCATCAATATAAAGTCTCTAAACCATAAAATATAAAATAAAACTCACTATATAAAAATAGAGATTTAATTCCATTTTATGCAAATAATGGAATTAAATATTCCATTTACTCTTAAATCCTTCAAAATCACTTTCTAAATTTTTCCATCATCAAATATCACTGAAATAAAACTATTGAGGGCTAAAATAATTTATATACCATTTCTTTTCTTTTTATAAATAAATCTCTTATAAACGTTAATAAAAATGATTTTCCAAAAACATTGTATTCAAGCTTTCAAAAATATTTCCTTAATCTTTCATATCACTCAATGTCATCATTATAACATATTTGAGGTCATATAATAATTTATATACCTCATTCTTTTATTTATTTCATTTAAATATCATTTCATTTTATAATTAAATCTCTCATCAACAATATTTGATACAATTATTTAGAACATTTTCCATTAAAAGAAATTTTATTCAAATGCACTCAATAATAATCATATATCTCATGCTTAGTCATAACAACTCTCATTCTAAATAATATCCATTTCTTCCAAATTTTACTCCTTCGATTATAAATTAATCGAATTTCTATCATTTTCTAATTAATCAAGCATTTCATTTTATAATTTATGAATGAAATGCCTTTAAGTCTCTAATTATGACTTAATAAATCTCTAATTAAGAATATAAAATTTTTGGGTTATTACATTTCTCTCCCCCTTAAAATAATTTCGTCCTCGAAATTTTGTATCTTGTAAATTAATTCTGAACATCTTTCTTTCATCTGATTTTCTAATTCATATTTCTTTTTCTAAACCATGGCTACTCCATTAAACTTTTACTAAGGGAATGGACTTATTCCTTAGCTTCTACTCTTTTCTGTCTAACATGCATTATGATCTTTCTTCATAACTCAATCTGGCTCGAGAATAATTTCCTCTTGACTTATTATATGTTTAGGATCATAAATATATATTTCCTGAGCTGGGACACATGGAATACGTCATGAATATCGCCGAAGCTAGGCAACAAAGCTAGTCGGTAAACAACTGGTCCCATTTTTTTTTTTTAAATCTCATAAGATCCAATGAATCTTGGTTTACGTTTTCCTTTAATTTCGAATCAATGTACTCCTTTGGTTGACGAGACTTTTAGCAAAACTTTATCTTCTACTTCAAATCTCAATTTGGATCGATGGTTATCAGCATAGAATTTCTATCTATCTTGAACTTCTTGCATCTTTTCCTGATTCGTTTCATAATTTAAATCATTTCTTCTATTGCTTCGGGTCTCAAACTTTTCTTCTCGACTTCATCGCAATAGAGGATAATTTGTACTTTTGACGATAAAGCTCAGTATGGCATCATTTTAATCGTAGCTCGATAGCTGTTGTTATATGCAATTCAATCAACGCAAAGTTTATTCCCAATGATCTCATCTATCTAACATCACTACTGCTCTAAGCATATATGTTAACGTCTCAGATAGTTCTTTCTGTTTTGCCATCAATTTATGATTAGAATGCTGTATTAAAATTCATTTTAGTACCCAATTCTTTTGAAAATCACCCAAACCGTGAGGTGAATTTGGTGTCGTGATCCAAGTAATCAAAATCGACACTCCATGAAATCGCATTATTTCTCGTATATAACTCGTGCTAATTTGTCATTCCATAAGTAATGAGTTGGAATAAAGTAAGCACTCTTCGTTAATCGTTCGACGATAGATGTTATTTCTCTTTCATTTATGTCTATATGAAATGTTGCTTGATTACGTGACATCTTGTTGTTTACGAGATAAACAGAATACGGAGCATTATGAGCTTCAATTATAATCTTATCTTTTAGCTTCATATCTTATCATTGGGCATATAAATACGATTTCCTAATATAATCGTATTATCTTCAGCTTTCTATAATCCCATAAATCTTACATTCGATTTTGATTCGTAACTTCTCGAGTTGATCATCACGTAGCTGCGCTTCAACTATTCGAGCTCACATCCGGTACAACAACTAACGCTGTCATAATACTTGAATAAACTGTGGAGACACTATTATTTCTAACCTCATCTTTTCGAAATCACGAATCTATTCATCTTTTCAATTAGGAAATGTTCAAATCTTTCTTGACTTTTAGGTTTAACACGTCAAAACAACATTTGCTTTTCCGGATGATACTTATACTTAATTTTGCAATCGTAATCTTTAAACAATTCTAGCCATCTCCGTTGTCACATATTCCGATCTTTTTTTCAAGAAATACTTGAGACTTTTATGGTCCGTATAGATCTCACATTTTGATCCATGCAATTAACGCTTCCAGATCTTTAATGCGTGTACGACAGCGACTAACTCCACGTCATGCGTAGGATAATTAAGCTCATGAAGTCGTAACTGGCACGAGATGTACATAATTACTTTTTTATCTTGCATTAAAACACCTCTATTTCTTGCTCGATTCATCCGTATAAAGAGTGTACTCTTTATCGGGATCCGTATTATCAATACCGGTGCAGTAAGTCGACTTATCCTCGAGTTCCCGGAAGCTATTTCCACGTTCTCGAGTACAATGAAACTTCACTCCCTTACAGCAGTTGGATCAAAATTCTAAAATTTTGAATTTTTTTTTTTTTTTTTTTTTTTTTTAATAAATCTTCTATAATATTATGTTAAGTTTAAGAAACTACGAATCTCGTTCCGAGTAGATGAGATCTTCCATTCTAGCACTACTTGCACTTTTACTAGATCAACTTTGATTCATACCGCTGCAACGATGTGATCAAGAATTTCACTTCTCGGAGCCAAAATTCACATTTACTAAATTTATCTTATAACTTTTCCGCTCTCAACTTTTCTAGCACCATTCTTAAATACATTTCATGTTCTAGCTCACTTTTTAAATAAATTATATTATCATCAATAAGTACTAGAACTAACTTATCAAGGTTTTTATGGAATACTTGGTTCATCAAGTCCATAGTTACAGCTGGAGTATTTGTCAACCCAAATGACATCACCACAAATTCGTAGTGGCCATACCTCATTCAAAAAGCTGTCTTAGATATATCTTCTAATTTAAATCTTTAGCTGAGGATATCAAGATCTCCAGTCGATCTTTGAAACCACACGTAATTCTCTAAGTTGATCGAACATATTATCTAATCGAGTGAGAGGATACTTATTCTTTAATGTCAATTTATTTAATTTCCTGTAATCGATACACCTCCTTAAAGCTTCATCTTTCTTCTTGACAAAGAGGACTGGTGCTCTCCATGGCAACGCACTGAGTCGAATAAAACATATGTCTAAAAGTTCTTGTAACTCAGCTTTTAACTCTTGAAGTTTCTTTGGTGCCATTCGATAAGGATCTTTCGACACAAGTGCTGATCCAGGTTCGATATCTATCGCAAAATCTAACTGCATATCTAGCGATAAGCCTGGTAATTTCTCAAGAAAAACATCTGGATTTTCTCTTACTATAGGTACCTCTTCTATTTTCTTTTCTATCTTATCCTTTTTATTAAGGTATATTAAATAAACATGATTTTCTTCGCATCTTATCATCCTTTCCATCCGTAAAGCAACTACTATGAGAATCCATCTCTAGGATCGATTTAACATCCCTCATCGGTAATAATTGCAACGATTCACCTTTTGCTTTAGAAATCCTAACTTAAATTCTAAATTAAGATATACTTGCTTAACTAAACTGACTCACCTAAAGGGTAGATACATTAAAATTGATTCAACTTGTTTTATGGGAAGCTAAAAAAAACATTACACGCAGATGAAATAAATGAATGTGAGGCTCAATATCAAAAGAATAAAATAGGTGGAGCTCTCTTTAAACTACTCGATGAATAACATAAGTTCGAGGAGTTTGTACTAAAAAAATTTAAGGTTGAATTTGCATTGAGGTGTTATCTTGAATCAATGGTATGGAAGGTTACAAATCGATTTGGGTTTGAAAAAATAAAATATTCAGCAATTGCTTTCAAAGGTTGGAAATTTTTTTTTTTTTTTTTAAGGAATCTTTCATCCACTATTTCTCAATACTTTGGTACGATTGGGATAATTAAAGAGTAATGGACCAATTGTCCGCAGATGTAACAATTGTTGCTTCCCATACGGCATATCTCGAATGGTTTTCACGTTGAAAACATAGCGATACTCTAAGTTGGTCGCGAAGAATAAACTTCATACAGCTCTTCTTCAAATCCTTTCCATGTTAGACTTTCTAATTAGGTGCAGAGATGTTTTATGACGAATTTCCGCCAATAATCACCGATCCTTTCGGAAGAAACCCTACACACGAAGACACTCCTGATCTAAACATTCTAAATTTGAAAATCTTTTATAGATCGACCCACTTTTCTCGCTTCAAGCAGGATTGCCACCCAATGTAAGTAGGTGGATTCTGTTTGAGAAATAATGTAAATCTTTTTCTTGCAGTGCAGGGTGAAAATGAAAGGCATGCTCAATTGATGGGGTTATAACACTTTGTTGAACTTTTAATGAAATTGATTTACTTCTTATTCTTGGAGGCATTCAATAATTGAAGAAAATAAGAAGTTTTCACGATATTTAACAAGGTATCAATACAAAAGGAAACAACATCGGCACAAACAGGGTTGCAATCAAATGATTAAGCATAAAAGTAACTAAAGCAAGAATGAATAACAATTCATTGAAATTCACACCCCTGTTATCAAATGGAAAATTTTCCTTCTTGAGGATACAAGTAAAAAAATAAAATTCTCTTCAAGGAATATCTGGGGCCGACCTTTCTGCTTTACTACCTACACGCCACTTTGATATCATCATCGCTCATTATTTACTCATTCTCTTATACATCTAATATTTTCATTTACTCTTCTGAAATTACTGGGATATGTAATATGAGATGTACTATTTCTCCAGAAGTGTTGCCTGCCCACACTGGCACACAAAAATTATCTTTCGGGTGGATAAAGGCTGAAGGTTAGAGGTGCCCATTGAGTACTAACTTTCTATTTTTGAAAGATCGGGAACAGATAGAAAGGTTGTTACCATTTCTGAAGTAGAAAAATAATTTCCAATAGAAAGGAATTTTATGCAAAGATTAATCATACGATCCATTTCAAAGAAATCAATCGAGATTCTATACAATCAAACAAAGAATCTCGAAATAATTAGGACCAATAATTGGATCTCAGATTCGCATTTTCAACTCCATTTCAACATTTTCAAGTTCATTCGTGGATATCAAGAACTAGAATATCATTTAATTTCGATGAATGACAACTCAAACCGAAATGAAAGAATAAATTAACCGACAAGAGGAATATTGAATATATAAACTGTTCCCATACTAATCTTATGAAATTCTTCAACTGGATGAACAAAATCTAGGCAACCTCCAAGACCCATCCACACCATTTGAAAGGCAAGGCCTACACTAACCGAAGCATCTCATCTAAATCTGCTACACCATACCTTCTAACTACCTTTCACACACTTAACACGAATCTATATCACTAGTCATGAAAGACAAAAGCCAATCGATGGCATCCATAAATGGAATGACTCTTGCGCTTATATACATCATCCGTTTTCTTATTCGTGAAGGTCTAGCGTAAATGAACTTCTTTGGATTTATTCTTGTTCTCGTCATTCTACTATGGAATTTATAACTCGCATAAAGAGCGTAGCAATTATATTTTCAATTAGCCATTCCTTAATATTTTATCTTTACATTTCTATTATCACATATGTCTTTCAACATTTCTTTTATCCCTTCTATTCGTCCTTCAACATTTCTTTTATCACTTTCTATTCTATCTTTCAACATATTGAAATTTTCATACCGGCCGAGCGGAGAGGCGGACTGGATCATCGAGCATTACCATATTCTTTAACTTTTAGGACTCAAGGCTTTTCAAATAGAGATCAGCAATAAACCAACAGCACGAGCCAAACATCGCTCGATATTACTCTGTCACGACCGCCTACTTAATCAACTATTTAATCAAGTAATCACTATTAATTACCTAATTAACTAGCCAATCAAAGCAGACGAGCCGTGACTATGGGGTGATTTAGATCATAATTTCTAAATAGGATTTTAATTTCGGCTTGTCAAGATTTATAAAATTTCGCCAGAGTTTTGTTTGGAAATAGAATGGCCCAAATATCCAAAACAACAATAAACCCAATGTAAACAATTCCCGTCTCCAACAAAATCCTCAACAACAACAATTATATGTATCAAAGTATACCAATTCAAGGATATTCCATATCAATGGTCTCGATCGATGTCAATAAAAATTCGTAGTATGCACAATGATAGGGTGGTTGAGAATTGTGTATGAAGACACAACTCATGTATGCAACAAAGTACTTATGTACATGATCAAACACTAGCTCGGTGTCCATTTCGCCGCCTTCCTCGCTTAACCCGCATATAGGAAAACATATGCGGGCATGAGCACCAAAAGTACTCGATGGCAATCGCCATAGAAACATAATCGACTTGCCACTTTTCTTTCTAACACGTGGTTTTAGTGAAATAACTGTGTTAGTTTTTCACATATAAAACATTTCATGATGCATGCTTCTTATCTTTCTATCTCATGATATGCCGCAATCTTTTCTTTCCGTGTCGGTCCCGTAGGCTCCCGCTCACGGATACCATATCTACGATTCTTTCTAAGTCTTGAGAGGTAGGCCTCCTCTCAATACCTCGATCGGTCCCAAAGGCTCCCCGATCATCCTGTGTATACGACGACTCATGGGAGCTCATCCAAAGACAAGCCCGACGTCGTCTGTGATCTCGTAGATAGGCATAATACATATGCTAAAATAGGCAAGTCAAATCATTTTATAAAACATGCACTTTCATTTGAAAATAAACATTTATGGGCGCTCATAAAAACAAGTTAAGATTTTGCCCACTGGATGTTCCTTGAGCTAAGGAACAAATTCCAAATTCTATTTCTTTCTTTATCCATATTTATCCTCGTTTATTGATTTCTTTCTCCTTCCAGTTCCTTATTCCTCGATCTTTTCAATCCTATTCTTCAACCATAACACTAACTTAGTATCATTTCTAAGTTCTTATTTCATCCCAACATATTAAACTTTCATTTTGATATAAACTTTATTTTTCAAACATGATCATACCATCTTCTAAAATTCTCATAAATTCACATTAAGCTTTATTTCATCTATATATCTCAATTACCATATCAAACCATCACAATAAAATCATATACTATATAATCATTTAACTTTGAAAATTCCTAGTATTTCTTTTAATATCTCGATATTATCAAATAATTCCAACAAAATTTATTTAAGCATTATCCACCCTCTAGATTTCAAATATTACATCAAAAATTCCAATAACATCATCATCTATATAATCTTTCAACTTTGTAAAATCTTGAAATTTTCGAGAATATTCATTTGTTACCAAACAATTCCAATAAAATTTATTTAAGCATTATTTATGCTCTACATCTCAAAAATGATATCAAATTGATCAAATAACATCAAGAATATCAAGTTTCTTCATTGTCCTTTTTCCTTGCATTTTCAATTTCTATGTATATATATGTAATAAATTCTATAAATTCATACTATACATTATTTATACTCTAGATCCCAAATATCATATCAAATGGATCAAATACAATCAAAAACAGTATGTTCCTTAAACTTATTATTTCTGAAAATTTGGAAACTAAACATACATAATTTAATTTTTCATTTCTTTGATTATATGATGTTTATTCTTATCTATTAACATATTTATAAGCTCAATTCAATCATATAACATCACATATTCAATATGTGAACATCTACAGTTCATAAATTTATTCCAACTAATTAGCAAATTTAAATCAGCAATATTGATTTTTATATTCATTAAACATAGAATAATCAATAAACAATGCAAAAATTAAATAAATTCAACTTATATAAATTCCAGAATTTTCGAAAATAAGATAAACATAATACTGAATTTTCTCAAATTTAAACCGTAAAAGCTTGAGTATATTGTATATTTACCTCATTTTTGCGATTATACGAAAATTTACTACTAAAATTTGCTAAAATCTTGCAAAGAAATTGAAGAAGTGATGAGAGAAAAGAGGAGAAGGTTACGCTGGAATGGAGAAGGAAGAAGAAGACTTTGAATGATCCAAATAATACCCTTCATTAGTGTATTAATTTAATAATAAGTAAGGGTAAAATAGTAATTTCACATTATTAATTAAATTTTCTTTTATTTTTACTCAAAAATAAGGGTGCCAACACAACATATTCTAGATGCTTCAGCAAAATAATCTCCCTATTTTTATTCTTGGAATTTTCGTAATTCATATTAATAATAATAATAATATTATATTTTCATGTATTTTTCCAAAATATTCTAGAAAATTCCATAATAAATTCTCAAAAATTCCAATATTGAATCTTATTTTCTTAACACCTTAAATTCATGATTTTCATCAATATAAAGTCTCTAAACCATAAAATATAAAATAAAACTCACTATATAAAAATAGAGATTTAATTCCATTTATGCAAATAATGGAATTAAATATTCCATTTACTCTTAAATCCTTCAAAATCACTTTCTAAATTTTTCCATCATCAAATATCACTGAAATAAAACTATTGAGGGCTAAAATAATTTATATACCATTTCTTTTCTTTTATAAATAAATCTCTTATAAACGTTAATAAAATGATTTTCCAAAACATTGTATTCAAGCTTTCAAAAATATTTCCTTAATCTTTCATATCACTCAATGTCATCATTATAACATATTTGAGGTCATATAATAATTTATATACCTCATTCTTTTATTTATTTCATTTAAATATCATTTCATTTTATAATTAAATCTCTCATCAACAATATTTGATACAATTATTTAGAACATTTTCCATTAAAAGAAATTTTATTCAAATGCACTCAATAATAATCATATATCTCATGCTTAGTCATAACAACTCTCATTCTAAATAATATCCATTTCTTCCAAATTTTACTCCTTCGATTATAAATTAATCGAATTTCTGTCATTTTCTAATTAATCAAGCATTTCATTTTATAATTTATGAATGAAATGCCTTTAAGTCTCTAATTATGACTTAATAAATCTCTAATTAAGAATATAAAATTTTTGGGTTATTACAGTTCAACTTTGCTGTGCTAATACGATTTTGTTTCAGAATGCAAGGTGCGGCTCAAGCACACAAAGGAGGCCAGCTGCCCTCGCCTCGCCTCCCGCCTAACCGGACGACGGAGCCTTCTAAAAAAGAGGCGCGGTGGCTGGGTCCAGCCCGCAGCCCGTGGTGGTGGAAGACCTCAGCGATCTGCTGAAAGGTCCGCAGCAGATCTCGATCTCGGGCCTGGAGATGGAGGCTCGTGCCCATGATGCGCGCGAGGTACCGATCTCCAGCGATCTTCTGCCCTTCCCTAGTGCTGTGCTTTTTTTTTTTTTTTTTACGTGCTGCTAACCGTTTGATTTGCAGGACCTGCCCTCGATCGCAAATGAGATGCGCCGCATGGCCGACGTCGTTGCATCCCCAAGACGCGAGCCGGAGAGAAAGCTGGTCACATCGAATCCTCGTTGGGCCGGTGCGAGGCGAGGTGGAGGTTGCAGGGCGACACCGAGGCCGCCATGAGGAGAAGGGACGTGCTGTGCGGGAGGCCCGCGCCGAGGTGGAGTGCGCTCGGGAGGAGGTGGCCGAGGCGGAGAAGAGGCGGCAGATCGGACGAGTGCTTTTGTTGGGGAAGCGGGCCCATGCCAAGGCCTTCGCCAGCAAACTTATCGAGTCGGAGTCCTTCTCCGCCTTTATCTCCGACCTGGCCGCCGTGATGAGGCCTCAGGTGATATCTACTCACCTGGAGGAGTTGGCGGCCACACTGCCTGATTTTGACAAGGCGGGCACGGGTGAGCTAAGATCGATCGTGGTGGTGAACTTGCAAGATGCCGGGTGTTGCCGACGCAGCCGCCTTCCCGTGGTGGAGGCTTTAGCCTCTCTTCGTCGCTTCCCGACGGCCGAGGCCGTGTCCCAATCAAGGTGGACGAAGATCCCGAGCTTGGAGCTTCTGGCCGAGGTGCGGGCCCGGGCTGAGGAGGAGTAGGAGGCCGGCGAGTCCGGGGAGAGGCCGAGGTTAGTGGGCCGGTTGTAATAGGTTGAACCGCCGGGTCGATAGGACCCCGAGCCCTTGTAATAAATTCTTCCGTATGCAATAAAAAATATTTATCACTTTCGAGACTTGTGTTGTCTTTTTATTTATAGATTCTCGCATCTCAATACTTGGGACTCGACCATGAATTGCCGCTGTGAAAGGGTCCAGGTGCCCGCCGGAAGGACGGCGAGGTGCAATTTTGGAGAGTCGGTCCGCCGGTGACCCTGTGTTTTGGTCGCCATGGATGCGAGCTCGGCCTTCTTCCGAATCGAAGAAGAAGTTGACCGAGGCTGATCGGAGGTGGCCCGCCTCGTGGTCGAACGAGGTCCTCAAGTCGAGGATCGCACAAGACGAGTCCGTGAGGTGGACTTATCTCGCCGACGCTATCGAGGCGCTGATTCGGTCACGAGGCGACTGAATCGATCGCGGAGAGGCTAGCTCGGTGTCGGAGGAGCATGCGGAGTATGAGAAGGCAATCCACGGGCTGGTGGGACCACCATATCGGAAGCTGACGACCGGGTTCAGAGCCTGCTGGCAGAGGGTATGGTGCTGAGGGAGGAGGAGGGGCCCAAAAGCAAGAAGTTCAAAGCCTGCGTCAACTCCGTCGTGAAATACATGGAGATGTATGACATCATCCGCAAACGACGCATGCCCCGGCCTGGCAGCGAGGCCGCAGCGGACTCCGCTGACCCGATCACAAAGGAACCCGCAGAGGGGCTACATCGATCATGCCGGTGTTGCGGTTGATGGGCCCTCCGAAGCGGATCATTGAGAGGCGGTCTTGGGAGCAGACGGCGACCGAGGACCTCGGTCGGCGGGAAGATCGGGGTAGTGGCGAGGTCGCAATCCCAGCCGGGTGAATCCCCACCCCGGAATACGATCTTGGCGCTGCGCCGCTCAAGTGTCCCAGATCGGGGCGGCCGACCGAGTCGACGCCCGTGTCGGGCCGCTTCAACCCACGCCGAGCTCTTGAGGCGGGCCGCGTGAGTCCGGCCTCATCGACCGGGTTGAAGGCACCGAGTTCGCCCCGCATACACCGCCGACCGGAGACTTTGTAGAGAATTGGTGCAGCCAAGAAGTCTCTGCAAAGGAGCCCGGAGCCCGAATGAGGTCGTATAGTATAGGACCTCAGATGTAGATATAAATGTATTTAGACTCGTTTCGAAGTGTATATTTTCCCCCTTGAGAGGTACAAACATAGCTTAGGACTTCGTTTTGGTCGTAAATGTATTTATACTGTATACAGAGGTGTGTATTTTCCCAAATAAAGGGGTATAAACGATCTCTGAAGCCCGGTTGTCTTGTATATGGCTTGGTACTTTGTTTGTAGTCGTTAATGCATTTAGACTTTGTACCGGAGTGCATATCTTCCCAAATAAAGGGGTATGAGGTTGCGAGATCGGTCTGGATGTCGCGTGCAAGTAGACGTCCAACTTAATGGGTAATCAGATGCTTTGCATGTAGACGCCCAACTTAATGGGTAATCAGTGTCGCTGCATGTAGACGCCCAACTTAATGGGTAATCAGTATCGCTGCATGTAGACGTCCAACTTAATGGGTAATCTGTATGCGTACCCTACTTAGTGGGATTTTCATCTTCGTAAGGGCGTCCCCTTGTGAAGGTTTAAATGTGGTGTATCCAAACAGATGTTCACATATGTATGAGACGAAGTGAAATATTCATTAGAAAACAGATGTTTTATGAACATATAATCAACATCGTACTCGACAAAACAATTAAGGACTAACATGATGCCGACCTCAAATCGAAGCTATGTAAAATACCTCCTTAAATGAGTAATGTGCCAGGTTCGGGGGATAAGTGCACCGGATAGGTGAGCCAGCTTGTAAGCCCCTTTGCCGAGGTCCTCGTGAACGCAGTATGGGCCTTCCCATGTCGGATCCAGCTTGTTAAGACGCCGCCTCATCGGCTTCATTATTTCGCAGGACGAGGTCGCCTACTTGAGCGCGGAGGCTTTGAATTTTGTTGTAGTACCGTGCGCACTGGGCCTCAGACTTGGCCGTTTATGAAGGCGAGCTCGCGCTTCTCCTCGAGGCGTCAAGGTTGGCTTGCGGTCTTCCTCGTTCCGGCCGGTCGAAGTGAAGAGTGCGCGGTCTTGCTACCGATCTCGGCCGGTATGACGGCCTCGGCACCGTGAGACCAGTGAAAGGGTTTCCGCGCGACGTCCGTGGTGTGGTCCCTCAGACCGAGGACTTGAGGAGATTTTCAGCCCGATCGCGCTTTAGCTCATCCCACTTTTCTTCAATCCTTGCACGATCGTGCGGTTCGTCACCCTGCCCCGACCATTCGCTTGCGGGTGTGCGACCGAGGTGAGCGCTGATCGATCCAAGCTCTTCGCACCATTCCTTGAAGTTTTGTCGACGAACCGGGTGCCATTGTCCGAGACCAGATGTGCGGAATGCGGCGGCGAGACTATATTTTTCCACACGAAGGTCCGAATCCTTCGCTGTGAGGCTTGAAAGTGGCGGCCTCGACCCATTTTGTGAAGTAGTCTATGGCTACGACTAACATCGGCCGACCGGTGCTCGGTCGAACGGACCAACAATGTCGATCCCCACCGCATGAAAGGCCATGGACTCGCAGTCGCTTAAATCGGCCCGAGGCGCTTTTAACGATGGAGTGAATCGCGCACGGGCACTTTTGACGAGCTCGGCCGAATCCTCGCGCGGTGGGCCAAGAATATCCCGACCTCGCCTTCTTCGAGAGAGCTCGTGACCGATGTGGCTTCCGCAGACCCGGTGAATTTCATTGAGCACGTAGTCGGCTTCTTCGCCCGAGGCACCTCGGGAGGGGTGAAGGTAAGATTTCGAGAGAGCGCCTCATGTATGAGGTATTTCGGATTTCGCCATCATCTTTCCGCTTCGAGCCGATCTTGAGGTAGTCGCCGCCTTCCGGATAGGCCTTCGTGGAGACATCCACCGGCTCTATCTCGGTGATGATGCCGACGTGGGACTCCGCGATGCTTCTAGAACGAACCTCCTCCACCGGTGGACTCTGATGACGCAGCCTAACTTGTCGAGGATGTCACGGCTTTTTTCCTGGGATTCGGTGGATCTTGAAGTACCGAACGAGGTCAGCATCTCCTTTGCCTTCTCGAGGTATTGTTTCATTCGGTCCTCCTTAGCCTCGTATTTGCCTAACACTTGGTTCACCATGACCTGGGAATCGCCGAAGATTTGGATCTTGTCCACCTCAGGTGCATGGCGAGGTGAGTCCGGAGATCAGGGCCTCGTACTCCACCTCGTTGTTGGTGGTCGGGAAGGTGAACCGTAGGGCGTAGGTGATTTCGTGCTTATCTGGGCCAAGGAGGAGGATGCCCGCTCCGCTGCCCGTTTTGCACGAGGCTCCGCCCACGCACATTTGCCGCAATCACCGGCGGTGCATGGACGGCTTCTCCGCCGTGAGGCGGAGGCTGAGTTACTCGCCGGTGAGCCCACCTCGCTGGAATTTGGCCTCAACCGTGAAGTCGGCGAGCTGCCTTTACGGCCGGCTGGGTGAGTACGAGATGTCGTGTTCGCCGAGCTCCAAAGGCCCACTTAGCTATACATCCGGATGACTCAAGTTTTAATAAGACTTGTCTCAAGGTAAGTCGCTTAGTACCGGACGGAGTGAGCTTGGAAGTAGGGTCTGAGGCGCTGTTTGGCGCTCACTGGGCAGATTACTTTTTCGAGGCGGTGTACTGCCTCCGGTCCTTTGAGAGCTCGGTGATAAAGTAGATGGAGAGTTGTCGTCCCGCCTCATCTCTTACCAATACATGGATGGATGGCCTCGAGGCGGCCGGACATAGAAAGGGTTCACCTGCTCGGGCGGTCGGTCGGCGGTCGGCAAGGTAATCCTTCACCGCTGGCTGGCGGCCTGGTGTTCTTCCCGCCAGCGGTTCTGAGCTCTCCTCGGGATCTTGAAGAAGGAGTTGCTTCTGCTGCTCGAGATGAATCTGCCGAGGGCGGCAAGGCACCCGGTGAGTTTGTGGATCTCACGGATGGTCCTTGGCACCGCATGTCGAGCACCGCCTTCACTTTGGTGGGTTGGCCTTCAGCCCTCCAGAAACCCAAAGATCCCAAGAACTTGCCAGCCTTTACCATAAATGTACATTTCTGGGGGTTGAGCTTGAGGTTGGCCGACTTGAGGAGTTGGAGGGTGGTGCCGAGGTCATCGGCGCAGCTCTCCGTTCTCTGACTTTTGACTACAATGTCGTCGACGTAGACCTCGACAATCTCCCCGATGTGGTCTTTGAATGTTGCATCCACCATCCTTTGGTAAGTAGCCCCAGCGTTTTTGAGGCCGAAAGGCATCTTTCGGTACGCGAAGACGCCGAAGTCGGTGATGAATGCGGTCTTCGGGGCGTCTTCCGGGCTCATCAGGATTTGGTGGTACCCTTTGTATAAATCCAGGAAGCTGAACATCTCGTGGCCCACCAATGCCTCCACCTTCTTGTCGATATCAGGAAGGGGGTAGCAATCTTTCGGACAGTGCTTGTTGAGGTCGGTGTAATCGACGCACATGCGCCATCCTCCCCCTGGCTTCCGGACCACGACTGGATTAGCCATCCAGGTCGGGTATTTGACCTCGAACAGGATCTTGGCCTTCAGGAGTTGTGTCACCGTCCCTTACGACCGGCTGCGCCCGCCGCAAATATCCTTTTCTTCTGACGGACGGCTTGGTGGCCGGGTCGATGTTGAGGCGGTGAGTTATGAGCTCAGGCGACACTCCGGTCATATCGAACGGAGACCAGGCAAACACGTCCCTATATTCCCTTAGAAGTTGTATGACATGCCGCCGGATGTCAGCTGGGCCCTGGGTGCCGACCTGGATGACCTTCGAGGGATCGTCGTCGTATAATCGGAGGTCCTCGGTCAGGTCATCCCTGGGGGTCGGTCTCCGAGGGCTCGGTAATTGCTATGCCTGGGGCGAGGCTGCATCTTGGGTTGAGAGTCGTAGGCATTCTTTTGCCGTTGTTTGGTCCCCCTGGATGCTAAGCACTCCCAGGGTGGGAATCTTGACGGTGGTGGTAGACCGAACAGACGGCCTTGGTGGCGTCACCAATCTCTCCCTGTGATGATGTTGTATGGAGAGGAGCGGACCAGAAGAATCGGATGGCCTTGGTGACCGACTGGAGCTCGTCCCACCGTGACCGGAAGGGTGATGACCCCCGTCCATCTCGCCTCTTGAGCGAAGCTCGCAACCGGGAGGCGCGGAAGTACCGAATACCTCCGACCTCCAGCTTATCCAGGCAGCCCTGGAAGATGATGCTGACGGAGGCCCCGATGTCGATGTAGACCCGGTGGACGTTTTTGTTGCCCACCACGGCCTGTATGGTGATGGCGTCCTGGTGCGGCATGATCTTGGGCACGGGGTCCTCCTTTGAGAATGTTATGTTCTCACCGTCCCGGAGTCGTTTGTTCTTCGGCTCTTCAGGGGCCGGCCTCCGGGCATCGTTCTTCAGGGACGACCTCGTCGTCCCGAGGGGCAGTCCGGTAACAACATAGACCTGCTCCATAGCGTTGGGACCTTCGTCCTCCTCGTCTTCGGGTTGGGTCGTTGTTGGGGTCGGCCCGCAGTTGTTGCCGCCTCCATTTCTTCTCGCTTCGCTTCGCCGGCCCACGGCCGAGGTATTTCTTGAGGGCTCCACCTTAACGAGCTCGCCGATCCGCGAGCCCAAATTCGCAATCTTGGTATCATGACCATACCCTGGTGATAGTCACAATACTGCGTCTGTAGACCTCTTCGATCCTCCTTCATGGGCGGGCTTGGGAAGAGCTCGGTGGAGCTCGAATATTTCCGCCTTGATTTGAGCAGGGAGGCGCTGCCGGCGAGGTTGGGCCGAGGTCCGAGCCTGAACTCCAGCCTCTCTTGATTCGGTCAAGGCGCCCTGCGTCTGCGCCTCGACTTGGTCGTCCGCTTTTTTCTCGGACCGCCGTCCTGCATTTCGCTTCCCGATCCGACTGCCTCCTCGACAGTTGTCCACCAGGTTCCAAAGCTTACTCGCCGTCTTTGGTTTCTCCTGGTGATTTCTTTGTTCAGCGCGCCGGGTCGGATCCCGTTTTTGAACGCGTTGATGATGTAGAGGTCGTTGCTGTCGTCAATTTTGAGCGACTCTTTGATGAACCTCGAGACGAAGTTTGACATCGTCTCGTCCCGCCCTTGGCGGATTGTGAGTAGGTCGGAGGAAGGCTGCTGGGGCGGCATCTTCTGATAGAAGCGCCACTTGAACTGATCCATGAGGTCCTGGAAACAGTGTATGCTGTTCTGGCGGAGCGAGGTGAACCAACGCCGTGCGTTGGAGATCAGCACCTCGGGGAAGATTTTGCACATGTGAAAATCTTCCATTCCTTGATTCGCCATGTTGGTGGTGTAGGCGAAAAGGAAGTCGGAGGGGTCTCCGAGGCCATCGTAGGCCGCTATATTGGGTGCCCAGCATCACGCGGGGGCATGTCTAGAATCTCCACGAGAAAGGGAGATGATTCTCCTCACCGGTCGAACCCCGGAGATCGTTGCCATCTCTTTCGGAGGGTGGGGATCGATAGCGACGCCTATCGTCCCTCCAGGGGAGTTCGACCGCCTTTCTTCCCTCCCTGTTTGCTCGGCTCTGTCGGCGGACGAGGCGGAGAGCGGCCCGCGAATGGCGAGGGGCGATTGGTGGTGGCGGCTTGTCCGCGCGAGCGGCTCCGCGAATGAGGCGGCGCTCGGCTGCGGTGGCGGCTCCGCACGTCGTGGCGTGATGCGCGTTCTCGCCATCACGCCGAGGCGAGGCCGTGGCTGTTCGGAGGGAGCGGCCTCGGCGGCCGTGGTGCCCAGTCCGGGGCCCTTGAGGGCCCGCCTTTTGTCCTCTGGTTGAGAAGCTTTGAATTGGCCAAGATTGGCGTTGAGGAACTCGCCACAGCTCGGCCGAGGACCTCGTGGGACGAATGAGCTGCTTGTTCGCCCTCGTTGAGGTCGGCATCTTCCCCACATTAGTGAGGCGGTCCCGAGGGTGTATGGAGACGTTTTCCATGTGGCCTCGAGTGTGTGCGCGCCAGGCGTCTCGCGATTTCCTTCCCGCGACGCTGAGTGACCAGCTGGTCGTCCTCAGCACGGTTGTTGCCAGCGTGGACGGCGGTTGTACGTGTTCTTGCCATTAAGTTGTAGAGGGAAACGAAGCTTTCTTGTTCAGGAGTTTCCCACAACGGCGCCAATGATAAACCGTTACGTGGTGTGTAGATTTATGTAAAGCAACAAAGAACACCAAGGCTTTTACGTGGTTCGATCGTTAATGAGATCTACGTCCACGGAGGAGTGTTTCCTCAATACTTTCACTATAATATCAGTGCAGTGAGTGTAGTTACAAGCTCTTAGTATTCGATAAGTTGTCAACCCTTCTAATGTCAGTTTTCCTTCTATTTATACAACTCCAAGCCTGCAACTGAAGGCGTGCTCATCCTCTCCATTGGTCGAGACGTGACTCTTCCTCTGGCATGCCCTCCATTGGCCGGAGCAGGGACCTTTTGCCTTACATGCGCCACGTGGAGGGTGGCGCCTGACCTTGGTTCTGGGGCATCTTCTCCATTGGCCGAGGGTGGCGGTTCTGGGGGTAGGGTTTTGGCGCTGATTAGGGCTCGCCTTGGGCTCAACCGCCTGGGCCCGCTACCCACGTTAGGCCCAGCTCGTTTGGGCCTGTTAGTGGGCCTGGTTGGTTGGGCCATATCCCATCAATGACCTTCAGATCCGGATAAGCGTTGACATCTCCATAAACATAAGTTACCTAAAATTGCTCAAGCCAGAAATGCCTCTTTTAATATATCAAGACATTTTTTCATTAGGGTAAGCTTCTAAAGAGTGTTAATCGTTGACTTAAATTGCCTTGCAAAAAAATGTGTAATAACTTTCTAGTTGTTGGCTTTGTCTGAGAATGTTTTGGTACTTGGATGGATATTTCTTATCTCTGTACATACCTTTTCCATCAGGTGGATGCGCTGACAACAAAGCGTGGTAAAGAAGGGGGATGGGTAGTTGAGCGACTCCTGAACCAGGTTAGTAAATAGGGCTCACTGCAAGTTTTGCTGTGTGTTTTTGTCTTCTTCCAACATTAGATGGAAGAAGCTGCTGTGATTGCTGTAGAAGATAAACGATGTAGCGTATCATCGACGATCAAAGATGCACATTTCACGAGAGCGTTGGACAAAATCTTGCCATCTGTGTCGGACGAGGTGCTACAATTGCCACTACACTTTGTTTAGTTACCAATAAATTTGATCGTACAATATTTGCCACTACACTTTGATTGATATAATTGATATTTCATTTGGTACTTTGAACGGACAATCATGATAAATATCATTCCATTATTGTCATTATTTTATTCCGAAAATTCATTTTATTCTATAGCTTACAAATATTTAGATAAAAAACACACACCGTTAAACACACCAGTGAACCATTTGCACAAGCTAAAAACCTATTTATTTCACTCTCTTACAGAAACCAAATAACATTTCCTACACTATTGTCTCCTGACTCGATTCCTCAGTGCTCTTCTTGCAACTCTGGCATTGAACATCTCTTCAACAACCTCTTCCACTTTGCCAAAATATTTCTTTCTGGAGCTTTTGCAGAAAATAAGTAGCCAGACAATGCATCGAAAAATTCTTTTTAAGTAACCAAAGAATCTCTCATTCGACTTCGAAGTGGATTTTTCACGTTCTTCATGAAAGAAAATACTTTTTCCACGGTTGCAGTAGTTACAAGTAAAATAAGTGCAAGTTTGATAAGTTTATACACCAAGGGATACACAAAAACTTTATCTTCACTGTTTCTTTGACAAGATTTCCTATCCTTTTCAAATTGGCAGTCTTTGCTAGAATGCACATTAGTAAAATATTTTGAAGTTGGTTATCTAGAGTTATTATCTCAACTAAAGAAAAATCTGTTGAAATATAAACCTTAAATTAGTAAAATAAAGAAAAAAGAAATTAAAGAAGATAAATGTGATTTACCTTGGACTTGGGATATAAAGAATCGAAGCCCAAAAGATAAAAACATTGAAAGGATGGAGAAGCAATGCAGTCTGTGTGATAAAATATAAAAGATACAATGCTTATGATAAAAAAATTCATTTAGTGCTTCACTAAATATACCTACTAATAATAGAAAATATCACTCATTTCAAAATTCATTTAATTTATTTCACTCTTTTATATATTGAAACTAATTAGCAATACCAACATTACTCTCTCCTGACTCCATTCCTCTGTGTTCTTCTTGCACGTCTTCTTCTCCTGTCTCTGGCTTCAAAAATCTCTTCAACAGCCTCTTCCACTTTGCCGAAGTATGTCTCTCTGAAGCGTCGGCAGAATAGAAGTAGCCACACAAAGCTTCCTAAGCCCACAACATATCCAAGTGCAGTGAATACGTATTCCCACTTAATCTCCCTCTTCTCTGCCGCATTTTCATTGACATCTGGATGATTGCAACTTATGTTGAGATTGAAACCACACAACCCTGGATTTCCTTTGAAGGAATCAGCTGAAAATGTTTGCAACTGACGGCCATTTGGGATCATTCCGACCAGCTTATTGTAGGACAGATTCAAGACTGAAATGAATGTGAGCCCTGCAAGCTCCATGGGGATCGCCCCTGATAGTTGGTTTCGAGAGAGGTCGAGTGATTCGAGCCCCTTCAACTCACCAAATGACTTTGGGATACTTCCATTCAAGGCATTGTGGGAGAAGTTGAGAGCATAAAGTGAGTGAAGTTCACCAATTGCATTTGGTATCTCTCCTTGGAAATTATTGCAAGAGAAATCAATGGCATTAAAGTCAGGCCAAATCTTTTGAAGCTCTTGCTCTTGTCCTTTCATGGTTAATGCAACCACAAACTTATATCCTGGTGACATATTGTCCCATGGTCCTCCATAAATCTCACTCTGTAGCCCATTTCCCATTTTCGTCCAACTAGAGAAGTTAAACGATTTCAGACTTCCACTGAAATTATTTGAAGATATATCTACAATTTGAAGCTTTGGCCAACTGTTGTGACATCTCACTTCTCCATGGAATCTGTTGGAGTGCAAAACAAGAAATCGCAACATTGTTGATGATAGCATGCATGGGAAAGTGTCGTTGATGATGTTGTTCCCGACATTCATAAACTCCAACGAGTTGCAACGTACGAGGGACTTTGGAATTTTCCCTTCTAAAGTGTTGTTGTTCAGATCAAGATATTGCAGGCTACAATTGGGAGAAATTTTATTTGGAATGCGACCGGTGAAGTTGTTTCGCCCTAGATTCAAGACCTGAAGACTCGTAGTATCAAGTAGGCATGGTGGAATACTGCCACTCAATTTATTGAGAGATAAGTCAAGAAGAATGAGGTGTGTGGCACTGCAAAGGGAGGTTGGAATTGATCCATTAAAACTGTTATTAGCAAGGAACAATAATTGAACATTGACATTAGGCGGAATGTGCAGTTTTCCCCTCAGCTGATTAGACTGCAAGTCCAGAAATTCAAGAGAAGCAGGGATATGGTAAGTCTTTTGCATATCTGTGAAAAGATTATAAGAAAGGTTCAAATTCCAAAGTTCTTTTCCCCAAATCCAACTAGGTATCTCCCCAACAATCCGATTATTTGAGAGGTCCAGATATGTTAAATCAGAATGTTTTATGAAATGAGGAAAAGCAGACATGTTGCATGAAGCTAGGCTCAACTGTTGTAGTTGGGGAGGTCCATATGTACTTGAATTTATGTCGCCCACATCTACTGACAACTTGTTGTTGGATAGATCAAGGACCCTCAGACTGGTAAAGCTTTGGATCTTGTCTAGTAGAAAAGTGCAATTGGACAAATTATCAGAAAGGGAAAGAGAAGAGAGGCTTTGAAGCTGGAAGAAAGAGTCGTGAATAGGCCCTTCCAATCGATTACGACTCAAATCTAAAATATAAATGTTGGAGACATTTACAATGTGAAATTCTTCAACTTGCCCTGAAAATCGATTTTCGGCAAGCAGAAGTATCTGCAATAAAGGGAGACCAAAGAGAGATTGGGGTATGTAACCAGTGAACAAGTTATTTGACAAGTCAACATAACTTAGTTGGGTTAGGTTAGCAAAGGTGGATGGAATCGATCCTGTGAATAGGCAAAGAGACAGGTCAATCACCTCTAAAGTTTTGAGATTGCTAATTGAACTTGGAATCAACCCTGAGAATTTGGTGTCACTCAGCACTATGGACTTAAGAGATCCAATTTGAGTAAATGGTGGTATGCTTCCACTGAGTTGGCCATTTCCTGAAAAATCAAGATATTGCAAAGTAGGTATGTGGAAGATCATATTAGGAAAAGAACCATTCAAACTACAGTAAGCAAGACTCAAGGTGGTCAAACTTGAAAAATTGGTGAAGAAGTCCGGGATTGTTGTTGATAGATAATTGCCATCTAGTCGAAGAATTGAAAGGGAATGGAGTTTCCAAAAAGACCTTGCGAAAGGGCCAGACAGATCACAATAACACAAGCTCAAAGTGGTGATGTTTGGTAAATATGATGATATAATGTAGCTCCATTTTCTCCTTTCATCGAAGGAAGAAATATAAACACCATCAAGATACAATTCTCTAAGACCTGTTAGATTTTTGGCAAGCATCTCCAAGTTTGGATACTCAATACGTACCCCATAATTGTGGGAGATATCGAGACTAACCAATCTCCTCAAGGACAACATTTCAGCAGGAACCTGCCCACCAAAATCAGCAACTGACAAATTCAAGTGTGTCAAATAGGCGAGACTGTGAATACCTTTTGGAATGTGAGTGTGGTTGAAGTGATTATAGGCCAGGTTAAGTTTCTCCAAATATTGAAGTCTGAACAGACTCGACGAATCCTCAATTCCACCTTCAATTGACTCATCATCGAGCTGCAAACTTACAACGTAGCCAGCAGCATCACATTCGACACCGTACCACTTGCAGCACTCATCCCTTTCATTCCATTGCACCAGTTTTCTTGAAATAGAAGAATTGAAGATCAACTCATTCTTCAGTTGAAGCAACAACGTTTGCTGATGGTGAAGACATTGGGTATACGAGTAAGTAGGGAAAATGAAGGAGAAAAGTATAGAAGTGATTATCAAGAGCAACTTTGGAAGCATTGTGAAGAAGATATTGATGATTGTGTTATGTACAAACTTGCAGATATGTGGCTTTATATAGACACTAGAAGACTTTTTGCAGTTGACAAGTAATTTTTAAAATGTTATAATTTATGTAATTAAAACAATTCATCTAAAGATGAAAAGAATTAAAAGTATAAACAAACTATAGGAAAATAACAAAATATTTCAATAGGAAAAATCAAAATTATAATAAATAAAACACATTTTATAAGTTGTATAGTTTTCATACGTAATATTTATCGTTGAGTTACATTTAGCACTTCCTTATATCTCAACAACTACATGAAATATTATAGGAATTTAACCATATAAAATAAACAAAGCTCGATTCGTTCTTTTTCCTTTTAACTTCAAATAATTAATGAAAAAAATGAAAAATTGAGCTTCGATTTTATGTAATTTGTTAAATTAATGACCCCAATAAATTTTTCTTGCTTATTAGATTTAAAATATATATATAAAGAAATTTTATCTATATATAAAGTAAATTTTAGATATTTATAAGAATTTGATAACTATAATTAGCATACTTCAATGGATGTATTAAATTAAATCAGAAATATACATCATGT
The DNA here is from genome assembly GCA_036937905.1 of Salvia rosmarinus. Lineage (NCBI taxonomy): Eukaryota > Viridiplantae > Streptophyta > Magnoliopsida > Lamiales > Lamiaceae > Salvia > Salvia rosmarinus. The sequence goes on along the minus strand of CM072818.1, from coordinate 2,558,876 downwards.
GCCTTATTATAATTTTTGTTCTTGGAAAATAAGATAAATATTTACATTGAGATAACATGGTTCCCGAATATCTATATTCATGTATTCTTCAAATACATGCATGAAGTTATTGATTTTTGTGACATATAACCTTTTAGCTTAATTATAGACTAGTTATTTTTGAAATTAAGATCATTTATATTTTGTAAATTCCACAAGTAGTCCTATATGATTAGGATTTGAAGAGAACTATAGAGTTGACTTGAGGTCTCCCAAGTCCTAAGTAAGAATTATGGAAAAAAACTCATTTAAATTATTTGAAAGAAAAAAAGATGCCGTGTGAAAGACTTCGCCGTGCCGTATGCATTGTGATTTTCCTCTAAAAAAACAAATGCAAAAAGATGCCGTGTGATTCCCGAAGATGACTTTGAAGAAATATATTTTCAAGCATCAAAATGACATCATTTTGACGATGTTTTGATACTTAAGTGGAAAAAATATTTCTACATTATTTACAAAATAAATCATATTATCCATGTCGAATTCGGACCTTTCATGTTATAATTTCTAGCTCGAAAATATAGGCTCGAACCATATTTGCAACTCGCACCTAAAGGTCGGATTATTTTACAATTTTTTAAAAGTCGGGCTATTTTTGCAATTTAGCCTAAGAGGCTGGACATATAAATATGGGTATTAGATTATTTTGTTTATCTATACCTAAGGTGATATTAGCGTAGAAAGACTTTCTTAGTTCCCTGAATGCTTGTGTTCGAGCCTATTTATACTTGGTAGCCAAGATAAACCCAAGATAGGGGATATATCTGACATAATCCATGTGTTTGGTACACTATATTACTATCTTGGGAGCCCGTTTTTAATCGTTGGCCCGTTTTAATTCACTGTTACACTTCAGTGAATGTATCTGTCGTTCAACAGCAGATGCCTAATCCATACCGCACAGTAGCAAGCAGCTTAGGGCTTATTTTACTGCCCTACCCTCCTTCTCCCCTTTCCCACCTGTCGCCTCCCCATTTCTGTACCTCAACTCAATGCTCTATCAACCATCTCTGTGCGTAACAACAGCACAACCGAAGCTAGTAGCTGAGTGAATTTTCTTGCATAATACTGCAGTTCTTGAGAGAGGAGCTGAAATTTGTATTGTACAGGTTTGAATTTTCTTTAGTTATGCCAAAAGTTTATATCAGAATTTCCCAAATGTTGTTTCATGTAATCCAAGTCGCAATTAGGTGGTTCATGTGGAGTAACCGTTGCTGCCTTCCTGCGGATTTGAAAATTGCAATGAGGTTGCATTTAAATATTTGATGTAATGGATAGCCATCCTTCAACAGAAGTGCAAATAATTCTGTATGCATTTCAAAAATACCCTTGCCAAGGTATAGAAGAAGAAAGTGCTAGAATCAAAACTGGAGATACAAAACGTGTTTTTTAGTTGACCCGTAAAAGCCACTTGATTTTTCTGCATAATGTGGAGAAACAGTGAGAAACTCATGGTGTCTAAGGTAATTTTAGAAAAAAACTCCCGAGGTAAAGTAATACCAACAACCACAATAGATCGAAGCAGCAATAGAACTTGAAAAGAACCAAATCATTGTGTTAGAAAGAGTTAGAAAGTCCGCAGCATGAAAGGTTATCATTTTTGCAAATGAACCAAAACATAAACACAGTCCAACAGAGAGAGAAATAACAAGAAAGACCCGTGAAGATGATTACTGCACACAAGGTTGATGGAGGAAGAGAGAAGAAGACCCGTGAAGGATATACTTGTCCTTTTTCAATAGTCAGCAAGGTTATAAGTGTAAATTTGTTGACTAATCCTGATTTTAAACTAAGGTACCAAACAAATTTTTAAGTTATCTATATTATGTATCTTGTCTACCAAACACCACGCTATAATAATAATCTATAATACATATCTATGTCTAAGCTATCTCAATTTATCTTATCTTCCTTACCAAACGGGCCCTTACATATATTTTAGGACTCCCCATGAAACTTGATTCTCAGGACTTCAGGTAGTTATAGAATTTTGTGACCTGTGAGTCTGTGACCTTTTAGCATAATAATTATAGATGTAAGTATTTTAAAAATTAAGATAAATCTATATACTTTGTAAATTTCACAAGTGGGCCTACGATTAGTATTTAAAGTAAAATGATTGAATTGACCAAGCGGATTAGGTCCGCTTAAATTCTGGCATTAGAATTTTGAATCTTCTATAAGACTATAATAATAATGGTTATTCTGTTCATTTTATTTCATTCCTACTAAGATCAATCCCAATAAAAACCAATCATAAGAATATTTATTCCATTCCATTCCATTCCATACCAATCTAAATCCAGTCTTGTATATTAGGCATCACCTTATTGTACACCTAAAGTTTATAGAAAATTGCAATCTTTTTATGAATATCTATCCATACTAATAAAAAAAGCTCTTATTTACAAAATATAAATTACCTATTATATATTTAATTTTTAGGAAAATTATGTGAAGTGTATATTTATATATTTATAGGAATATGTTGATTCATTATATATATACAAGGATTTAAGTTGTGATTTTTCTTCTGGGGGCCCAATTAATTATAATTTTAAAAGATAATAAAATAAAATTATAAAATAATAATTATTTAATAATATAATGAGTTTATTATAATCCTTTTAGAAATTTGATTGGTAATATTAATTCATATATAAAATTTTATTATTTGCACATATCTTTTATTTTATTAATATAAAATAAATTATAGAAAAAGAAAATAAATAGCATTTTATCAACATAAAACAAATTATAGGAGAAAAAAGGAAAGAAAGATAAATGAAAGAAAAGAAAGAAAAGGAAATAAAAGAAAATAAGTATAGAAAAAAGAAAAAAGAAAATATGTAACTAAAAGGAATCGAACCAAGATCTCTTAAATGAGAGATAAAAATCCTAACACATTAGACTATAATAGATTTAGTTATTAAATGTTAAATATTTGTAGAGACCACAATGTTTAACTAAGAATTAATTCACATAGTGTTATTATTTGTATACATATTTTATTTTATCAATATAAAACAAATTATAAGAAAGAAAAAAGAAAAAAAGATTCCAAAATAAAGAGAAGAAATATAATAAAGAGAGAGGGAGAAAACACAAACCAAAAGGAAAGAAACAGAGAAGAAGAAAAAATGAAAAGAAAGAAAGATAGGAAAAAATGATATGCATTTTCTGTATGGACGGTTATCCTGTCATTCAAAAAACTATCTTTCACTTTGGCATACATAATAATACAAACGTTATCCTGTCATTAAAAAGTTAATTATTTGCAATATTATTAAAAAAATATATTATTTGCTTTTATGTTTCTTATTCAATACCCCTAAATTTTTCGACTTTTTTTAGGGGAAATATTTCAACTTTAATATTGAGAACGTTTTATAGTATATGTATTTCAAGTTTAGTTATTCAATCTTTCACAGTTATTTTCATTTAATTTATTTAAAAATGTTTTTGCCAATAAATTTATGTTTATGTGGTATAGTGTTCTTTGTAATATATATGTTTTGAATTCGTGGAAATTCGCATTGCTACTTTTAGTGCATACTAGCTAAAATCTCACATTTATATGTAATAGTCTGCAAACCATACAAAACGGGTAAACTATACTTAGAAAATATTAATATGTCTAAACAAGTCCAAGAAATAATCAAATAATGAGATGTATTTACTTCTCGAAATACCATACTACAAGCTTTTATATATACCATATAAGAATGATGTTTCATAACCCAACTCCAAAATCAAGCTTTTTCGGGCCGCCCATAAGCCAAGGATGTAATTTTTCCGGACGGGTCACAGCCCACATGATTAAATATAGAATCATGCCTAACCTATAAGAATGTGGCTCAAGCCGATCTAAAATCGGGCTGACCACAAATGAATCCAGTAGCATTCCTCAATTTTCTTTTCACCAACTTGTAGAGATTACAAGAGTAGGATTACCACAAAATCATCCATGATTATATTGAGGTTCTCCAATTCTTCATCAGAAGACGGTTGCCTGCAATGATCTTTAAACTGGACCCCGACCTTCTGTTCTTTGTTAGACAAAGACGATTTCTTGTACACAATTCTATTTACAGCAGCCATTAGGGATGTCAATGAGCGGGGTTTATTCTGACCAGAACCAATAAATAAGTATCGGTACTGATTCTGGAACCGGTCCATTAGATACAGGATTCGGACCGGAGCCGGACCATTAACTATGGGTCTGAAACGGTCCGGATCTGAGCGGGTCTGGAACCAGAATCAGATCATAACCGAAACTGAAACCGAAACCATTGCTTTAAAATTTAATGGGTTATGAGTGATTTCGGATCGGTGTAAGTAAAATAGACTCATTGACAAACCTGCTTAAGCTTAGATTTGTCAATATGCGAGTTTTAATCAGACTAGATCCAATAAATAAAATAAGTATCGGTTCTGGTTCTGGAACCAGAACTGGACCCGAATCGGACCGGACCATCAAACTATGGGTCTAAACGGTCCGGGTTTAAAGCGGGTCTGGAACCGGAACCGGAACCGGAGCCGTTGCTCTAAAATTTAATGGGCTATGAACGATTCCGGATCGATTCGGGTAAAACCCACCCATTGACATCCCTATCAGCCATACCAGCCTTTTTTACTAGTGCTACCAAAATCTCCTCCTACAAAACCCTGAGTCAAACTAATTAAATTAACAGAATCAATACCACCTTCAACCTTATGATTACATCACACACAGGTAGCATATAATCCACAAGTTCATATGCCAACTATGCAAAAACACATCACACACTTTATACACACGATGCAATCCCTCTAACAGGTACCAGCATTCCAACAAACACTTCGCACAATTTACACGATCAAATCATATGATGCATCAGGATTCCAACAAACAAATCACACCATTTGCACAAACAACCAAGTACATCACACAATTTGCACAACTAAGTTGCACAATGCAGTAACCTTAACAGAATATATAATACCTGAAACTCCTTCAAGCATCAATTTAGCACCAGATGTTTCATAGAATGGCAATCCGGCCTCATTGCCAATGGCTCGGGACAATAAGGGTTTCCCACAGCCCAGTGGCCCGTGCAACAGAATTCGGGCCGAAGGTTCGATTCAAAGTGGTGCAGTAGCTTCAACTGATGCAGTGGCAGGATAACGTCGCTCTGCAACTCAGAAATTACACTACCGTATCCTATGAAATCCCTAAACATTGGCCTACTATTACCAGTCACATCCCTCCTCCCACCGTCCCCATTCTTGTTCATCTCTCCCCTACCATCACCTAATTCATTACCTCTCCCTAAATCCTCAATAATTGTCTCATTAACCCCATTCGCATCCATCTCTCTCCCATCACCACCAGATTCATCACTCTTAGAAGGATCGAGTTCCCTACTGTTAGAATCCGAATAACTAGCAGAAGCGGATGCCCTCAATACCTCAATTTGCCTACTCACTTTCCGAGTCTCGTCTACTTTTTGCCGTTTCCTTGTTGGCTCGTCCACGGCGTCCTCTCTCCTGCACGGGAGCGAAGAGATTTTTGCGACGCGTTCGATTGGGCTCTCGCGGTTGCGGCGGGAGTATGCCTCCGGGAATGTGGAGCAGGAGCGCTCCACCATTTGGGCGTCGGTTAGGTTTTTTTGCCGGCAGCGGCGGATTCGACGTGGCTGCGTAGAACATGTTCTTCACACGGCTGGAGAGTCCCGGCGGCGCTGCCTCTTTCGACAGCCATGCTCGGGTTTTGGCCGGTAAAACGAGTTTCCCATTGACTGGTGGCCATGTTTAAGTCACTGCAATTTGCAGTGTAAAGTGTAATAAATTTTGTAAAGAATATTGATTTATGAATAAATTTGGTGTTCGATTTGGAAGTGGAAGTGAGTTAAATTAGTTATTACAAAATTTAAGAAATAGTTATTACTATAATATTTAGAATAAAAATTATTTTTTTCATCCATCAAATACATTTATTTAATTTTGTTTTCGTTCGTCCACGAATACATGATAACATCAAAATAATTATCTAAAGTTCCTACAATCGTTAAAAAACAAGTCATTCAACTAAAATTGTCATCAAACAAAAAAGTAAGAACTATATATATGTATTTGCTCTATGTGACATAAATCTCTAAAAACTATACACAAGGAGAAAATAAAGGATTTGCTTTTCCATATACTTTTTATATTGCAAATATATTAGAAGTGTAGTAGTTGACGTCACATCTTTGGAAATAAATGAAAAAAACAATTACATATCTAATCTTGATTAAATCATAAATGAATAAAATAAAATAAAAATCTCCAAATTTTTACCTTTGGATGCAAAGTTTTATAGCCTCCACAACAAGGAGAGAAAAAATTGAGAACACCTAATCTATCACCAACATTCCTTAAATACTCCACACATTTTGAATTGATCTTATCTCAACCATGTTTGCTTGTAGAGATTTTTCCCATCATTTTTGAGTTTTTCAAATGAAATTGTGTCTTATGCCTTCATAATCAAATATAAATCGATATTAGCAATATAAATTCAAATTGTATTGCAAAAGATGAATGAAAATTGTAAACAGTATCACTCACACAAACATAATCCAAATTTGGGGATTTGTTGCTATTTCAACTAATGAAACCTTTCTGATTTGGGAAATCAAGAGTGTTGTCCCAAATTTTTGATTAAATCATAATTGAATAAAATAAAATGAAGATGTGAAGTCGAAGTAAAAAGAAGAGACGAAGAGCAGATTTTGGAAGAAGTTCCCTTGAAGTAACATGGGGACGTGGAAAGCAAATATTTGGAATTGGAATAAGACCAAGAAAGAAAATACTTGAATTAGATTTATGATTAACTAATATTTAATTAAAATAAAATATATATATATATTATATTGAATCGGTTCACGGGTTGGATCTTTATCTCAAAAATTAAAACTTAGATCCGGATCCGAGATTTTAGAGTAGGATCCAGATCCTTAGGTCCAAAATTTTATACTCCAGATCCTGAAAAATGGATATAGGATATCGAATCTGAATCAAGTCCAAGATCCATTGTTATCTCTACTGGCAAGGTTGTTGTCCGTAGCATCATGTACGAGAGAATAACTGAGGCTCAAAAAGAAGGGAAGGTTCAGTTTAACGAGTGTTACAGGAAACAGTTTTCTGATGAAAGAATTGGAGAACCTCAGCCTAACTGTGCAAGACTTTTTGTTGATCCTATTCTCATATACCCTCGTCCTACTCCAGAAGAACTATTGAGAAACCCTGCTCGACAGAAGCCAATGGATGCCGATGTGGACCTGATGGCTTTAGGCAAAGGCGTTGCTTGTGAAAATTTCAATGGCGCTGATCTATCTGCCTTGGTTTTCAACTCTTTGTGACTGAGGAAAGCTCTTTGTGAGTTAAAATCCTAAATAGTCAAATATATCCTAAACCATCACCATTTTTTCAATTCTATCCTCAATTATCGACTTTGACCAATTAATGCCCAAACTACAAGCAATTTCCGGTATATGGAAGTTTTATTTAATTCACAAAAAATGACTGGTGAGTGGTGATGAGTAAATGAAAGAGGAAGAGTATGGCATCTTTTTTAAGTATGTTTTTATCATTTAAAATCTTGTATAATCAGTTATGGGGAATGCATAATGTGATTTATTTGATGCCCTTTTGTTTTGGTTTGATTGTCAATATAAATTTAATCTCAAAATTGATGAAATATTTTGGTATTTTTCGTTAATTTGATATTTTCTTTTGTTGTAATTAACAGTTGGACAATCAGTTAATTGACTCAATTTTTAGGTTAATTAATATAATGATTTTTTATTTTTAGTGGTTAATTGAATCGATTTTATGATAGATTTGTTTATATGACAAATGGATGGCTATTGAACATTGTTAATCACCCTATCTATTATTGTAGGATAAAACTATGAATTGACGTTCACAATTTGACAATAAAAACTTGAATTTGTTATACAAAATTAGAAAAAGACCTCAATATTTTATTTATTAATTTGTCTTGCTACAAGTTTGGTATTTATTTTGATTCCACTGTAACTTAATTTCAATATCAATATATGGTTTTAGAATGATCTAGTATTTGTTATGTACATCTGAAATTTGGTTGATATTTAAAATTTAAAAATAACATGCAAGGATCATTTGACTGATATATTGATAAGATTAGCACTACACTTTATTTATTTACCAAAATATTTGATCATACAAATTAATATTTCCTTTAGTTACAAATTCGACAGAATAGATATATTTAAAAATAAAATTAATAATTTATTTAGTGCTCGTTCTATGAATACACAAATGATATAAATTGCATTCCATTCTTACAATCACATTCATTCCAAAATTCATTACATTGTACACACAAACTAAGCTAAAAACCCCAATTTATTTCACTCTCTTACAAAAAACCAAATAACATTTCCTATACTAATGTCTCCTCACTGCACGTCTTCTTCTCATGTCTCTGGCATAGAATATGTCTTCAACAACCTCTTCTATTTTGCCGAAGTATTTCACTCTAAAGCTTCGACAGAATAAAAGTAGCCACACAAAGCTACCTAAGCCCACAACATATCCAAGTGCAGCAGATACGTATTCCCACTCTATCTCCTTCTTCTCTTCCACATTTTCAGCTTCCTAATGACTTTGGGATGCTTTCTTTGAGGACATTGTGGGAGAAGTTGAGAACATGAAGTGAGGTAAGATCCCCAATTGCATTTGGTATCTCTCCTTGGAAATTATTGCACGAGAGATCAGTGACATTAAATTCTGGCAAAATCCGATCAAACTGCAGGTCTATCCCTTTCATGATTAATGTCACCCATGAGAAATAGCGTGAAATGCCTTGACTCAATTGTACATCACTCCCTAGCACCATTCCACTCCAACTAGAGAAGTTGATTAATCCCAGATTTCCACTGAAATGATTTGAAGACATATCTAGAATCTGAAGCTCTGGCCAGCTACTGTGACATCTCACTTCTCCATGGAATCTGTTAGAGTGCAAAACAAGAACACGCAACCTCGATGGTAGCATGCATGGGAATGTGTCATTGATGATGTTGTTCCCAACATTCATGAACTGCAACTGGTTACATCTTTCAAGTGACTTTGGGATTTTCCCTTCTAAAGTGTTGTTGTGAAGATCCAACACCTTAAGATTCACAAGGTTTTCAAGTAGGTAGGAGGGTATGCTGCCACTCAATTTATTGACAGACAAGTCAAGAACTTTGAGTTCTGTAGCACTACAGAGGGAGATTGGAATTGATCCTTTAAAACTGTTATTACCAAGTAACAAGTACCAAAGACCATGCGTGATGTTAGGTGGAATGAGCAGGTGCAGCTCCCCCCTGAGTTGGTTAGAGCGCAAGTCTAGTTCATTAAGAGAAGCAGAGATATTGTAAGGCTTTTGCAGATCAGTCAGAAGGTTAAAAGAGAGATTCAACTGCGAAAGTTGTTTTCCTCATATCCAACTAGATATCTCCCCAGCAATCCTGTTTGACAAGTCCAAATATTCTAGCATTTCAGAATGTTTTATGAAATCGGGAAAATCATACATGTTACATGAAGCTAGTCCCAAGCCTTCTAGTCGGGGAAATCCATATGTACTTGAATTGATTGACAAGTTGTTGTCAGATAGATCAAGAAATTTAAGAATGGCAAGGCTATGAATCTTGTCTAGTTGAAACGTGTTATTGAACAAGTTTCCAAAAAGCGACAAAAAGTCGAGACTTTTAAGTTGGAAGAAAGAGTCGGGAATAGGTCCTTCCAGCCGATTACCCCTCAAATCTAATAGAAAAATGTTAGAGACATTTACAATGTGAAATTCTTCAACTTGCCCCGTAAATCGGTTGTCGTCAATTAAGCATAAGTGTCTGCAATAAAGGGAGACCAAAGAGAGATTGGGGTATGTAACCGGTGAATGAATTATACCCCAAATTTAAATGAACAAGATTGGAAAGACCTTCAAACAATGATGAAGAGATTGGGGTATGTGACCGGTGAATGAATTATACCCCAAATCTAAATAAACAAGATTGGAAAGACTTTCAAACAATTCTGAAGAGAGTGAGCCCTTGAACAAATTATCCGACAAGTCTACATATGATAACTCTGTTAGGTTAGCAAAGGTGAATGGAATGGATCCTGTGAATTGGCAACCAAACAGGTCTATAGACTTGAGAGATTTAGGTTGAGTAATGGTGGTATGCTTCCACTGAGATTAACATTTCCAGTTAAATCAAGATATTGCAAAGTAGGTATGTGGAAGATCCTATTAGGAAAAGAACCATTCAAACTACAATGGGCAAGACTCAAGGTGGTCAAACTTGAAAAATTGATGAACAAGTCCGGGACCGTTGATGATAGATCATTGCCATCTAGCCGAAGAATAGAATTGGAATGGAGTTTCCAAAAGGACTTAGACAAAGGACCAGATAAACCACAATCAACCAAGCTCAAAGAGATGAGGTTGGGTAAATATGAAGAAATAATGTGGATCCATTTTCTTCTTTCATCATAGGAAGTGATGATGACAAAATCAAGATATAGCTCTCTAAGCCCTCTTAGATTTTGGACAACCATCTCCAAATTTGGGTACACCAAACTTAGAAGAACCTCCAAATTTCTTGGGTCATCCCAACTTGGATTATCGGTGGAGATATCAAGGCTAACCAATCGCGTCAAGGACATCATTTCAGCAGGAACCTGCCCACAAAAACCAACATGTGATAAATTCAAGTGTGTCAAATAGGTCAGGTTGCGAATACCTTTTGGAATGGGAATGCAAGTGTAGTCATTGAAGTAACTGGGGTTGAGCTTATTGTGGGCTAGGTTAAGCTTCTCCAAATATTTAAGCCTAAACAAGCTCGACGAATCCCCAATTCCACCATAAATGAACTCATCATCGAGTTTCAAAGCCACTATACTTTATTTAGTTACAAAATAATTTGTCATACAAATTAACATTTTCTTTACTTACAAATTCGACAGAACAGATATATTTAAAAATACAAATTAAAAATATATAGTGTTCATTCAATGAACACACAAATGATAGAAAACAAATGATAGAAATTTTCATTTCATTATTACAATCACATTCATTCCAAAATTCATTAAATTGTACCCACAAACTTTGAGATAAAAAGCACACACAATTAAACATACAGGAAACCACACAAGCTAAGCTAAAAATCGGGAAAATCATAAATGTTACATGAAGCTAGTCCCAAGTCTTCTAGTCGGGGAAATCCATATGTACTTGAATTGATTGACAAGTTGTTGTCTGATAGATCAAGAGTTGTAAGGTTGGCAAGGCTATTAATCTTGTCTAGTTGAAATGTGTTATTGAACAAGTTTCCAGAAAGCCACAAAGACTCGAGGCTCTTAAGTTGGAAGAAAGAGTCGGGAATAGGTCCTTCCAGTCGATTACCACTCAAATCTAAAGTAACAATGTTTGAGACATTTACAATGTGAAATTCTTCAACTTGCCCAGTGAATTTGTTGTTGCCAAGCTGAATTTCCAATAATAAAGGGAGACCAAAGAGAGACAGGTTTCGTTGGTTGATGATGCTGGACATCGTATGATATTTTGTTTGGTATTTATGCTAATCGATTGCATGCTTTTGATGCGATGTCTGCTGTTTTTGTTGAATGATTTCTGCTCTGATGGTTAATATGTTTGGCTGATTGTTGCTAAATGTGTGGCAGGAAATGTTTTGATGATATTTGTGTAAACATTGGGAGATTGTTTACAGGGGGAGTGTATTCTGTTTTTATGTATATATTTGGGATTAAGGGGGAGTACTGTATATATATTGTACATTGTGTTGTATATGCAGGTTTTGTGTAGAAAGACAAAAAGGGGAAGTTTGTTAGAGTTGGTTAACTCTGACTAAGTCTCCTCATTTTAAGGAGTTAGTTATTTTTAGTGTTTTGCCTTTTCTTCTCTTTGGTGTGTAGATTACGACATGTTTCGCGGGATGCGATGGTAACACACTAAAGAACACAGAAACAGATCGCTAGAGATCAGGGTGGACGAAGTCAGCTGTTCAGTTCCTATTTTCCAGGAGCAAGTTATGCGACTAACTAGCACGACTTTGTCACATCCTTAGTGGGCCAGTTCGTGGTCCAAGACATGCAGTCGAATGCCTCTCAACTCCTATAAAAGGAGAGGCAAAGCGACAGCAAAAAGTGCGCAATCCTTGAAGAAGTATCTGAATATCTGTTTATGTTGTTGAGTCTGTTTTAGTAACATTTTCAATATCACACGAGTGTTTTAACTTCTAATGGTGTTAGAAGGTTGTTCTTTTTGGTACACGAGTGGTGTGAGGAAATCTTTAGTATTTTTCATATATCTTGATATGTAGCTTCTTAGCTTTTTCATAGATCTTGATAAATAGCTTTTGTGCTCAACTTTCCGACTTTATCTTGTGATAAAGTAGTGAGTTTTTTTAACGTTCACTGTAAAGTTTATAGTGAATAATTTCGCCATATTGGCATCTGATTATAATTTTAATCAGAGAAAAGTTACCGGTGTTCTTCAAGTTTTAATTCACTGTTTTACTATGTGTGTGGATAACGACCACATAACAGTTTTGTGTTTAGGCAAAGCAACACTTTCAATTGGTATCAGAGCTTACACTCGATACACTGAGTGAGATCCTGTCAGGTATCTTCGCTGTAATTTCGCCATGGATTCAAACAATACTGGTTATTATCGACCATCAATCTTGGATGGATCGAATTACTCATACTGGAAGACCAGAATTCGCTCATACATCAAGTCCATTGATGTCAAAGCATGGCAGTCCGTGGAGAACGGATGGTCAGTCCCAAAGACCACTGATGTTCAGGGCGATGTTACCCCAACACCGTCTGCACAATGGACAAGAGATCAGGTTGACGACGCAAACTTCAACGAGAAGGCCCTCAATGCCATTTACGCATCAGTGTACATGACAATGTTCAAATTGATCAAGAACAGCGCATCTGCAAAAGATGCATGTGATGTTCTTCAACGGCATTGTGAGGGTGATACAAGTATAAAGGAGTCTCGACTTCGCATTCTCACTTCTAAATTCGAGAATATGAAGATGGGAGAATAAGAGAACATCAACGACTACACCAAGAGGATATTGGATATTGTCAATGAGTGCCAAGATCTTGGTGATGCGATAAGTAATAAGCTGCTGGTGTCCAAGGCTCTTTGAACCTTACCCGTAAGATTTGAGATGAAGGTCACGGCTATTGAAACATCTCAAACGGTTGCAGCCATTGAATTCATGGATCTTATGAATTCACTCAAGACATACGAGATGAATCTGGAGGAGAAATGTGCAATCAATAAGAAGCTGACTATTGCCTTCACTGCTGGCGCAACATCCAGTGGAACATCACAGGAGATAATTGAGTTGGATGATGAAGAAGAGCTGCAGAAGATCAATGCTGGCGATGATGTTGCTCTAATCACTAGGAAATTCAACACTATAGTAAGAAAGATGAACAAGGCGAAAGTTCAAGCTAGGCCTATGGATCAAAATCATTGAATGGTTGAATATCCACCTTCAAAACCTCAAAGCTTCACTCCATCAAGACCAGTGAGGAAGTCCTTTTTCTCAGACATGTTTAGGTATGATTCCTCCAACATTGATGGTATCCAATGCCATGAATGCAAAGGGTATGGTCACTATGCGAACCAATGTGCGAACACGCTAAGAAAGAGAGGAAGTTGTACTGGGTATCATGGAGTGATGATGAAGCTGAGTTCTTCGAAGAGGTAAATAATGACAGAGACGCTGTGGCTAGCCCTGTTGCCACAGCACTCCACGTCGCAGTTTCCAGAACATTATCAGACGATGAGAAATATGCAGTCAGTTTTGATCCAGTATCAAACAGGTATGGTCTCGACTATTATTCAAGTTTGTTTTGCTTAAATGCTCTTGTGAATGATACAGATTGTGAGGGCGATTACGATAAAGACTCTATTGCCATTGTATAAGAGTTGAAAAAGCTATACGACGAGTTACTTTAAAAATGGAAAAGACAAAGTCGAGATCTTGAGCTCACATCAAGAGAGAATACGAGGCTGAAAGCATCTCTGGATAAGCTTGAAGTCTTGGTAACACAAAGGGAAGTCGAACTAAACAAGGTGACTTGTCAACTTGAAGTGGCACAAGGTACGTTCAGAAAGTGGAACACAGGTACGTCTAAATTAGATGATGCTTTGTTAATGGGTAAAACAGATGCTACTGGTTTAGGTTTTACACATGTTCCTAGCACTGTTGTTCGCACAATTGTTGCCAAAAATGGGAAACCATTCGTTAAAGAAGGTGAACCAGTACATAGGGTAAAAATGACACAAAGAAAACATAGAAAATACGTATGTCATTACTGCTCTACACCTGGTCACATTAGGCCCTACTGTTATAAACTGAAGGATGATTTTAATGGACATAGGATGATGCCTAGGTCATGTTATATGAATACTCGCGTACGCACCCAAGACCGCCTCACGACACCGCAAAGAAACACGACTATCAGAGGAACTGACTCAAAGAAAGTTTGGGTCAGGAAAGATGATGTAAAATGTCATGTTGTCTATACTGCATTGAAAACTAACATTTCAGGTTCATGGTATTTTGATAGCGGCTGTTCCCGTCACATGACTGGTAATGTGTCGCCTTTCCAACTACGAGTCGTATGACGGGGGTAGTGTATCATTTGGAGGTGGTTCTAAAGGAAAAATTATAGGCAAATGACTCCTAAATGTCCAAGGTTTACCTAGCCTCAAGAATGTCTTGCACGTACAAGGTTTAATGGCAAATCTTATAAGCATAAGTCAATTTTGTGACGAAGAGTTGCAAGTGAAATTTGACAAAGATTCTTGTGAGGTCTATGATGGTAAGAACACATGTCTCATGAAAGGACAGAGGTCTGTCGATAACTGTTATATGGCTGACGAACCAAAGTGCAATAAGGCACAAATTGATGAGAGTGTGTTATGGCATCAAAAGTTAGGACATACTAACTTTAGAAATCTTGACAGGTTGAACAAAATGGAAGCAGTACGTGGACTACCCAAGCTGGCAGAAGCTGGAAAAGTGGTCTGTGGTGATTGCCAAAGAGAAAAACAAACCCATGTTTCCCACGCTGTTGTACAACATCGCGAACAACATTATGATACAACACTGCTTTTGAGCTACTTCACATGGACTTAGTAGGGCCAGTCGAGATCGAAAGCTTGGGTGGCAAGAGGTATACATATGTCATTGTAGATGATTTTTCAAGGTACACATTGACATTCTTTCTACGAGAAAAATCAGACACGTTTGAAACATTTACAATCCTCTTTGCTAGAATTTTTAACATGTTTGGTGCTCCAATGTCAAGGATCCGATCAGATCATGGAAGAGAGTTTGAGAATATCTATTTCACAAATTTTTGTGAGAAAAAGATAATTTTCCAAGAATTCTCTGCGCCAAAAATACCTCAACAAAATGGTGTAGCTGAGCGCAAGAACAAAACTCTAATGGAAATAGCACGAGTTATGCTAAGCTCAAAAGGTCTGTCCAAACGTTTATGGGCAGAGGCTGTTAACACCGCATGTCATATTAACAATCGCGTGAACATTCGACAAGGTTCCTTCAAAACACCATATGAAATTCTAAAAGGAATGAAACCTAACCTCAAATATTTTCATGTGTTTGGGTGTGTTTGCTACATCTTGAATGATAGAGAGTATCTCACCAAGTTTGATGAGAAAAGCGATAAAGGAATTTTCGTAGGGTATTCTCTAAATAGTCAAGCATACCGTGTGTATAATCTGAGATTACGGACCATTCAAGAGTCCTTAAATGTTGCTTTTGATGATCTTGCTAATCTCGCAGGGAAAAAGGCAAGATGAGAATGTGGCTGAACTGATAGAAGATTCAGAGAATCGTCCAATGTGGTGTTAGCAAAAGTGATGTCGCCATCGCTGAAGCCACAGCCACTGGAATATCTATGCACACATCTGAAGGTTCCAGTGACACGGAGGATGAAGCTAAAACTGACGTCCAACAACAAGAAAGACGAGATCCTCTAGGAAGAATACGTAAAAATCATCCAATCTCTCAAGTCATAGGTGATGTTCAAGATGGTGTTCGAACACGAGGTACAACACCATTGAACTACAGAGAGATGGTATGTTTTTCATCCATATGTGCTTCAATGCCAGGTTTTATATGTTTCGTCTCTAAAATTGAGCCTAAGAACATAAAGGTGATGAGTTCTGGGCCGTTGCTATGCATGATGAGCTTAACCAATTTGTTCGAAATGATGTGTGGTATCTTGTTTACCTAAAATTTATAGAAAATTGTATTTTTTCCCTTTTTCTATATAAAAACATAAATACAGAAGTGCTCATGGATGCAAGTGGCGATGGTTTTGAGTGGAGGAGCTATATTGTACGAGACCTTTAGGTTGAAATCTTGATCCACTAAAGGTAGGGCTAGATATAGTAAAACTTATTTTAATTAACAAAATTATTAAATTTGAAATTAATTGACTTGTTTATTACCAATCCGAGCCAAGTTCAAATTTCATTAACTTCTAC
Organism: Salvia rosmarinus; assembly: GCA_036937905.1. Classification (NCBI taxonomy): domain Eukaryota; kingdom Viridiplantae; phylum Streptophyta; class Magnoliopsida; order Lamiales; family Lamiaceae; genus Salvia; species Salvia rosmarinus. The sequence goes on along the minus strand of CM072818.1, from coordinate 2,542,210 downwards.
TGTTGGAAAAGACTTAGCGATTGATATGGTTCTTCCTAGTTAGTCGTTCCGAAAAAATGGAGTCCTTGTGGTTCCACCTTTGGCAAATTTAATAAAGATATTTTTTTGTCAGTCTACATGATAATTGATATCGTTTTCTTAATTTATTCAAACTTTTCTTGTCTTAATTAGGAGAAAAACTTTGCCATGTTGTGTGTCTTAAAAGATGTCTTGTGATTTTCCTCTAAAAACAAAGGAAAAAAGATGCTTTGTGATTTACAAAGATGACTCGTGGTTAGGGTCGGCTGGACCATGATGAAGGCCCCCCTGAAAAATTAGGCCCCATCGATATTTTGTGTGTCTATATATAACATTTATTTGATAAGTATGGTGAATTTACCGTAGATCTTTATGAATCAATGACTAAAAATGATTCTTATTTTGCTGTCAACAATGAATATGACCAGAAATGCATAGGTAGTTTGCTCTCAAACATTAGAGCTCTTGCAACCTGCATCAAGCTGATATAAACAAGACAACAATGCCTTCTTGCATGGCTTTCTACATGATGAAATCTATATGACTCCCCCACAGGGATACTCTAAGGCTAGATCGGGGCAAGTTTGTAAACTAGTGAAGAGCTTGTATGGTCTAAAGCAAGCCTCTAGAGAATGGAATGCAGAGTTTTGTCACCATCTCTTCTCTTTTGGATTCAGGCAGTCTCCTCATGATCACTGCCTCTTTGTAAAGGGAACAAGTTCTACATTTATTTGTCTTCTCGTTGTCCTGCTTCTTTGTCAGCTAGCTCATTCCAGCCTCATCTTCTATTTCTTGCCATGATATGATCTGATAATCACAAGATTATCGCTCTGATACCATGAAAATATTTTATATGTGAAAGTAGGGATGTCAACGGGCGGTCTTTATCCGGACCAGAACCAATAAATTAGTATTGGTTCTGGTTCTGGAACCGGTCCAATAAATACTAGATTCGGACCGGATCCGGACCATCAAATTATAGATCCGGATCGGATATTACCCATTTCTAACCGATTACCCACTGAGCCACGGTTTTACACTTACACGGTTACACCCAATGACCCAAATCTCTTATTCTCATTTCACGATTCCAGTTAGAAACCTAAATCCCCAATTCTTTTCTCAAACTCTACTTTCTTTCCCACAAATCCCCAATTCTTTCTCACAATTGGAGTTATCCATGATTTCGGAGGAGGAAGAGGCATTTGTACAGAGAGAGAATTGTATTAGGATACGAAGAGGAAAAGGGTTTGAGATAGAAAATGATTTTGGGCTCCATTAATGTCCGGATAGAATATGTTGAATTTGTAACTTTGCACAGCTTTTGGTGGCGGATTGTCGCCGTCGTAGTGCGTTCGGTAGTATTTGTTCCACTCGTAGGCCGTGCGAACGCGATTCACATACTTGGGCTTTTTAACTCTTTCCGAATCCTGCACCTCTACTTCTATAACCGCATCGCCTTCCTCCTCCAAAACTTGCACTACTTTTTTCGCAGGCAATCTGCCTATTTCTTCATCTCGATGATCGTCGGTGGTGTGCGATCTACCTATTTCTTCATCTTGATCATCGTCGGCGCCGAGTCTCTTGCTGTACGCGACCGTCGCTTTTACCATTCATCTTTGTCTTATCTCTCTGAACTTTTTGTAATTCAATTTCTCTCTCCACTTGTCGTTTCTTTTGTGCTTCTGCGGAGAACAATTCATCAACGGCCAATTCCCCTCGCGGTTTAATATCGTATTCGATCTTTAAAAAAAAAAAAAAAACTGACAGGGTCGGACCGGAACCGGACAAAACGAGTCGGGTCTGGATCGGTCCAGGTCTAAGCGATTCTGGAACCGGAACCATTGCTTTAAAATTTAATGGGTTTTGAACAGGTCTAAGCGATTCTCAAACAGCGTTGGAAATAAACTTTTACATATGGCATGTCTTACATAAGTATTAATGAATATGTAATCAACCTAATACAATAAAGAGGTATCATCCGACCTCACATGACGGGATAAGGGCTTTGATTTTTGTTGTTGTTAGGGAATCGAGAAACGTTAAAATGTTCTCAAGAAATGAAATGCTAATTTAAGTTGCCCTCATTGATTTAATTTCCTCACATTCCTGAAATTGCTAATCTGGCATTTCTGTCTTATGTTTGCTCTTGTATCAAACTTCATTGCCATTCTGCCAAACTCGTACCGTTCATCCTTTTATAGGATCTTGGGGTGCATTTGAGGTCCACCTTTCTCCTTATTGGTCCTTCTGGCTGTGGAAAGACATTGATTGTTGAGGCTTTAGCTAATGTTATTTGTGTCAATACGCCATTCTGCCACAGTGATATAACCTTGGGGTCTCCCAGAGCTCCAAGAAACTATCCTGGAAGAAATTTATGGTACTGTTTCTAATTGTAATGTTTAGCACGACGAGGGAAACCTTTGTTGCTTTATGGTACTGTTTCTCATTGATATGTATTCCTCGCTTCTGATCCCATGCAAAGTTACCACAAGCCTCGTAGCTTTAGTGGTACGAATCTCAATCCTCCATCCACCAACTCAAAAAATAAAGCCTGATTCAAAGTAAAGGTATTCATGTTGCTTATATGTTCCCTTGTTTTCTTCCCTGTAGCATACGCTACGAGTGCATATGAATAATTGACTTCTCCCGACATGCAAAAAAGTGACTCTAGGATGCTAGAAGTATTAATGATGTGTGGTGTAAGCATTTTTATTTTGCAATTCTTTATCTATTTGCGATGTATTAAATGATACTACGAATATATTGTCCTTTAGTAAGTTACTCATGAATTGTTTATTACATTTGAAATGTATTTGGTTTAATTTAACATTTAGGATGGCCATTTTAGGTGGGAAAACATTATTTTCGGGGCTACATTTAATATGCCTATACATATTTACAGCAGTCCAAATAGTATGAGTCTTGTCCTCATTAGACCGGTGAACAAAACCACATAAGACCATCCTAAATTATTATTATTATTATTATTATTATTATATTATTATTATTATTATTATTATTATTATTATTATTATTATTATTATTATTATTATTATTATTATTATTATTATCAAAAGTTTGAATTGTTACACCAACCTAAACGAATTTAATTACACATGTATACTACATAAGTGGAATTCATTGTATTGAATGAAAAAGGGGTCGAGATCAGTAACTAGGAATCCTTGATGGATTTAGACAAAGATAATAAAGTAGCAAAATCAACCCAAAATATACAGACAACACAATAAATGCATTTGCCTCCAGCTTTCGTTCATAAGGGAAAAACAAGAGTAATTACTCCCACCTATACACTCATATAACATCATCCCTCATTTTGTTACGAAGTCTCGTCTTCACATGTTTTATTGTTGAAAAAAATAATTGTTCAATTCTAGCAATAGATACAAGCAACTTCAAACTTAGATAATTAGTCTAGTTAACATAAGGTAGTTTAGAAATTTGAAACTTTTGCATCACTATTAACAAGCTTATAATGTCTTAATTCGTTCTCCAATGAAACAATGTATAGAGAAATTTTCAGGACATAATTTTCTAGCAAACTTATAAATATCATTACTATTGAATGATTTGAAAGAATTTATAGGATATAAGGAACACTGAGATAAAACAATTCAACATATAACAACTTTGTTTTAATTTTTTAATTATTTTGGATTGGGTTAATTTTGAATTGGGCTTAATATAATACATAGACGGAAGAAAAAGTTTGGAGCTTGCACTGGGCTGGAGCCCGGTGCAGCCCCTACATAGATCTGCCGGTGTTTATGTTGCCTCATAATTGCATATTTTTTTGGGTGCAGCAAATGCAATATTACAAGCGTTTGTCGAAAAGCTTCAGAGCTGGGTGAGAGTATATTTTTTACGGGGTTGATACCTCATTTTTCTGAAAGTGCTAGAAAATGTAACTAGATGCATTGGGTATAAGGTTTTTAAATTAATATATCAATTTTGTGTTTTTTATTTTTATTTTTATTTTCATTTTCATTTTCATGTTCAGGGTATACAATTGATTTTTTTTAGTGCGAGATGTAATTCGAATTTGAGACATTTAACTTATGAACATTCACTCCATTTTTAGGCATCATTTTTGTTGTTAAAATCTGTTTTCCTGTCTAACTTTAATTTGAGAAACAAAGTTAGAAAAAAATCTCAACCTTTTATTTATTTAATTAATTATTATTGGTTTTTCTTGCTAAAAAAATTGGTATTTATTTTGATTACATTGTGAATTAATTTAAATATATAGTTTTATAGTGAAATTACATTTATTATCTAAATCTATGACAATATTTGCCACTACACTTTGTTTAGCGTTACCATTAAATTTGATTGAATTCCATATATAAGATAAACATATAAACTGATATTTCATTTGGTACTTTGAACCGACAATCATGAGAAATGCCATTCCATTCTTATCATTACTTCTTTCCGAAATTCATTTTATTCTATAGCTTACAAATATTTAGATAAAAAGCACACACCATTAAACACACCAGTGAACCACTTGCACAAGCTAAAAACCTATTTATTTCACTCTCTTACAGAAACCAAATAACATTTCCTACACTATTGTCTCCTGACTCGATTCCTCAGTGCTCTTCTTGCAATCTCTGGCATTGAACAATATTTCTTTCTGGAGCTTCTGCAGAAAATAATTAGCCAATGCATCAAAAAGTTCCTTCTAAATATAAGTAACCAAAGAATCTCTCATTCGACTTCAAAGCCGATTTTTCATGATCTTCATACAGAAAATGTTTTTTCCACAGTTGCAGTAGCTATAGATAAAATAAGTGCAAGTTTGATAAGTTTATACAACAAGGGATATATAATATCTCTTTTTATACTCACTATTTCATTGACAAGATTTCCTATCCTTTTCAAATTGACAAAGTCTTTGCTAGAATGCACATTAGTAAAATATTTTGAAGTTGGTTATCTAGAGTTATTATCTCAACTGAAAAAAAATCAGTTGAAATATAAACCTTAAATTAGTAAAATAAAGAAAAAAGAAATTAAAGAAGATAAATGTGAGTTACCTTGGACTTGGGATATAAAGAATCGAAGCCCAAAAGGTAAAAAATTGAAAAGGATGGAGAAGCAGTGCAGTCTGTGTGATAAAATATAAAAGATACAATGGTTATGATAAAAAATTTCATTTAGTGTTTCACTAAATATACCTACTAATAATAGAAAATATCATTCATTTCAAAATTCATTCAATTTTCTACAACCCACAAACTTTTAGATAAAAAAACAGAATAACACACGATGGGAACCATACCAACATTATTGTCTCCTGACTCCATTCCCCAGTGTTCTTCTTGCACGTCTTCTTCTCCTGTCTCTGGCTTCAAAAATCTCTTCAACAACCTCTTCTATTTTGCCGAAGTATTTCACTCTAAAGCTTCGACAGAATAAAAGTAGCCACACAAAGCTTCCTAAGCCCACAACATATCCAAGTGCAGCAGATACGTATTCCCACTCTATCTCCTTCTTCTCTTCCATATTTTCATGATCTGGTGGTGATCCATCATTGACATCTGTATGATTGCAGCTTATGTTGAGATTGAAACCACACAACCCTGGATTTCCTTTGAAGGAATCAGCTGAAAATGTTTGCAACTGACGGCCATCTGGGATCATTCCGACCAGCTTATTGTAGGACAGATTCAAGACTGAAAGGAATGTGAGCCCTGCAAGCTCCATGGGGATCGCCCCTGATAGCTGGTTTCGAGAGAGGTCGAGTGATTCGAGCGCTTTCAACTCACCAAATGACTTTGGGATACTTCCATTCAAGGCATTGTGGGAGAAGTTGAGAGCATAAAGTGAGTGAAGATCACCAATTGCATTTGGTATCTCTCCTTGGAAATTATTGCAAGAGAAATCAATAGCATTAAAGTCTGACCAAATCTTTTGAAGCTTTTGCTCTTGTCCTTTCATGATTAATGCAAGCACAAACTTATATCCTTTTGACATGGTAAGGTCAATAAAGCCATTGGTCCGTGGTCCTCCATAAATCTCACTCTTTAGCCCATTTCCCATTTTCGTCCAACTAGAGAAGTTAAACGATTTCAGACTTCCACTGAAATTATTTAAAGATATATCTACAATTTGAAGCTTTGGCCAACTGTTGTGACATCTCACTTCTCCATGGAATCTGTTGGAGTGCAAAACAAGAAATCGCAAGTTTGTTGATGATAGCATGCATGGGAAAGTGTCGTTAATGATGTTGTTCCCGACATTCATGAACTCCAACGAGTTGCAACGTACGAGGGACTTTGGAATTTTCCCTTCTAAAGTGTTGTTGTTCAGATCAAAATATTGCAGGCTACAGTTGGGAGAAAGTTTATTTGGAATGCGACCGGTGATGTTGTTTCGCCCTAGATTCAAGACATAAAGTCTCGTAGTATCAAGAAGTAGGCATGGTGGAATACTGCCACTCAATTTATTGAGAGACAAGTCAAGAATTCTGAGGTATGTGGCACTGCAAAGGGAGGTTGGAATTGATCCATTAAAACTGTTATTAGCAAGGAGCAAGAATCGAAAAGAGGCGTTAGGCTGAATGTGCAGTTTTCCCCTCAGCTGGTTAGACTGCAAGTCTAGTAATTCAAGGGAAGCATGGAAACGGTAAGGCTTTTGCATATCTGTGAAAAGATTATAAGAAAGGTTCAAACGCAAAAGTTCTTTTCCCCAAATCCAACTAGGTATCTCCCCAACAATCTGATTATTTGAGAGGTCCAGATATCTTAAATCAGAATGTTTTATGAAATGAGGAAAATCAGACATGTTACATGAAGCTAGGCTCAACACTTGTAGTTGGGAAGGTCCATATGTACTTGAATTAATGTCGCCCACATCTACTGACAACTTGTTATTGGATAGATCAAGGATCCTGAGACTGGTAAAGCTTTGGATCTTGTCTAGTTGAAAAGTTCTATTGAACAAATTATCAGAAAGGAGTAGCAAATCGAGGCTCTGAAACTGGAAGAAAGAGTCGGGAACAGGCCCTTCCAATCGATTACGACTCAAATCTAACATAAAAATGTTGGAGACATTTACAATGTGAAATTCTTCAACTTGCCCTGAAAATCGATTTTCGGCAAGCACAAGTGTCTGCAATAAAGGGAGACCAAAGAGAGATTGGGGTATGTAACCAGTGAATGAATTATACCCCAAATTTAAATCAACAAGATTGGAAAAACCTTCAAACAACGCAGAAGAAAGTGAGCCTGTGAACAAGTTAGATGACAAGTCAACATAACTTAGTTGGGTTAGGTTAGCAAAGGTGGATGGAATCGATCCTGTGAATTGGCAATAAAACAGGTCAATCACCTCTAAAGTTTTGAGATTGCTAATTGAACTTGGAATCAACCCTGAGAAGTTGGTGTCACTCAGCACTATAGACTTAAGAGATCCAATTTGAGTAAATGGCGGTATGCTTCCACTGAGTTGGTAATTTCTTGATAAATCAAGATATTGCAAACTAGGCATGTGGAAGATCATATTAGGAAAAGAACCATTCAAATTACATCCAGCAAGACTCAAGGTGGTCAAATTTGGAAAATTGGAGAACAAGTACCTAGACAGAGTTTCCATCTAATCGAAGAATAGAAAGGGAACGGAGTTGCCAAAAGGACCTAGACAGAGGGCCAGACAGAAAACAATCACGCAAGCTCAATATGGTGAGGTTTGGTAAATATGATGATATAATGTGGCTCCATTTTCTCATTTCATCAAAGGAAGTAATATTGACACCATCAAGAAGGAGCTCTCTAAGCCCTGTAAGATTTTGGGCAAGCATCTCCAAGTTTGGGTACTCAATACGTACCCCATAATTGTGGGAGATATCGAGACTAACCAATCTCCTCAAGGACAACATTTCAGCAGGAACCTGCCCACCAAAATCAGCAACTGACAAATTCAAGTGTGTCAAATAGGCGAGACTGTGAATACCTTTTGGAATGTGAGTGTGGTTGAAGTGATTATAGGCCAGGTTAAGTTTCTCCAAATATTGAAGTCTGAACAGACTCGACGAATCCTCAATTCCACCTTCAATTGACTCATCATCGAGCTGCAAACTTACAACGTAGCCAGCAGCATCACATTCGACACCGTACCACTTGCAGCACTCATCCCTTTCATTCCATTGCACCAGTTTTCTTGAAATAGAAGAATTGAATATCAACTCATTCTTCAGTTGAAGCAACAACGTTTGCTGATGGTGAAGACATTGGGTATACGAGTAAGTAGGGAAAATGAAGGAGAAAAGTATAGAAGTGATTATCAAGAGCAACTTTGGAAGCATTGTGAAGAAGATATTGATGATTGTGATATGTACAAACTTGCAGATATGTGGCTTTATATAGACACTAGAAAGACTTATTGCAGTTGACAAGTAATTTTTAAAATGTTATAATTTATGTAATTAAAACAATTCATCTAAAGATGAAAAGAATTTAAAGTATAAATATTTCAATAGGAAAAATCAAAATTATAATAAATAAAACACATTTTATAAGTTGTATAGTTTTCATACGTAATATTTATCGTTGAGTTACATTTAGCACTTCCTTATAACTCAACAACTACATGAAATATTATAGGAATTTAAGCATATAAAATAAACAAAGCTCGATTCGTTCTTTTTCCTTTTAACTTCAAATAATAAATGAAAAAATGAAAAAAATGAAAAAATTGAACAGATGAAATTATATTTTTGTATAAATTGCTCGGTCATGGCCGCATTCTGCCCAATCCCAATATGTTGCTTTAACGTGGGCTACGGGAATTATTTGTAATTTCCACAAAGACAAATATATGATAGCGATTTTTCTTTTTCTTTTCCTTTTTTACTTTTATTCTAATATCGACTAGTGAAAGCTCTGATGAATATGCATTTTCCACAACCATTTTATACTCAACCCTAGATATATTATCTTTGGCTTTTCAATGCCATTCATTGCCTTGGTTTTGTTTTTATATGCCATTATTATTTACCTAAAATTTATAGAAAATTGTATTTTTTTTCTTTTTCTTTTTCTATATAAGAACATAAATACAGAAGTGTTTATGCATGCAAGTGGCGATGGTTTTGAGTGGAGGAGCTATATCGTACGAGACCTTTAGGTTGAAATCTTGATCCACTAAAGGTAGGGCTATATATAGTAAAACTTATTCTAATTAACAAAATTATTAAATTTGGAATTAATTGACTTGTTTATTATCAATGACCGAGCCAAGTTCAAATTTCATTAACTTTTACTGTTGGAAAAGACTTAGCAATTGATATGGGTCTTCCCAGTTAGTTGTTCTGAAATAATGGAGTCCTTGTGGTTCCACCTTTGGCAAGTTGACTAAAGATATTTTTTTGTCAATATACATGGTAATTGACATCGTTTTCTTAATTTATTCAAACTTTTCTTGTCTTAATTAGGAGAAAAACCTTGCCGTGCTGTGTGTCTTAAAAGATGTCTTATAATTTTCCTCTAAAAAACAAAGAAAAAAAGATGATTTGTGATTTTCGAAGATGACTCGAGGTCAGGGTCGGCTGGACCACAAGACGGACGCCTCAGCCCCCAGAAAAATCTGGGCCCTATCGATATTGTGTGTATCTATATATAACATTTATTTGATAAGTAAATATGAAGTGTGAAATGATGTAATGGTTGTCTTAATTTTCAAAAGTTCTTGTATTTTGAAACGACCATGGTTTGGTACTTGTAATTTAATTCCAAAATCTATCATGGTTTTGAAATGGTCATGGTTTACCATAGAAAAAAATCCTCCTATAAATCTTGTAATTTAATTCTAAAATCTGCTCTTCTGAATGCTTAATATTCTTGTACAATTTGATTCTCACAACAATTACATATTTTTTTAGTCTTAAATATTATATATGTTCTCTATTTATATTTGATTAATTATAATGCTTATTAAAAAATTTAGTTTTAATTGATATTTTGTGTTTGATAATGTAATAAATATCAAGGATATATAGTTTCATTGTGCAATAAATATATACTTTCATTTTTCAATTTTGTTGATATTTTTATTTATATTATATTAATTGTAGTGATTATTTAAAATTTTAGTTTTTTTTCTCAATTAATACAGAATCAAAGACCGTGTCACGGTGGACTAGAACTCGAGACCTTTGGCCTTAGGCATTAACCACTCTACCACTAGACCAACACACGTACACTAAAATTTTAGTTTTTGTTAGAATTTTATGTTTGTCACTATGATATTTATCTAGAAGATTTTTGTTTAATTATTTTGATAAAATTATGTATAAAAGAAAATATAAAAATGATTATGAAAAAAAAATCTATATGTTAAATGTTAATTAAATACTAAATGGGAACACTTGATAAATTTGTTATAAATAATTGAAAAAGGCTCAACAAGTTCATTGAAAGAATAAGATCGATGTATTTGAGAATGAATTAGAAAAGGAATGTTAAACACATAAACTTGAAGGTATTATGAACAAAATTAAAGAAGCAACACATGTTGATACCATTACTAGTGACGAACAAAAAGAAAATGATACATTTGTTGGAAACGAGTAAAAAAATAAAAGACTTTCAATGCAATCTCTACCAATATGTATGATCCTGAAAAATGGAAATATATGGACATGGAGTTTAGAGATATTGATAATAAAAAAGGGTCCAATACTGGCATAAAATTAAACAAATTCATGTATAAAACTAAAAGTTAATGTGATCCATCCATTTTTTATTATTTAATAGTTAATATTAATTATAAATCATTTATTATTCTCAGATTTTAATAGTAACTATTTATCCATGTATTCAAGGAATTTTATATATTCATTTATCACTACGATTATATGCACAACAACATGAATTACATGAACATAAAAATGAATTGAAATATGATAACGTGCACAAAAACTACAATTACATGAACAACAATATGAATTACACGAACAATGGAGAATAGAACGTGAAAGATCCAAATAACAAAATTTAGGTATTTGACTATATTTTTTATCATTAAATAAATATGAATTATCCGATCGTATTCAATCTAACGATGATTATTGGTTTTTAGTTCTTATCTAAGAGATAGTTCTCTCTATAATCAATATATATATATATATATATATATGTGTGTGTGTGTGTGTGTGTGTGTGTGTGTGTGGTTATGTTATATTAAAAACCAGTGCACTTTAAGTACAAAGTTAATGCACTCTTGAGATCTAGTCAAAGACAATACTATTTGTCAATATTAGTAAATTAACTTTATACGTAAAATGCATTAATTTTATACACAAAGTGCATTGATTTTTATATTTTTATGAAAAAAAATAAGTTTTATTTTATCTCTTTCATATATATATATATATATATATATATATATATATATGTGTGTGTGTGTGTGTGGGTTATGTTATAATAAAAATCAGTGCACTTTAAGTACAAAGTTAATGCACTCTTGAGTTCTTGTAAAAGATAATATTATTTATCAATATTAATAAATTAACTTTATACATAAAATGCATTAATTTTATACGCAAAGTGCATTAATTTTTAGATTTTTTTATGAAAAATTAAGTTTTATTTTATATCTTTCATATATATATATATAGGGGGTGGATCAAATGAGAACTCATATTTTTTTGAGAAATAAGAACTAATCATGTACATATATTTTGCTTGATTTGATGGTTAAGATTTATACTCATATTTGTAATTATTTTTATAGTTTTTCTTGAAAAGTTTATTATTGTAAAATTATATTGTTTGTAACTGGATTTTTCTAAAATATGGGATTCTATGCTATATTTATGGTCTATATTTATTTGCAGAGATTTATCCTTTTTATTTGTTTTGATTTTTCTTAAAAAATACGAAAAACATAATTTCTTGAATATTGTACTATAATTTTTTTCCGGACAAAATCATAACAAATATTTATGGCATCATCAAGTCTGTACATTCTTATGCATTGTTTTGCTGATTGTTGTGCATGTATTGAACTATATTATTCATATTTAAAACATGTTTGTATAATTACCTTTAAGTATCACGCATATACGAAACATATGTGCGCCTAGTGTGTACATCATTGAGTTACATTCAACATTAGTACCTTTTATAAGTTTGATTTTTAGTTACTGTTTTGTTTCGCATAACTACTTACAACCTTATGCACTACCATTACAATCATATGCACAAACTACTATCTAGTTATGCATATTAGTCGAATTACATAGTTGTATATATCATTTTTTCCATCCATGAATTGCGAGATTTTCAGTGCGAAATTCTTATTTGTAATCTTTATTTTAAGATAAAAAAATATAATTTCACCTTAATTATTATTCAATGTAGTTTTACTTTTTTATGCTAATTATTATTCAAATATAGATTCTAACTTTTATAAGTTTGATTATTAGTTACTGTTTTGTTTCGCATAAATATCTACAATCTTATGCACAAACATTATAATCATATGCACAACTATTATTTTCGTGAGAGAGAGAAGGTGAATCGCACAAAGGCGAAAAATCAGGTTTGGACGAATATTTAAATTTACCTTAATACCCCTAATACATTTAAAACCATAAAAATAGTATAAAAAATAGTCAAACTCATTTTAAAGCTTAAATTAAACATGATCCATTAGATTAGATTAAATCTACAATGAGGATAAGTTCTTATTTCTTATCTTAGAGGAAGTTCTCCTTATAACCAACCCATATATATTATAAATGAGCACGAAATTATATTTTTGTATTTAGAAACAAGTTTGAACGGACTATAACAATAAAAAAATTGCTCGGTCATGCCCGCCTTCGGCTCCGTCTCTATATATTTCTTTAACGTGGGCTACGGGAATTATTTGTAATTTCCACAAAGACAAATATATGATAGTGATTTTTCTTTTTCTTTTTCTTTTCCTTTTTTACTTTTATTCTAATATCGACTAGTGAAAGCTCTGACGAATATGTATTTTCCACAACCATTTTATACTCAACCCTAGATATATTATCTTTGGCTTTTCAATGCCAACCATTCAGTGCCTTGGTTTTGTTTTTATATGCCATTATTATTTACCTAAAATTTATAGGAAATTGTAAACAAAATTCCTTTTTTCTATATAAGAATATAAATACAGAAGTGCGCATGCATGCAAGTGGCGATGTTTGAAAGAGAAAGTCTGATCTAGCTGGTTTCCGAGTTGACCAATGATAGATAGGTATTGATGCTTTATTACACTGTCTTTTATGAGATGACTCATAGACCTTCCATATTGGAATTCTATATCATTGATATTCTTTTTCTCTCTTTCTCTAGCGGAGGAGCTATATTGTACGAGACCTTTAGGTTGAAATCTTGATCCACTAAAGGTAGGGCTATATATAGTAAAACTTATTCTAATTAACAAAATTATTAAATATTAAATTAATTGACTTGTTTATTACCAATCCGAGCCAAGTTGAAATTTCATTAACTTCTACTGTTGGAAAAGACTTAGTGATTGATATGGTTCTTCACAGTTAGTTGTTCTGAAATAATGGAGACCTTGTGGTTCCACCTTTGTCAAATTGACTAAAGATAAATTTTTTGTCAGTCTACATGATAATTGATATCTTTTTACTTAATTTATTCAAACTTTTCTTGTCTTAGTTAGGAGAAAAACTTTGCCGTGCCGCTTGTCTTAAGATGTCTTGTGATTTTCCTCTAAAAAACAAAGGAAAAAGATGTTTTGTGATTTACGAAGATGATTCGAGGTTAGGGTCGGCTGGACCATGAGGAGGGCCCCCTGAAAAATTAGGCCCAATCGATATTCTGTGTGTCTATATATAACATTTATTTGATAAGTAAATATGAAATGTGAAATGATGTAATGGTTGTCTTACTTTTCAAAAGTTCTTACAATTTGAAACGGTCATGGTTTGATCCTTGTTTCTTGCATATTTTTTGAACAATATTTTGCATCATGTTTTACCATAGAAAAATTCCAACTATAAATCTTGTAATTTAATTCCAAAATATGCTCTTCTGAACGCTAAATATTCTTGCACAATTTGATTCTCACAACAATCACATACTTTTTAGTCTTATATATATATATATATATATATATATATATATATATATATATATTCTCTATTTATATTTAATTAATGATAATGCTTATTAAATTTTTAGTTTTAGTTGATCTTTGTGTTTGATAATGTAATAAATATTAAGGATATTTTTGTTGTGCAACAATTATATATTTCATTTTTAATTTTTGTTTATATTATATTAATTGTAGTGATTATTTAAAATTTTAGTTTTTGTTAGTATTTTATGTTTGTCATTGTGATATTTATCTAGAAGATTTTTGTTTAAATATTTTGATAAAATTATGTCTAATAGAAAATATGAAAATGATTATGAAAAAAAAAAAAAAGGAGAATCAATATGTTAAATGTTAATTAAATCCTAAATGGGAACACTTGATAAATTTGTTATAAATAATTGAAAAAGGCTCAACAAGTTCATTAGAAAAGGAATATTAAACACATAAACTTGAAGATATTATGAACAAAATTAAAGAAGCAACACATGTTGATACCATTAATAGTGACGAACAAAAAGAAAATAATACTTTTGTTGGAAACGAGTCAAAAAATAAAAGACTTTCAATGCAATCTCTACCAATATGTATGATCTTGAAAAATGGAAATATATGGACATGGAGTTTAGAGATATTGATAATAAAAAAGGTCCAATATTGGCACAAAATTTATACGTAAATTTCTTTAATATTTTGCCTCAGGCCGCCAAGTTTCAGGATTCGGACCTGCTTGATGTATTTCATACCTTAATTATATATTTGCAAATTTTTCGCATGAGCTGATGTAGCTCGTAGGGCTGAGATTCGGGTCAGTTTCGGTTAATCGAAATCGAAATTGAGAAGAATCACTAATCGAAACTGACACCGATCGATTAGTCGATCACGAAAGTAGTGACTATGGATTTTCCATAAATTTAAAAAATGCATTGATACCTGTATCGGATCCAATGTGATAATGTTACATCCAGTGATATATTTGTAATATGTTAGTATTTGAATACAAATATAAATTCAACTTTGTCTAACATTAGTCGGCCCAATATTGGTTTGGGTAGGGTCATATCTTTTAAGCACGGCAAAATTTTAGGACAGGACGAGCCGGCCCAAATTCTTCATTTGGCCCTTGGACTCTGCTCGGCCCCCCCTATTTTGATAAATTATGTCTTGGGCTAACGGGCTTCAAGATAAGCCTGATCTTGGATCGGGTTGCCTATGCTTTTTTCATGCCCGAAAATCTCTAACGTGGTCCAATCCAAATTCTAGAGTTAGGTTGCGCTAATAGCTTGACAACTTTATGTACGACGTTTTTAATGTTTATGTTTTAAAGCATATTGTCGATTTTAGTTAACTTTTTTAATGTTAGGGCATCGGAGTTGTGTTCAATTTATGCTAAATTCAACATTATGCACTTTGTTGAAGGGTAGTCCCACAAACTAATCGTTTTTTGAAGACCGACAAACTGAGCTACTTTTGTGGTTGGAATAATCTCCAACTACTTATAATATGTTCAAAAAGCTTATAAGAAGTAATTTATTAAATGTTTATAAGTTGTCAAAGTGTTTGGATAATTAAGCTTATAAGTTGGAGAAAAAATTTACTTTAGATATAAAAAATTTGCATTAGAGAGAGAATAATTGAGAGAAATTAAATGGAAATGGTATATGTTGGAAATAATAAAATAAACTATAATTAATTAATTTTGTAATTTGAGTGTTGCTTATAAGACCATGAAAAAATAAGTTGGAATTGAGTTACTTATCTTTTGAAGAGCTTATAAGCTGTTAGAGCTTATTTTTATAGCTTATTAGCTGTTAGAAAACTTATTTTACCAAACACTTTACAAAAGCTTATAAACTTCTAAATACCTTATAAGTTATTTTAAGGAGTTTGGACCGTATCTCGTCTTTATCAGAAATGGGATAGGTCAGAAATGAATTACGAGTTGGAACCAATATGCGAATCGAGCCTCTTATAGTATTTCTCATCAGTTTCCTTGTTGCTTGTTTAGCTTTTGCTTGCTAGTTTGTGTTTATTTGGTCAATTTGTTTCCTTAGTAAGTTCGACTCTTCTATGAAATAAAGTGGACTACTCTCTCTCTCTCTCTCACACACACACACAATTTGTTTCTCACTAAGTTCGACTCTTTTGTGAAATAAAATGGACTTGCAACTACTTCGTAGACTCTTTTGTGAAATAAAAATCATCTTGCAAATAAAATTAACATTTGTTTTTATAAATTGTTACAATAATAGCATTAATTTTCCATTTTGTAGCTGGTGTCTGCGCTGTAAAAAGAATCATGGACATGAGAAAGTACAAAACACAGAGGGACTTTTCTAATGAAGATTATTACAGGCAACCGTTTTCTAATGAAGAAATGAAGAATGTAAGCTTAACCATGGCAGATTTTGTGGTAACTCCTATCTTATACTCCCTACAAGTTTGTAAAAGGAGAATGAGTATTGATACTGGATTAATCTTTCTTTTTTTCAGTTTTAATTTTTCTAATTTTTGCACCCTTCTAAGAATCTTTTTTTTTTATAAAAAAATCAAAGAAAAAACTATATTATTTGTGAACCAGTGGGAACTTTTCTACTCTGCTGCTTGACAAAAGTAATGGAATAATATGAGGAGGAACACTAGCAACTATTGATGTGTGTGACAACTAGATAACCAATAAAAACTATTTTCTTTATTTTTCTTACCTTGTCATTACCATTGCCTAATCTGGCTACTTTTCTTCATTTTTTTTTTCAATTTTTCCAAATTACTTTTTAAACTAGAGCTTTTTTTCTGGTATAAGTTTTGGCACATCCATGGAGACAAATTTCAACTTCATATATGAATAAAATTGCATATACTCTGATGAAAACACGTAATTAATTAAACTTGCCACCTTTCACCATCTGGCTTAGAAATATCGAAATCAAAGAAAAATGTGTCCTCTCAATAAATCTAACTCTAAATTGCTTCTTATCATTTCTCTTGTTTCGAGTTCTACATTGTCCAAGGCTTGGCCTTTTGTATGTTCCCATAATTTTTTGCTTTATGTTGATGTCTGTGATTTCTCCATTTAACTGATGGCAGGAAGCTGGTAAGATGGTTCAGCCTTCTTCTAAAGTAGAAGATTTTTCCATCACACCAAGAGGGTGTTTGGCTGAGCTTATAAGCTCCCCAAAAACAACTTATAAGCTGTTTTTGGGAGCTTATAAGCTCAGCCAAACACCCTCCAAGTGCAAAGTGGGACGATGTTGGAGGCCCGGCACCTGGCTTTCTCCGGTGCATATTAGCTTAGCTGCGCTCTTGAATTATTGAAATTGGAGTTTAGCCAATCCGACAGCGCATAAAACTTCAACTCACCATGATCTAACTTGTATCTTGTCATAGGCACCCTCTTGATTTGGTGGCAAACCCTTGAATATACAATTATTTCTGTCCTTCCATATCGCCCATATAATGCAATCAAATGCATGACCATATGAACCAAGGCTGTAGCTAATGAAGCTGGAGCTAATTTCATACACATTAAGGTTCTTTTAGGTTATATATACATAAATTTAATTGGGTACTATAAAATAATAAATATTCTTTTGTTAAATTTTGTTTTTGTCAAGGGTCCTGAACTCTTGAATAAATATGTCGGTGAAAGCGAGTTGGCAGTGCGGACTATATTCAGTAGAGCAAGGACATGTTCTCCATGCATACTTTTCTTCGATGAGGTACTTCCTTTGTCTTTATTTTTGTTTTTACCCTAAAACATATTTGTTAAAATATGCCTTGAATGAAGGCTGAATGGAGCTCGCGACCTTAGCTCTCTACTGGAGCTTGCGATGATAGGTAGAGAGGCGTGAATAATTTAGACTCCGTCTTTGCTCGCAACATATGCTCGCGACTGGTGCTCGCGAGCAGTTTTTACGAAGATTAATTCTTTTGCGCAGTTGGTGTTCTTTGTAGTTTTTGTTCACTGTTCTTCATGTGATATTTCTCCCCAAAATCTGTAATATGTACTTCTCATCTCCGATTAATATAATCTGTTCTCCGGTTCTGCCCGTGGATGTAGCCAACACAACGTTGGTGAACCACGTATATCTTCGTGTTGATTTTACGTTTTACAATCTGTTTTCTGTTTATCTTTTGATCTACAATCCTATTCCGACTCTACAAGTGGTATCAGAGCTTTCCAGGTTGCTGTCCGCGTTGTTAGGATTTCTGTTCCGTTCAAAAGATGTCTGCGTTTAACGTAAAAGTCGACAAGTTCACCGGGAGAAATAGTTTTGGTCTATGGCAGATCAAAATGCGTTCGTTGCTCAAACAACAAAGTTTGTGGGCTCCGTTATCTGATAAACCGAGAGGAGAAGTTGATGATGTCGAGTGGGATGCTGCGGAGGAAAAGGCTCACTCGACTATCATGCTGTGTCTGTCCGATGACGTGCTCATCGAAGTTGCCGATCAGGAAACAGCCATCGGTCTCTGGAAGAAGTTGGAGAGCTTGTACATGACAAAGTCTCTAACCAACAAGTTGCTATCAAGCAATGTCATTCTGTCTGCGTATGCGCGATGGAAGGTACATCTCACGGATCATCTTGATACATTGAATAAGATTTTGTTAGACTTGAGAAATATTGATGTTAAAGTTGATGATGAAGATGCTGCTTTAATTTTGTTGGTATCATTGCCTGCTTCATATGAGAATTTTGTTGAGTCCTTTATTACGGGGAAAGATAATCTGTCTTTAGAAGAGGTTCGGTCTGCTCTTCATAGTAGAGAAGACCGTCAACAGGCATCTGGTTCGGGTTCTATTACAGAAAATCAGGCATCCGGGTTGAATGTTACGGGTAAAGGGTATAAGAAGTTTGGCAAGAAAAAGAAGTCGAACTATAAAAATTTCAGAGGTCCTAAATCCGATGATATTTGCAACTCTTGAAAGAACTAGGACATTGGAAAATGATTGTCCTAAAGAAGAAGCATCACCGGAGAAAGGTACCGGTACCGCCGGTCCAGAGTGGGTGAGAATGACGGAGTTCAAGAAGATCTTGCTCGTTGTCGATGAACTATCACACCACAATGGTGTGTGGGTTCTAGATCCGGAGCATCCTATCATATTTGTCCTAGCAGGGAGTGTTTCTCGACTTATGAGCAGATAGATGGTGGCAATGTTACTATGGCCAACAGTGTTGTCTGCAAAGTTGTTGGGATTGGCTCAATCAATATCAGGACACATGATGAGGTTTTATGCACCTTGAACGACGTCCGACATGTTCCACAGATGACGAAGAATCTGATATCGCTTAGTCTACTTGATAGCAAGGGTTTCAGTTTCAAGGGCGAATGTGGAGTCATGAATATTTATCGAGTTCAAAGGTGGTTCTCACCGGCTTGCGTGGAACCTTATATTTCTTGAGAGGTTACACGTGATGTGTTCTTTCATTGCATCATCTGAGGTTTAGGCTAAGAATATGACCCGACTGTGGCATATGAGGCTTGGACATATGTGAGAGAAATGGATGTAAATTCTGTCGAAGCGGGATTTTCTATCTGGGCGTCAAGTGCAAAATCTTGAATTCTGCGAACATTGCGTCTTTGGGAAGCTCCACCGTACCAAATTCCCAAAGAAGGGTGTTCATCAGACCAAGGGGATTCTTGATTACATCCATATAGATTGTTGGGGTCCATCTCGAGTTGAATCCATTGGAGGCAGCAGATACTTTCTATCTATGATTGATGATTACTCAAGAATGTTTTGGGTGATTATGATGAAACATAAGAGTGAAGCTTTCAAACGATTCAAGCAGTGGAAGGCCTTGGTAGAGAATCAAACTAGAAAGAAAATCAAGAGACTCCGAACTGATAATGGTTTGGAATTACATTGTTGAGTTCAACGAGTTCTGCAGGGATGAGGGCATTGCTCGTCATCACACCATCAGAGATACACCGTAACTGAATGGTGTGGCAGAACGTATGAAACAGACACTGTTGGAGAGAGCGAGATGCATGCTCTCTAATGTTGGTTTAGCAAGAAGGTTTTAGGCAGATGCTGTAAGCACGGCGTGCTATCTGATCAACCGTGGCCCTCACACTGGAATTGACTGCAAGACACCCTATGAGGTATGGTCCGCAAACCTACTGATTATCTTGTGTTAAAAGCTTTTGGTTCTATTGTGTATTATCATGTAAATGAGGGAAAATTAGAACCACGTGCTAAGAAGGGTATATTTGTGGGTACGGGATGAAGTTAAGGGTTATAGAATTTGGTCATCTTCGAGAGTCGAGTCATCCGAGTCGAAATGTTGTATTTGATGAAAATTCTATGCTTAACCCCACCGCTGCTTCATGTTGTAGAAAATTGTAGTAGTGTTGATAAGCGGTGGAGCTACAAGTTACTCCCGATGTGAGTAAATTACAACCCAAGGTGGAGATGATCATCAACATGCTACGACTACAGAGAGCGATGAGTTCAGATGCCCATTCAGATGCTGAAACTAGCTCAGACGTCCATCCGGATGCTCGGCAAACGAGCATAGCTATTCACAGGGCCAGGAGAACTGGCGTGAAACCTCCTTCGAGGTATCGGTTTGAGGATATGATGACTTATTCCTTACAAGTCGTTGATGAGGTGGAAGAGGACGAACCATCTCCAAACGAGCCATCCACATATAAAGAAGCTGTTTCGGGTAGTGAGTCCGCTAAATGGCTCGCTGCAATGGGAGAAGAAATGGAATCATTGGCCAAGAATATGACTTGGGAGCTGGTCAAACGGCCTAAGGGGAGAAGAATTGTCACTTGCAAATGGATTTTCAAGAAGAAAGAGGGTACCACACCTGCTGAGGGTATCCGATACAAGGCTCGTCTAGTTGCAATAGGGTTCACACAGAAGGAGGGGGTTGACTATAGTGAGATATTTTCACCAGTGGTCAGACATACTTCCATCAGGGTGTTACTAGCAATGGTGGCACATCAGAATCTGGAACTTGAGCAACTGGACGTGAAGACAGCCTTTCTACATGGAATTCTGGAAGATGATATTTATATGTCTCAACCAGAGGGATTTCATATTCCGGGAAAGGAAGACTATGTTTGCAAGTTGAAGAAGTCCTTATATGGACTAAAGCAGTCTCCAAGGCAGTGGTACAAGAGGTTTGACAGCTATATGCTCCAGTTGGGTTACAACAGGAGTCCGTATGATTGTTGTGTTTATCATAGCAAAGCTGATGATGGTTCCATGATCTATTTGGTTCTGTACGTGGATGATATGCTCGTAGCTGCTAAGTCCAAATCTGATATACAAAAGCTGAAGGACTTACTCAGTGCTGAATTTGACATGAAGGATCTGGGTGCAGCTAAGAAAATTCTGGGTATGGAGATCTATAGGGAAAGGGATTAGAGGAAGCTTTTCTTGTCACAGAAGAGCTACATTCAGAAGATATTGTCAAGATTTGGCATGTCTACCGCCAAGCCTATTGATACTCCGAGTGCAGCAAATATTCATTTATCCTCTGAATATGCACCAAAATCTGAAGCTGAAAAGGAGTACATGTCTCGAGTCCCGTACTCTAATGCAGTAGGGAGTTTGATGTACGCCATGGTCTGTACTAGACCGGATCTTGCACATGCTGTTAGTGTTGTCAGCAGGTTCATGAGTCAACCTGGAAAGGAACATTGGCAGGCTGTGAAGAGGATCTTCCGGTACCTGAGAGGTACATCTGATGTCGGTCTCATCTATGGAGGTAATGCTCATTGTACTGTGACTGGCTATTCTGATTCTGATTATGCTGGTGATGTGGACAGCAGGAGGTCTATGACCGGTTATGTTTTCACTTTTGGGGGTTCTGTTATTAGTTGGAAAGCAACTTTGCAGGCTGCAGTTACTTTGTCAACTACTGAAGCAGAGTATATGGCATTGACAGAAGCTGCCAAGGAGGGAATCTGGCTAAAAGGGTTAGTCAGTGATCTGGGTCTACATCATGATCAGGCTACTGTTTTCTGTGATAGCTTGAGTGCTATCTGTTTAGCCAAGGATCAGGTCCATCACGAGAGGACCAAGCATATTGACGTGAGGTATCATTTTCTGAGAGAAGAAAAGAGAATCCAGGTGATGAAGGTGGGTACTGCTGATAATCCTGCTGATATGTTCACCAAGTCAGTTCCTCATAGCAAGTTTCGACACTGTTTGGACTTGCTAAACGTCACAATCTGTTAGTTGCCCAATGAGGGCAAATCTGAGGCAGAAGGAGAAGTCTGGCTATCTGGCATTGTAATGATGCGTCTGGAAAAGAGATTTGAGAAGTCTGGTCATCTGGCATTGTAATGATGCGTCTGAAGGGAGAATTCAAGTCAAGGTGGAGATTGTTAAAATATGCCTTGAATGAAGGCTGAATGGAGCTCGCGACCTTAGCTCTCTACTGGAGCTTGCGATGATAGGTAGAGAGGCGTGAATAATTTAGACTCCGTCTTTGCTCGCAACATATGCTCGCGACTGGTGCTCGCGAGGGAGCACTCGTGAGGCGTGAAAGCAGTTTTTACGAAGATTAATTCTTTTGTGCAGTTGGTGTTCTTCGTAGTTTTTGTTCACTGTTCTTCATGTGATATTTCTCCCCAAAATCTGTAATCTGTACTTCTCATCTCCGATTAATATAATCTGTTCTCCGGTTCTACCCGTGGATGTAGCCAACACAACGTTGGTGAACCACGTATATCTTCGTGTTGATTTTACGTTTTACAATCTGTTTTCTGTTTATCTTTTGATCTACAATCATATTCCGACTCTACGATATTAGTCCCAACATTTTGGTATAATGTTGTGTCCCAACATTTTGTTCGAAGTTACTAAATCGTGAAGTTGAAAAGCTAGAGTAAGTTTTAGTAGATAATCTGCATAAGTTACCTTAAATTGCTTAAGCCAGAAATGCCTCTTTTAAAATACCAAGACATTTTTTTTCATTAGAATGAGCTTCTAAAGAGTGTCAATTGTTGACTTAAATTGCCTTGCAAAAAAATGTGACTTACAGGCTAGATGTGTAATAACATTCTACTTGTTGGCTTTGTCTCAGTATGTTTTGGTACTTGGATGCATGGTTATATATTATCTCTGTACATACCTTTTTCATCAGGTGGGTGTGCTGAAAACAAAGCGTGGTAAAGAAGGGGGATGGGTGGTTGAGCGACTCCTGAACCAGGTTAGTAAATAGCGCTCATTGCAAGTTTTGCTTATTCCAAGTATTTATCCAAAACGGATGGTTTTCTCTATTGCAGCTACTGATAGAACTGGATGGTTCGGAACACAGAGAAGGGGTGTTTATGTAATTGGTGCTTCAAATAGGTAAGATGATTGAGTTTTCGTGTGGACTACTTGCCGGGATATCGTACGCATCATCGGTGAGCGCTCCTAATAAATGCTTTAATATTTCAAGTTGTGATGTGTATAAAGACGAAATTAAACTGAAGATGGTAAATATTAAGAAACTCTTTTTCTTTTTCTTCTTGATATGGCAGTTTGTTTGCTTTGAAGTAAGATTCATTGTTGGGTTTCTCTGCGCAATGGGGTTCCTGATCTACAAGTTCCGAAGAAGGTGCTTGTCCATGTACGAGGAGATAGAGGGCTTCCTACAAAGTGACAACAAACTCTCCCCAATCACATACTCCTATTCAGACATAAATAAGATGACTAGAGGTTTTCGAGAAAAACTAGGTCAAGGAGGTTTTGGTTCTGTTTACAAAGGAAAACTTCGAAGTGACCATTATGTGGTAGTCAAACTGCTGGGAAAGGCCACTGCAAATGGCCAAGATTTCATCAATGAAATAGGAACCATTGGGAGGATCCATCATGTAAATGTTGTGCAACTTGTTGGATATTGTGCTGGAAGATCCAAACCTGCCCTCAAATCTGATTTCATGCTGATCAATGGTTCCCTTGAGAAGTACATCTTAACCGAGAAAAAGCATGCTCATTGGATTGGGACATGAAATTTAAGATTGCAGTTGAAGTGGCTGGAGGGATCGAGTATTTGCACCGTGGTTGTGACATCCTGAATCAGGAAGGTTTGGGAAGCTTATGTATGTTCCTCTCCCTAGTCCAGACGAACGAGGAATGATCTTGAAAGCTCTAGCTCGGAAGAAGCCAATTGATGTGGATGTGGACCTCATGGCTATAGCCAAGGACAGTAGATGTGTTAATCTTAGTGGTGCTGATCTCTATGCTCTTGTATGCCCCCTTTTCGTTTTCTTCTACTTCTTCTGTTCATCAATAAGAATATTAGTGTTGCTGAAGTGTTGTACATTTGCATCCTCACCCCCTCTCTCTTTTCATGCTTGCTGGTGATGAGATAGCATCTTGATGAGTGTTTTTGTCTTCTTTCCAACATTAGATGGAAGAAGCTGCTGTGATTGCTGTAGAAGATAAACGATCATCGGTGGATAGAAGTAGTAGCGTATCATCGACGATCAAATATGCACATTTCAGGAGAGCGTTGGACAAAATCTTACCATCTGTGCCGGACGAGGTGCTCTTCTGGTTCACTACTACATTTCGTCCGATTTTTGCATTTGTGATGTTTGTGTTGCATTTGTGATGTTTGTTTTGCCTCATAATTTCCGATCATCGGTGGATAGAAGTAGTAGTGTATCAATATAACTTCTTCCAACATTAGGGAAGGTTTTGCATTTTCTGGGGAAGAAGTTATATTAATAGTTACTTACGGGGTTGATACCTCATTTTTCTGAAAGTGCTAGAAAATGTAACTAGCAAGAATATGTAACTAGATGCATTGAGTATAAGGTTTTTAAATTACTATATCAATTTTGTGTTTTTTTATTTTTATTTTCATGTTCAGTAACTAGATGCATTGAGTATAAGGTTGATACCTCATTTTTATTTTCATGTAACTAGAAAATGCTACAATTGCTGTAATTGACTTATGATATTCACCCATTTTTGGGCATCATTTTTGTTGTTAAATTCTTATCGACCATCGGGACTAACTGTAGTGACGTCATGTGAATATAGAAGTCAATTGATATAGCCACTATATTTGATCGCAATTTTAGTTAACCTGAACTTTCTTATATGAAACCCGTTTTGCACTGAGGTTCACAATTTAAAAATAAAAAAAACTTAATTTGTTAAACGAAATTTGTTTTGATTCCATTAATGTAAATTGATTACAATATATAATTCTATAATGATTTTATATTTATTATTTAAATCTAAAATTTTATATGAATATAATGGATATTAAATAAAAAATAAAAATACCTTGTAAGGATAATTTTACAATTAGATTGATAATATATAGCCACAACACTTTGTTTAGTTACAAAGAAATTTGAGTATACAATAAAATTATCAAATATATAAGATAAGCATATAAATCGACATTTCATTTAGTGCTTCACTAAATAGACCTACTAATAATAGAAAATATCATTCATTTCAAAATTCATTCAATTTTCTACAACCCACAAACTTAACAGAATAACACACAATGGGAACCATACAAGGTAAACCTTATTTATTTCACTCTTTTATATATTGAAACTAATTAGCAATACCAACATTACTGTCTCCTGACTCCATTCCTCAGTGTTCTTCTTGCACGTCTTCTTCTCCTGTCTCTGGCTTCAAAAATCTCTTCAACAACCTCTTCTATTTTGCCGAAGTATTTCACTCTAAAGCTTCGACAGAATAAAAGTAGCCACACAAAGCTTCCTAAGCCCACAACATATCCCAGTGCAGTGAATACGTATTCCCACTTAATCTCCCTCTTCTCTTCCGCATTTTCATGATCCGGTGGTGATACATCATTGACATCTGTATGATTGCAGCTTATGTTGAGATTGAAACCACACAACCCTGGATTTCCTTTGAAGGAGTCAGCTGAAAATGTTTGCAAATGACGGCCATCTGGGATCATTCCGACCAGCTTATTGTAGGACAGATTCAAGACTGAAAGGAATGTGAGTCCTTCAAGCTCCATGGGGATCGCCCCTGATAGTTGGTTTCGAGAGAGGTCGAGTGATTCGAGCCCCTTCAACTCACCAAATGACTTTGGGATACTTCCATTCAAGGCATTGTGGGAGAAGTTGAGAGCATAAAGTGAGTGAAGATCACCAATTGCATTTGGTATCTCTCCTTGAAAATTATTGCAAGAGAAATCAATGGCATTAAAGTCGGGCCAAATCTTTTGAAGCTTTTGCTCTTGTCCTTTCATGGTTAATGCAACCACAAACTTATATCCTGTTGACACGTACGACCCTATAAGGGTTAAAATACCGGTATTGTAATCTGGTCCATTTCCCATTTTCATCCAACTTGAGAAAAACGATTTCAGACTTCCACTGAAATTATTTGAAGATATATCTACAATTTGAAGCTTTGGCCAACTATTGTGACATCTCACTTCTCCATGGAATCTGTTGGAGTGCAAAACAAGAAATCGCAAATTTGTTGATGATAGCATGCATGGGAAAGTGTCGTTGATGATGTTGTTCCCGACATTCATGAACTCCAATGAGTTGCAACGTTCGAAGGACTTTGGAATTTTCCCTTCTAAAGTGTTGTTGTTCAGATCAAGATATTGCAGGCTACAACTGGGAGAAATTTTATTTGGAATGCGACCGGTGATGTTGTTTCGCCCTAGATCCAAGATCTTAAGACTCGTAGTATCAAGTAGGCATGGTGGAATACTGCCACTCAATTTATTGAGAGACAAGTCAAGAATACTGAGGTCTGTGGCACTGCAAAGGGAGGTTGGAATTAATCCATTAAAACTGTTGTGAGCAAGGAACAAGAATAGAACATTGGAGTTAGGCGAAATTGGCAGTTTTCCCCTCAGCTGGTTAGACTGCAAGTCCAGTAAATAAAGAGAAGCAGGGATACGGTAAGGCATGTGATAGTAAAATTATAAGAAAGGTTCAAATACAAAAGTTCTTTTCCCCAAATCCAACTAGGTATCTCCCCAACAATCCGATTATTTGAGAGGTCCAGATATGTTAAATCAGAATGTTTTATGAAATGAGGAAAATCAGACATGTTACATGAAACTAGGCTCAACTCTTGTAGTTGGGAAGGTGCATATGAACTTGAATTTACGTCGCCCACATCTACTGACAGCTTCTTGTTGGATAGATCAAGGACCCTGAGACTAGTAGAGCTTTGGATCTTGTCTAGTTGAAAAGTGCCATTGAACAAATTATAAGAAAGGAAAAGAAAATCGAGGCTCTGAAGCTGGAAGAAAGAGTCGGGAATAGGCCCTTCCAATCGATTACCACTCAAATCTAAAGAAAAAATGTTGGAGACATTTACAATGTGAAATTCTTCAACTTGCCCTGAAAATCGATTTTCGGCAAGCAGAAGTGTCTGCAATAAAGGGAGACTAATGAGAGATTGGGGTATGTAACCAGTGAATGAATTATACCCCAAATCTAAATAAACAAGATGGGAAAAACCTTCAAACAACGCAGAAGAAAGTGAGCCTGTCAACAAGTTCGATGACAAGTCAACATAACTTAGTTGGGTTAGGTTAGCAAAGGTCGATGGAATTGATCCAGTGAATAGGCAAGAAGACAGGTCAATCACCTCTAAAGTTTTGAGATTGCTAATTGAACTTGGAATCAACCCTGAGAAGTTGGTGGCCATCAGCACTATAGACTTAAGAGATCCAATTTGAGTAAATGATGGTATGCTTCCACTAAGTTGGTAATTTTCAGATAAATCAAGATATTGCAAATTAGGTATGTGGAAGATCATATTAGGAAAAGAACCATTCAAACTACAGTCATAAAGACTCAAGGTGGTCAAACTTGAAAAATTGGTGAAGAAGTCCGGGACTGTTGTTGATAGATGATTGCCATCTAGTCGAAGAATCGAAAGGGAATGGAGTTGCCAAAAGGACCTAGAAAAAGGGCCAGACAGAAAACAATCACGCAAGCTCAATATGGTGAGGTTTGGTAAATATGATGATATAATGTGGCTCCATTTTCTCATTTCATCAAAGGAAGTAATATTGACACCATCAAGCATCTCCAAGTTTGGGTACTCAAGACTTAGATCATTTTCATAAAAATCGCTGGATATATCGAGACTAACCAATCTCCTCAAGGACAACATTTCAGGAATGTGAGTGTGGTTGAAGTCATTATAGGCCAGGTTAAGTTTCTCCAAATATTGAAGTCGGAACAGACTCGACGAATCCCCAATTCCACCTTTCTCCTTATTGGTCCTTCTGGCTGTGGAAAGACATTATCCTTTTATAGGATGTTGGGGTGCATTTGAGGTCCACCTTTCTCCTTATTGGTCCTTCTGGCTGTGGAAAGACATTGATTGTTGAGGCTTTAGCTAATGTTATTTGTGTCAATACGCCATTCTGCCACAGTGAATGCATGTGTATGAATGATGCAGAGTTTTAGATGAGAGTTGAAATGAGGAATTGAAAAAGATCAGGAAAAATGATATGGAACCTTCAAGCTTCAACGCTGAGAAATTTATCCTGGAAGAAATTTATGGTACTGTTTCTCATTGTAATGTTTAGCACGACGAGGGAAATCTTTGTGGACCAGAATTGACCATATGGTAGCTCAGTTGTATTCCTCACTTCTGTAAGGATGAAAGACCACGGTACGAATCTCAATCCTCCATCCCCCAACTCAAAAAAGAAAGCCTGATTCAAAGTAAAGATCTTGGAGATGTCCATAGGAAACCTTTAGATGTTCCAGTAACTTGTAGCATATGCTAGTATCGTTACAAGATCTTATGTTATGTCACATATTTTGCCTTGGTAGTCCCGTTGGGGACCGGTGCAGTGGTAAAAAGAGTTTCCTGAGATTAGAATGTACTTCCATCGTCTCTCAATTTTCTTCCTAGTTTTTCTTATTGGAACGTCCCTCAATTTATTTCCTATTCATTTATGGTAATTATCTTCCAACTTATTACCCTCAATAATGTCCTTTATTTACACTTTTTACCATCCATGATCCACCACTATTTCTCTTCTTTACGCTCAACAATCCATTTGTTTACACATTTTACTATTTATGGTCCACCACTAACTAATTTAGTATTACACTATTGTGGGACCCTTACTCCACTCATAATACATTCAACAACTTTTATTAAAATTTATGCCGGAGATTTCCAGAAATAGATTTGGGGGACGGAGGGAGTAATAGGTTTGAATCCCACTAATCCACCAATTGATGTGGATGTGGACCTCATGGCTATAGCCAAGGACAGTAGATGTGTTAATCTTAGTGGTGCTGATCTCTATGCTCTTGTATGCCCCCTTTTCGTTTTCTTCTACTTCTTCTGTTCATCAATAAGAATATTTGTGTTGCTGAAATGTTGTAATTTAAAAGCATCCTCACCCTCTCTCCCTTTTCATGCTTGCTGGTGATGAGATAGCATTTTGCTGTGTGTTTTTGTCTTCTTCCAACATTAGATGCTCCTGTGATTGCTGTAGAAGATAAACGATCATCGGTGGATAGAAGTAGTAGCGTATCATCGACGATCAAAGATGCACATTTCACGAGAGCGTTGGACAAAATCTTGCCATCTGTGCTCTTCTGGTTCACTACTACATTTCTTCCGATTTAATTATTTAATTATTCCTAGTTTTTAATAATCCCAATTTATTCGTGGTTACATTGCAGGTCGAAAGTATAGGAGAATTCTCGCCTGTCCCTTGGAAGACGATTTTGCTTACTGCTGTCTGCGCAGTTTGGGCATACCGACTGGCTGTCATTCGATTATTTTGCCTACTGCTGTCTGGGCTGTTTGGGCATACCGACTGTCTGTCAGTCGATTATTTTTTGTGAAAAGCGACGCACCAGACTTACAGGCTAGATGTGTAATAACTTTCTACTTGTTGGCTTTGTCTCAGTATGTTTTGGTACTGGGATGGTTATTTATTATCTCTGTACATACCTTTTCCATCAGGTGGATGCGATGAATCAGGTCAATCACCTCTAAAGTTTTGAGATTGCTAATTGAACTTGGAATCAACCCTGAGAAGTTGGTTTCACTCAACACTATAGTCTTGAGAGATCCAATTTGAGTAAAGGGTGGTATGCTTCCACTGAGTTGGTGATTTCCTGATAAATCAAGATATTGCAAAGTAGGTATGTGGAAGATCATATTAGGAAAAGAACCATTCAAACTACAGAAAACAAGACTCAAGGTGGTCAAACTTGAAAAATTGGTGAAGAAGTCCGGGACTGTTGTTGATAGATCGGTGCCATCTAGTCGAAGAATCGAAAGGGAATGGAGTTGCCAAAAGGACCTAGACAGAGGGCCAGACAGAAAACAATCACGCAAGCTCAATATGGTGAGGTTTGGTAAATATGATGATATAATGTGGCTCCATTTTCTCATTTCATCAAAGGAAGTAATATCGACACCATCAAGAATGAGCTCTCTAAGCCCTGTAAGATTTTGGGCAAGCATCTCCAAGTTTGGGTACTCAATACGTACCCTATAATTGTTGGAGATATCGAGACTAACCAATCTCCTCAACAACATTTCAGCAGGAACCTGCCCACCAAAATTAGCATCTGACAAATTCAAGTGTGTCAAATAGGCAAGACGGTGAATACCTTTTGGAATGTGAGTGTAGTTGAAGTAATTATAGGCCAGGTTAAGTTTCTCCAAATATTGAAGTCTGAACAGACTCGACGAATCCTCAATTCCACCTTCAATTGACTCATCATCGAGCTGCAAACTTACAACGTAGCCAGCAGCATCACATTCGACACCGTACCACTTGCAGCACTCATCCCTTTCATTCCATTGTACCAGTTTTCTTGAATAAGAAGAATTGAAGATCAACTCATTCTTCAGTTGAAGCAACAACGTTTGCTGATGGTGAAGACATTGGGTATAAGAGTAAGTAGTGAAAATGAAGGAGAAAAGTATAGAAATGATGATCAAGAGCAACTTTGGAAGCATTGTGAAGAAGATATTGTTGATTGTGTTATGTACAAACTTGAAGATATGTGGCTTTAAATAGACACTAGAAAGACTTGAGGATTATGGAAAAAAAAAACTCATTTAAATTCCACAAGTTGTCCTTTATGATTAGGATTTGGAGAGAACTATAGATTTGAAGAGAACTATAGAGATGACTTGAGGATTTGAAGAGAACTATAGAGATGACTTAAGGTCTCCCAAGTCCTAAGTAAGAATTATGGAAAAAACCTCATTTAAATTGCCGTGTGAAAGACTTCGCCGTGCCATGTGTGTTAAATAAGACTTATAAATTCACAATAATGACCTACATACAAAGACTTGGATGAGACAGTCTCGTTGTTAACCGGTATAATTAGGAGGGTGATTAGGATTAGCTAGTGTTGATTAAGACTTACGATTAAGACTTACAAATTCACAAATACAATCTTTAAATCTCAAATATGATTTATTGCCTCTTTTACCCATAATAACATCCATAATTACACCGTACCCTTGGGATAACACTGCTCATCGGAAACAATGACAGTATGACTGGTTCTTCTTCGAGTAGCCACTGATGTAGCAAAGATGGCGCGCACTGTTATAACTCTATCCCATTTGTTTCTTTTTTCTTTTAATTGTTTAAAAAATTAAAAATTAATTAGGCTCTCCAAAATTTATTATTCAGTCATTTCATCTCACATCAATAAAACTACTTTTTTATTTGCAAATTTTTCTATATGTTTTTTATTTTTTTTTTGTGCTTTACTTGTTAATTTTTTTTTTAAAGAATAAAAGTCATACATGATATATATATGATTTTTTGCATTATTATTGTGAACTGCAGTTTTTAGTTTGCATGAATTCTGAATATATATATATATATAAATATATTATCTGGGTATATATATATATATAGGGTTGAGTTTCCTTAGTATTGGATGCCGAGATAGTATAAAGTACCCAATCTAGACCACACATTTTGAACACGTGGATGCACCAAAATTTGACACGTGGCAGCACATAATTCGCTCAGGGGCAAAATGGGAAGGTACCCAACGGGTGCTGGGTGCCCACCGATGCTGGGTAGGGGAATCCGCGAGCGTTTGGGTATCCGCGGGCGATGGGTTTGGAGAGAGACACAACAAAACACAGATAATGCATACAAAATAACATAACACTGCATTTAAATAACATAACACTGCATCGCACCCAACCGGCGTTGGGTGCGCGCCGACGCTAGGTAAGGATGTTGGGTTTGGAAAGAGCCACAACGAAACATAAATAATGCATACAAAATAACATAACACTGAATTTAAAATAACATAACACTACATCGCACCCAACCGGCGCTGGGTGCGCGCGAGCGAGCGCTGAGAGTGCGTTTCTAGCATGCATTAAAATCGAAACTCATATGCATGTTTGTATTCAAGTGAATTTATTTTTGTGTTCATTTAAATGTATAATTCAGTTCAACTATATGCATGGTTTGTTTTCGAAATCACATAACAAATCAAATTACTAATATACCTTTACTATAGATAAATCAATGAAAATAAGCTTAAAAAATCCAAAAAAATCTCCACCATAGGATTTATGAGATGAGTGGATGAGATTGAGTACTACATACTACATCGGCTCGGGTAATATTTGATCCCTCCTATATATATATGTTTTTTTGCATTTATTATTATGAACTACAGTTTTTAGTTTGCATGTGAATTTTTTTTTTTAATTGCAATGGACTTTGAATAACCTGGAAACACGATTCATGAATTGCTAGTTGCATGGTTCGTGAATATCTATATTCATGGTCTTTCTAATACATGCATATATGATCCCCCTAAAACTTGATTCTATAGGACTCCAAGTAGTTATTGATTTTTGTGACCTATAAACTTTTTAGCTTATTTATAGACTATTTATTTGTTACATTAAGATAATTTATGTTTTGTAAATTCCATAAGGCCTAGATTATTGAGATTGGGAGAGAACGATCGAACTAATTAATATATATATATATATATATATAGATATATTAATTCTCACATTAAAAATAGTTCTTATTTGAACCCTCCTACATATATATAGGGTGTGGATCAAATGAGACTACATATTTTTTGAAAACTCTGCAAACTATGCATAAGACGTGTAAAGATAATGCACATAACTGTATAAATTTGTACACAACAAAAACTTTCTAAAATTATTTTGTTTTGCAACAATTTTAGAATATTTTTGTTGTACAACTTTATAGATTTTGTTCATCAATTTTATACATATATGTATAGTTCTCAAGTTTTCAAATAAGATGAGTTTCCACTTAAAATCACCATTTTATTTTATTTGATTGCTGGAAGACTTGTGCTGACTTGAGGTCTTCTCCATTAGTCATCCGGAATTATCGTCCACCTAATATTGTTTCCTTTTTCTTCAAACTTTTTTCTTTGTCAAAGTATAAAAACTTTAAAATGTCATGTGCCGTGTGATAAACGAGGATGACTTGAGCTACATTTTAATATTTTCAATAGGAAAAAAATTAAAATTATAATAAATAAAACACATTTTATAAGTTGTATACTTTTTATACGTAATATTTATCGTTGAGTTACATTTAGCACTTCCTTATAACTCAACAACTACATGAAATATTATAGGAATTTAAGCATATAAAATAAACAAAGCTCGATTCGTTCTTTTTCCTTTTAATTTAAATAATAAATTAAAAAAAATGAAAAAATCGAGCTTCGATTTTATGTAATTTGTTAAATTAATGACCCCAATAAATTTTTCTTGCTTATTAGATTTAAAATATATATAAAGTAAACTTTAGATATATATAAGAATTTGATAACTATAAGTAGCATACTTCAATGGATGTATTAAATTAAATCAGAAATATACATCATTTGCCTTATTATTATTTTTGTTCTTGGAAAATAAGATAATTATTTGCATTGAGATAACATGGTTCCCGGATATCTATATTCATGTATTCTTCAAATACATGCATGAAGTTATTGATTTTTGTGACATATAACCTTTTAGCTTAATTATAGACTAGTTATTTTTGAAATTAAGATCATTTATATTTTGTAAATTCCACAAGTAGCTGACTTGAGGATTTGAAGAGAACTATAGAGTTGACTTGATGTCTCCCAAGTCCTAAGTAAGAATTATGGAAAAAAACTCATTTAAATTATTTGAAAGAAAAAAAAGATGCCGTGTGAAAGACTTCGCCGTGCCGTTTGTGTTTAGAGATGCATTGTGAATTTCCTCTAAAAAAACAAATGCAAAAAGATGCCGTGTGATTCCCGAAGATGACTTGAAGAAATATATTTTCAAGGATCAAAATGACATCATTTTGACGATGTTTTGAGACTAAAGTGGAAAATATTTTTCTACATGATTTACAAAATAAATCATAATATCCATGTCGAATTCGGACATTCCATGTTAGAATTTCTAGCTCGA
This sequence comes from Salvia rosmarinus, assembly GCA_036937905.1. Classification (NCBI taxonomy): domain Eukaryota; kingdom Viridiplantae; phylum Streptophyta; class Magnoliopsida; order Lamiales; family Lamiaceae; genus Salvia; species Salvia rosmarinus. The sequence goes on along the minus strand of CM072818.1, from coordinate 2,507,655 downwards.
AAATGTAGAGGCTCGAACCATATCTGCAACTTGCACCTAAAGATCAGACTATCTTACAATTTTTTAAAAGTCGGGTTATTTTTGCAATTTATCCCAAGCCGGGAGATATAAATATGGGTATTAGATTATTTTGTTTATCTATACATAAGGTGATATTAGCGTAGAAACACTTTCACAGTTCACTACATGCTTGTGTTCGAGCCTATTTATACTTAGTCTATACTCTATAGTCTTAATCACTACATTAAATAAATTAGCAAAACAAAATTACTTATATATATTTTAGAACTCCCCCTGAAACTTGATTCTTAGGACTTCAGGTAGTTATAGAATTTTGTGACCTGTGAGTCTGTGACCTTTTAGCATAATAATTATCGATGTAAGTATTTTTAAAATTGAGATAAATCTACATACTTTGTAAATTTCACAAGTGGGCCTACGATTAGTATTTAAAATAAAATGATAGAATTGATATGTGGCTTTAACCTGAGCTACACTGAGTTGACTTGAGTCATAACTAAAGAATTATTTGAAGAAGAAAAAAAAGAGAAAAACATATAAGCTCGACCAAGAGGATTAGGTCCCCTTAAATTCTAGCATTAGAATTTTGAATCGGTCTCCACCTTAAGTATTATACTCCCTTCATCCACCAAAAATTCCATTGTCTTTTGTGGCATAAATTTTAATAAATTATAGCGAACATAGATGGATCCACATTGTAAGTGTAAAAAGATGTTTGAAAGAAAAAAGTGTAAACTTTTGATGGACATATAAAAATGAAGTAAATATAAGTTTTGATGGACGAAAAGAATAATAGATTAATTGTTAATGAGACAAAACTATCTTTCACTTTGGTAATTCCGACAAATGTGGATACATGATAGTGATTTTTCTTTTACTTTTATACTATTATTCTAATATTAACAATTGAAATTCGAATTGATATCCATTTTTTGTACGGAACCATTTTATACTCATTTCTCAATATATTATCTTTGACTTTTCAATGCCATCCATTTAATGCTTTGGGTTTGTTTCTATATAATTATTAGGGCATCTCACGAAATGGTGATCTGTGTGTTTCTCATTTTTATGGTTGGTGCAATTTTTGTAGTGGGAATAATCATTTCTGAATAAATAATCATTCCCATAAATAAGAGATTAATCATTCTTCTTCTCCTCATAGTATTTCACATTCCAGGAACATGAAATTAATCAAAATTAATTTTTTTGTTATCTAAATAAAATTATTCTTATTTATTTTTTATTTTGGAAACTCTATTCATTTCATTTTAGTCCTAGCCAGTTTAGTCCCAATAGAAACCAGACATAGGAATATCTATTCCATTCCATTTCATACCAATCTAAATTCATTCTTATATATTAGGCATCACCTTATTGTACACCTAAAGTTTATAGAAAATTGCAACCTTTTTTATGAATATCTATCCATACTACTTGAAAAATGCCTTATTTACAAAATATAAATTACCTATTATATATTTAATTTGTAGGAAAATTATGTAAAATTATGTGGAAATTCGTGCCAACATGCAGTTTTATGTTTTGTTCAATAAAATTTCATATTTTGTTCAATGCATTTTTATACAGGAAATGAATTTGGTGGACTGCGAGAGTAAGAATCAAGGAAATCACCATTTTATTTATATGATAGCCGGAAGACTTGCGCTGACTTGAGGTCTTCTCCATTAGTCATCCGGAATTATCGCCCACCTAATATTGTTTCCTTTTTCTTCAAACTTTTTTCTTTGTCAAAGTAGAAAAACTTTAAAATGTCATGTGCCGTGTGATAAACGAGGATGACTTGAGCTATTTCATACTTTAATTATTTGCAATTTATCATGTAAGCTGATGTAGAATGATTTAGACAGAATTAATTTTTAAAAATAAGAAATATAAAATTTCTATTTTTACTATATAGCTAATGGATTATGTTCCCTTAGTCCAAATTGTATGGGCTATTGTCCCCCAATTATGTGGCAACTTTCTATACTTACAAATATCCACATTCATATCTAATATTCTTTTTTCATATTAGATATTCATTAAACATGACTCTTTTGGGGTAAATATGATATATATATTTTTTTCAAAAACATCCTATACTTTTAATAATGACAGACTAATTAATACTTATATCAAAAGAGCTTTGTTTTCCAAAATTTGGTTTGTCTATATATCCCTTACAAAATTCTGACTGATTTGCATTTTTCTCTTACCATTTGATGAAATAATCAATCCAAATTTATAGTGATAAATTATCATCTAAATGAATGATTGAATCACGAGTTTAGTTATTCATCACGAACTTAATCATAGAAACCAAACATGTGATGTGACAGGATTATTTTATCACTTAAGGCTTATCAATTGAACTAAACACCATCTCATCATGATTTAATCATGCAAACTAGACATGTGATAGAGTAAGATTATTTTATCAATCAAATCTTATCAATCAAACTAAACACTATCCCATCAAATGCTTAATCATGCAAACAGAATATATGATAAAGTATGATTATTTTATCTATCAATCAAGACTTATCAATTAAATCAAACACCTTCGTAGTGGTTTACTTTGAAAGATAGGATAGATAGATAAAAATACTCTAAGCTAATCTATAATTTATTTTGATGAATAATTAATTTTGAATTTGTTTGACCATCTTATCATTCAAATACTTAATCCTATGTTTTATCAATCTATCATTTCACTCAAAGTAAATGTCCCATAATTAAGTATTTGAAATATTAGATTATCAAATAAACTCAAAATTGTTCAATTCAACAAAGTATATATATAGTGGATTAACTTATATTATTTTTAAAAAAATATAAGAAAACTTCTCAATTTTTACGATGAATATAAAAAATGTTTCAACATTTCAAAAGTAATAATTTTGTCCGCCAATATTTTATAATTATAACAAAAATTCCCCAACCACATTTTTCAGCACAAAAGAATTATCGCCCCTTTTAGATCATTTAGACATTTTTTTTGCCCAAAAATTATCAGCACAGAGTAGAGGCTAACTGTTGATTAAAACTCAAACGACGTCATGTTTTATTGTTGAGCTCGGTGTTCAAGTTTTTCTTATGAATTAGACGAAACGATTACATTGTTTTGTTGTTGAGGTAGATTTTTTATGTAAAGAATCATGTCAATCGGCCTCATTTGGCAACTAGACAACTCCACACAAACCTTGACCATAACATGTAGATATTCATGTGGTGTTTGTTACAATTATAAAATATTGGGTAAAAAATTGTTATCTTTGAAACATTGGGACATTTTTTATTTATTTGATATTTTCCCTATTATTTTTACCTATCAAAAATTTCACTCAAATGTTAACAACACTAAAGAGTAGATATAATATGGGTGAAGCTTATTTATGCTGATGAGTTATTTGTGTCGTGTCCGTGTCGGACAGATCCTTAACAGGTCGTATTCGTGTTTGACCTTATCGTGTCGTGTCATTTTGTTATCGTATCGACACGATAACGACCCGACACACACGAATTGTAAGCCCTAGGCTCAAACCATATTTGCAACTTGCACCTAAAGGTCGGACTATTTTACAATTTTTTAAAAGTAGGGCTATTTTTGCAATTTGGCCCAAGATCCGGGACATATAAATATGGGTATTAGATTATTTTGTTTATCTATACCTAAGGTGATATTAGCTTAGAAAGACTTTCTCAGTTCACTGAATGCTTGTGTTCGAGCCTATCCATCTTTTAGATAAAGGAAATTTTTGATTTGTGGATCTTTCTATATAGAAATAATAGAATAGAGAAAGAAACAAGAGAAAGAAAAACTCCTTAGATTATATGTAATATAGTAATTCTATTTTTCAATTGGGAGAGATGGCTGAGTGGACTAAGCGTCGGATTGCTATTCCGTTGTACGAGTTATTCGTACCGAGAGGTTCGAATCCCTCACTTTCCGTTTCCAACGCAAAAGGAAATCACCATTTTATCTGATTTGATTGCTGGAAGACTTGCGGTGACTTGAGGTATTCTCCATTAGTCATCCGGAATTATCGCCCACCTAATATTGTTTCCTTTTTCTTCAAATTCTTTTTTCTATGTCATGTGCCGTGTGATAAACGAGGATGGCTTGAGATATTTCATACTTTAATCAATATGGACGTTTCAAGTTTAATGCACAAATTATGACACGAATGTACAAATACATAATTATATGCAGAAATATATATCACTAATTCATATGCATATTTAAAAATAACTATTAGATTTCTAAATCTAATGAAAATGATTTGTTCTCATTTATATATGTTAAATATTTATATGTACATGAACCAATATAATTCCTATATATATAGGGAATTAATTATGTAGGTTTGTAAATATTGATAAGAAATGAGAAAATTACACTGAACGTATAAAGTTGTTGCACTAAATTCAACATATAAATGTAGCATTGAACATAAAGTTGTTGCATCGAATTTGGTTCAATAAATTTATACATTTAGTACAACAACTTTACACTTTCAGTGCAATTTTCTTATTTCTTACCAATATCTGCATTCCTATATACGGGGTGGTTCACGTAGGAATGCATATATTGGTAAGAAATAAGAAAATTGCACTGAACGTGTAAAGTTATTGCACTAAATGTATAAATTTGTACACCAAATTCAATGCCACAACTTTATGTTCAATGCTACATTTTATATGTTGAATTTGATACAACAACTTTATACATTTGGTGCAACAACTTTATATGTCCAATATTGTATTCTTATTTCTTACCAATATTTATATTCTTACATTTTTATTGTGAGAACGTGAAAACCAAAAATGATGAATTCAGTGTGAAACTTGATGAAGTTATCTTTTACCGTCAAGTTTATGGCAAGTTATAAATGCAAATGGCTATGTAACACCATACTAGACCAGCATCCTAAAACGTTTTTGGCTTCGGAGAGTTGAACATTGAATGATGAAGTTATCTTTTACTGTCAAACAGGGAAATTTTTGGTTTAATAAATATTTCCAAGTAGGTAGATTAACATGAACCGCAGAATATATTGATGACTAATAAAGGTAGTCAACAACGACATAAATGTGTTATGAAAATTTAAGGCTGATTGGCCAGCATTTAAGCATCTCATCTGAATCAGCATAACCAACTGACTACTAACCATCAAACATATCAAAACGATAGATAAATCACAACCGGCAAAAGGAAAAAAATCAGTAAATTGTTTACCTAAGAAAAGATGAAAAACCAGATAAGAAAATAAAAGATAAAAAATCACCTGCGGTTTTGGAACCAGACTTTGAGTTGTTTGTGGTCTATTCCCCTCAGAGCAGATTGGTCACGCATAATCTGTTGCCGCTGGAAATGGGTTGGATTTGAGCACACAGCATAAGCTTTCTCGAGAACCTCAATCTGATCTTCTGAGAAACGAGCATACTTTCCTCCCTCTTCACGTCTTTTCCTCACAGCCTTGCCTTTTGGGATGCTCTCACCAGCCATTACTTCTGTTCTTGCCATTTTCACTACCAATACTCTAAACTATAATTTAGCACTGATATATATCGACTAGGCCAGGTTTTTGAATAAAAAACTATGATTTGTCAGATCCAGCTATAATCTTGATAAAAGTATATAACGACAAGTAATAAGAAGCTATTAAGCTCAGTTACAATTATGCAGAAGATGCGCTAAACTGCTGCAATTCTTGGCACTTTGTAGTCAAAAAAGGCTCAAACTCCGTGTTTGCTAGTGAAATATTTGAACTATCCCAACCAATCTAATCACCATCAGGCATGTATAAGAATAGTAGATGATTGTTTAAGTCTGAAAAAAACTTAATCAAACCATTTAATTTGTTGTGCTGGATGTGACAAATTTGCCCAATCTTAACAATATTACAAAAATCTCAAAATTGTTTCTCTCTTACGATTACTCTTCTCAAACACCACCCCTTACAAATAAAATTACATCAATCTTCACAATTCTCATTCACATTATGTGTGTTAGTTACTGTACTCTTCATTATTAATCAACACAGAAACCATTCTGCACTGAAGCCACCAAAACAGAGCTTTCACCCTCAAACTAATTATAACAAGAAGGTTGTTTACTACTATGCATCAACAGACATACATATTAAGTTCATATATAAGCACAATTAGTGCGAATTTGCAATTATAAGATATAAGCATAGAATTTTGTTTTAATCAGAATCCAAATTAGGAAGATAATAAACACATAGAATATCCTTATCTACAACAATAATTATACAGGCGTGATTCACACATTTCCAACGCGTACATCCAACACCCACAAAAGGAAGGGGGGGTCGTGTACGAGCACCTTTATTAACAATCATGATAAATACTACAAATAATTTCATGGCATAATCTCAGTTGCTTCAATTAAATAAATATACAAGGGCCACAGATTTTGCAAAAGATACTTAAGTGCATCAATAAACACAAAGATATCATCCAATTTCCCAAGAAAAAATTCCATTAAAAACAGATAATCATAAGGTATTGAGCTCATAAATACAGAAAGATGTATATACAACATCAGATGCTTAATCAAATACAATCTATAATCTATCTGTACGAAAATATCCACACAAAATTACAAATACTTTGCCCTCACAGACAAAACTGTGTGAGTTTGCAGCTGTAAACGATTATTCCATTTGGCGCCATTGGAGAACTGTGCTGTAGAAAATTGCAACAGAAATTGAACCAAAGCCCTAATTTCCTTAATTATTGTATCAGTAAATCGTGAAACTGATATTAAATAGAGCAAAATTTCAATTTGGCCCTTTTTATTGGAGGGAGGGAGCGGGAATGCAGAAGGGGGTTTATGCAAATTTCCCATAAATATAGGGGTTGCTTGACAATTTCTTAAGGTTTTCACTAAAATATAAAATACTCCTCTATCTCCCAATTTCATTTCCTAGAATCTTCAACACAAGTTTTAATAAAAAATTTGTGTGTATTATGAGTGGAATAAGGGTTCCTCATTAATGTAATGTTTAATTAATTAATTGTAAACCATAAATGATAAAATATATAAATAAATGATGTTGTTGAGGAAAGAATGAGGGATAGTGGTGGTCATGGATGCTAAAGATGTAAATAAAGAATGAGGGACTATGGAATATTTTATGGGATAGTTTTTATAAATGGAATATGAAGAAATTTGGAGAACGTACCGAAAAGGAAAACTATGAAGGAAATTGTAGTACATATGAAATATATATTTTATTCAATGTTAATTGCTACTAAATATACAAACTTTGACACAATTCTGGTATGTCACATAAACTTTAAAATTTGAATGATAACACATGAATTTTCTATTTTTTGAACTTCCCCACGCGTTCTAGTTAGGGGTGACTATTCGGTACGGATGTATATCCTACCAAAAAAAATCGGGTACTCGATCCCGATTTTACAAAAAAAATGACACCCGATCCGGCAGATTTTTAATCGGGATCCAATATCCGATTCGGATAACCGAGTCGGGTATTCGGATACCTTAATTATCTATTATTTATATTAACATTTCAATATTCAAAATGACAACTTGGTCTAATGGTTTCTAGAGGTGGTAAAGTAGCGGGTCGGGTAGTAGCCCCGGCTCGTCGGGCTTTATAATTTTCCGGCCGAAATTTTTCGGCCTAGAAATGTGAAGCCCAAACCAACCTCGGTGATGGGCGGGCTTTTTAGATTATTTTTATTTTTAATATATAAAATTAATATTTTAAATTTTAAAAATAAATAAATTAAATACATAATTAAAATCTCATAACTCCAATTTAAATAAAGAATCAGTGATAAGAATATATTAAGCTCACTTATTCTTATGATAATGCTTCTTGTATATTTTGACATATTTATGTATTCATACGATGATATTGTAATGTAGTATAATTTTAGTTCTTTAATTTAAGGAGAAATAAATTTAGCAAACCAAAGGTAAATGATATTATTAAACGTCAATTTCACTTATACACCTAAAATGATAGAAAAAAATAAATTAATTATACAATATATATTTAAGATCAATGATTCAAAATAGTTTTTACATATTATAAGGTCATTAATCATCAGCCTATATATTTTTGGAGATCATTTCTTTTATGAATTATTTTTGAATGATTTATAAAGTTATATTTTTGAAGTTATTATTTTTTTCAGAATTTTGATGTGTTGCAATTCAAGAAAATATATTTTCCTGACCAGTATGTGAATTAGTAAGAAACTTTTACTATAAAATATGATTAATATTATTAAAAATTATAGATATATATATATTAAATAATTTATAAAATATATATATTTAATAAAATATTAGGGACTTTTTAGCTCAAAACCCGAGCTTTTTGGCCGAAGCCCAGTGGGCCGGGTTTTTTTTCCATGGGCTTTTAGGCCTGTTTTTCGGGCCTTTAATTTTCAAGCCCAAACCAACCCAAACCCCGGGTATCCCGGGCGGGCTTTCGGCCGGGCTCATTTTTGCCGGCTCTCTTGGTTTCGTGCATTGACTCACCTTTATAATCTTGGCAGGTCCCGGGATCAATTTCCCTCGGCTGATGATTCTATATTTTTTCTTTAAGGTCCTGTTTAATATATATATATATATATATATATATTTATATATTTATTTATTTATTTATTTATGAGAAATGTACAAAGTAGTTAAAAAGATAAAAAAGTGGATGTGACCCACATTTTTGAAGAGATAATTATTTTTAAAATAAAATACAACATTTATAATGAGATAACTCAAAAGGGAAAGTGAAACATTTTAAATGAAATGACGTCGTTTTATTCAAAATTACTCTTCTTTCATTCAATTTCTTTCGAAATTACTCTTCTTTCATTCAATTTCTTTCGATTTAGGGTAGAAACAAAGACTTTTAATTTATTGAATTTCTTTTATCCTAGGCAATACTTCTTCGCGATTTGGGGAGTAGGGTAGTCTTTCACGATCTGGGAGCAGCGTCAAGCGATTTACGGGTTCGCGATTGGGGGTTAGTTTTGGGCAATCTAGGGTTCGAATTTGAGATATTTAACTTATGAATATTCACTTCATTTTTATGGTTAAAATCTGTTTTCCTGTCCACCGTTGAATCTGATTTATTTAATTAAATAGAATCCTTAGTTACTCACCAGAATCTGTAATTCCAACTCCTTTACGGAAGAGATCATATCATTGAATGAAGTTCTGTAAAATATTAATATGCACTAGAAAAGCTTTTAAACTTTATTATTGTTAGAATATGACTTTGCATTGAAACTTATAGTTTAACAATAAAAACTTTAATTTGTGAAACAAAGTTAGAAAAAAATCTCAACCTTTTATTTATTTAATTAATTATTATTGGTTTTTCTTGCTAAAAAAATTGGTATTTATTTTGATTACATTGTGAATTAATTTAAATATATGGTTTTATAGTGATATTACATTTATTATCTAAATCTATGACAATATTTGCCACTACACTTTGTTTAGTTACCAATAAATTTGATCGTACAAAAAGTATTCCATATATAAGATAAATATATAATTGATATTTCATTTGGTACTTTGAACGGACAATCATGAGAAATGTCATTCCATTCTTATCATTATTTCATTTCGAAATTCATTTTATTCTATAGCTTGCAAATATTTAGATAAAAAGCACACACCATTAAACACACCAGTGAACCACTTGCACAAGCTAAAAACCTATTTATTTCACTCTCTTACAGAAACCAAATAACATTTCCTACACTATTGTCTCCTGACTCGATTCCTCAGTGCTCTTCTTGCAATCTCTGGCATTGAACATCTCTTCAACAACCTCTTCCACTTTGCCAAAATATTTCTTTCTGAAGCTTCTGCAGAAAATAAGTAGCCAGACAATGCATCAAAAAGTTCCTTCTAAATATAAGTAACCAAAGAATCTCTCATTCGACTTCGAAGCCGATTTTTCACGATCTTCATGACAGAAAATGCTTTTTCCACAGTTGCAGTAGTTACAGGTAAAATAAGTGCAAGTTTGATAAGTTTATAAACCAAGAGATACACAATATCTCTTTTTATCTTCACTATTTCTTTGACAAGATTTCCTATCCTTTTCAAATTGGCAAAGTCTTTGCTAGAATGCATATTAGTAAAATATTTTGAAGTTGGTTATCTAGAGTTATTATCTCAACTGAAGAAAAATCTGTTGAAATATAAACCTTAAATTAGTAAAATAAAGAAAAAAGAAATTAAAGAAGATAAATGTGAGTTACCTTGGACTTGGGATATAAAGAATCGAAGCCCAAAAGATAAAAAATTGAAAAGGATGGAGAAGCAGTGCAGTCTGTGTGATAAAATATATAAAAATTACAATGCTTTATAAATATACCTACTAATAATAGAAAATATCATTCATTTCAAAATTCATTTAGTGCTTCAGTAAATTTACCTACTAATAATAGAAAATATCATTCATTTCAAAATTCATTTAATTTATTTCACTCTTTAATTTATTTATTTAACTCTTTAATTTTATATTGAAATAATTAGCAATACCAACATTATTGTCTCCTGACTCCATTCCCCAGTGTTCTTCTTGCACGTCTTCTTCTCCTGTCTCTGGCTTCAAAAATCTCTTCAACAACCTCTTCTATTTTGCCGAAGTATTTCACTCTAAAGCTTCGACAGAATAAAAGTAGCCACACAAAGCTTCCTAAGCCCACAACATATCCCAGTGCAGTGAATACGTATTCCCACTTAATCTCCCTCTTCTCTTCCGCATTTTCATGATCCGGTGGTGATACATCATTGACATCTGTATGATTGCAGCTTATGTTGAGATTGAAACCACACAACCCTGGATTTCCTTTGAAGGAATCAGCTGAAAATGTTTGCAACTGACGGCCATCTGGGATCATTCCGACCAGCTTATTGTAGGACAGATTCAAGACTGAAAGGAATGTGAGTCCTTCAAGCTCCATGGGGATCGCCCCTGATAGCTGGTTTCGAGAGAGGTCGAGTGATTCGAGCGCTTTCAACTCACCAAATGACTTTGGGATACTTCCATTCAAGGCATTGTGGGAGAAGTTGAGAGCATAAAGTGAGTGAAGATCACCAATTGCATTTGGTATCTCTCCTTGGAAATTATTGCAAGAGAAATCAATGGCATTAAAGTCGGGCCAAATCTTTTGAAGCTTTTGCTCTTGTCCTTTCATGGTTAATGCAACCACAAACTTATATCCTGTTGACACGCCCGACACCATAATAAGGCCATTGTACCGTGGTCCTCCATAAATCTCACTCTGTAGCCCATTTCCCATTTTCGTCCAACTAGAGAAGTTAAACGATTTCAGACTTCCACTGAAATTATTTGAAGATATATCTACAATTTGAAGCTTTGGCCAACTGTTGTGACATCTCACTTCTCCATGGAATCTGTTGGAGTGCAAAACAAGAAATCGCAAGTTTGTTGATGATAGCATGCATGGGAAAGTGTCGTTGATGATGTTGTTCCCGACATTCATGAACTCCAACGAGTTGCAACGTACGAGGGACTTTGGAATTTTCCCTTCTAAAGTGTTGTTGTTCAGATCAAAATATTGCAGGCTACAATTGGGAGAAATTTTATTTGGAATGCGACCGGTGATGTTGTTTCGCCCTAGATCCAAGACCTGAAGACTCGTAGTATCAAGTAGGCATGGTGGAATACTGCCACTCAATTTATTGAGAGACAAGTCAAGAATACTGAGGTCTGTGGCACTGCAAAGGGAGGTTGGAATTGATCCATTAAAACTGTTATTAGCAAGGAGCAAGAATTGAACATTGGCGTTAGGCGAAATTTGCAGTTTTCCCCTCAGCTGGTTAGACTGCAAGTCCAGTAATTCAAGAGAAGCAGGGATATGGTAAGGCTTTTGCATATCTGTGAAAAGATTATAAGAAAGGTTCAAATACCAAAGTTCTTTTCCCCAAATCCAACTAGGTATCTCCCCAACAATCCGATTATTTGAGAGGTCCAGATATGTTAAATCAGAATGTTTTATGAAATGAGGAAAATCAGACATGTTACATGAAGCTAGGCTCAACTCTTGTAGTTGGGAAGGTCCATATGTACTTGAATTAATGTCGCCCACATCTACTGACAACTTGTTGTTGGATAGATCAAGGACCCTGAGACTGGTAAAGCTTTGGATCTTGTCTAGTTGAAAAGTGCTATTGAACAAATTATCAGAAAGGGAAAGAGAATCGAGGCTCTGAAGCTGGAAGAAAGAGTCGGGAATAGGCCCTTCCAATCGATTACGACTCAAATCTAAAGAAACAATGTTGGAGACATTTACAATGTGAAATTCTTCAACTTGCCCTGAAAATCGATTTTCGGCAAGCAGAAGTGTCTGCAATAAAGGGAGACCAAAGAGAGATTGGGGTATGTAACCAGTGAATGAATTATACCCCAAATTTAAATCAACAAGATTGGAAAAACCTTCAAACAACGCAGAAGAAAGTGAGCCTGTGAACAAGTTATATGACAAGTCAACCTTACTTAGTTGGGTTAGGTTAGCAAAGGTGGATGGAATCGATCCTGTGAATAGGCAAGAATACAGGTCAATCACCTCTAAAGTTTTGAGATTGCTAATTGAACTTGGAATCAACCCTGAGAAGTTGGTGTCACTCAGCACTATAGTCTTAAGAGATCCAATTTGAGTAAATGGTGGTATGCTTCCACTGAGTTGGTAATTTCTTGATAAATCAAGATATTGCAAAGTAGGTATGTGGAAGATCATATTAGGAAAAGAACCATTCAAACTACATCCAGCAAGACTCAAGGTGGTCAAATTTGGAAAATTGGAGAACAAGTCTGGAACTACTGCTGAAAGATTGTTTCCATCTAATCGAAGAATAGAAAGGGAACGGAGTTGCCAAAAGGACCTAGACAGAGGGCCAGACAAATCACAATAATGCAAGCTCAAAGTGGTGATGTTTGGTAAATATGATGATATAATGTGGCTCCATTTTCTCATTTCATCAAAGGAAGTAATATTGACACCATCAAGAAGGAGCTCTCTAAGCCCTGTAAGATTTTGGGCAAGCATCTCCAAGTTTGGGTACTCAAGACTTAGATCATTTTCATAAAATTGCTGGATATATCGAGACTAACCAATCTCCTCAAGGACAACATTTCAGCAGGAACCTGCCCACCAAAATAAGCACATGACAAATTCAAGTGTGTCAAATAGGCGAGACTGTGAATACCTTTTGGAATGTGAGTGTAGTTGAAGTAATTATAGGCCAGGTTAAGTTTCTCCAAATATTGAAGTCTGAACAGACTCGACGAATCCTCAATTCCACCTTCAATTGACTCATCATCGAGCTGCAAACTTACAACGTAGCCAGCAGCATCACATTCGACACCGTACCACTTGCAGCACTCATCCCTTTCATTCCATTGCACCAGTTTTCTTGAATAAGAAGAATTGAAGATCAACTCATTCTTCAGTTGAAGCAACAACGTTTGCTGATGGTGAAGACATTGGGTATAAGAGTAAGTAGTGAAAATGAAGGAGGAAAGTATAGAAATGATGATCAAGAGCAACTTTGGAAGCATTGTGAAGAAGATATTGATGATTGTGTTATGTACAAACTTGAAGATATGTGGCTTTAAATAGACACTAGAAAGACTTATTGCAATTGACAAGTAATTTTTAAAATGTTATAATTTATGTAATTAAAACAATTCATCTAAAGATGAAAAGAATTAAAAGTATAAACAAATTATAGGAAAATAACAAAATATTTCAATAGGGAAAATCAAAATTATAATAAATAAAACACATTTTATAAGGTGTATAGTTTTCATTCGTTGAGTTACATTTAGCACTTCCTTATAACTCAACAACTACATGAAATATTATAGGAATTTAACCATATAAAATAAACAAAGCTCGATTCGTTTTTTTTCTTTTTAACTTCAAATAATAAATGAAAAAAATGAAAAGAGCTTCAATTTTATGTAATTTATTAAATTAATGACCCCAATAAATTTTTTTTGCTTATTAGATTTAATATATATATATATATATATATAAAGTAAATTTTAGATATTTATAAAGAATTATGGAAAAAACTCATTTAAATTATTTGAAAGAAAAAAAAATGCCGTGTGAAAGACTTCGCCGTGCCGTTTGTGTTAAGAGATGCATTGTGATTTTCCTCTAAAAAACAAATGCAAAAGATTTTGATACTTAAGTGGAAATATTTTTCTGCATGATTTACAAAATAAATCATAATATCCATGTCGAATTCGGACCTTCCATGTTAGAATTTCTAGCTCGAAAATGTAGGAATTTTGCAACTCGCACCTAAAGGTCGGACTATTTTACAATTTTTCAAAAGTCGGGCTATTTTTGCAATTTAGCCCAAGATCGGGACATATAAATATGGGTATTAGATTATTTTATTTATCTATACCTAAGGTGATATTAGCGTAGAAAGACTTTCTCAGTTCACTTGAATGCTTGTGTTCGAGCCTATTTATACTTAATCTATACTCTACAGTCTTAATCACTAAATGAAATAAATTAACGTCAAATTTACTTATATATTAGAACTCCCCCTGAAACTTGATTCTCAGGACTTCAGATAGTTATAGAATTTTGTGACCTGTAAGTCTGTAACCTTTTAGCATAATATTTCTAGATGCAAGTATTTTTAAAATTATTTAAATCTATATACTTTGTAAATTCACAAGTGGACCTACGATTAGGATTTAAAGTAAAATGATAAAATTGATATGTGGCTTTAAGCTGAGCTACACGGAGTTGACTTGAGGTCCAAACTAAAGAATTATTTAAAGAAAAAAAGGAGAAAAACATATAAGCTCGTCCAAGCGGGTTAGGTCTGCTTAAATTCTGGCATTAGAATTTTGAATCGGTCTCCACCTTAAGCATTGTACTCCCTTCGTCCACCAAAAGTTGGTTCAATATTTGAAGTTATCATATTATTTCTTTATTTTTTTTACTCCAATGCTCAATACAAAATACTTGTAATAAATATATAATTATTAAGAAAAGCATATATAAGTTATTTTTTTCTTAAACTTTTTGGCCCGATCAGCCCAACGAGTTAGCCCAAAACCGGGAGTTTAGGATTAGGATTGAAAATTTCTAACCCGAAAAAAAATATCAACCAGAATGACCTGAACCGAATAGTCTGATAATTCGAGTGGATTAGCTTGAACCCAAACAGATTGGCCCGATTGACATCCCTATTAACCACTACATTAAATAAATTCATTTATAAAACTAATAGTCTAGATACAAGTTTCATGGGCTGCTATTTAATTAAAATTAACGAAACAAATTTAATAATATAATTAAAGGGTTATTGGCGCATAAATATATCAACTTTGAGTCATTTTGGTTTTTCTCACGAAATTTAAAAATTGTCACAAAATAATGAAACTTAATCACTATAGTGATTTTACCACGATTTCAAATTCAGATCAAATTAGATCTGACTTGGTAAATCAGAAATTTACTATAGACAAAATAGTTAGTGATATAAATGACATCGTAGAGAGAGGACATAAAATATCGACGTTCTATCAAATAAATCATATTTTTTTATTTTTATGATTCATCGCGTCAACTCTCATTACAAAAATCATGTCTTTTCGTTTGTTTCATTATCTGTTTTAGTTGAGATCAAAATAATTGATATCATCTCTCTATGATGTCATTTATATCACTGACCACATTATCTATAGTAAGCTTTTGAGATGTCAAGTAATTAGATTTAATTTGGCTTGAATTTGAAATTGTGGTAAAATCACTAGAGTGATTAAGTTTGTGTATTTTGTGACAATTTTTAAAGTTCGATGGGAAAACCAAATTCGACCCAAAGTATGTGTATTTATGCGACAATAACTCTATTTTAAAACTCCCCCTTGGAGATTGATTCATAGGAGTTCAAGTAGTTATAGAATTTTGTGACCCGTGACATTTGAGCATAATTATAGATGTAAGTATTTTAAAACTAAGATAATATATGTACTTTGTAAATTCCACAAGTGGGCCTACGATTAGGATTTGAAGTAAAATGATAGAACTGATATGTGGCTTTAACCTGAGCTACACGGAGTTGACTTGAGGTCTTTCTAAGTCATAAGGAATTATTTGATAAAAAAAGGCTTATAAGCGAATTATTTGAAAAGCTTAAATTCTGGCATTAGAATTTTGAATCGGTCTCCACCTTAAGCATTATTTGTGATCGAGTTCTAGTAGTTGTAGTATGGAAGTTTCACTCTCTTTTGGGTGATTCTTTGATGTATTATGTGAAGGTCCTTCTAGCTTCGTAACTTCTGAATCACCGCGATTTACTCTCTCACGTTCTCATGAGGCTGGGATGTAGGGCTCCAAGGAGGAGAACTTTCCATTTTTGGGAGAAGATTAGTTGTTAATGAGATAAAACTATCTTTCACTATGGTAATGCCCATAAACACGGATACATGTTAATTATTTTTCTTTTTCTTTTCTTTTATACTATCATTTTAATATTGAAAATTGAAATTCGAATTGATATGTATTTTCTGTGTGGAACCATTTTATACTCATTTCTCAATATGTTATCTTCGGCTTTTCAATGCCATCCATTTAATGCTCTGGGTTTGTTTTATATGACCACTAGGATATGACTGGTATACAAGAATCAAATGATTCTTTCATTTCTATGGTTGGTATGGTTTTTGTAGTGAAAATCATCATTTGTAAATAAATAATCATTTTTTCATGAATAAGGGATTAGTCATTCCTCTTTTCCCTCGTTGTATTTCTCGTTCGATTAGCCAAAATAAATAAAAAATTGTAATCTAAATAAATATTCTTATTTATTTTTTATTTTAGAAACTTTAATCTTCTATAAGACTATAATAATAATGGTTATTCTGTTCATTTTATTTCATTCCTAGTCAGGTCAATCCCAATAAAAACCGATCACAGGAATATTTATTCCATTCTATTCCATAACAATCTAAATCCAGTCTTGTATATTAGGCATCACCTTATTGTATACCTAAAGTTTATAGAAAATTGGAATCTTTTTATGAATGTATATCCATACTAATAAAAAAAGCTCTTATTTACAAAATATAAATTGCCTATTATATATTTAATTTTTAGGAAAATTATGTGAAATAGTATATTTATATATTTATAAGAATATGTTGATTCATTATATATATATATATATATACTACAAGCATATATTATATCATCCAGGCATACATTAAAGAATATATAAATTCATTATTCATACATAAAAATTCAGTGTAATTTCATCTTCCGTGCGTTAAAAATCTATATGCGATTTTGCTTTATTTTTCTGATATATATATTAAAAAAAGGAGTAAATTCGAAAGATACTACAAAAGTATATTTATTCATTCGATATACATTTAATTCATACAAATTTACAAATTTGTATCAAGATAGTAGAATTATGAAGACAATTAATAATCCATTTAAGTCATACTTCGATAATTTTTTAATACGTATATTAGTAGAATATTTTTGATGAAGGGATTACTGCTGAAGCAGTAATGCATTGAGTATAATGCTTTTAAGTTAATAATATATATATATATATATATATATATATATATATATATATATATATATATATATATATATTACCAATTGATATATTTTTATGTTACGCCATTATTGTTTATGACCTAACGTTTGGGTCGAGTTAAAAAAATGGTATGACCTTTGACTTTTGGATGCGAATTGTAAATATGATCCAGGCCTATTCTGACGTGAAAGGTTCCACATCTTAATCCGACGTAGGTATTCTGATTTATTTATAAATTACGTGGAAATATATTTTCCACTCGAGCATCAAAACAACATCGGTTTAATCCCAAAAAATATATAATCGACGTGGGATTGATGTCCACGGAAATATATTTTCGGGCCTCAAAATAAATGACATCATTTTAACGACGTTTTGATGCTAAGTGGAAAATATATTTCCACATAATTTATAAAATAATTCACAATATACATGTCGAATTCAAAAGACGGGCTAATTTTGCAACTCAGCCCAAAGTTGGACCATAAACTAATTTTGTTTATCTAGCGTAGAAAGAGTACTTTCGCAGTGTGTGTTCGGGCCTATTTATACTTAGTCTATAGTCCAAACAACTACATTAAATAAATTCATGTATAAAACTAAAAGTAAATGTGATCCATCCATTTTTTATAATCTAATAGCCAATATTAATTATAAATCGTTTATTATCCTCACATTTTAATAGTAACTATTTATCTATGTATTCAAAGGATTTTATATATTCATTTATCACTACGATTACATACACAACAACGTGAATTATATGAACATAACAATGAATTAGAATATGATAGCACACAAGAACTACAATTACATGAGCAACAATATGAATTACACGAATAACGAATATGAAAGATCCAAACAACAAAAAATTGGGGACTTGACTATTTTTATCATTAAATAAATATGCATCATCCGATCTTATTCAATCTAATGGTGGTTATTGGTTATTGGTTCTTAGTTCTTATCTAAGAGATAGTTCTCTATATAATCAATCCATATATATATATATATATATATATATATATATATATATATATATACATATAAATGGTTATGTTATAATAAAAATCAGTGTACTTTTTTAAGTACAAAGTTAATACACTCTTGAGTTCTAGTAAAAGATAATATTATTTATCAATATTAATAAATTAACTTTATACATAGAATGCATTAATTTTATATGCAAAGTGCATTGATTTTTAGATTTTTGTGAAAAAAATAAGTTTTTATTATATATGTGTGTGTGTGTATGTGTATGTGTGTGTGTGGTTATGTTATAATAAAAATCAGTACATTTTAAGTACAAAGTTAATGCACTCATGAGTTCTTGTAAAAGATAATATTATTTATTAATATTAATAAATTAACTTTATACATAAAATGCATTAATTTTATACGCAAAGTGCATTGATTTTTAGATTTTTATTAAAAAATAAGTTTATATATATATATATTATAAATGAGCAGACGAAATTATATTTTTGTATAAATTGCTCGATCATGGCCTCCTTCGGCTCCGTCCCTGTATGTTGCTTTAACGTGGGCTACGGGAATTATTTGTAATTTCTACAAAGACAAATATATGATAGCGATTTTTCTTTTTCTTTTCCTTTTTTACTTTTATACTAATATCGACTAGTGAAAGCTCCGATGAATATGCATTTTCCACAACCATTTTATACTCAACCCTAGATAGATTATCTTTAGCTTTTCAATGCCAACCATTCATTGCCTTGGTTTTGTTTTTATATGCCATTATTATTTACCTAAAATTTATAGAAAATAGTATTTTATTTTATTTTTCCTTTTTCTATATAAGAACATAATACAGAAGTGCACATGCAAGCAAGTGGCGATGGTTTTGAGTGGAGGAGCTATATTGTACGAGACCTTTAGGTTGAAATTTTGATCCACTAAAGGTAGGGATATATATAGTAAAACTTATTCTAATTAACAAAATTATTAAATTTTGAATTAATTGACTTGTTTATTATCAATGGTCAAGCCAAGTTCAAATTTCATTAACTTCTACTGTTGGAAAAGACTTAGCAATCGATATGGGTCTTCCCAATTAGTCGTTCTGAAATAATGGAGTCCTTGTGGTTCCACCTTTGGCAAATTGACTAAAGATATTTTTTTGTCAATCTACATGGTAATTGACATCGTTTTCTTAATTTATTCAAACTTTTCTTGTCTTAATTAGGAGAAAAACCTTGCCATGCCGTGTGTCTTAAAAGATGTCTTATAATTTTCCTTTAAAAACAAAGAAAAAAAGATGCTTTGTGATTTACGAAGATGACTCGAGGTCAAGTCGGCTGGACCACAGGATGGATGCCTCAGGTCCACAGAAAAATTTAGGCCCTGTCGATAATGTGTGTATCTATATATAACATTTATTTGATAAGTAAATATGAAACTTGAAATGATGTAATGGTTGTCTTACTTTTCAAAAGTTCTTGTATTTTGAAACGATCATGGTTTGGTACTTGTAATTTAATTCCAAAATCTATCATGGTTTTGAAACGGTCATAGTTTACCATAGAAAAAAATCCACCTATAAATCTTGTAATTTAATTCCAAAATCTGCTCTTCTGAATGCTAAATATTCTAGTACAATTTGATTCTCACAACAATTACATATTTTTTAAGTCTTAAATATTATATATGTTCCCTATTTATATTTGATTAATTATAATGCTTATTAAATTTTTTAGTTTTAATTGATATTTTGTGTTTGATAATGTAATAAATATCAAGGATATATAGTTTCATTGTGCAACAAATATATACTTTCATTTTTAAATTTTGTTGATATTTTTTATTTATATTATATTAATTGTAGTGATTATTTAAAATTTTAGTTTTTTTGGTCAATTAATACAGAATCAAAGATCGTGTCACGGTAGACTAGAACTCGAGATCTTTGGCCTTAGGCATTATCCACTCTAGCACTAGACCAACACACGTACACCAAAATTTTAGTTTTTGTTAGTATTTTATGTTTGTCACTGATATTTATCTAGAAGATTTTTGTTTAATTATTTTGATAAAATTATGTATAATAGAAAATATAAAAATGATTATGAAAGAAAAAAAAGAATCGATATGTTAAATGTTAATTAAATCCTAAACGGGAACACTTGATAAATTTGTTATAAATAATTGAAAAAAGGCTCAACAAGTTCATTGAAAGAATAAGATGGATGTATTTGAGAATGAATTAGAAAAGGAATGTTAAACAAATAAACTTGAAGATATTATGAACAAAATTAAAGAAGCAACACATGTTGATACCACTACTAGTGACGAACATAAAGAAAATGATATTTTTGTTGGAAACGAGTCAAAAAATAAAAGACTTTCAATGCAATCTCTACCAATATGTATGATCCTCAAAAATGGAAATATATGGACATGGAGTTTAGAGATATTGATAATAAAAAAAGGTTATACGTAAATTTCTTTAATATTTTGCCTCAGGCCGCCAAGTTTCAGGATTCGGACTTGCTTGCGTAATTTCATACCTTAATTATATATTTGCAAATTTTTCGTGTGAGCTGATGTAGCTCGTAGGGCTGAGATTCAGTTCAATTTCGGTTAACAGAAATCGAAATTTTCAGTTAATCGAAATCGAAATCGAAATTGAGAAGAATCGCTAATCGAAACTGACACCGATCGATTAGTCAATCACGAATGTAGTGATTATGGATTTTCCATGAATTTAAAAAATGCATTGATACATGTATCGGATCCAATGTGATAATGTCACATCTAGTGATATACTTGTAATTTGTTAGTATTTGAATACAAATATGAATATTGTTTGACGGATACATTCCTGTATGATTAGCGACTAGAGGCATCAAAATAAATTCAACTTTGTCTAACGAGTCGGTCCAATATGGGTTGGGTCGGGTTATATCTTTTAAGCCCAACAAAATTTTAGGACAGGACGAGCCGGCCCAAATTCTTCATTTCGCCCTTGGACTAGGCCCGAGCCCTCCTATCTTGATAAATTATGATTGTGAAAATTGATGAATCCGATGAGAGAGTTACTGAATCCAAAAAAATAGAATTTTCTTCCCTCATAGGATTCGAACCCGGTTAAAAAATTTAGAATTTTTGAATTCAGTAACTTTCTCAACGAATTCATCAACTTTCAAAGCAAATTTATTTGGTTCTTAATTTTTAGGATAAAAATGGTTCTCATTTAAACCTAATTATCTCTCTCTCTCTCTCTATATATATATATATATATATATATATATGATGATGATGATGATGATGATGATGATGATGAAATTGTATTTTTTTTATTTAGAAACAAGTTTGGACGGATTATAACAATAAAAAAATTGCCCGCCTTTGGCTCTATCCCTGTATGTCACTTTAACGTGGGCTATGGGAATTATTTGTAATTTCCACAAAGACAAATATATGATAGCGATTTTTCTTTTTCTTTTCCTTTTTTACTTTTATTCTAATATCGACTAGTGAATGCTCTGATGAATATGCATTTTTCGCAACCATTTTATACTCAACCCTAGATATAATATTTTTGGCTTTTCAATGCCAACCATTCAGTGCCTTGGTTTTGTTTTTATATGCCATTATTATTTACCTAAAATTTATAGAAAATTGTATTTTTTTTTTTGCTTTTCCTATATAAGAACATAAATACAGAAGTGCCCATGCATGAAAGTGGGGATGGTTTTGAGTGGAGGAGCTATATTGTGCGAGACCTTTAGGTTGAAATCTTGATCCACTAAAGGTAGGGCTATATATAGTAAAACTTATCTAATTAACAAAATTATTAAATTTGGAATTAATTGACTTGTTTATTATCAATGGCGAGCCAAGTTCAAATTTCATTAACTTCTATTGTTGGAAAAGACTTAGCGATTTATATGGTCCTTCCTAGTCAGTCATTCCGAAATAATGGAGTCCTTGTGGTTCCATCTTTGGCAAATTGACTAAAGATATTTTTTTGTCAGTCTATATGATAATTGATATCGTTTTCTTAATTTATTCAAACTTTTATTGTCTTAATTAGGAGAAAAACTTTGCCGTGCCATGTGTCTTAAAAGATGATTTGTGATTTTCCTCTGAAAAACGAAGGAAAAAAGATGCTTTGTGATTTACGAAGATGACTCGAGGTTAGGGTAGGCTGGACCATGAGGAGGGCCCCCTAAAAAATTAGGCCCTATCGATATTTTGTGTGTCTATATATAACATTTATTTGATAAGTAAATATGAAATGTGAAATGATGTAATGGTTGTCTAACTTTTCAAAAGTTTTTATATTTTGAAACGGTCATGGTTTGATCCTTGTTCATTGCATATCTTTTGAACAATATTTTGCATCATGTTTTACCATAGAAAAATTCCAACTATAAATCTTGTAATTTAATTCCAAAATATGCTCTTCTGAACGCTAAATATTCTTGTACAATTTGATTCTCACAACAATCACACATTTTTTAGTCTTAAATATAAATACATATATATATATATATATTTAATTAATTATAATGATTATTAGATTTTTTAGTTTTAGTTGATCTTTTGTGTTTGATAATGTAATAAATATCATGGATATTTTTGTTGTGCAACAATTATATACTTCATTTTTTAGTTTTTTTTTATATTATATTAATCATAGTGATTATTTAAAATTTTAGTTTTTGTTAGTATTTTATGTTTTTCATTATGATATTTATCTAGAAGATTTTTTTTTAAATATTTTGGTGAAATTATGTCTAATAGAAAAAATGAAAATGATTACGAAAAAAAAGAGAATCGATCTGTTAAATTTTAATTAAATCCTAAACGGGAACACTTGATAAATTTGTTATAAATAATTGAAAAAGGCTCAACAAGTTCATTGAAAGAATAAGATCGATGTATTTGAGAATGAATTAGAAAAAGGAATGTTAAACACATAAACTTGAAGATATTATGAACAAAATTAAAGAAGCAACACATGTTGATACCATTAATAGTGACGAACAAAAAGAAAATGGTACTTTTGTTGGAAACGAGTCAAAAAATAAAAGACTTTCAATGCAATCTCTACCAATATATGTATGATCCTGAAAAATTGAAATATATGGACATGGAGTTTAGAGATATTGATAATAAAAAAGGTCCAATATTGGCACAAAATTTGTACGTAAATTTCTTTAATATTTTGCCTCAGGCAGCCAAGATTCAGGATTCTGCTTGAGGTATTTCATACCTTAATTATATATTTACAATTTTTTCGTGTGAGCTGATGTAGCTCGTAGGGCTGAGATTCGATTCAGTTTCGGTTAATCGAAACCGAAATTGAGAAAAAACACTAATCAAAACTAACACCGATCGATTAATCGGTCACGAAAGTAGTGACTATGGATTTTCCATGAATTTAAAAAAATGCATTGATACTTGTATCGGATATCATGTCACATCTAGTGATATATTTGTAATATATTAGTATTTGAATACAAATATGAATACTTTTGACGGATACATTCATGATTGATTAGAGACAGAGGCGTCAAAATAAATTCAACTTTCTCTAAGGAGTCGGCCCAATATTGGGTTGGGTCGGGTCATATCTTTTAAGCCCGACAAAATTTTAGGACAGGACGAGCCGGCCCAAATTCTTCATTTCGCCCTTAGACTCGGCTCGAGCCCTCCTATCTTGATAAATTATGATTTGGGCTCACGGGCTTCAAGATAAGCCTATGCTCTTGATAAATTATGATCTTGGATCGGGTTGCCCATGCTTTTTTCATGCCCGAAAATTTGTAACGTGGTCCAATCCAAATTCTCGAGTTAGGTTGCGCTAATAGTTTGACAACTTTATATACGACGTTTTTAATGTTTATGTTTTAAAGCATATTGTCGATTTTAGTTAACTTTTTTAATGTTAGGGCATAGGAGTTGTGTTCAATTTATGCTAAAGTGTAGTCCCACAAACTAAGAAAGAGATAAGTGCATGCTGAAGTGTAGTCCCACAAACTAATCGTTTTCTGAAGACTGGCAAACTGAGCTACTTTTGTGGTTGACATAATCTCCAACAACTTATAATATGTTTGAAGAGCTTATAAGAAGTAATTTATTAAGTGCTTATAAGTTGTAAAAGTGTTCGGATAATTAAGCTTATAAGTTGGAGAGCAAAATTGCGTTAGATAGAAAAAATTTGCATTAGAGAGAGAATAATTGAGAGAAATTAAATGAAAATGGTATATGTAGGAAAAAATAAAATATAATATAATTATTTTTGTAATTTGGATGTTGCTTATAAGATTATGCAAAAATAGTTGGGGTTGAGTTACTTATCTTTTGGGGAGCTTATAAGCTATTGGAGCTTATTTTTACATACAACTTATAAGATGTTGGAGAACTTATTTTATCAAACATTTTGTAAGAGTTTATAGACTTCTAAACAACTTATAAGTTATTTTAAGGAGTTTGGACCGTATCCCGTCTTTATCAGAAATGGGATAGGTCAGAAATGAATTACGAGTTGGAACCAATATGCGAATCGAGCCTCTTATAGTATTTCTCATCAGTTTCCTTGTTGCTTGTTTAGCTTTTGCTTGTTAGTTTGTGTTTATTTGGTCAATTTGTTTCCTTAGTAAGAGGGTGTTTGGTTGAGCTTATAAGCTCCCCAAAAATAGCTTATAAACTGTTTTTGGGGAGCTTATAAGCTCAATCAAACACCCTCTAAGTTCGACTCTTCTATGAAATAAAGTGGACTACTTCATAGTTTGTGTTACATTCTCTCTCTCACACACACACACATTCTCACTAAGTTCGACTCTTTTGTGAAATAAAATGGACTTGCACAAGTTCGCTTTTGTGAAATCTCTCTCTCTAAGTTCTCTCTCTCTCTCTCTCTCTCTCTCTCTCTCTCTCTCTCTCTCTCTTGAATAAACTGAATTGCTTGGATCTAATTTTGGTCTTAACATTTGTTTTTGTAAATTGTTACAATAATAGCATTAATTTTCCATTTTGCAGCACAAGTGACAACTCTAAAAATTTTCGATGACTGAAAAAGCGTCTTTAGCATATATACTTCCATGTTGATACTGTTTGAGAAATTAGGGTATTTTGGCAAAATAAAATCTTACACGGGTTATTTTAAGAGTGGTGCGATTCCTCGATCATGGGACTCGATGAACTCGGATCCCCGATCCCCTCCGGCCCCTCGCGGATTATTTGCCCACAGTTAGTAGCAGTCGATTTTAAGGATGTCCTCCGTTCGTGTTCGTATTTCGTTTATTCGGCGAAGTTGGAACAATCATGTTTGATCGTATTTTACGGTATGTTGCTATGCCTTTATCGCATTCCATTGGATTTGGGTGATTTTCATCTATTTACGCCCGCATCCTTTGTAAACCATGTAGAAACTTTCTATGGTGGCCTTGCTCTTCTACCTTGGCTTGTACCGTGAGTTCGAAAATTGGTGAGTCCTTTTGATGCCGTATGTTGTAGCTAAGCTTCTCCATAAGCTTCTGCGATCCTATATTGGACGTAATTGTTGGCTAATGTTGGTTCCATGTTTTGAATGATCCAGATATGACGGTGAGGTCGTTACGGTACCATTTGTTGTGCATGGGATCATTCGCTTAATAGCATTAATTTTCCATTTTAAGGAAAACATGTTTGTATAAGGTAGATGATGATCGCAGAGCTGCGATGATCCGTGAGGATCCTTCTGCTCGATACCATATTAAATCGTATGTAGAACATAATTGAAGAAATAAGATGGGTGGAGAAAGTATTGTATTGCTTATTGTTTTGCTTGATAATTGTTTTACAATAATCACACAATTTATAGATTACAAAACTTGTGTGAGGAAGGAAAGAACTAAATATGGTACTGCTAACAATGGTATGATTTGTGCAGTAATCGTGGCACTAATTATGGAGGAGAATCGTGCTATTCTTGGAGAATAATGTGAGGATTTCTAACAATACTATCATGCTCAAGCTTGGTTTGTTTAGCTAACGAGCTTCACTAAACGAACTCGAACGAACTTTTATCGAGCCGGCTCCGAATAGCTCACGAATAGTTTGGCTCATTTTCTGGCAACTCGTAGACTCTCTCTCTCGAATAGACCGAATTGCTTGGATCTAATTTTGGTCTTAACATTTGTTTTGTAAATTGTTACAATAATAGCATTGATTTTCCATTTTATTTTCGATGGTGAGCGTCTTTAGCATATATACTTCCATGTTGATACTTTTTGAGAAATTAGGGTATTTTGGCAAAATAAAATCTTACACGGGTTATTTTAAGTGGTGGTGTACCATAATCAACTTTATTAAATGAAAAAAACCATTTATTTAATTTTGATCTATTAAAAAATTGGTTTTACATTAAAACCATCTTATGGAATTACAATTTTGAACCTATCAAATGAAAATTTTAAAATTTAAATTTAAATTTAATAATTTAATATTCTTCAGAATAGGTGGAAAAATGGTATGTGGACAGTCATAATTTGGCCGCATGGCATTGTTGTATTTTTAATGATAGTTGGAAATTTTTTGAACATGTCTATTTTGTCAAAATTTTAGAAAATGGTATAATCATTGTATTTCCAATAATTTATATCTCTTGTTTCAAAATTAAGATCGGATCATAGTTGGTGAATTTTTTTTATCAAATTTTATAAATGAAGTGAATTGTACATAGCACTCTCAAGTCTCAATGTAACGGCCAGGTCACATAAGTGGAAAGTCAAAGGTTTATTTTAGGGGTTGGTAGCTTTGGATGTTACATGAATGGTTGGTCAATTTATGTTAATTAACTTTTTTTTTTTTAAATGTCTCCAAATCGTTATAGTTTTATAGATGAAAAAGAAAATTTGAAGTAGAAAAATGAATCTATGAAATAAAAAATATTTAAAATTAATGTCCATAAGCATAGGCAAGAATAATTCAAGTTTCAACTAAGACATAAGAATAGTTGAGTTAAAATCAATATCTCTAATCTAATAACTCTCTAACTACGTAACGATCACTCCGGCGGAGCGCAGCCGCTTGCAGCCACCGCGGCCACCGCTGTCTGATGGTGGCCTCCGCCGCAGCTGAGGGCCCTGAGCAGCCCCCACATTAACCCCCACCCGCGATCACTCACCTTATCACCACCACCACTCCGAAGTCCAAACATCGCCGGAGATGGTGGAGGCGGCGGCGTAGACCGGTGGCGGCGGCTCTGCCGGTTCCTGATGTCGCTCAGCTCAACCACCGACGAAAATCTCGAAACCCCAAACAAGAAGAAGTACCACTTGGCCTTCGTGGACCCCAGCTGCTTGCCGGTGTTGTACGTCCTCCTCTGCGGCTGGCGCATGACGGCGGTTGTACATTTATTCCCATTTTTAGACTGAATTGCAACCTTAGAATTCTTGCTAGAGCTCAGCCTCCACCGCCAACGGCTACTTTTCTTGTGGCTTGTTTGGTTCTTGGTCATCTCAGCTTCATCTGTCTTGCATGGAGGAGAGAGTTGTTTGTAGGGGATGAGCTTTCCGCAGAAGACTATGTTTTCCGGCGGGAAGGCGGCGGCGGAAGGGCTGAGTTCTTGGCTGAAGAACTCAAAAAAGTCGTCTTGAGAGGAGGAGGAGGTGGAGTTGGAGTTTGAGGAGAAATATTGATGATCCCAATCAGCACTTTGATCACTATATAATGGAAGATCACATAGTGATAGGGTTTCTGTTTCTTCTAATTCATCTTCTTTTTTCATGTTTATTGAGATGAGGGTTTCTTCTAGAAATGGTTCTTGAAATTCCATTGTAGGAGATAGAAAGAGGGAGGGATTATTTGATGGAATTGAAGCAAAATTTTGGGATATATAGGTGGTTGAGACTTTTTGGGGGGGGGGTTGGGGTGGGGGGGGGGGGGATTATGTGACATGAAAAGGATTTGGTGGATATTTAACTGAGAAAAGTAAGATTTGTTTATGTTGATGGCTTTAGGATTTTGGCATTCTTCTAGATAGATAAAAGAGAACATAAGGTTTGTTTAAAAGGTATAGGGTGTGGAGTTTTAAATACTTAATTAGTTAATTAGACATATAGTATGAAAATCTACTTGCAATATACAATGAATAGTATGAAAATCCTATTTGCGATATATGTTTTTTTATTATATTTTTGAAAGGGTTAATAGTAGTTTATAACTTTAGTATTTCTTTTATTTATGAGCTTGAGTTTTATTTATTTATTTTTAATTTTGTCTCGTATCAAAAAAATTGGTATCGAATATCTAAATAGGCTCAACTCGAGAGACATGTTTTATGGGTAAGTCTATCAGATATATATATGATGCTAGAGTTTTGATATGGGACAAATTTGCAAATTTCAGAATATTTAAAAAGTAATCTAACATTGAAGTCTTAAAAAACGTTGAAATTAAGTCCATAAACTACTACTAATTCTTTTCGTAATTATGTTTTAATGATAATATGGTTAGGCTTTGCATCCCTAATTACAAAATCCTTGTTATATATATGTTGTTACATAGTTTAGTGAACTTGTAGAAATATGTGTAATTGGATAGGATCAACTAGTCTAATGCCTTTGTAGTGAAATAGAAAATGTTGAAGAGAAAAAAAAATAGTAAAAATGAAAGGGGAAAAAGTACAAATAGAAGGAATTTTAATTCCATTGGATTAATTGGCATGAATAAATTTTTGTTTGAATTTATAATTCCCACACAATTTTTTTATAATATAGCAACTATGACATTACTTTTGTTTTTATCTTTGCAATTACGATATTTTTACTTTTTCATGTTAGTTTTGTCTGGCAACTTTTTGGTCCTGGCTTTCAAGACTAGCATGTGTAGTGAGAAGTACTGCTGACATAATATAAATTGGGGTCCAGATCTAATTAACCATTTTTATTAAAATATATATCATCTATAACCTTTTTTAAAATTTTCTACACTTTATACCCATTATATTAAAATAGATTAATTTTCTTATTTTTAGTTGACTAGTGTTTGTTTCCTATCGACCGGAGAGAAGGCTTTCTCGACCGGAAACAGACATTAATCGACCGTAAACAAGGAAATTAGTCTATTTTTCTTGTTTTCGGTCGACTAATGTCTATTTCCGGTCGAGAAAGTCTTCTCTCCGGTCAACCGGAAATAGACATTAGTCGATCGGATAGAAGATTTTCTCGATCGAAAACAGACATTAGTCGATCGGAAATAAGAAAATTAGACTTAATTTCCTTATTTCCGGTCTACTAATGTCTGTTTCCGATCGAGAAATTCTTCTCTCCGATCGACCGAAAACAAGGAAATGTGTGGATAAATTGAAAAAATAGACTAATTTCCTTGTTTCCGATCGATCAATGTCTGTTTTCGATCGAAAAAGTTTTATTTCCGATCGATCGAAAACAGACATAATAAATTGGTCATATAGTTTAGCAAATTAAAAGATTAGGTATGGGAAGTACACACTTTTTCAAAAGTGTGTACTTGTATGTATTACCTCATATAAATTTATCGTGAAAAACATTGAGGATGTTATAATTAGGGATGAGAAACGGGTTTGGTTTCGGATACCGATTTTTCTGATTAATCGACCTAAATTTTTATAAATTTTAAAATCGAAACTAAATCGTTTATTAAGTTTAGTTAACGAAAATCGCATTAGTTATTGCGGTTCGATTTTCGATTATCCAAAAAAAAATTGAAGAAAAAAAAAACAAAAACAAAAACTTGACACCTAGACTCTATAAATCCCTGTCAAAAGGATTTCTCTTGTGATTTTCTAGAAGGGAGGTGGAACCCCAAGAAAAGGACAAAATTATACCATGTTTTGGTGCACATTTTCCGGCAAAAATAAAATAGTTAAACTAGATTTGATTTTTGACTTATATTCTCAATCTAGACGTGTCTTTATATTAGTCAAAATGTAACATCGTCCAGATCCATATATATTGGAAATTCAAAATTTCGAAAAATCACTTTTCATGGAATTCAGTTTATTGATTGAGGATTTTTGTGTGTAAATGTGTACAAATCATTGATAATTAATATGATGATTTTATAAGAATAAAATAAAAATTAACTGGTGGGGGCCTGGAGCCACTGCATACTTCAAAGGAGAAATGTGTGTTTGTTAAATCTCATGTCAGTATAATGTGATGAATAATAATTGAGTGATACTATTCGACCATAATATGGTCAGCCATAATCAACTTTATTGAATGAAAAAACCGTTTATTTAATATTCGATTTATTAAAAAATTGGTTTTACATTAAACCATCTTATGGAATTACATTTTTGCCCCTATCGAATGCAAATTTTAAGTTTAAATTTAAAATTAATAAATTTAATACTTTTCAGAATAGGCGGGAAAAGAGTATTTATACAAAAATGGTTAACACATTAATTTAGTATTATTATTTTGTTAATTAATTAATGAGTGATGCTATTCGGCCATAATAAGCTTTATTGAATGGAAAAAACGTTTATTTAATATTTGATCTATTAAAAAATTGATTTTATATTAAAACCATCTTATGGAATTACAATTTTGCACCAATCGATAAAAAATTTAAATTTAATAATTTATTACTTTTCAGAATAGGTGGAAAAGAGTGTGTGGTCAGCCATAATGTGGCCGCATAGCTTTATTGTTAATTATATTGATAATTACTAAAGTATCCTCGTATAGCCAGCCATAATGTGGTCGCATGGCTTTATCGTAATAAATTTTGGTGAATTTTGGAATTTTGATTTTTCAGTCAAAACTTAGCAAATCTACCAATAAAGCCACCATATGACAATATGGGCTTTTTTTTTAACAAAAAAATTAATATGTACTTTTAAATGATAAAGGTGATGAATTTGATATTTTATTGTAGCCAAATTGAAGCCGTCCACTAATAATGAAATTAGGTTATGTCCCAACCAATCTCGTCGTTTCTATCACGGGATCAAATTATTTCAACTATTCTTTTGATTATTTTTAATAAAATATCTTTATAATTGTTGTGTATTTATTTCTAGAAGAAGAGTTTTAAACATGGACTAGTTCGAGATGAGATTTAGGGCAAGTACAATGAGAGATAATGTTCTAATAAATAAATCATCAATAGGCTAGACCACTAAGAGGAGTTTTAACAATTTAGTACTAAATTGGTATATTAATTTAGAAGTGGAGATAAAATATTTCAATCTTCGAAGCTTGAATACTCATTTTATCAATAAAAAAAGCTCAAAATCCACTCATTATATTTTATTATTATTATTATTACCATACCATGGGCAGGACCAACAATATTATGATTAAAGAGGTAGATAGTTATGAGGAATAGAGCCAAATTGCTCTGATTACAGGAAAACAATATCAGTCATCAGTTTAGAATATTCAGATAAAAACATCTCGTATCAAAACTATCCAAAGAACAACCTTTCAACATGGCCTTTAAATGAGCAAAAAGTGCAGATCAACAGATCTTACGATACCCTAAACATATATGATATATATTTTCAGTCAATCTCCATATTTACGACAACGAATAATATATTAAAATCATCTTTATGAGAGAGAAAAAATATTGTTTTTTTCTCTTGAAATTAACATATATCTCCGATTTAAAATTA
This sequence comes from Salvia rosmarinus, assembly GCA_036937905.1. NCBI lineage: Eukaryota > Viridiplantae > Streptophyta > Magnoliopsida > Lamiales > Lamiaceae > Salvia > Salvia rosmarinus. Next base: position 2,475,373 of record CM072818.1, on the reverse strand, counting down.
TAGTTCAAGTTATTCCCCAAATATACTGGGTTTGATTATTGATAATAAATGGTAGGAATTAATTATTTTTAAGAGTGGTGTCCATGTCCACTGTGTAGTTTGATTGATCCCAACAAACATTGGAAGCAATTAAATACTATATTAATTAGTGAGTTGGAGTTAATTGCGTGACATCACTGTTGTTCTAGAAGTGGGTCCCACCGTTAAAATTGGACTGCCGGCTGCCAATTCTGTTTCTCTCCGGCGGCAAAATGTGAATGCAGAAAAATATTTGAATATCTAAAAATAGGAAAGTTAAAATGTTTAAATATACAAAAATTTATTTACAGAAAAACAAAAAGTGACCGTTAACTTGAAGAAAGGGATTGATTTTTTTAATTATTTGTTGGGATGAAATGGGATGGATAGTCGCCACGGTACACTTGTCCGGGTGAGAGTACTTCTCATATTTTCTAAAGTAGACTTTAATTTTGAAAAACACAAAAATTATTATACATCTGTTCGTATAGAGCGGACGACAAAAATATCATTTTAAAAAAAAGTATCATTATTTGTTATCCTGTAATTTAAAAATATCATTTGTCCTGAAGAAAAGTATCAAAAACTATATCATACAAACGAATGCACAAGTGATCATTTCTTTGAAAAAATATTTTGTACTTCGACCACTGAAATTGGCTAAAGAATTTATATTTTTATGGAGGAGACGAAAAATGATCTTCCACTCATAATGGCTATTTCAGATTTTGGAATACATCTGGAGCTTTCGTTATTAAGCTCGAGGTCAATTTTATTTAAAAGCATGTTTATCCTAAAAGTATTGATCTCGTAAGTTGCTTGAGCCGGATCCTAGTTTGGCTGAATCGTTATGCTAAGCAAATCTAGTCCATTTAACATGAAATCGAGCTCGAGCTCGAATTCGGATTTACTATGCTAACATTTAATAACAAATGTTACTTTATAAGCATTGTTTTAAAAGTGTTAATCTCGCAAGTTGCTTGAGCCGTATCCTATTTTGGTTGAATTGTTATGCTAAGCAAATCTAGTCCATTAAATGTGAAATCGAGCTCGAGCTCAAACTCAGATTTACTCCGCTGACATTTAATAATAAAAGTGTTACAATATTTTTCCGTGTTCGGTCCAAACCTAAGAAAAAATACTCCCTCCGTCCAAAATCGTCCTTGATTTTATTTACAGGGGTTTTAATAAATTATAATGAATGTAAAGTAAATGGATATAAAAATATGAGTCATGAGATAATAAATGAATATATTAATAGATAGTGAGTGTAAAAAAATGGATCATGAGTAGTGTTTTTATAAATAATTGGATAGGTTTAAGGTAAGAATATGAAGTTGATTTTTTTATAGACGGATCAAAATGAAATTAAATAAACATAATATATGGATAGAATATTACATTTTTCACAATCAATCTCAAGACAGTCATTAAGCAAATTGATTTATTTTTTGGAAGGATGGCATAATGGAAACTTCTAATAAATGATGATAGTAAATGTTGTGGTCCAATATTCTAGAAATGGGGCCCAAATATTCCAACCCTTTGACTGCTTTTGGGCTTCAGTCTTTCACGGTATTATTCGCGTGCGGTTTGGAGTTATTTGCTCCAACAGTCATTTTCTTTCGACTTCAAAAATAAATTAAAAATATGGAAAATTCTCCTCAGACAAAAAGGGAGGAAAAATTAAGAAAGGGAGTTATTTGCATTAGTGTCTGCATTTTTAAGATATGTAGAACACCTCATTTCAAACTCTATATCAAAGATAAACAATTTAAAGAGGAAAACATAACTTCAATCATCTATTAGTTCTTCATTTTGCCTAGAAGGTTTTCAAGGTCTGATAAATATAGGACTAGGGATGTCAATCGGGTCAGCTCGCTCGGGTTCTGGCCAACCCGCTCGAGTTATCGGACGATTCGGATTGATATTTTTTTCGGGTTAGAAATGTTCAACCATAACCCTAAATTCTCGGGTTTCGGGCTAACCCATCAGGTCAATCGGGCCAGAAAGCTTAAGTGAAAAAATAAATATATATATATATTATTGATAATAATATATTTATAACAAATATTTTATATTAAGCGTTAAGAGTAAAAAAACAAATAAATGAAAAATAAATATAAATTTTGAATATTAAACTATAATACATTCCACAAGTTCTTTTTTTAATCTTATTTTACTAACTTTGAAGAGCAAACAATGAAAATTAAAAATAGTGCTCATAACTAAATTCTTTTTTTTAATATGCTTTAATATTCGCATTTCATGTAACTAAATGATCTCTAATAATATAATACAATTATAACGGAGTTAAAACTTATATCTGAAAAAAAAAAAAGTTAATTCAATATAATACTATTTAAATTATATTACAATATCAAAAATAGAAAATAATGCTCACAACTAAATTATTTTTTTAATATATCTGAATATTCATATTCCATAATAGCTAATTCACTATTTAACAAATATTTAATAAGTTAATTCATTATAATACCAATTAAAATTTATAACTTGAAAAAAAATAATAAGTTAATTCACTATAAATAACTAAATAGACAATCTATAATAGCTACAAAAGTTAAGATAATTAAACATGAAAAGTAAATTTTTGAAATCAAGAAATTTGAATTTCTAACTATTAGATAAAGGAAAAAAATGAGTTTTTTTTTGCCTGCCCGTTGGGCTGACCCACGATTCGATCGGGCTAGCCCGATTAACCCATCAACACGAATGGATGGCCCGAATAGCCCGATTTTATATTCGGGTTACGATTTTATAGCCCAACCCTTTAATTTTATCGGGTTATTCGGGTCAGTCCGTGGGTTTGACCCGTATTGACATCCCTATATAGGACCAAAATCAAAAAGTGAGCCAAGCTAGTTCTATAACATAATGAACCATACCGATAAGCGCAAAAAAGAATTTCATACAGAGGAACATCTTCATGTAAAATCAGAGGAGATTGGGTCAAAATTGCAGAAAAATATGCTTTTGCCATAAATATATGTCTGCTTGAAAAGGGATGTAAGTAAGCCTTATGAGTCATGACATACCGGGATAATCTTATTTCACGCCTGAAGGCCGAAACTTCAAAGGAGAGTGTTCAATGGCTTCATGCGGGCGAAGGAAGAGAGCTTCAGCTGGAAACACGGCTCGCCTCACAAGTTCTTGAAAGCAGTATCTCGAGACCGGTCGTAAGGGTTCAGCTTTGCTAGCAATGCCTTGTTATCGCAATGCTCTGCATCGACATAGTAGAAATTGCCATTAGCCTTAAACGATACGTAGGGCCTATTGGTTTCCGGAGGTCGGATGTCTGCAAACATGATGGTCTTCGTTATATATGTTCCCAGCCATGACATCATATCAACCTCAAAGCTGTCGGAGCCAGGCTGCCATCTGAGTTTGTGGACGTAAGGGCTCACGAACCAGTGAAGGGCCCCAGTAGTCGAAGCACTCAAGAATATGACAGAAGATGCAACTGCACCCTTTAGAATCACGTTCGTGTCTTGAGATGTCATGAACGTGACGATAGGGCCTAGTGACACCGAGAGGCAGCAGGTGGAGAGTGAGAGGAGCTTCACTTTCTTGATTGTATTTGATATAGGACCGTTGTAAACAACCCCATAGTCCTTGTCATCATTTTCCTCTTCTCCCCTGTTTTCATGCCCCACCCTAATCTTATTCTTGTCTTCTACTGCAGCTGATCGAGACATAAACCGTCTGTGTACAGAAGAAAACTGCACTGGGGAGTTGGCATTGTTTTTGGAACAAAGCGAATGAGACCACGGACCAATCCTAGAAAGGTGATTGCCTGATGCAAAGAACACGCTATAAATAACAATGACAAAGAAAACTAGTTTTGCAATGTCAGATACCAAGTTTAGCCAAACAACGAGGACCAAACAGAATCAGCTTGGTTTAAATTAATAAGGTTATACGACAAAGAGCTGGTCTTAAACCACATGCTAAGCAACTAACATTTGCATTTGAGTGGAACAACAAATCATAAGGGAAGAATCAGTTAGTCTCGAGACGACTCCCCATTTTCAGCTGCAAGTTTTGTTATCTATACATCTTCAGACAAAGTAAGGCCCCATAAGGAAGCAGCACAGGTAGAGATGTTCGCATAAATGCACGTATAATGAGCAGGTGAGCCGCATCAGAAAGTTGGAGAGGAATGAAGAGAAAAACTCTGAGCTCACAACAGAAGTGAAACTCAGCTAACCTATATCCAATCATCATCTAGCAGAACAGAAATGAGTTCTGAACGATTCACATGATAATACGTATAATGAGCACATGAGATATATCAGAAAGTTGAAGAGGAAAGATGGGTAAAACTCTGAGCTCAAAGGACATGGAATATTCAGCTAACCTACATACAAATAGGCAATCATCATCTAACACAACCTATACGGGGTTCTATGTGATACAGGAACACGTTGTAGGGACTGTTTTCAACAAATATTCAAAACAAAGATGATTAATCTTGTGGAAACATTAAAACGGGCAATGAACTCGAGGCAAATCAACAATATCTCTCTCCAACTATGCTAAAAGGTTTAAATTACGGTGAAAACTAACTTTCTCACTACTTGATCATGAAAAAACTAATACAAATTCCACCTCAATTCCATCCGGGGCAAGAAAGGAGATTAGAAACTGGATCTTTAACCGCCCTAACTCAGTCAGATTTGAAAATTGTGCATCTGAATAAACGTTAAAGCAAATCCCAACATCCCTGCTTTTGTTTCTTAGTGAAACGAACCCAATTTTCGCCCAGTCTACATTCCTAATCTCCAGAGGTAGAAAGCTAGAATAATTCGCCTCGACATAAATTAGAGAAAGAACGACATGCAATTCACGGGAGAAAATAGAAACTCAACCAAAAAAAGGCATTTAAACAAACAGCAAAGACGAAATCAAAATATGGGGAAATTGAAGATTCATAAAATGATTGAAATACAGAACCTGAATTGAAGGTTTTAGATTGAGATCTAAGCAAATGAAGCATAGCAGCTCTCGCCATTTTTCTCCTCGGGCTAGAAATTCTGCTTCCAATTTCAGTAGTAAAATCCTAACATAGGGTTTTATAGGAACATCTTTATATAATACACTAGTGAGAAACGAAGTATTAAAGGGCATTTGGTCTAGTGGTATGATTCTCGCTTAGGGTGCGAGAGGTCCCGAGTTCAATTCTCGGAATGCCCCTTTTCTTTTTTTTCTCTCTCTCATATGATTCTCGCTGACGGTGCGAGAGGTCCCGAGTTCAATCCTTGGAATGCCCCTTTTCTTTTTTTCTCTCTCTCCCCCTTTTCTTTTCTCTCTTTCATACGTTATTTTTTTTTTCCTTCCTTCAGTTTATTTTGGCGGCGGTTCTGAGACTCCCTTCATTTGTAGGCATTTGCAAATTAATGCTTCTAGTTAGGTATGTTTAGAAATTTTGAATTTAATTTTTGAAGTTGTTTGGGCTGACGTCTCTCTTCAAAACATACATCATAAATATTCCCAGTTTATTTTGGCGGCGTTTCTGAGATTTACTTCTTTTTCTTGAAGTTTTTATTCAAAAGAAGAAGCAGCAGCAGCAGCAGGTACGCAGATGTCAAATTAATGCTTTTAGTTAGGTATGTTTCAAAATTTTGAATTTCATATTAGAAGTGGCTTGGGCTGACGTGATGTAGGTAGAAGGAAAAAGTGAAAAAGGATTTTTAAATTTGCAACGAGATTCACAATTGGATTATCAATTTCAGTTAGTAGATTGGTAGACACGTATTGTAGCTAGCCTAAAATCTTTTTCAAATGTCAATTTCTGTTCTTCATTTTGAATGTTGTTTAGTGTTTATGGTGTTTGCAGTTGAGTAGATGATACCCTAATGTGAAAGGAATGCAGGGAGGATTGTATGTGATGGGGCTAACTGTTTTGTAAATTAATTTACAAGTTTGCCACTTTTTAATTATTGATAGTTCTACTATTCCATATTTTTCAGTTTCCCGAGTTACAGAAACTTTTTTTTCAGTAGATGGAGATGATGACATTAATTCAAGAGCATAAATTTTGAGCTGTTAGTGTCATGTGTTAAAATGTTGAATTTGGGGCACTATTTCCAGGGTAGCTTGGTATTGCACCCGTTATCATCAACTATGTTCATGGAACTGATGGAAGTGAATATTCAGTGATTTTGACCAGTTACCGATTGATTAGCCATAAAAAGAACTGTATTGAGTTTTATCACCTAGGTAGTTATTCAATACCTTAAGCAAGGTTTAGATATACATTTTAAGGACCGAGGCGTTTTGCCTCGAGGTGGTCCGAGGCGTAAAACCGAGGCATAAATCATAAAAATTTATAACTAATATAATAAAAACATAGAAAAGCATAAAAAGTATATTAAAACACAAAATAAAAGCATAATTTCTTGATTAAGTATGTTTGTCTCTAAAATATAAAATAATTACAAGTTGTGCCTGCTGTCTACAAATATTCAAATAATATTCACAAACTACAGCAAATATACGATAATATACACAAATTACAGCAGATATACAATAATATAAAATAATTACAAATTGTGCCCCTACCTACAAATATTCAAATCACGTCCTCCTCTGCCTACAAATTAAATAATATACAAGTTCTACAGCAAATATTGGATACTCTACCTACAAATATTTAAATAATATACAAGTTCTACAGCAAATATTGGAAGGGGTGCTGTCAATGTCAGTTTGCAAATATTAAATAATACAAATGTACAACTAACAATACACGTCTCGGTCTTCCAAATACATAACAGAACTTACAAAAAACAAAATTACAGAAACTGCTGTGCTGTGCTGTGCTGCGCTGCGTTTCTGCTCTGTTTACTTTCGATATGCTGCTGCCTGACTGGTGCCGTCGCCGGAGAAGGAGGGAGATGGAAGGCTAGAGCACGGAGAAGGAAGGAGATGGAAGGGCAGAGCAGGAGAGGGAGATGGAGGTAACGTGTGAGTGAGTTTTAGGAGAGGAGGACATGTGCGGTGCATGCATTAAATATAGATTAGGATTAAATTAGGTTTTAATTATTGTCTTTTGGGCATATGAATTCTCACAATTCCCGGTTGAGGATTGTGTACAGGCTCCTCTCTTTGCCTTCATCAAGAGGACATTATTGGTTTATTTGTTGTTGGAATCCTAAACTTCTTCCCTAGTGACACCTTTTGTTGCAGTGGCACTTTCGCCTTCTTCAGTCATTATTGCACAAGACTTATTGGCTCTGATACCACTTGATGCATACTGAGATTAAAAGGGATGAAAAGATTGGGTAGTCTTATGATAGAATAGTTTAAATAAAGGTTTCTTACAGGGAAATCAAGGAAAACCAAAATGAACTTTGATTTAGAGCTTATGCTAATTCAATGTGCATCTATCGAGATGGCGTAGCATAAACTTCCAAAACCTAAGTTTTGATTCGAGGTCTGGTTTCCAAAACCTAAGTTTTGATTTGTGGTCTGGTTTCCAGATTTTGAATTAGTTTCGCATTCAAGTTTGGTCCCCTTGGTTTCGGTTTGTGAATTAACGGGTTTAACACTGAATAAAAGATAAACATAGATGCTAAGGTTTCTACTTTATTTATACACTTGTATGAATATCTATAGGTAATCATATAATTTTTATAAGCATATGCGAGATTTGAAAACTGAAATATAATTCTTGATATAGGCTGTGGCCGGAGTTGAAGCATTACCAGTTACATAGGTGGCTGAAATTTATTTTCTGCCTAATACTTTATATATTGCAACAATTATATCCATTAAGAGTTTTATTTTGATGCTTTATTTAATTCCCTCCGTTGCAGAGATTAAAAGTATAAAATTGAAGTTTGAAGAACGGGTTGTTACGCTCATCATCTGCCCAGGGATGGCTATTGAATGTCTTGTTCTCGGTAAACTAATTGTATTGTATTAGGGAAACACTTTTGAAACTTGCCTAGAGACTAAAGTGCTTTATGTTAAATGAATTGTGCATCTAATTGAGCAGGTGCAGGGCAAGAGGTGGGGAAGAGCTGTGTGATTGTTACAATAAATGGCAAGAGAATAATGTTTGATTGTGGAATGCACATGGGCTACACAGATCATCGGCGATACCCTGAGTTTTCTTTGATTTCAGATTCTGGTGACTTTACCAGTGCACTCTCTTGTGTGATCATCACACACTTCCATTTGGACCACATTGGAGCCCTTCCATATTTTACTCAAGTTTGTGGCTACAATGGACCCATTTACATGACGGTACCATACCCGTTTCATATTTTCTCTTTATTGTATTTTTATTATATAAGTCCCTTTTGCCTCAGTTTATTGTTTGTTTTTTCAAAATTTGTCAAGTCTTCTGGACAATTTTTTCTGCTATAGTATCCAACAAAGGCCTTAGCTCCTCTAATGCTCGAGGATTATCGAAAAGTGATGGTTGATAGAAGAGGAGAGGAAGAGCAGTTTAGTTTTGAGCATATTGCTGAATGTATGAAGAAAGGTACACCTTTTATCAACCACTCTTTCTTTTGTTTGCCTCTTTGTATATTATATTCTTGTTTACTTAGACTAGTTCAAAGTTTATGCAAGCTGTAGTTTAGCATCTAATAGAGTAAAAAGAATCAAGGTACACACAGATGAACAAATATATAGAATGAGAGCAGGAAATAACAAAAAAGTCAAGATTTTTCCTGCCCAAGTGTCAAAATGCCAATTCTGAGTTCCTAGACAAGTCTCCTCACTCACACACGAGATCTATTTATCTGACCTAGAGTATCGAGCCCCGACTGAAACCCAAATATGAAATATAATAACCATAAATATAATGAATTAAAATCGAATCGGTATACCTAATTAATCAAGCCGCTGGTTGCCAAGGGAAGCTGCTACACATGTAAAATTGATCCGCAACAGCATCATTCAGGACTACAACATTTAATACGAACCTTCATCCAAGTACCTTATATGTCCTTGACCCAAAATGATACTTAATTGTTTGGCTACAATTAGTTTCAATAGTTTTTGCCAAGTTGCACCTCAAAAACTACAACATTGTCATATATCTATGTCAAATTTATTAAAATTTCAAAAGGCGCAAAACAGCTTGTTTAGCCTATGGACATTCAGGACTGTAAACAATTAGTTGCTGTCGTGTAACTTGTGTTAAATTTTTAATTTGATTTATTTTTCTTACCAAATATTTAGAGAAAAATCAATGGACTATAATTGAGAAAAATACACTCCCTTTCAACCTGCTGGCTGTTCTATTTGTGTTTTATTTGTATCACTTTAAATATTTTTTTTTTGTGTGTGTGATGGTTTGACTTGAAACTTTGACAGCTAAGAGCATGCAAATACTACCTACATCATTAAAATGCCTAACTGCATCTTAACTCTTTCTTTTCTTTAGAGGTCTTCTTGTTCTTGATGAATCTGAATTTGGTTTGCAATGTTATAGAACCTTTTCTCTCCCCTCTCTTCTCTTCATAGTGCTAGGAAGCATCTTCTTTTTTGCTTGGGGCATCCGTAAACAACATATATTGCGCAGTCATTCCCATCAACTACTTTCTAGAAGCGTTCTGGTGGAGCATAGGGCAATGAAACACTGGATGGTTTACCGTTTCAGATACTATTGTATTGGGCTCCTGGCATGTGCTTTTTGATTGTATGAACATTTATATCTTTTATTGTTTAGTCATCTTATTGCTTTCGTCTACTTGTGCTACGGTCTATGCAAAATAGTCACTGCAGTGGATCTAAAACAGACTATTCACATCGATAAAGACCTCCAGATTCGAGCTTACTACGCAGGGCATGTAAGGTCTTCAATTCCTTGCTCCAAACATGTTACTAATAACTCTTACACACACACACATCACAAACTCATGTATTTTTATAAATTTTCTGTAAGAAATCTGTATTTTTCCTTGAAAAATTTGTAAAGAATCCCTAATATTTCCGCCCACTAGATACTAAGAATTCAATTTTGAACAATCAATACTTCAATTCATGTCGTAAAAAATGCTGAAAGATATGGGAATGAAGTTGTGATTGATATTTTCTTTATACTTTGACATCCGTAAAGTATCAAATGCTGTGTCAAAAAACTTTATACATGTAGGTTTCACTATGATATATTTTTTGGTTGCACAATTATAAGAATCTTGATAGCAGTAGTAATAACTTGGTCATATAAAACAATGTCATGCCTTGGGGCTTGGGGTTATCGGGCTCCGTCTTTCTGTAAAAGGTGCAACACAGTATTTGGTTATGTAATTTCATTACTAGAATCCTCTAGTCCATCATGTTTAATTCTATTATAATATGCTATAACAGGGTAAGCAACCTTTCCACAATATTTACCAATATGTCATTCTGGAACTTTTGGTGTCTATTTATTAGGTGCTTCTTTTATGAGATGTATATTGCTCTTTGAATATTCTCCAATTGGCTCAGAATTAAAACACATGTTTCTCAGGTTCTTGGGGCTGCAATGTTTTATGCCAAAGTGGGTGATGCTGCTTTAGTGTATACAGGTGACTATAATATGGTGCCTGATAGACATCTTGGAGCAGCTCAGATCGACCGACTGCAGTTAGACCTTGTTATAACCGAGTAAGGGAAATTCTATACCTCAGTGAATTTACGCTAACTACAAATCCTGACTTGTCTAGGGTTGCATGAAATTAGCATGTTCTATGAAATTTTGTAACTTGAACAGACGAGCTGGATTAGAAGATAAGTTCATAATCAGATTAACTCATGAACTTCAAAGTGGCTGGATGTAAATAAGTGGGGGTGACGATGACGTATTAGTAGTTACCTATTTATATCATTTTCTGCTTCTTGCCATGCTCTCCAGCTGCGTGTTTCACTCAATACATAGCAGTTACTGATTTATATCATTTTCTGCTTCTTGCCATGCACTCCAGCTGCATGTTTCACTCAATACATAGCCACAGTTGGCTGATCTATTAGTACTAGTGCTTCTTAAGATGTTCTTATTTTTTTCTTTTACCAGGTCAACTTATGCAACAAGATTCAAAATATGTTCGAGAGAGGGAATTTCTAAAAGCAGTATGAATCTTCTGTCAGTTGACATTTGTTAACCTGATATGCTTTGCTCTTCTGTTGTTTTATACCTTTATATATTCTTATGTATCCTTTATCATCATCCAAAACAGATTGCAATTTACTAGTCTTGGTATTTTTTGTTTTTCTTTCCTATACCTGAACTGAAGCAATTATACTCCTAAGTATTAGATAATTAAACTCAATTGTTTCATGCTTCAATTTTTCAAGGTCACAGTTATGAATGGTACTTGTTGATTTGGAATACTTCCTCTTTTCTTTCACCTTCTATACAATATCCATAAAGCCATAAGTTTCTTTAGCCTTAATAATAAACATTTAGTTTCTAGATATACCTATGAATTGTTTGATACAGGGTGGATTATTGTCTATATGTTCTATATGTCGTGTGCTTTCCTCCTGAATAATGCTTCTAATCTGATGTTTATGCATTTCAGTGTGTAGTTAGATGTGCTTACATCCACTACATGTAACTGTTTTTCTCTTACAGGTTCACAAATGTGTTGCTAGTGGAGGAAAGGTTCTAATTCCTACATTTGCTCTTGGGAGGGCTCAGGTATTTATTATCACAGTACATAAATGTAGATTTATTGATGCAATTAATTTGTCATGCATTCCTGATAAAATTAATCTTCAGGAACTGTGTATGTTATTAGATGATTATTGGGAAAGGACAAGTCTTAAGGTGCCAATATACTTCTCTGCAGGTATACCCTCTTTGCTATTATCTTTTCATAAAATTGGTAATGGGCTTCACAGTGGCATGCTTGGAATAAGTTTCTTGGACGGGCCAAGGATTAGTAGATCTTTAAATAGTATTTCCAGAAATAAGAGTTTCTTATCTTTGCATCACCATAGGAAACAGAACTACATTCACAGTGTGGCAGGACTCTTCCTGTGAGGCACTTGGAGGTGTTGATTTCAATTCAGTTTAGCTTCTTTGTCTCTATCAAACAGTGGGCACATGTCCATGAAGCTAGTTTCTGCAAGATACAACACTAATGAGAAAGAAGAAATTGATGTTATTTTAATATTAGTTATTTTGCTTTTGTTTGCTAGGAAATAATTGACAGTCAGCACACATCATTTTATGTCATCTATGTTCTTAAGTTGGTCAATTGTTGACTACATGAATTCTCAGGTTTGACCATACAAGCAAATCTATATTATAAAATTCTCATCAACTGGACCAGCCAAAAAGTCAAGGATACTCATGCTAGACACAATGCATTTGACTTCAAAAACGGTAAGGCTGGCCAAACTCTGGATTTTTAAAGAATCGGTATGCATTTTTTTTCCAGCAATGACCTTAAGCAATATGCTGCCTTTTTCATCTGCTGACTGCAGTGTGATGATTCTTGTCCTTCTAAGGTGCTTTTGGCTTGGTTTTTGTGTGTGGATCAGTGGATGTAAATGCCCAAGTACATAGTGTTTCAATTTCTTCTGACCTATAGAACAAATAGTAGTTTACAACATTCATGTTCTGTGATCAATTTGATAATCCGCCGCTGCACGCCCAGCCTTGCATTGTTATCTGCGCCTATTCATCATTGAGCAATGAGCATCTTATCCTAGTGTACTTTTTTACTTTGGTATTTCTTTTGTTAGCTGGAGCATTTAAGAGAACATCTAATGGCTATGAGATTCTTTCTTGGGGATATGACAGCATAATGCAAATTGTATAATTAATGTTGGTTTTAAGAATTGTATGAGTAATGAGAAGATGGTGGCAAGATTGACTTAGTAAGTCTGTTGAAGTTGTAGTTGATATATGTTAGGAGAACAAAAAATAAAAGGAATTTGAATTTATGATAACTGAATAAACTGTCTCTAAGAAGAACCAAGAACAATCAGAACAGCCCAAGCATGTCTGTGCCGTGCGCTGTATTCAAGAAAGACAAATCCTATACTAGTCTTCTCGAAAGGAGAAAGAACTCTTTTATTCTTTAGGCTAGCAAAGTGCACAAAAGGAGCTCGCAAGCCTATCCCAATAATAATAATTAGCTAAAATAATTAACTGATGAAGAGATGAACAGAAGAATGGCCGAGCATCAGACACGGTCACAGGCTTCGCCTTTACTCTCCTCGATTAAACCTTGTCCGCAACACCTTCTCCCTCCTTCCTAATAGTCTTGACCTTTGTCCGCAAGGCAGAAATCTGGAAATTGCCGTGCGAGTTTAGCCTCATCAACCCATGTTGCCTCATCTTTTTCCTTGCCTCTCAACTGCACCAACAACTACTGAATCATTTCTTTGCCATATCCAATGATCACACATCTCGTATAAATTTGGATCCATCACCCACAAATCCTTCGGCGACTTGGCTTCTGTAACGATTCTCAACCACAGCCATAAGTTGGGCCACATGATACATGGATGTAAGCTAGAGTTGCTGGGAAGATGCAGCCAGTAGGCCCACTATGCCAATGTGTTTAAGAACTTCAAATGTAAGCAAGAGGGTTGGGATGGTTCGGCAGCCTGCCTACGTGCGCTCAACACTAAATGAACATGTTGAATATTTTTATCTATTTACCTTTTGGTGATTAAATGTTGTTATCTGATTTTGACATCTTCCACCTGTTAGGATGTCCAACTCAAACATCCTTTAGATATTAAATGAAAATTATCGACCACCCTTCATATTATCCACCATATCAAACTTCTCTAATTTTCATGATTATCAATATTTTTCTAGAGCATGGGTGCTATCTGAAACTTGCTTAACCTGTGTAAATAAATATGTAAAAAGACCTTATTGAATCTATACTAAATTGTGGAATGTTGCAGTCATCAGTTTTGATCGTTCCTTGATAAATGCTCCGGGGCCTTGTGTTCTTTTTGCTACACCTGGAATGATTAGTGGTGGCTTCTCTCTTGAAGTTTTCAAGCAGTGGGCTCCATACGAAGAGAATCTTGTCATGCTGCCAGGGTAATGTTGTAGTCTTGTCCAACTTAAGTAATGTTTTTCACAACCATCATATTGCACTTCTCCTCTCTTTTTGTGTGTGCGCGTTTTTTGTGTTGGGGGGGGGGGTCATGTTTGCAACTTTTATCTCAATTCTCTGAGTGTTTCCTTCAGATATTGTTTGGCTGGAACTATAGGACACAAGTTGATGTCAGCCAAGATACCGACACAAATTAAGCTTGATGAGGATGTCAAAATCGATGTGCGATGCCAGGTTCTTACGCTTCTCTTATGATATATTATTTTTTTCTTCTTTAGCAACTTTGCAACTTTTTTGTATTTTGCTCAATACCTTAGGGTGTGTTTGTTTTGGATTTAGGTAGGGTTCTAAATTCTGGTATCTAGATTCTAGAGTATTAATAATCCTAGTATTAATGAATAGTTTTGTGTTTCTATTTTTTGGTGGTGGATTTTGCTGTAGATATAAGATCACATTCTATAAAGTGGCTAGTGTTTAATATTATATGAGATCATTGTCATTCAAATCACAAATTTTTCAATTTCAACTTCTGTTAATTGCATAAAATTTAAAGTTTTTGTACTTGTTTGCAATGCTTTAAAAGTCTGGTTGAAATTGCAAATTCGGTCAAAGTTTATGGTTTAAATGGCAGTTTTGCCATATTATATTGGTAAATTAATTGGAAGTTGTGAAATGATGAATAGTTGAATGTATATGTATTTTAAATGATTGTTTGTGTTTTCTAAAATCTACTTGTGTTTTCTAAAATATACTTATTTAATAATGTCAATTTGAAGACCTTCGAAGTAGAAGGCAGAATGTCTGCTAATTTAGAGCTTCATTTGTGTTTATCCGTCCACAAAAATTCTGTCTTTTTTATTTAAGTGCATGTTTTAGTTGGATTTATTCATATCTGGCCTTCCTCCAACCCGTTTTGCAGATTCATCAATTATCTTTTAGTCCTCATACCGATGCCAAGGGAATCATGGACCTTATTAAGTTTCTATCGCCTAAGCATGTGATCCTTGTACATGGAGAAAAGCCTAAGATGGGTGCACTTAGAGAAAAAATCCAGTCTGAATTGGCAATTGAATGTTGTTATCCGGCAAATAATGAAAGTGTGCACATTCCTTCAACTCATCGCATAGAAGCTGGTGCCTCTGATGCATTTCTGCAGAGTTGCCTGGCCCCCAATTTCAAATTTTTGAAATCCAACGTTGGCTCAGACGAGAGAACAATACTTCCTCTTCCTCCTCTCATGCAGGTTTATGATGACCGAGTAGCTCAAGGGATATTAACCCTGCAAAATCCTAGAGTTGTAAGTCAAAATGAATTGAGGGACGTGTTAGGAGTAGAGAATCACCAAGTGAAGTATGCTCATTGCTGTTCGGCAGCATATGATTCAGAAATTAGCAATGCATCAGAATGATCGCCTTCGATATCTCAGAAAAACTCTCTGGTGCAGCTATTGTTTGAAATAGTTTCCCGAGACTATCCTGATTGTACTATGCATGATTGCCAAAAGCGCATTCAAATTGGGTCGTTTGTTGCCTCTTTGTGCTCAAGGGAAGAATGTCCGGCTGCACTACATTTTTGCTGCACCTGGTTGGCCACTGATGAGGAGCAACTTATTTCACCAGTAAAGAATGTCAAGTTGAGCAGGGACTTCACCTGACAGTTTGATGGATTTCTAGTGTAACATTATTCACAGCTGCCTGTGTTCTTGATACAAGACAAAACATTGAAGACAACTTTTACTTCAAGGATTGATGATACTGATCTCCACCTGTTTAATGTTATTTCAAATGAAAATTCCAGTGAATTTTGTCCGTGTAACTTTAACACGCTAAAATGAACTTTCCTAAACTAGATTGCAACCGTAAACAAACCTTAAATCTCTCAACTTAAACAAATAAATAGGCAAACGAGCAAATCCAAATATGAAATTAAATCCAAAAAAGCCGACAAGCCTTTCACAGAAAGATAAGACGAAGAAGTCAGTTTGACCATGGTTCTTTTTGGCGTCAATTCAATTAATATAAGAAGGCTGGTGAATGGTGATATGCATTTTATAGATGGATAATATTTCTTATCATAATAAGGGCAGAAACTGTATCTTACAGATGTTCCCATTTTCGTATATTTTTTATTGTAAAAACTATTTTCTTGGTATATTTTCAAGTGTTAATAATGGGTGAAAGTACCCAATTTCCATAACAAACGTATAAAAAATAATACACTCCATGACTCCAATAAAACATGTGAAAACTAAACAAGTTAAGGTAAGTACACATAATTTTATTTGCAAAAGTTAGATGAAATATTTGAATCTGATATTTTTTTTTTGTATCATGAGGAACCCGCAGCCGTTACCTTAAAGTGCGCATTGGGTAAACCCCACGTTCAATCTGATATATTTGAAAATATGTCGGATCGATCGGATTGTACAAAATCTCATCATATTTTGGAAAATTCCTTCGAACAATCCGTCAAGATTTCATGAAATCCGACACGATCGATCGAATTTCGTGTTATTCCCTCGGATTTCGTGGAATCCGATCGATGACGGTCAAATTACTCGCATTGTATTGAAAATTGAAGTGCTTTTGCATGTTTGCATAAGGTGATTGTGACAAATTAGGAGTAATTTAGAAATCGGGTAGTTTTAATATATTATTAAATTAGATAATTTTAACATGAATGGTACGAAAATTTGGTATTTAAAATTTTCATAGTTTTAATATATTATTATTAAATTAGATAATTTTAACATGAATGTTACGAAAATTTGATAGTTTAATTTTTCACTTCCAAACGTAGAAGGTTTTCTCTTCTTTTTCTTTTCTTTTTCGCCCTTCGCAGAGAAAGCTTTCATATACCCGGACTGACAGCGATTTCCTCACTGCACCGCCGCCACCACCTCTCTCCTGCAACGCCTCACCACGTAAGCTCTCGCCGCTCTAATCTTCTTCTTCTTCTTGTCTCTCTTTTTATTTTAAATAGTTGAGGTGAGCTTTGAACTGAATTTTGGGACTAAGAATTAAATGGAAACAATAAAAGTTTCAAGTTGGCTAGAGCTCAAGGAATGGATATGTCATGCCGCCTATAAAATAATAGTCACCTCAAACATGTTTTATTCCGTTAACTGGCATCGTATCAGTATTAAAACCCGGTTGATTATCTCAGAGCTCAATTTGACCTTGAAGAGGTGAAGATGGCATTTTATTTTTGATTCTGCTTTGCTTCTTCAAACGATTACGCTTTTTTATATTGTTATCATTTTACAATCAGTTAATTAAGCCCCTGATTTCACTTCATATATGTAGCTTAAACTGATAGAAGCAGAAGATGAAGTTAGCAATGGTTGATGAGGTTGGGATAGAACAGCAGAAATCCCTACAGTCCATATGCTACAAACGGGGATGGCTCCAGTTGCTTGATCAGGTACCTTTTTTTTAAATTAAAAAAAAAAGCTTATTGCTTTCGTTCAAGGAAATAGTTGATATATATACCATCTATTTTGGTGGTTGAAGAATTCTTGCTTGATTACTATTATCTTTAATTTTCTTGTTTTATTTTTATTTGTAGTAAAGGTATCATTTTACTTATGCTTTCTCGCCCTTTCTGCAGAGAAAGCTTCCACTTGAGACCATATATCTGGATGTCAGAGATTCAAAAGATGGATGGTGATAAGTTCTTCCACATTAACTATTTACTTTCTTTGGGACTCATGATCTTATATTTTGATGCTTACTGAGGGTGTGGATGAGTTAGGGAGTAAGACTGGAGCAGCATATTATTGTTAATTAGAAGCAGAGATTGATGCATTTGGCACTATTCCTAACTCTCCGGTTATGGTCTGGTCATATAAATCTCTGCGCTTGAAATACATCTATATAGAATATGATTATGTCCATAATATAGCGATTCAGAATTATGTCCCACTCTCCATCTGCTCCCTAGCAACTTGGAGAATATTATGTATATATGAGCATGATAGGAATGACTTTGCAATGCTTAAATCAGCTGGCAGTTTAAGAGAGGACAATCCAATTCTCCGTGACTGTATGCCTCTTCTGTCAGTGCTAGTTTCAGATGTATCGACCATGACAATTAATAATTTTGATAATATGACAGAAGTGCATCACTCTGGTGGAAGGGCAGTCTTTAATTTCATCTTTCATTTTTCATTTACCTTGATGTAGAGTTACACACAGTTAATTTTAAGCATCCTGTCTGTCTTTGATTCACATGATAATTAAAATCCTTACTCTCATCATCATCATCATCATCATCTCTTTGCCTGTTAAATTTGTGTTTTCAGGGTTGCCATAAAGGACATGGTTGTGCGTGGTGCACCAGCCATTGCCATAACTGCTACTCTCTCCTTGGCTGTAGAAGTTACCAATTTAGGGGCATTTAGTGGGACTCCTAAAGATGCAGCATTGTTTCTCAGCAACAAATTGGACTATCTTGTATCGAGGTGGTTTATTCCCTAGAAATATATCTGTATATTATCTTGATCATGAATTTACTCCAGTTGGTTTTGGTTTGTAGCCGTCCCACAGCTGTCAATCTTTCAGATGCTGCAACAAAACTTAAGGAAGTCGTACACAAGGCTACAGCTACTGCTTCTGATGCACAGACAATCTATCAGGTGTTTACTGATGTACATGTACTGGGGTACGGGTACAGGCAATTTCTCTATCCCAATGCGCCCTTGGCTTTGTGGTGGGCTGTATGAAAAACTAGCCAGTTTAAAGGGTATTTAGACCATTCCAAACCGTATTTTGTGTGGCAAAGGAGAAAGTAATAGTTGATTTAATGTTATACAGGCTTACATTGAAGCTGCTGAAAATATGCTTGTTGATGATGTTGCGTCCAATAAGGCAATCGGACATCATGGAGCTAGTGTAATTCAAAAGCAGCAGGCAGCTTCTAATACTCTTTCTGTGTTGACTCACTGCAACACAGGCAGGTACTTACTGATTTGTACCCAATACTTTCTAACAAATGTCAGCATTGTGAATTAAACAAAAATAAAAGAATTCTTAATTGTTGATTCTCCAGCTTTTTCATGTTGCATAGAATGCAATTTGATCTTGTGAAGTTGACCTGGCTAGAGTTTTATTATTGATTGAATAGTCTAGCAACAGCTGGATATGGAACTGCTCTAGGCGTGATCCGTGCACTTCATAAAAAAGGAGTTTTAGGAAGGGCCTACTGCACGGAAACACGGCCTTTTAACCAAGTGAGCAAACTAAGTTTTGTTCCTTCCTTTGACATGACCAAGACATATTATGGTTTGTGAAGAAGATGGAACTAGTAGAATTCGTAGAATTATGGTTTTGGGGAGTTATGTTTTCCATTAATCACCTCAGGGGTCAAGACTGACAGCATTTGAGTTGGTACATGACAATATTCCTGCTACTCTAGTAGCTGATTCAGCAGCAGCAGCATTGATGAAAGCTGGGCAGGTGAATGCTGTGGTGGTCGGGGCTGATCGTGTAGCAGCTAATGGTATCTCAAAACTGCATTTATTATACTGATATAGAAGTGTTAAAGTAGATAAGTTTTAAAATGATTACTACTAGGTGATACTGCCAATAAGATTGGAACATACAGCCTTGCCCTGTCAGCAAAGTATCACGGTATTCCTTTTTATGTGGCTGCTCCTCTGACTTCCATGGATTTGTCCATTTCTTCTGGGGAAGAAATCGTTATAGAAGAAAGGTCAGCAAAAGAACTACTTCATGCCCGTGGAGGACTGGGAGAACAAGTGGCTGCTTCTGGAATTTCTGTGTGGAATCCTGCCTTTGATGTTACACCGGCTACTCTCATCACCGGCATTATTACAGAGAAGGTGCTTAACTACGTACCATCTCCTGATATGTTTTGTTTAAGCTCTTGCTTTGTCTCTCTCTCACTGCTCGTTGTTCCTTTCCTGCAGGGAGTGATCACAAAAGATGGGAGTGATTCTTTCGACATCAAAAGTTTCACAGAAGAATTGGGAAGCAAGCAATGTTGAATTAGATGAGGTATGAGTGATGCTCAAGGAGCCATGTCCTCCTAACTTACTTGAAAACAATTGGGTTAGCATTTGATCATCTCTGCCCTAATATAATAACTGCTCATCCTCCTACTTGTGCTTTGGTTTTCTCAAATTATCAACTGCAGATGCTCAATCAAGAATTAATTACATACAGTCATAAATCATTTCTACACTGTTCATCTCTCTAATTTATTTGTCAACCTATTGACTTAGAAAATAAATACCCCCACCGTCCCTAATATTTGTTCATACTTTTCTTTTTCGGTACGTTCCCAATATTTGTTCCTATGTCATTTATGGACACTATCCCACAACTTATTACCATTAACAATACCACTTATTTACATCTTTTGCCGTACATGGTCCACCACTATCTACAATTAATTAATTTAATAATACACTAATGTGAGATTCCTTCTACATTCACAATACATTCAATAATTTTTATTAAAATTCGTATTGAAGATTCTCATAAACATAAATAGGGGACGGAGGGAGTATAAATTATTTTGTGAATCTCTATATAATATATGAACGCGAGGTTTATGGTATCAACAATTCAAATAAGCATATGCAATCCAAGATGTGTCCAAATTGAGTGAAGTAGTTTGGTCTATATGTAAGAGGAACTTGTACTATGTCTCTAAGTAAGGCTGGAAGTTGTATTCTTCAAAATATATATTTATGAGACATGCACAATCTCATTTTGATACCTCAGTTCAATTTTATTTCCTGTAACTACATAATTGGTCCATATTATTGTTATTAAAAAAAATCCTTATTTGACTCGGGAATGATATACATTGTATAGGCTTTCGAATTCACATTTTTTAATTATATTCTTGAATTTTCTTTTGGTTCTACTGGGTTTTTGAACATTGTGCTATGTTATAATTGGATCTCCATAATCTTATGAAAGTAGCAGGATTTCAAATCTATTTTGTTGAAAAGTCCAAATCTCGTATGATTTCCTTAAGAAAAAATAAATAAATAAAAAATCCACGTCTTACTTAGCTTATGGCTAGAGCAATCACCATGCTATCAGTATCTTTTTTATTTTGGATTTAGGTATCGGATTGATAGTGATGGAAATAGTAAGTATTCTCACTAATAAATTAATAACCATCCCTATAATATATATCTAGCCTATATACATGGATTCTTCTTGAGCCATCTAAACGTATTTTGGAGTAGTGTTATTCATACATATATGTATATATATAATTAGTGTGTAACCCGTCGAATTTCGATAGAGAGTCATTATATTGTAATTTATAAATATAATCTAAAAAAAGTTAATATTTTATTTCAAAGTGATAATTTTTCGATAATTCAAAAGAAGTATTAGAAAATTAATAAAATTATAACAGAAAAATATTAGGAGGGTGTATGCTTGATTTTCCTCCACCACTTTATCTTCAAGAAACCAAAAAAATAAGCTAAATGTATGTTTAAAAAGTTATTAATAAAATATTTATTTAAATATAGGAAGTGGAGTGATTTGAAGGTAATACTTATCCAAAATATGAAAAAATAGATTTGCAGTTACCTCATAATAAGTCAAAATTTCATTATACACCATTTTTGTTGTTATATCATGCGGATTATCCTCATCATAGATTAAATAGAGTCATATTTTGTTAGTAACTCATGAAATTGCAATGTACAATTGATCTATGGTTGAACACAAGTTTTAATAGTTACAGTCTTACCTCCAAATAAGTCTAGCATACTCTTGTTAATGGTCATAGAAAAACAGATAATATTTTTGCTATGGATTTGATATATAAATTGTATTATCATATAGGAGTACACACTAATTATCCAAGTTAAAGATGTCATTTACAACCATTTGGACCTATCTAAAATGTGTGTGTGTGTGTGTGTGTATATATATATATATAGGAGATGGATCAGGTAGGAAAGGATAATCTGGTAGGAAATAAGAATGAATCTGGACATTTGATTTGTTATATCAATGGTTGAGATTTAATTTTCGGGTGTGCTACAGTTTTGTGTTTTGTGTGCTACACGGATTATTATGCAGCAATATAACTCTTCTTGTGCTACGCTGCAATGAAAGATGTGCTAAACTAATATATTTAACATATGTGCTACGAATGGATGAAATATGTGCTAAACTAACATGTGCAATATAGTAATTCTGATTGTGCTACATAAATATGAAGATGTGCTACTATTCCTATTTTCGTACATTAAAGAGCTTTCTCACCATAACCAACTCCTATATAAGAGATGGATCAGATGAAAACTACATCTTTTTTGCGAATTCTACGATTATACATAAGACGATAAAGATGATGCACAAAATAGTATAAAGTTGTGCACAACGAAAACATTCTAAAATTGTTTTATTGTGCAACAATTTTAGAATGTTTTCGTTTTGCATAACTTTAAAGATTTTGTTCATCAACTTTTGAAGTGTGTGCATAGTTTTCAAGTTCTCAAAAAAGATAAGTTTTCATTGGATCCAACCCCTATATTATATATATGAGGGATCAAATAGTATCTGAGCCTGAGATAGTATGTAGTACTCAATCTCATCCACTCATCTCATAGATCCTATGGTTGAGATTTTTTCAGATTTTTTAAGTTTAATTTCGTTGATTTCACTACAGTAATGGTAGATTAGTAATTTGATTTATTATGTGATTGTGAAAAACAAATCATGCATTTAGTTGTACTGACTTATGCATTCAAATGAAAAAAAAAAAAAGTGAACACAATGATGCATGTGATTGGCAACAAGGTCCCGTCAGGCGCTCATGTCGCTGGCGTCCTCCCAAGACTCGCTCGTATACCGATGTCCAACAATATATTTTTGAATTGGTCAAACATATATATTTTGCTACGTTAGTAAATAATTTTATAAGATTAGTTCTATTCATGGCTTCTATTTCCCATTAAATAGCTCAAATAATAATTTAAAATATAAATATGATTGACATTTTCTCTTATAGCCCCACAACTTAAAATCTCATAGAAACAAACAACAAAAACCTAAGTACTACTTTTTAAAACTTTTTTTTTAAAACTACATTCACATGGGTTTCAAATTGGATTCACATGATTGCTCAATGATATACTACTTGAACTATAATTTATTTCCATACAAAATAGTTTAGTTGGTTAAATTTGATATAGTTTAGTAAAACAATCATCACTTTCTTTAGATTATCATAAGTTTAATTATGTCCGGTAGTAAATGGATTTTTTATATATAAATTGTTAATATTTGTAAAATATAATTTTTTGTTATTTATGAAAAAACAAATTGGATTTGAACACATAAAAAGTTGGATAAAATAAATTTGTATGCTTGAACATATAATAGCACACACCGAACTTTATTTCTTTTTTTGGTAAAATCACGTATGTAATGTTGGAATCGAAGCTTATATTTAATATACTTATGACATATACAACACATTGAATGTCTCGATTGAGTATAATTTGACATTTTACTAGTAAATTGTATTATCGCTGACATATATTAATTCGAGAATTATACAATAAATATTAATTTACATTTTGTTAAAAATATTATAAAAGAAAATTAAATTTTCTTTGGAAAGGAAAATTAACTTAATATTATTAAAATCAAATGCAGCAATATCGTGCAACGAAATCTGAAAATCCTTGATCCAAATTAGATTTATTGATTTACAATGATATTCGATTCGATTCATTTACATCATTCCCACATATATTTAGCATCAAAATTAGATATTAATTTATAATTTACTAAATATTGAGATATAGTGAAAAACAAATCTTGAAACATTTGTATATCCCACCTATCATTGTTAATTAGAGGTGATAATTCGGAAAGCTCTATCTCAAATTGAATTGAACCTAAAAATTCAATCTGAATTGATTTAGAAAATTCAGTAAATCAATTTTTTTTCGTCTAAAGCGGACTAAACCAAACCAAAATTTTCGAGTTAGTTCGATTCAATTTGAGTAAAAATCGAATTAAAAAAACGTGCGACTCCCAAACTAAACTCCCAGAAAACCGCCTCCATCCCTATCACATTCTTCCCTTCCATAACGCGGTCGCCGCCGGTGAAACCTTGAATAAGTGGAAGAAGGCAAGGGGTGTTACGAAAAACACATACCACAATCACGACATAAAATAAAGAACATATGAATTGTTTACTCAGTTCATCTTACGACTACGTCTGGAGGCGATGTCAAGCCAGAGATTTCATTATATGTTTCGGATACAGATTACATGGAGAAGCGACTATTAAATAGATAATAACATAACCCTAATCCTAAGTCCATTAGGGTTCCGCCTGGACCAAAAACATAAGCCCAAAAATTTGTCCAACTCTACTATGAGTTGAATCATCGAGATCGAGTTTGAGTATACAGTCTATTCAGGTTCCATACTCCAATAGGGAGAGCTAGTCGCAGTGACCGCATTAGCAGATTCATCTTCCTACTCACAGAACCCTATCACCGTCTCCAAATCTCAAAGCCACGGCAACTCCAATTTATTTGCTTATTTTGAAATTCAATTTCCCCGAGCCGTAATCAGCAACCATATGGTAAATTGTATGACTGGAAATTTGGCACCTTATGTTTGCTTGTTCATTGCTTTTCAATGAACAAACTATAGCTGGGTTCGTTTAACTTACTAAATGAACTTTTTCGAGTCTATCTCGTCTGTTTGTTTATTCGAGCTCTCTGTGTTGTATTTTGCTATCAGATGGTAAAATTCTTGTGCAGTACTCGTCGTAAATCAGCATTGTCTTTTTTTTTTTTGGTAATTTAATACAGAAATTTTAAAGGCTGCGTCACGGTGGACTCGAACCCGAGACCTTTGGCCTCGGGCATTAACCACTCTACCACTAGGCCAACACACACACATCAGCATTGTCTTATTGTGCTTATCTATGATTGAGCTATTGCTATGTTCGTAAACTTAATGAATTTTTATTTCCCTGAGTATTTTGCTTATATGAATTTAGCTTGCTTTGTCGCAATTGGAGTAATTGTGATGTCTGAAGTAAAGTTGCAGACTTGCAGGGGCTTATGAGTGTATGCATACCGATAGCAGCTTCGAATAGGTCATATATCAATTCTCGTTCTCGAAAAATATAGAAAAATGGGGTTTGTGCCCCAATATCTGCCATGAAAGGGCCAATCTATAACAAATGGGAAGCGATACGACTCAACTCTACCAAACCTTTCTAAAAAATCGATCCTTGTTTACCAACCAAACACTGTCTAAACAATGGACTTTTGTAGCAAATTTGGAGTAACTGTTTTTGTAAATTAAAATCAGGATGAAGCTAAATTATCTTTCCGGCATAATTAAATTGTTCCAAGTCTGGAAATTGATTCAGACGATGTGACCTAATACTATGCGTTGGTTCTTGCTTTTTCTTGATTCGATTTACGAGTTCCAGAATACGAGTTACTTCATGCGAAAAATCGTAATAGAATGTTTTTGAGTTTTGAACTTTTGCATTCGAGATTTGGATTCCTTTTCTGACCATCACTCTTTTGTAAGGTCGATCTTACATGCGGATGAATCTTCGTGCTTTGATCCGTTGTCACGTCTCCTTAATATAATTTTATTAAAATAAATAAAACTTTTATAAAAACAAATGAAATTATACAAAGTATTAATTATATTACATGAATGACTTTTCTTAAAATAAATAATACTTTTTCTAAAGAAGCAAATGAGGGTAAATTTTCGTAGCAAAAAATAGGAAAATGGTGCTCTGCGCCACACTACACAGAACAATTCCCAAATTCCAAGTGGAAAATATCAACATGAACGGATTCGCAGCAAATCACAATTCTCTCTCGAATTTCTCACTCCAAAAAACCTCCACCGCCGTCTGATGGCGGAGAAACCCAAAGACACCAAAATCTCAGCTTCCGCGGCGGCGCTCGCGGCTGCCAGCAGCAGCCAGCTGGAGACCAGCAAGGCCGAGCGACGCGTGTGGATGATGAAGTGCCCCCCAGTCGTCGCACGTGCCATGCAGAGCAACACACACCAAACCCCGTCGCCGCTCCCCTCCGACGCCTCCGCAGGACAAATCTTCGCTAAAGTCGTTGTAGCCGTTGATCCATTGCACCCTAACGACGACTTGTCATCCACACAGGTGTATATGTGTGCGCATTTACACTGAAAATGTGTGAGTATTTGTCGACGTGTAGCCCTCTGTTTCTCGCTTCGATTTTGGAACTTTTCATGCTGCCTTGTTCGAAATGCACTGAATTTTGTGAAGCTTCTGGTGTTTATTCGAGTGTGATTCTGCATGCATGGTTTATTTCATGGCTATTGTTTATAATAAGATGCACATTGAGCTCTATGGTCACATTGTTGGTGCAGTTTGTGTTTGGTGTAAGGAAAAAATTGTTTGTTATGAGGCATACATGCTTGTTAAGAGTCATCTTTTAAGTGATCTAGAAATTTAGAGTGAGAGTGAGGTTTCAATATGTTATACTCCCTCCGTCCACCAAAATCGTTCCTTGATTTTGATGACACGAATTTTAATAAATTGTAATGAGTGTAAAGTAAGTAGGTATAAAAAGATGTGTCATGAGGATAATAAATTAATATATTAATAGATAGTGGGTGTAAAAATGTGGGTCATGAGTGTTTTTTTTGTAAATAAATGAATAGGTTTAGGGTAAAAATGTAAAGTTGATGTTTCCAAAAAAGGAAAGTGAACATTTTTTGTGGACAGATCAAAATGGAATTAAATAAACGTATTTGATGGACGGCAGTAGTATATGATTTCTTCGTTATTCTGCCTTACAAAAAGCTAACTTTAACAGATTTTATTAATTAGCCCTTTATGTGCTACTACTAGAGAGATTTGACAACAGGAACATATCATCTCTAACCCAGATGTGGTCCTAATATGACTTGACATGAAGTTCTATATGTGAACTGAAATGTGGGAATAATTTGTTGCATTTACACTTTTAGTATCATTAATAAGTGAATAATAACAATATATTGCTAATAGCTATACATGTCTCCTTTTTATGTGCAAGCATCCACTCTATTTTCTTTTTAAATTTGCAATATATTCAGGGTTAAGGACCAGTGGAGTAGCCTTTGTCTTTCCAAGGTTTGGCAGCAGAACCCATATTTAACTGTATTCTTTTGACTCGTTTATCAGTTCACTATGGAGTTGGCTGGCACTGGAGATAGAAATTTGCCAAAGCGCTACTCAATGGACATGTCCACTGATTTTGTTCCTATGTCTGTATTATCCGAGTCATCTCAAGGTCACTGCTGTACCGCTGTTGATGCATTACTTGTTGTTTATATTTCTTTTCCTATCAGTTGAAAGGTCAGATTTTTGAATCAGGGCCAAAAGCAACATCCTTGTGGTTCCAACTTTTCTTTCAATATTTTTCCTAAATACCACCTTATTTCAATATTTTATATGAATGCCAGCCGGGAAGGAAAAAAAAGCATTTCCTTGTAGTTGACTAATATGCAAATATCTCAATTGATATTGAAATTATGGATTTCAGCATTTGTTTAATCTTTGAGACAAGATTGATGGCCTTCTCCATAACCAACATTATTATGGAATGAGTTAGTCATTTGGAGATAAAAACTCATACAAGGATATATCTCATGATAAGATTGATGGCCTTTTACATATCCTACATTATTAAGGAATGGATTGGTCAATATTTGGAGATAAACTCATAAACAGATTGCCGGTATTGATGATTGTTTTTTGGATGGTCAGCTTTTATGTCTTAGTTTGGCTGATCATTATGTACTCAAGTTTAAGTGACACAACTAAAAGTCTCAATATTTTCTCTACTGTCCATGTGCAAACTGTCAATTGCAGACTTTTATTGTAACTTTTAAGCACTTTAAGGCATCATATTTCGACTAGTTATGTTTTAATGTAGGGAAGCCTTCTGTGGAGGGGACAATCTACCACAAATTCGATATGAAGCCTCATTCTGAAAATATTGAAGACTATAGAAAACTTTGCAGGGAGAGAACAAATAAGTATATGACTAAAACCAGACAAGTCAGGGTTAGTTGTTCATTCTTTTCTTGGATACTGCAGTTATAATGTATCTGACAACTGTCTTCTGTTTGTCTAAGTACCATCTTCTCTGTTTCCTCTTTAATTTTTTTTCCTTATATTATCTCTCTTGTTCTGTCTTTGCCCCATGAATCTTATGCAGGTCATTGATGATGATAGTGGACTCCGCATGAGGCCCATGCCCGGAATGTTTGATATGAAGACCACTGGGTCAACGGTACATAACATTATCCTTCGTTTTCTGTTTCTCTAAAGTAGAGTTGTTTTTACTGTTGCTTTATGTGCACGACC
The DNA here is from genome assembly GCA_036937905.1 of Salvia rosmarinus. Lineage (NCBI taxonomy): Eukaryota > Viridiplantae > Streptophyta > Magnoliopsida > Lamiales > Lamiaceae > Salvia > Salvia rosmarinus. The sequence continues at coordinate 2,446,910 of CM072818.1, read as the reverse complement.
ACATTAACATATATGCATGTCATCTAAACTCGTAAAACCTTCTGTTATATGTGAAAAGGAGAAAAAAGCTCAAACCAAGGGGTCGGAGACGAAAAGAACTAGAAGAGACCCTGAAGAAATGGAGAAGATCATGTTTAGGCTCTTTGAGAAACAATCAAATTGGACACTAAAACAACTTGTTCAGAAGACAGATCAGCCTGAGGTATGCTAAATGTTCCTTGATCAAGGAAAAACAACATGCTTTACTCTATTCGCAGCAATGACACTAAAATTAAGCTTAAGTTGTTGCATCATGTATCAGGCATCAGGCATCAGGCATGATGCATCTTCAGTAGGATATTTCTGCTGTTAGTCACTCTTTTATGCATATATCGTTCAATAGGGCATCTCCTGTGCATGTCCGCTTACTTTCTTGCATCTAGCTACAGCATTGCAATCTAGGCCGTTTCTTGCTTAATTTCAGGACATTCAATAGATCCCTTTAGAATCCTGGCATTACCCCATGACAAGAATAATTGTAATGTGGTCAGCTCACTTCTATTATTGCTTCATCATAGAGTTTTGCATGATAGTCTTGCTCAATTCACCGTTGAGCCCAAATGTAGCATTTACTACACAGACTGATGTCTCTTCAACGACATTTCTGGCAGCAATTTCTCAAAGATATGCTAAAGCTTCTGTGTGTTTACAACAACAAGGGAGCTAACCAAGGAACCTACGAGCTTAAACCTGAATATCGGACAGACGAGACACCTGATGCTTGTTGAACTACATAATTTTGAAAGATTGACATGAGAGGATGTCTTAGTTTGTCAGCAACTTTCTTGGGATGTTTCTTTTCTATTTGGTAAGTGGTAACCTCTTAACTTTGAATATTTAGTCATTTTGCAGTCGTTCAGTTCTAGTAGCAAGTTATTGAATAGAGTTAGTTCATTATCTGCTGCCTTTTTGGGTATATTTGGGTTGGAAACTATATAATCAAATTCGAGCAACTTAGTGTGAACTTCTACAAGTTCATTTTCCTCCCACTTCAGTTTTAAATTTTAAGTGTGTAGTTTTATTAGTTTTTGGGTTAATTGCATGTAGTAATACCACTTCCCTCATTTTCTGGTTTACAACACGATTTTTACATCTTGGCATAAAAAACATGACTTTTACAATTTGTGTGGTTCAACAATGTCGATCGAAATTAAACGACATTAAAGTTGATGTAGTCGCTGGAAATGTACATCTGGACTAGCTGGCCGATCACCTTACATGATTTCATTGCAATTTTTCCATATGTACGGCTAGTCTACATATATTTTTCGACAACCACATCAGCTTTAATTTGACAAAAAATAGACTGATGTTATAAACATATAAATTGTAAAGGCCAGGATCTAAAAGTATGTGTAAATGAGAAAATCAGTTAAATTAGTGTTGTATATGCAATTATCCCTTAGTTTTTCATTAAATAGTTTAGTTGATCTTTCACCGGTGAAACATACTAATTGACTAATTGAGGAAACAACAATTGATTATCTGCATCATGACATCCAAATATTTGATATTTATGTCGAATGGTTTTAAAGGTAATTAATGGATCGTATAATTTGTATATACAATTATCATATGATTACTAATATCCACATGATTATTGGCTTCTAGTTGCACGTCCAACATTTATTTCCCCTTAATTGAATTTGGAAATAGTAGAGGGCATAAAATATAGGTTGTTTTAGAGCCGTCAAATATGGCACGCCCGCGTTAAAAGTCAGGCCCATCCCGACATTTTGAGACCGGATTAAACCCCAAAATTGGCTTGATAGATTTTCGGGCCAACACGACCTAGGTCGATTCTCACATGTTCGATGTGCTCGTGTAGTGCTGCACTGGCCCACACATTTGACATCCTTAGTCGTAGTTATGAACAGATGATGCCTCATAAATCAATTATGAGTATTAGGGGTGAGAAACGATTCGATTTCGATTAACTGAATCGAATTTATTCGAAAAAAATAGAATCGAGATTTTCGGTTAATCAATCGGTTATTACGGTTTGGTTTTACTTAACTGAAAAATAAAACTAATTAATAATTGTTTTTAAAGAAAACTGAAATTTATTAAAATACTTAAAATAATAATAAAGAATTGAGATTTTAGAATTTTTAATTATATAATAATTAAAATGATAATTAAAAATAAAAATAATTTTAGATTCTGAATCAATTGGTTATCAGTTAACCAATAATCGAAAAAAATCAACTTCATAACCTAACACCAAACCATAATCGAATTTTCGATTTTCGATTAATCAAACTGGTTCAATTCTAATTGAGAACCGAATTAAACAACTATAATGAGTATATTGATATATCTAAGTTTTACGTTATGGACCCATTGTGAATGTTGTATCTAATATTTTGGTCTCTGATTCAAGTTTGGATCAACCATGTAAATGATTATTCTACTTTGATGAACCCTTTTTGGTGTATATATTCATGAACTTGTCATATGTCACTATAGATGATTTAGTAATATTTACTTTAGAATTTGACTGAAAATTGTGAATGAGAAAAACTATCTTATTTCTTGTTATCGAGTCAACGACCTCATAATAAAAAAGTTATAAGCTTACATCCATTCAAAATTTTATGAATCGAACTATCTAGAATGCATTGAAGTTCGTTTAAAATCCAAAAAAACAAAAAATATAGTCTTGCCCAATAATTTAATGAGTTGATATTTTGTAACCATTTTCCATTTTTTAATGTTCCCAACATCAATGGTTTTGACTAATGAATATATTAATATTACCAACTAAAATATTAGCCCTTTTATAGTAGCTCCCTACAAATGGGGGAAATGACAAATTATCGGTTATTAACGAAGTCTAATCTTAACTCAACAAAACTAAATTTAACTATGCTTTCGATAATATCAATTCAACTTAGTTGAGATCTTCTACTTAGAAATTAAAACCATACGTATTTTATTTCAATCACATAACTACTGCCACGCATACTTTACAAGTATTGCAATTAACTGGTACAAGTCAGGCAACAGTTTCCAGTAGGCACAAAGGATCCCGTTTGGGTCACTATTTTTCTATAATATTTGGTCCAAGAAAGATAAAAATATTTTCTCTTTGAGTCGTCAACGAATAATATTTACTTTTTCTTATGGACATGGACATTAAATAACCCTTCTAACTTTCTCCCTGATTCTATCCATTTGTTTATAAAAAAAAACATACTACGACTTACCTTTTAAATTTCACTTACATTAATATACTTATTTTTTATCCAATACTTCTAACAATTGTGGATCTCATTCTCCACTATCTCTACATTTATTACAATTTATTAAAACTCATGTAACTAAAGTATGTAAATAAATTTGGTGGATGGATGGAGTATAATTTAATATCCAAACTATTAATTTTGACATAAATATTCTGACCTATACATGAGTACTCATAAATATCCAAATTATTATTTTTTAACTAAAAATGTCTCTAACTAAGAGGGTGTTTGGCTAAACTTATAAGGTGTTTAGGAGCTCATTTAAAAATAAGTAGTTCAACCATAATTTATTTTTTCATAAACTTATAAATAACAACGAATTTATCAAAATAACATTACTATGATTCGTTATTTTCTACATATACACTATCGATAGGGGTGTGCATGGACCGACCCGAACCGAAAAAACTGACCGAACTGATCGGCTTCGGTCGGTTCGGTTCGGTTTTTGAGGAAGTCGGTTTTCGGTTCGGTTCAAAATTTTAACTAAAATCGGTTTTCGGTTTTACGTTTTAGGTTCGGTCGGTAACCGAACCGAACCGAAACTATTATTTTTTATATATTTATATATTTTATATAATAATTAATTAATATGTTAATTAAATAATTAGGATAAAATATGTTTATTTAGAAAAATATATATATAATTTATATTTGATCGGTTTTGGTTCGACCGAAACCGATCGGTTTTTTCGGTTCGGTTTGGTCGGTTCAAAATTATAATCGGTTCGGTTCGATTCAAAAAAATCCGTTCGGTTCGGTTTTCGGTTTTAAAAATTTCGGTCGGTGGGTCGAACCGACCGACCGATGCACACCCCTACCTATCGACATCACCTCTCGTCAAATTTCTCTCTAATTATGATTTTCTCTCTAACTCATGATTATTTATCCAGCTTATAAGCTCAATTATCCAAACAAGATAATTAATTCTATACTATGACAAATTAATTAATTATAACAAATTATGGTTATTGACAAATTTACATACTATGTATGTACATAATGAGGGTTTTTTTTTATAATTTTCATTAATTTCGAATTTATAATAATTAATTGCATTAATTGAATTTGTATTTTACATATATAACCTTTGCATTAATTTATGAATAAATATGATCAAATCCCTATATTTATGGGAATGTGATACATGCACTATTTTTCCTGTTAATTTAGGAAACATTATATTCAACTCTCTAATCTAAATATATACACGTTTTTTTGTTTCTTTCTAAATGAACAATATTATTCATTGTCAACGGTACTCACATATATATAATTTGATTGCAAATTTATTTAAATATTAAATGATAAATATAAAATATAGTAATTCTAAGTAGAAGATAAAACAATGATAATTTGATAATCGATCGTAAAACAACGCTCCATTGTTTTTGAATGAATTCATATATTGCAATTAAAAAGAAAATAAATACAAGTTATTTTTTGTATGAATTGATTAGTATAATATATTATTGAAATGAGATATATAAATTCATTATGTTCGATTTTCGTTAATTTATGATTTTATAATTGAAAATTTTGTACTATGTAACCACATTTATTAATTAATGGAACATTGTGATAAAAAAAATCATATTACTTAGTTCATATTTTAACTAGGATATAATATTTTTTATTATAAAGATATATAAGTTTCCTCAAAAATATTATTTTAAAAAAATTATGTTCAAAAAACAAACAAATAAAAAGAAGTAAAAATTTGTTAAAAATTATGTACAACAAATTATTCATGTAAATAGGCAGTGAAATAATTATAAAAAAAAAATTGAGCCAAAAATTTATGTACGTAATTAAAAGTTAAATAAAAATGCAGCCAAAAAATTATGCTCTTAATTTTGATACAAATATGTTAAACATACCATAGCAAATTTTAAGGAAATTAGTTAGGATATATTCCTAAAAAAACATGAATAAAAAAAGGTAAGAAAGAAAACTTTAAATATATAAAGGGCATATTAGATATTTTTAATATAATTAATTAAAAATTTGATTTATAAAATTAAGAGGTATTATGTAACTACATAATATGTAAAAAGATCATGATCCAAGCTGTGTAATTTTATTGTGACCAAAAATTAAATTTTGAGATATTTAATTATTAATTATATATAGATATTTGTGTAAAAAAATCAGTATTTCAAGATATTTTTGCTGATATCAATAATTCAGATATTACAAAATAATATTCCGGTCGAAAAAGCATATTTATGATCTAGGTCACCTATATTCTCGAAGTTTTAGGGCAGTAAACGTAAATCCATCATATTTCTGGGGCTAAAAGTGAATAAGAGCTTTACCAGGGCACGTAATGTAATTATCCGAAAAGGAGGAAGCAGATATTGACCAGGAATTTTCCCTCATTCAACACGTCATCTCTTCCAAATTGGAAAATAATTGTCAGAATCAAAGTAGGAGTGCGGCATGCACTCGCCCAGCCGCCTGGCTTGTGGCGTTGATGCGGTCGCTTTCTCTCTAGAATCCCAACTACTTGTAGGATTTCAATCCTATTACTATTACAATTTCTATACCCGACCTACTCTATTTATCTCTGCTTCCCTCTATAGATCCCTTTTGATCAGGATTCTTTATTTCAGCGGCATTGGACTCGTTGCATTTAAAGGTGTTCATCTCGTCTTCAGTTTTTCTCTGAAGGTGTGACTCAGATTTCTGAGCTTTTGACCGTATACCGTTTGTGAAATTACGAATTTTGATGTTTATTATCTGACCGGAATTGATTCCCTTTCGTGTGTGCGTTTAGCTGTGATTCTTAACTTTTTTGGATGATATTCGTCCGCTTTTTCTATCCTTTGTTGGAGTAAATATTACATTGTTTTGTTCATTAATTGGCCTTGAAGTTTAGTGAAATGGAAGGGCAGAATTAATAGGAAAAAGTGTTGTTTTCTTCTTATTATTATTATTACTGTAATAATCATTCTATTGGTTGCTGATATTTGGGTTTAAGGAAGGTGGTTAGAAAATATGATTATTATGTTGATCATATTTAGTTGATGAGCTAAATCCGATTTTTAGACATTCATACATATGTATTATTTTCACTATTGTTGGATTTCAAAGTAATAAGCAGGGCGCTTCGGTAAATTGTGGTTTGGTTTTCTAATGTTTTTGAAATTCTTGTGATAACTTTTGTGCCTTGTGCACTGCAAATATTATGTAGAAAATCGGTCAATAAATATATTATGTCAATATCTAGAACTTGTTCCTGTTGATAAGCTTGTATATACTTGTCCTCTCATTGATGTTTGGTTTGTGCATTGGTATACGGATTTCCTGTTGTTCGTATAGAAAAGCTTGTTTCAGATGTATCAGGTGTTAGTTTTATCTTGAAAGTGGCTTAATCTTGATTAGTTTTTCCTAGTTCTGTTTCTTGTAGTTAGTAGTATTATGTATAAACGTGTTTAATCTTATAAATGCTTTCTTTCTTGTGCAGATCAATTAACTTTTGTTTGATGGATTATTCCACCTTTGGGAACTTGAATGGAGACTGCTCTCCTTCTAGCGAGGACAGTGCTAGATGTCCGTTTTTGCAGAACATTAACGCGCCAACTAGTTTGTCCTTCTCAAGAGCCATGGCCTTCCCGATTCCTGTAAGTCGAACATTGTATTTACTTTTACAGATTCTTCTTAGTTTAGCATGCTGTTTTAATTTTTGTCTGAATGCTTTGCTGCGTTGTGTATTGTTCATTCCTTTCAGGTAAGGGACGGAAAGGCCCGATTTTTGAGGAGGGTCCGAATTTTGATACGGCATTCAGGGTTTTCCACGGGCAGAATGGTGTCGTTCCTCTCTCTGAAAGGTCATTTATTCGGTCCAAGAAGCCTCCCTCAGAGTCATCTTCAGCTCAATTCAATCCGTTGGCTGCAAAGGCAGCAGCCATCAGCCTCTCCTCATTTGGCCATGGAGGGCCGTTCGGATTTGATGCATTTTCAGAGATGTGGAAGAACTCGAAGAAGAAATCAAACTCATCTAAAAGGGATTCTTCTTCAAAGGTAATAGGCTATTTATATAATTTGTATTAGTTGCCGTAGCTCTAATATAACTTGACTAGAATTAATCCTTCCTCGTATGAACAAATGAGTTTGTGGGGAGTCTTATGTAAGACAGTCTGACCTGTTAGATGGGTCATGAATCGGATCTAAACACTAAAAACGCCAATAAATTTACAAATATGTCATTAGATATGGGCTTGAATCCTGATATTTGACCCTTCTTACTGACTTGACCCATCAAACGGTCTTACATGAGTTTCTTAAATGAAGTTAGCTTCTCTAGTTTTCTTGAAGGAGTTGTTTCAAGCTCAAAAAATATTCGTGTTCCATTTGTCTCACATTCTTCCTTCTCTTTCAGAAAGGCAAATCTCAACATGAAGCAACGAGCAACGAATGGTTGCACAATGGCAACTGTCCCATTGCAAAGTCATACCGAGCTGTGAACCGCGTCCTTCCCCTCGTAGCAAAGGCGCTTCAGCCCCCTACCGGAGTACACCTAAAGTGTCCTCCGGCAATTGTCGCGCCAGAGCTGCCCTAGCAAAAACCGCCTTCGCCAAGAACCTCCGGCCACAACCGCTGCCTGCAAAAGTACTCGTCATTGGCATGTTGGGCATGGCAGCAAATGTACCTTTGGGTATTTGGAGAGAGCATACGGATAAATTCTCGCCTTCGTGGTTCGTCGCGGTTCACGCGGCCGTGCCGTTCATAGGCATGCTCCGGAAAACCGTGCTGATGCCAAAATCAGCCATGGCGTTCACCATCGGAGCTTCTATTCTAGGGCAGGTGATCGGTTCAAGGGCGGAGAGGCTACGGTTGAAGATGGCTTCGGCTGAAACTTCACCGTCTGGAGCGACTCAGCCAGCTGCTGCCGGAGTTCATGGTGGCCATTGCAGTGAGACTGCAGTTTGGAAACCGGATTCGTTGCTAGTTTCCTCTCCATCAGCTGATGTTTTCGGCTAAATTTTCATTGCTTTCAACCATTATATTTTTAATAATTTATTCTTTTGTATCCTCATTTAACCAATACTGAATACAAAACGGATTGAGTTTTTGTTTGTATTCATTTTGTACTTAAATCTATTACTATTGTTTATTCATGCAAATTTTGTTATATCTTTGAGCGTTACTCATTCTAATTTAATTCCTATTATAGTTAAGCAATTTAATATTTGATCCATAACACATACTCCATCTGTCCTTCAATTTCCTTCATAGTTTTTTCTTTGGGATGTCTCCCAATTTTCTTTCTATCTATTTATGAAAACATTTTTCCAACTTTATCTTCAATAATATTTTTTATTTATATCTTTTGACATCCATGATCCACCATTATTTCTCTTTTTTACCTTTAACAACCTATTTATTTATACATTTTACCACCCATGCTTCTACCACGTGGAATATTAATTTAATATTGTATTATCGTGGAATCTTGAAATACATGATTTACCACTTTTGATTCACTCATAATATATTCAACAACTTTTATTAAAACTCATGTCGAAGATTTCTTACACTATATTTGGAGGACAAAGGTAATTTGTGCTGAATCTTATAAAACACGACAAGGAGTATCTGAATCCCACTGGCATATTTACATGAGAGATGATTTGAAATAAATTTTGTGTATTAACCTAACCTCCAAGCGGATTTTATGGATTAAAGATCTTGTAATTTTGAAAAGATAATTATTGGAAATAACACAATATTCATCCAAATTTATAATTTCATACGACTTTTAAGGCATCAACACGACTTGTTTAGTGTTTTTGCAAATTACAACATTTTCAATTATTTTACCAATGAAATAATGTAGTTTATTGGAATTAGTTCATAAAATTCAAACAAATTTTGCTGAAAAAATTAAAAGTGATTGAAAATCATGAAAAAGTTATCAATATTTGGATAATTAACCCAAAAATTAACCTTAAAGATTTTTGGTAAAAAGTTTAAAAATATATATTACAAGTAATCAAGTAAATAATTGAGAGCTGCGAGGATGGCTTTGAATACAGTTTTTCCAATTCCACAAACTACGGTTTTATTAAAGATTTTTCAGACTATAATTAAAGCAGCATTTCACAAACAAAGATTTCATTTTCGCAACCAAATTTAACTCTCGACAACAAAAATGGTGTCATTCGGCGAGCCGTGGCCGGAATTTAACGCCGGAATATGTTACCGCGACCTAGTCCGCCGCTCCGACTCCGGTAACGTTAAAACCCGTACCCCGTTTCGTGTATATATTTATATATGCATTTGTCTCGTCTCAATTCAACTGTAGATTTCGCTTTTTTCTTTTTCTTTTTTCAATTTTTAGGCGCGACTCTGATTGAGTTCTACACGAGAAGATACAAAAGTTCAGCACCGTTGCACGGGTAACCAGCTAAATTGGAATGAGAGGACCGTTTATTTTGCTAACTGAATGTGTTTGGTTCTGTACTGATTGTTGAGCAGCTGGCTGCAGAGAATTTACAATAAGCAGATTACAATTGATGGTTGCATCGTGACTGATCCTGACGTGGTTATCAGGTCTTCGATGTTGATTGATGATAGTTAATTACTGTGACAATTATGTGAAATTGGATTGAGGTGGTGGAAGCATGCTGGCATTGTTATATTGATTATTATTTCTTTTATGTGGTAGGGAAGGTGCTGAACTGGTTTATCATCGGCTTCCTTGGAAAGAGCCTGATGCTCCATACTTGCTGGAAATTCTATACGAAGACAATGACGTGGTAAATAAATGTTGTCGAATTTGGTTTATTGTCTAATTACATAGAAATGATGCAGCCTGTTATCCCATAATAAGTGGATTGGTTTTTGCAGCATACGCCTGATTGAATATGTAGGGATCAGAATGGCATGCTGAGTAGTTCCAAATAAGGCTCGTGTGTTTCTTGATTATTCTTCACTGATGTTTGTTTCTAGAGAAATAGGAACATTAATGGCTAATATGTGGTCTAGGAAAACTTGATTGTGTGGATTTCCATATTCTGTTTCCTCCCCCTAGGAATGAATGGGTTGGCCAGGGGATAACATAACTAGGGTGATAAATGGGTTATTCTACTTTCATCTGTTATACTACTAATTTTTCTGGCAAATCAAAATCGAAAACTCTCACTTTATTTTTCTGTTGAGCATTACAAAATCAAAACTTTAACCATCTAAGTATTAAGACTGAACCAACTATAGCTACTGGAAACAAATGTTAGGAGGTGCACTACTCAACATATACACGCTGATGCATATTTCATGGTCCATTTAGATTGCTCTTAATAAACCATCGGGTTTGCAAGTTCTGCCTGGAGGATTGTTCCAGCAGCGGACTGTCTTGACACAACTCCAACGACAAGCAGGCAATCTGGAGGAATCAGGATGTCAAGAGCCCCATCCTGTTCCAGTTCATCGGCTTGGAAGGGGCACCTCGGGTTAGTATTGCTAGATGCTTCTATTTATGGAGAGTTTTTATTATATTTTTGTTGTCCAAATCCTAAAAATGAATTAAATTGTGCTGAATATTAATTTAGGAATCTGAGATCCATTGTTACCCTATACTTCGCTTTCTTCTGATAGATTTTTCATCACAGTCTTCCTGGACTTGGTAGTTTCTTCAGATCATGAAGATTTGCTTCTTCTTTTTTTCCATTTTGTCTGTAGGAGTGCTACTTTGTGCCAAAACAAAGCCCGCTAAGTGTCGTCTTGCAGCATTTTTTGCTGATGGGACATCAGTGGTTGGGGTATGTAGGTGAGTGAAAAACAAAGAGTTTGTATTTGCTTTTATCATCTTCTGTATGTTCTTAACTGACTCATCAATATTGTCTTATGGAATCGATAAAGCAGAACAAGTCTTGGGTTTTCAGTTTAGAAACTGGGTTTAATTTGAATGGTGTATCATGTATGAAAGTGTTATTGATGCAACTGATAATGGACATGTGACAGGGATCCTCTACAGAAAACGACCAGGAGTATAACAAAACTGTATCGAGCCCTAGCAAGTGGGGTGGTCATTGAGGATGAGGTAAAACAGTTCTCTGGTTTAAGTTTCTGCATGTCTCAGCTGTGACTGTTTTGTTATCTTTTTGCTTATTCGGTGAACTTCCAATATAGAAGAAAAATCACCAAGATGACTAGCCAGTAGGTGTTATATCTACCTCCTCCAATTTGTTCTTAATTATCTTGTTACTTTATTTCTTGACAGGTTGTGATTGATCATCCCATTGGTCTGGTTAAATATCCTGGTGTTGCCCAGGGGTTGTATGTAGCCTCTCCTTCAGGTCCAATAGCATTTCTCATATATCATACAGCTGTACTTTAATGCTTGGTTTATCATCCTTGTTCACAATTCCCATTCTATAATTGTAATGTTAAGTAACTCCATTCCCCCCCCCCAAAAAAAAAAAAAGAAGAAGAAAGAAAAAACACCCGGAACACGCATAGTCATGAAACAAAATTATATTTGTCAGGGAAACCAGCCTTGAGCAAAGTTACAGTTCTGGAAAGGAACAAGCAGAGCAATTCCACATTAGTCCAGGTTTGATGATCACTATAATTTGATAAATCTATACTCTTTCTTAGCTTGATTATCTAGATCTTTCTCTCTGATCATGGAAAGAATCTTGAGAACTTTACTTTAGATTGTCTTGTTTTGAATAGGTTGAAATCAAATCTGGGAGACCTCACCAAATCCGCATCCATCTTTCTTTAATTGGGCATCCACTGATTGGTCAGTTCTAAATAGTAAACTTTCTATGCTTGAAATGTTTTAAGTTCATAGTTGTTTTCTTAAGCATTTAGAGGTCCAACAAAGTTCTTGTGAGGAAATGGATTGAAGACCCTGCTTGTACATGTAAAGCAGCTCTGCAGTGCAGGATAGCCAGTTCCTATTTTTCAATTCAAGCCTCTCTCTTTTCTTATAGAAGAATATGTCCTTTTGAGCTCGTAGCATCCATGCTGATCTTTAACATTTTGCAATGGTTTGTTATATTAGTCCGTTAGCTGTTGACTGCAGGAACTTGTGACATGATTATCTTCTGCAGCTTCTCGCATCAATTATGACTTCATTTTAGTTGTCTTCTTACATGGATTTATAACTTTTGTGAAACATCTTCTTTCCCGACAATTTTGAAACATGTAGAAGAACTAATTCTACCAAAAAGTACAGTTTAGAAACTTAGATGCTACCAATACATGTTCTCTAAATTAAAGTGAGTGACTGTTTTTAGAAGAAGTTTGACCAAAATTAATTCGAAAAAGTTCTATGGCTTGGAGCATTGTTATTTTGTGGCATCAATCATCATTTAAGAATTTCTTCTCACTGGTTAGCAGATGATCCTCTGTATGGCTCAGATGGGCAACCGAAGTATACAGATCATGAAATCATCAACGAAAGTTTTGCTCAAGATGGGTATGAATTAGTCCTAACTTTTGTCGTTCTTATTTGCTTTCATCATTGCTAATAACTTCCTGCATGGCATGCTGATCATACTATATTTCAATATGACGTAGAAGCCTAAACTGGCACTGATATTAGAGAAAAATTACGATGGTGGTAACACTAGTGTTTTCATTTTCCCATTAACAGATTGACAACCTCGATTATGTGCTATTAACAACAAACTCTCATAACTATTTTCCTAACATTGCCAGACTCGAGAAAATAGTGATGAACCAAAAGGGTCAAGGTTAGACTTCAAGATGGGCCTCAATTTATTGTGACATCTAAATGAAGTTGTAATGCGTGCTCTAATAGACCATATTTGGTTGCATCTGCTACTGATTTCAGAATTAAGATGTAGTTGTTCTCTATCAACTTCCCCAATTGTTGACATAATATATGTTATATTTGGTGTCAATGTGTAGGGTATTTATTCTGTATAACCATCTTTTGCAATAGGGATGTCAATTGGTAGATTTTATCCGGACCGATCTAGAACCGTTCATTGCCCATTAAATTTTAAAGAAACGGTTCCGGTTCTAGTTCCAGCCGCTTTAGACCCATAATTTGATGGTCCGATCCGGATCTGGTTCCAGAACCAGAACCGATACTTATTAATTGGTTCTGGTCCGATTAAAACTCGTCTATTGATAAGCCTAAGCTTAAGTAGACTTGTGAATGAGTCGGTTTTACTCGTACCGATCCGGAATCACTCATAGCCTATTAAATTCTGAAGCAATGGTTTTGGTTCCAGTTTCGGTTTTGGTTCCAGACCCGCTCAGATTCGGACCGTTTTAGACCCATAGTTAATGGCCCGGGTCCAATCCGGATCTGGTATCTAATGGGCCGGTTCTAGAACCAGAATCGATACTTATTTATTGATTTTGATCCGGATAAAACCCGTCCATTGACATCCCTATTTTGCAGCTTTTACTGTTGTTTCTACTATTTTAAAGTTCATAAGGTAGTCATGGACAGTGATGCTACTTCCCTTTGATTTCAGTGGTTATGAGAGGCCTGACAAACCCGTTCCCGGTGATTGTGGTTACCATTTGCACGCTCATCGCGTAGTTTTTGACCATCCTGCAACAAATGAGGTAGGTAAAATACTTTGTTCATCATTTGCCTTCTTTACTTGGTTCTTTTAGGAGAACAGGTTGTGCGTTTTTTGGTTCAGTTGCAATTGGTCCACCATTTGCTAAAACTGGCAGAAGTTTGCATGGATTGATATTCTTAACAATACTTTTCACATATGGTTTAACAAATCTCTTCATTTTGCAGATAATTGAAATCGTCGCTCCTCTCCCACCTATTCTACGGATGCTAGAAGAATCCTAAGCAGAAGAGAGTAGGTAAACATTAAGATTAAAACAGTGTTTCCATTGTTGTTTCTCATATAAAATATGGACAGCAATCCATATTTTCTCATCGTAATTCTACCTCTTGAAGAATTATTTCGTAGATTATGAGTCTTCGTCTTGCTTGTGTGTCTGCGTGCGCTCGCTCTTTGAGATTTGTGTGCTCTCTTTCTCCTCTTGGTTATTGTACTAGGATTAAAATTTAGGCCAAAAATGAAACAATCATAAATAGTTTTCAAGTCTTAGATTTCTACATACCGTTCATTATTTGTAGTCTTCCTTGGAAGTAGATTTGAGGACCGAGTCTCTTACAAACATTACAAAGAATTAAAACAGGAAGGGCATGAGAGGCGGGGCGGGTGGTTGGTCGTGGCTGTGGTGGTAAGAGGTGCAGAAAGCTGATGATTCTTGCCATAAAATAGTCTCTCTCTGTCACACACACAAACACACTTATTCTGATAAGTCTTGCCATAAATTAGTCTCTCTCTAGCAAAGAGGGTCATTGAATTCTTGAGATTTAAAATGGCAAGTATAGCTGCTATTTAACGGTGGGTAAACACACTCAATTATTGAGGGGCCCCGCAGCCGCCTGTGACACTATGCGATATAGTGATAAGGAGGTACATTTGATGTTGCCATCCCCTACGTTGCATCCCCTTTCAGGATGAGGGCATATGACAAATTATGAAGAATCATCGATCTCCCGATAAATCAGGATTCGGACGATTTCCCATAATTTGCTACGTGTCCCATCCTGAGACGTAAGATACAATACAGGAAGTTGTAACATCAAACTTACCGTGAAAAAGATGTATAAGCAAGTTTAAATATTATAATAATATACTCAAATTTAATCATCCAAGTACCATTTTCTTTATTCTACCTACCATTTAGTTGAAAAGGAAAAGTGGGTAGGTTTTGACTCGTTACCAAAGTTGATCGATTCCAATCTACCACAACGTGATTTGTCTTACCTCTCTCTTAAACTATTAGGCATGAACTATGTTTCTACGTTACAATCATGGATTTCCTTAGACAAAAAGTTGGTGAAATAATAAAGAGGAAATTTAGAAAAATTAACAGCAGTCAATACTTGATCCAAATCTCTACGTCTGTAAAGATTCTACAAAATCACAGACTAAAATATTAATAAAAGCTACATCTCCATCACCAACAAATGACGCCTTTTTCCCTTCAGCAGAGACAGTGGTGGTCATAAATAAAAGTATAAAATCTATGATCATCACCAACAGAAATGGTTCCAGATATCAAAATAAATTCTCTTAAAACATGATACTGCATAAATATATTAGAAAATCCATAATTAAAAACATGCAAAGAAATATTAATTAAGTAAACTCATACCATTGTGAAGCTCTCTGGGTGACGGTCCATATCACATGAAGATGCATTGGAACAGAAATTTCTCTTTCTCCTCCACATCTATTTTTGACAGATTATTTCTGTAATTCCATCAGATACAACAAACACAAAGGCTCCTGCAATATTACAAGATCAAGAAATCTTCTGACCCAAAAAAGAAAAAGAGAAAAAAGGATGGTTTCTTGAAACTGTCCACTACTCTAATGCTGCTGCTGCTGAGTTGGTGACACAAAAACTATAATACAACGTGACAACATGTGACCTTATCGCACGTGTGCCTCTGCTAAATGCCTCCTCCACACTTCTACTTCCCTACATCCCCATTACTAGTCCATGTATCGTCTTCTCTAACTCCACTGCCTGGCTGTATCCCTAGATTTTGAGTTTTGGCATAGTGCATTTTGATGGCAGTGACGGGGTCTGAAATGTCAGAGCACTGACCAAGAATCCCCCCTCTCCCAACAACATTGATTCCAACCACCCCTCTTGATTGTTGCTGCTTTCCCGATACCACATCAAACCCGTTTCTCCTTTGCATCTCAGAGAACAACACATCTTGAGGTTGCTCCATATCTAAGGCAAAAGGTGACAATTCTCGATTCCTTATTACCTGGTAATCGGACCTGTTACTGCTACTCATCTCTCTGCTTGGAAAAACAGAGAGACCATTTAAGGAATGATCATTGTTTCTAATGATTCCTTGTAAGGTTGGCTGATCCAATTTCACAGCAGGCATTGGATGATTGCTGAAGGCAGCAGGATATTTGGCTAACAAGAGAGCTGAATCAGGCAGAGGAGTGAAGCCCGTGTTCGTCCTGTTCCCATCCCAAAAACCGAAACCCCTAGTACTATTTTCAGAGTCAATACAATTATTACACTCAAACTTCGAACGAGAAGAATCTAAATTAGCCGCCTTTTGATCACTCCTGAATCTCAGGTTCAGTGTCTGGCAAACTGGTTTGTTGTGCTGGTCCTCACCAACTTTTCCTTCTACACAAGAATCAGGTTTTTGTTGGGACAATGCCAAGATTTTGCCGAATAACTTCACATCACCATTCCTGGAAGGCTTCTCCGCGTCAGACGAGCTCCCTGAATGGGGCCTCGAGTGATCCCTGCTCTTATCTTGGGATGGATAAGGTGTCTGGACTTCAGCTTGATGTCTCGGGCCGTCAGCACACTTCTGAAGGGTGAAATCTCGACTCTGTTCTGGATGCAACTTATCATCCCGCTTGGAGACATTATGAAGCAGTACGTGTTTTTTGCAGTTACCATCCCCATTTATTTCCTTCACAGTTTGCATGGAAACCGGGTACCCCCTGAGTATTTGGGAAAATTTATCAGGATCCGACTGTGGGTAGCCCGAAATATGCTGCTGCTGGCAATTAACTGTCCTAGCAATTTTCTTAGAATCCTTTTCACTGATCCCATTACTACCACTATTTGACAAAGCACTAGTACTTGAGTGCCTTTGATACTTGATGGGCACAGAGAACAGTGTCGATGACTCCACAGGTGCAAGGCACCCATGCAGCTCCGCTGAGATGGGACGAGACTTTTCTGAGCAGACTTGGGGGTCAGCCTCCATTTGGCATCCAGATCCCATTTGCGTCAGAGAATGTGCATCAAATGAAGGATAGGAAATATCCCTAACAACGTGAGGGGCAGGCTCAGTCTCGTTCACTGCAGAGCTAACTGGAGTAACTTCAGTAGAGCTAGCACTCTTGTTCTGAAGTTTCATATTTTCCAAATTATTCTTGGGTAAGATAGGCCTTTGTCCTCCAGTATCTTCCTCATGATGCCCATTAGGAACCTCGGCCACAGCCTTGCTATCAGCCTCACTTATTCCATTAGGGTGGTCACCGTTATCTCCCTTTTTAACTCCTACAGAACCACTTTTCAAGGATACAGCCAATGTTGTAACTTCAGACTCGTGTCCACTTGCACCGTTTGCACCATCATGTGCTTCACCATCCACATTGAAGTCTATAGCTGGATTATCATCCGTCACAGAATTGCCTGTTGACAAAGTCTTTCCAACGGGACCAGCAACCGTAGAATCCGAAGGGCATGTCCCATTGTTACCAGCACATCCATTAGAATCAGGCTTCAGATCGTGTTTTACTGCAATATCAGATTCATTACTTTTCACATCCATGAGTGGGAGATCCTCTTCCATCCTGCATTCTGAACCATCATTTCCAGTAACGGAGCAAGTCTGCACAACACAAGTACCTTCGGTATCGCTGGTGCCCCCATGACCATCATCAGAGACACCATTGCCAGCCCCAGGCTGAATCTTATCCAAACCAAGACATTTTCGAGCCTTGCTAAAGAATATCTTGCACTGCTCCCTGGATCTTGTTCTGACACATCGAGAGATCATTGTAAAATCCTTGCCATGAGAGGAAACAGCCTGCATAAAGACAGATTTCTCCCCATCAGTCCAATCAGAAGGATCCATCTCCCCGCAGCTCTCGTCGGAGCATTCATCATCAACATTTTGTGTTACGTCAGGGGTCATAGGCCGCTTCATGCAGGAACCAACTCTCTGACCTTTTTTGTCCTGATACCCATCGATAAGGTCAACTGAACTCGTGATGCAAGAACTCATAGCCTCAGATGATAAGGAACCACATATTCCAGCCAACACATCAGCAGCCACAGTTTCATTGTTGTACATATCCAGACTGTTCGATCTCAGCAATGGAGCATCTTCACCCCTTGGGAATTTGTGAGAATTCGATGCACCAAAAAAGATCCTAGATGTACTCCTCTCCTGAGTTTCCATGACACCAGCTGCAATTATCGAAGCTTCACCAAGCATATCAAGAGAAGCAGCATTCACTTCACGATTCCATCTTTTCCCACTTGCAACCAAGTAGGTGCTAGACTGAGACTTCTTTGGCTTTGCAAAGTCTGGCTTCTTCTTAGCTCTCTCAAAGATTGCCGATTTGTGATTCTTGTAGTAGAACTCTATGCAATCAGCTATTGTTTTATGTTCCAGAAAAGATGCAATCTTAGAGAAGTTTTTCCCAAACATAACAAGCTTATCAATGAAAAGTTCCTTTTCTTCAGCAGTCCATGGATTGACCATAGACTTCTCTTTTTCAACAGAACAAGGATCTTCAACCAGTGCATTATTAGTAATGAACCTTGACATCCGTATATCCTTGTCCAAAATCAAAGCTGGCATCTTTAAAGTAGTCCGACAGGGCTTGAATGGTGACTCTAGAAGCAACCTGTTAGTGTAATCAATTACTTCTTCTGCAGGAACTGTTCTGGTGCACCCACCTGCAACACAGTATTGGGAACGAAGTTCAAAAACATGATCATAGAAGATAAAAGTAAATTAGACGAGGTGTAAGAGTAATGTCCACAATAACTCCAAAACAAATGGATATCAATGGGAGGCATCTCAAGGAAAGGTAGACAAAGGCACTGACCCAAGACCTGTGTTTTTCATGAACCTCAGTAAAAGGATCAAACCAATTCTGGACAATTCGTAAATCACTTTTCATCTTAGTTTAAGTGAACCTACTCCACCAAGTAGCTCCTTCATCAACAGCATCAAAAGAAAGGTAGTGGAACACGTTGCTGACATGATCTTCGGTAAATAGGAGTCATTAAAACCAAGTCCAACAAGTTTTAGTTTGAGGCAACCTATTCAAGGAATAGCTCCCAACAAGTTCCTCAAGTCATAGAGGGAGCAAGGTTTTCAGGCAAAAGCATAAGAACTAATATTGTGGTACCTTAATAATATATTAGAAAAATCTCAGCTAATCATCTAGGTCGGCTAAAGAGAATGAGAGGTGTCTTTGTGGAGGGAACAAAATGACAGAAATCTCAATATCTTTGGTTCTGCCAAATAAGAGAAAATCAATCGTCTTTTCTCCTAGGTCCTAAAAATTTGGAGAACCACCTGCCAGATAAAAGTTAGAAATGCAATGTACGAAACTAGGAGCAAGTCAGTTGAGCAACAATTATTCCCTCAAAGCTGGATTAACCCTTCCCCATATTTTCATGAATCACTTCTAAAACGTTAGAGAATCAGGTTAACAAATTGTATTCCCCACTCATGACACCCCACGAAGAAATTCCTTGGCATGATTGGACATGGCAGAAAACTGAACATCAGCATCAAGTTGAAACCGTCATTATTGAGAGAATGACAGCATGATATATAAAGGAATTCGACAAAGAAGATAGGAGCAAATTAGGAATATAATAAAGCATATAATCACTCACCAGAATAAGAAATTCGAGTACGATTGGTAGAGCGAAACTTTTTTAACCCAGTATGACTTAGATCAAACTTCTTGTGAGACTTCCTTGAAGTTTCCTTATTGAAACTACACGACCTTCCTTCCAGAAATGCTGAAATACCTTAAATTTGAGGGTCACAATATTCTCCCTAAATTTGAGAGACCTTTTTTTCTTTAAAAAATTCTCCTTAATTACCAAGGGGTCACTTTGTAAAGAAGAGGCGGTTAATAAGGCAGAAAAATCAAGAAAACTCTGCTGTGAGGGCAATAACTTATTCAACTCCTCCATCGCCTTATATACAGAATCCTTATTTGAAGACAATATAGAGTCATAAATATGATCTATATCAGATTGTGTATCACCACGACAGGCAAGATCACGGCGACTAGTCTCTATAAGTTTATGATCATCAGTACAACAAGTTTCATCCTGATTTCCACGACCATCCTCCAAGCATTTCTCCAAGCTACGAGAATTGTCTAACTCCAATCTCTTGTTTCGTTCAACACAATGTTGTGGCTCAGAACGAAAAGAATCCTCCCCAGAAGGCAGCATCTCAATCAATTTAGATGTAGCACTACCTGGACTGTCAATTCCTCGTCTTTCAAAGCCCCATGGCCATCCTCCAATGCAGCAGGTACATTTTCAAAATTCATTGCTCCAGAAGAATCAACTTGCAATGGGCCAGGCCCAATAGTGAAACTGGAACCATCGAGTCGCTCTTCACAAGGTTTTAATCGGCACTCTCCTGGTAGCAAGCTGGAATCAGCTGGATGAGGACCACTGGCTACCATTGACCTCAGTTCAGTTTCAAGGGAATCAATTTCTGATTCAGTCACCTCAATTGCTTTTAGTATGTTAACTTTCCATACCAGCAACTTATTCATTGAGGCGGTTCGTGCATAACCTGTTTCCACAGAACTTGGTTCATCAGATTGTAGCAATTCATTTATCAAAGAGCTCAAATTGGCAATAGATGCAATCTCCAAGTTTTCCAAATTAAAAGCAGGTCCGTCATACTGAGCATGAGACATAGCACTTGGTGAACAACTCCAATTAGCAGCATCGTGATCTATATTAGCAGTCTTGACAGACTCTTTCTCCTCAATACCTGTGATGTACAAAGGATTCCATATGAGAAGATGACAACGTTAACTCGAGAGAACAATAGGAAGAACGATTATACTAGAGAAAACAATGTAGCACATAAGGAAAACATATTTACTCAAAATAGGAAATCTCTTCAAAGTCCAGTATACCTACCATAAGGGACCACTTATTGATGAGAGTATTGAAGAAACACCAACAGCCATATACAAGTGAATAAAATTTCAATAACGGCACAAAAATAAACAATTGAATAGACTTCCCATCCAGAACTTCAGAGCAATTCCACGAAGCATTAATTCATTCAACAACTTTTCAAGAATACAAGCACCAGAAATCAAGATTGATTCATGGAATTCAAATGAACCAATTTATTAAAATAGGCCTATCATGTGAACCATGAGACACTAAACTTAAGTTCTCTGGGAGTAACATCCAGAAATAGATCACATGTGTCAAAACAAATCAGTGCAAAATAAATAGTTTTGTGTTTATTACCTATTCTACTTAATTGTAGATGCAGATTCTCAGCAGAAATTTTGATTCTCTTGTGTCTCCAACTTCTATACATCCTTATCACAATAATTATAGTGTTTGCACTCAGTTTAAGGAATAAGAAACAGACCAAACTATAAATAAGAACAAAATATTTATTAATTTCATTTCATATCACATATCACAGTTTCCATATAAAGTAAAGTGAAATGTTCAGTTATTGGAAGAAGGCTGATAAGAGCAGGAATATTAGGTCTTTTATCAAAGCAGACACCTATCGAACTTTTAGTTAGAATTAGAGAGGAACCAAATGAGCTTTTGAGATTGCAGTCCAGCATTAACTATATAAAACAAAAGGCAACTATGCCAAGAAATTTTAGAAAAAATAAAAATCAGAACTTTTCTTAAGCCCCATTTGACAGAATAAGCTAAAGTAGCAGGTTAACAGCTTTGCTTCACAATCTAATTGAGGTGCGTCAAGAGTACGCTAGAGTAAATTTTTAAATATGATCCATTTTTTTACAGATGAAGCATGACTTTAAACTACTTGCAAAAGTTGTCCTTAACAGAAGCCACGTGCATAATTGCCTCATTTTATCTAAAGTTTTCATCAGAACTAAAACCTCTTTTTCACTATAGACAAAATTCAACTGTGTAAAGATGGATTCACTTTAGTCATGTGACTTTAACTGCATGCCCAACTCCAAATGAATATTGATGATATTCGTATTCTGAGCACAAAAATTTCATCTACCACATCAGCTATACAAATCTCAGATATGAATGCACATGATGTCATGATGTATTAGGCAATTGAATCACTACAGCATCAAGAAACATCTACAAGTCATCAGTTTCGGACAATGAAAAACTCCGCAATAGATTCTATCAAAATTCTGTATTTTCAGACATGCAATTATCCATCATAGGTACCAGACCTATATGATGGATAGAGAGTCAAACCATGCAAAACAACTTCCATTTTCTCTCAAGTGACAAACCACATAACAAAAGAACATACACTTCGACAAACCGTTCTAAATGATACAATACTTGTCCATATCTGCGCTTAGATATTCTTATCCTTTATATTTCTTATACAGGTTAAACTTGAATTGCTCTCCAAAAGAAAGCAGACCACTATTCTACTTTTCCTCATAATTCAATTATGCAAATTAATTAATTAATCCACATGTTTGTTTGTTTGTTTCAGATTCAACAACAGCACATCATCAGCTAAACAGGCCAGAACCAGGCAAATAGGCCTCTTAACAATTAACACCATGGTAAAGGATAATCTACTGTAGTAGAACTGACATAATACATTAGCTATTTTATGAAAAAGTTTATTTCCCAGGCAGGATAGAAATTATTCACTTTCATTGTTTCTTTTTTGGCTAAAAAAGGCACAAATAACCAAATAGGTAACCAATCAAATAACAACATAGAAAAGGAAAAGCTACAGTACTTAGGAACAGGCATAATAGTTACCTGGGGAAGAACTACAAGCAACTGAAGTGGGAGTGGCAGATTCAGTACAATCAGAAAAGCTTCCAACTCTTGGGCTCTGATCAAGCAGGTTGACAGAAGACAGCTGCATGTCTGCATCACTAACACTAACTCTCAGCACATCTTTTGTTGCAACATCTTCAGGGCCTTCAACTTTCTTCTTTTCATACTTTGCTAGACCCTCACCCCAGCCAAGACGTGGCTTCTTCCTGGAATTGGTCTCATCAGAAACCGCCGGAGCAGCAGGCACAACACATACAGCTGTCGGAGACTGAACAGGTGTCACGTTCTTCTGCTGAGCATCAACCACTATCTCAGAGTCCACCCCCATACTCTTGGAGCTACTTGAATGGCTCAAACCAGAGCCCCTTGAAGAAATGCTTCCAGACCGGCTCCATTTAAGTGGTTTCCAATCTATCGATCCCAGGCCATTTTCTTTCTCGGATTTCTGATCCGAGCTACCCAGCTCATCAGCACCTTCCTCATTCTTCCCGATGTTTTCTTTCACAGGAGGTGGAGATTGACTTGGTAAGGGATCAGGAGGAGGATGACAATTAGTCTTATTGTTGTTATCATGATATGTCTCAGTATTCTCTACAGACTTCTGAGTATTAACCTCAGAGTTGGGTCTCCCCATACCACTGGAACTGGACGATGCAGCAGGTTCCCAAGACGTAGATTTCCAGTCTCTCTGGTTAAACGATCCTCCTCTATTTTCCCTGCTATTTCTAAAATACCTTCCATCTCCACGATTTCCAAAAGGTCGAAAATTATCATCTTCTAGGTTTCTGTCACCATACCTAGACCCAAAAGGCATAAAGCCATGACCGCCGTCATCAGGATACATGTGCCAACCACCCTGCTTACCATGACCTTCAGCCAAAAAACATTCCAAAACCAAAACAAGGAAGGAGAAACAGTCAACACAAGAAACAAATATATGCCATAGGAAAAACCAAATCATTCAACATAACTTAAAACACTATTTTACAGATTTTACATGTTCTCAGACCTAAAGAAAAAGCAAAGCACACTCAGATCTATTGAAACCACCCACTCACCAAATTTTAACTGTTTGTCCATTAACATCACAGATCTGCTTAAATTATTGTCTAAAGAAACCCTATATGGTTGAATTCGAAAACAAATCTATGGGTTAACCACATCCCCTTTGACTAATTCAAAAGGTTACGCACAATTAATGAAGGCCTTGGGAAAAAAAAAAAAAAGCTTAATTATGTGAACCCACTTTTGCCCCCAAAATCAGAAACAAATAACAACCTAATTTTTCTGACCAGGAACAAGAACCCAATTTTTAATTTCTATAACCCAAAAAATTTAGTTCCAATTCGCAACTCTTTAATAAATTCCGGTTAAAAGGCAGAGAAAAACAAGATTGAATTCCACAACTGACGACGACTCACCAGGTGGGATAGGGCGCGAGGAGCGGAAGTTGGAATACCAGCGCTGCTGCTGCTGCTGGTGGTTTTGGTTGTGGCCATGGTGGTAGGGCGTGGGATGCGGCGGCGGCGCGTGCGGGTGGTGGTTCTGCTCCCGCCATCTGTGGGGCCCGCCGCCGCCGAATCCCCCGCCACCGAAGCGCGGGTCGGAGCCGGATCTCTCGTGTTTCCTGAAATCCCTTCGATCCCACGGCAATTGCTCCGGCGGCATCAAAAACTAATTTATTCTCTTGCTCCCGTTTCTCTCTCTCCTGTCTGCGCCGCCGCCTCCCAGTCTCATCCAAAACAAGACTTCGACGTATGGGGAAGAAGCAACGGCGACTGATTCGCCGGTGGGCCGAGTTTAGCTTTCCAAAGCCGAACAATAGACGAACAAGGAATGAACTTATATGTGTTTTTGGTGAAACTTATTTCCTTCCGTTGGTTTTTGGGGTTGGAAAGAGGGAAGAAGGCAAAGAAAATATGGTGTTAGGGAGTGAAATGAAAAGAGACAAAGAAATGAAGAAGAAAGAGAGATAATAGTGAGAGAGTTTTCTCACTTTCTTTATTGATTTTGTGTTTTTTCTTTTCTTTTCTTTTTTCTTTTCTTTTCTTTTCAATTTTGTGGTGACGGCTGGCGTGGGGTGGGGTGGGGGTGGGGGGAGTGGGGTGACATGCCGCGTATGTAAGGGGTTTGTGACTATGTTATATGTTCAATATATGGGCATGTATCGTGGAGTTGTACCTTCTTTTTTTTTTTTGAAAACCACAAAAACCGATTTATTCATGACACGAATATGGAATATGGAGCAGACCCTCCACAAACGATGGGGGTTCAGTCCAGACATGCGAATCAATAAATCTAAAAGCTGAATTAGCTAATCTATGAGCTACCTGATTAAACTCTCTTTTGATATGAATAACATGAAACTCAAACTCACTTCTCAGAACCCTCGCGAGCACACCCAGCTCCGATTGATCGTCAGCGCCATCCGCGATGGCATCGTCACGCTTCTCTACGATCGGTTTCAAAATTGCACTTATCGATATTGAGGCTCTTCGTCCATGAAAGAGCCTCCAGAATACCCATTATTTCCCCTTCTTCCACTCTCGACCTACCTTTTTTCCTAACCACCTTAGCCACCACAAAGCTGCCCTTGTTCTCTCGAATACACATGCCAATGCCAAAGCTATGACTCTCCTCGTCGAAGGCTGCATCCACGGTACATTTATACCGACCTGGCTCCAAATCATGCCACCCCAAACACCTCTCAATAACGCCTCTCGGTTCACCCTGGTTTTGAGCAGCTTTCGAGACCTTTGCCGCTAACCACTCCTCCCTATAACCTAACGCGATATCACACGACCTATTTGGTGCCGGGAAAACCTCACTCCAAACCGCTGCGTTTCTATCCCTCCAAAACTGCCACAAGATCATGTCCATAATCGCTGGACTATCCCCCTTCCCTTGGCAAAGGCTATGAAAGAGGACCTCCTCAAATGAGATGAATTGACCTTGGACCTCATTTAAGAAATTGTCCATTCCCACGACCTTCCAGCATTTGATCGCAAAAGGACATGAGAAGAAGGAATGCCATACCGTCTCCACGTCTTTACGACAAATGCCGCATGCACCATCCACCGCAATACCCTTACTCTATAAGTTAGCCTTCGAGGTGATCGCTATTATTTCCTACCAAATAAATGATAGTAAAAGCAGCAAGTATATATATCGTATCCACGAGGGGACTGCGACTCGAGAACACTGACAAGTAATTAACACGAATCTTTATTATTATCCAGCAACAAAATTATCGAGAGAGAATATAATAAAACTAGACTGAAAATAAAGATAGGAATAAAACTCGGATATAAAAGGCGATCCTAGGGATGTACTTAACCTAACCGATTCACACAATTAACCTATTAATGCATTTACCAATTTAATCCACATTCGGATGAAGGATCACAAATATAACTATAGTTTCCGTCGGACAACCTATAGTAGTGGGTTAGCCTAAACTCTATCTCCGTCGGGTCTCAAGAGAAGTAAGCTAATTATCAAAAGCACACAAAGATATAACCTCCCACACCACCTATCTCCGTCGGGTCTCAAGGTAAAAGCGTATTATAAACTCGGATATCAATTATGCAATTAATTCAGAGACATTAATCACATAACTAGCATGCATAGATATTGATCGAGATACCAACACATGAGAATTAAAGCAAGATTTATAAATCATGAAGGACGCAAAACAAGATCAACAGATAAATTATCGAATCTAGTCGGACATACAAACCCCGGGATCAATACGGAATTTAGCTACGCATAATTAAATTACTAAAGCAATAAATAATTAAATAAAGCATAAAGCTGAATTAGATAGATAAAACCGTAGGAATCCACGAAGAACAATTGTAGCGACTTGATCCGTAAATAAAATTGAACTCTAAAATAAACTAAGCTAGGAAAGCTGGAATAGAACTTGCAAAAGAATATAAAGAAGACTTTGTGTTCGCTATGGAATGGTGTAGAAAACAAGCGCCTCTCTCCCTTTTATAATGAATTACGAGCTCTCATTTCTCCTTAAATATCTCGTTCCTCTTTTGAATCGGACTCGACATGACATCTACACGGACTATAAGTCTCGCTCGCGAGATACCTTTCTCTCTTTCCTCGCGAGCATTGGTCGCGATAGCTAAGCGCGATGTGCCTTCGCCGAGACTTCGCGATCTTCCATCGCGAGGCGAGTTGCGATAGCGTGTCTCGAGCTCTCGCTTTGCGACGATAATCAACGCCGCGAGCGTCCATCGCGAGTGTTGGTAGCGATGCCGGGTCGCGAGGTTGTCTGAAGTGTTATTCGCGTATTTCCCTCGCGAGTTGGTCTCCTTTATGCCTTCAGAAGGTCGCGAGCTTCAACTGCTATGTGCTTTAACGTGTGCTCGAGCATGTTCTCCCTTTTTAGATCAAAACCTGTGCTAAAATAACACAAAATACACACGGCATCATATCTTTCAAAGCAATTGAAATATATCACAAATGCTGCTCAAACAAACCTTTATCAATTAGAAACGAGACAAATATAACCATATAAAACATGTAAAAATGAGGCTTATCAACTCCCCCAAACTTACCCTTTGTTTGTCCTCAAACAAATAAAAACAAAGAGGCGACTAGAGGCGGTGAGGAGTCGAGCGATAAAAGCAATAAGCACCGGCGATGAGCAATAAACGATTCACTCAAATGAATCAAATCACAACATCTTCGTTAAACTCCACACATCATAATAATCATAAGCACAAGCCTTCTCAAACTTGAATCCTCACGACATGGATATATATATAAGAAATCTCAAACACTCAAGCGTATCGAGGAGGATGTGTATACTCTCAAAGTTTAAAACACATGGAATCTACCATAAGCTTGCAAATCGTCTAATTCTCCATTGCTCAAATATGTGCTCAAGAACTAAGATCAAAAGGTCTTTATAAAGGTTATAATGTAGGCTCTTTGGTGGGTTCGGATATATTTAGGCTAAGTGACTCATAATCCCATAATGAAAAATACCATAAGTATCACAAGACATTATTCCCAAATTTTCACAATTCATTTCAATTCTTTATACCAGAAGCCATTTTCTTTAAGCACTCCATAATTTTCATATAAGTGATATACTCATCTCAAGCACTAGATACTTACCCATTTATGTTCTTTTCACGCACTTGTGTCGTATTTTTTTTTTTTTTTAATGTTTTAGAACTTATATGGGTAAGCAACTATTTTTAATAATCACTTTCTCATTATCTATTTTCTTTCTTTCCTTTCTTTTTCTCAACCCTCAATTCAAGTAGTAAAAAAAAAAATCACACTAACAACATAACCCAACCCACGGCTATATGAAAGAATTAGGTAGGCTCAAACGGGTTCATCAAAGGATAATAAATGAACAGGTTAGTGTTTGGATAGTGTATAGGTTAAGAAAAGAATGCCTAATATCATCTCAAAATTCTTAAGCACATCAATGCAACCTCTAAAAAGAGCCAGAGCAAGTTCTAGATAAACACATGCTATTTAAACTAATCACACCAGAAGAAACAAGACTGAAAAGATATGACAGTCAAAAGCTCAAGTCTCACAGGTTTCAAAAGTGTGATCAAGTTCTCAAAGGCTCAATGCTCACAACAATCATGACATGCTTCATCTCACAAAAACAGTTGCAATCAATTTTTCTAATAAAAACAATTTTCATCATCGGCTGCTCGTCATTCTACTCAACCTAAAACAGACACAAGACCAAAACAGGAAACACAAAACAAAACAAAAACAAGGAACGAACACAAAAGATAAAACAAAGAGCAGCAAGAAAATAAAGAAATCAAAGCTCACTGCGGAGGTGGTGGTGGATGATATGGCCACGAGCTATGCATGTCCTGCAGGAGCTTGAGATATTGCTCGTTGTATCGCGCCTGCTCTGCCCATCGCAGCTCGTTTTCCTTTTGTTGTCGTTGCTGCTCCTCAAAGAATTGTGCTTGAGTAGCCGCATATTGTCCCATATCCTTCTTACTCAAAGAAGCGATCATCAAAATAGAGTGATCCTGCGTCGGCCGTCATCTATGTACTCATGCGACTCTTGATGTCGGCGTGTCGATGCGGTCATAAATCCGTTCCTCCATAGCATATATATCGAAGTGCGGTGCTCGCGTATGGAGCGGATGATGACCCTGCCGTGCCCTGCAGCTGGGCTCATCTCCTCCTCGCTCGTAAAGCGGCTTCCTCTCTGCCGAGCTCTATGTTGCTCTGCCTTCCTCCGGTGTCGCACGTGGCACGTCAGTGAAGGGCGCTAGATGATCGGGGTCCTCATCGTGATATTATGTATCGTGGGACACCCCGAGTCTCAATCGAGTGAGAGCTACGTTCGACTCAAACACCATGTTTCCGCCTATCGTGTGATCTTCCACAACACTATCCTTTCTTGGCTTGAAGAAATGCATATAATTGAGGGCTCGTCGATCAAGATATACCTCTCGAGTGATCGGCTCGTCGATGGGGCTACGTTGAAATACGTGGCTATTGGGTTATCATTCCCCACAGCGGATGCTAGCTCCTCAACTTGGGCTTGAGCCTCAAAATGCTCTGCCGAAGATATGTTATAC
Organism: Salvia rosmarinus; assembly: GCA_036937905.1. NCBI lineage: Eukaryota > Viridiplantae > Streptophyta > Magnoliopsida > Lamiales > Lamiaceae > Salvia > Salvia rosmarinus. The sequence goes on along the minus strand of CM072818.1, from coordinate 2,417,449 downwards.
TCATGATTCGTCCTTCCGAGGTGTCGCTAAAATGTGCATGTCACTCTGAACTTTCGGCATTGTCCGGGCTGGGACACCGGAAGTGATCATCCTGTGGAAGTATCTCATTCTTGGGTTTCGATTGATGCGGTGAGGATGTCATGGGCTATATGCTTTGAATTTTCAACTTCCATCCATGCCAGTTGTGCGGAAGGCTCTGATATTCACCCTACTTTCTCCCAGATACATGGCTCGTGGGGGTCCTCGCATAATCTCCTGCAAATCTTCAAAAGATAATTCACGCTCTTGATTCCCCAACTGGAAACTCATATGCAGAAAAGATCCATTCTCGTTTCTGTGAAGCTGGTATGTGGATAGGAATTCCAAAGTTATAGATCTATGAGTGAACCGGTTTCCGTGAATACTCGAGGAATCCCACTCCGGGTGAGCATCATCACATCATCTAAAATCCCCATATCATGCGGTATCCTTTGATGCATGAATCTTGTTAACGCGTCTCTAAACTCGATAATCTTTCCCACCGTTCATATGCCTGCTGTGTGTGCGATGTAATACCTCTAGCGTATGATGAGGCTCAAGAACGACCTCAATCTCGGTGATGTTGATGGCATTTTACCTTTCTCTGCGGTGGCTTTTCATGAACGGCATAATGATTCTGCAATAAAATTAATTAAATCGATATTCTCCAACAAGAATATTCTCGACCCAATCTTAACAATAATACTGGAAAAAATCATCGGTTTGGCCTAAAAACAATATTTCAACTATACACATCAATTTCTCAATTCCCCAAACTTATATATTTCCCAATAGCTCACTATTTCATCCTTGCATTACGCATAATATCAAAATCTAGCATCATGTCATATGAATATTTCTAAAATGACACCCAATGACGCTAATCTCACAAGTTACCCAACTCTTCAACAATATAATTTCAATAATTTCTCCAATTAAATCCACAAACACTCATAGGGAAATCAGTAAATTCATACTTTTATCATCAATGTGAACACATATGAGTATTTAATTTAATCTAAACAATGCAAGAACAATTACGAGAAAGAAAAATCACATACTGACATAATTCGGAATTTATTGTCTCGAAATCGCAAGAAAAACACATCATGAGCTAACCTCATGAGTGAAGCCTAAATGACATCGCGACCAACCGTGTGCGCATGTAATCGAGAGGAAAAAATAAAAATAAAAATAACAATGAATTACTTACCTTCGCCGCTGAAAGAGAAACTCGCGAAAGGAGGGTGGAGAGACTTACATGCGAAAAGGGGCGGCGCACTCAGAATTTGGATAAAACCCTTACCTGAGCTCGCGACACGGTCTCGCGACAAAAGGTCGCGATAACTAGTCGCGAAGTAAAATTACCTCAGATTCCGTGTGGGCTCGCGAAAAGACCTCGCGTAAAAGTTTCGCGATAGCGGGTCGCGAAGTCAATTTGTTTTGCGTTCGCGGGCTGGGCTCGCGAAATATGCTCGCGAAGTGGGCTTCTTAGCGTCTCGCGAGGTAAGTCAGCAATTGGGCTCGCGTTTCATCTTCGCGAATTATCATCGCGACTCATCTCGAATTAGCGCCTCGCGAGGCGTGAATTGGGTTTCTTCGGAAATCTTCAATCAACCACTGAATTTCTAACCTTTAAACTCAAGCTACTCAACCAACACAAACAGAAACACCAAAAAAACGAAACAAGACAAAAATAAAAAACATTGGGTTACCTCCCAATCAGTGCTTAATTTAACGTCTTTAGCTAGACTATTACCTCAATCACTTGGGATCCTCAAATAACATCAACTCACTCACTTCCTTCCCATGAGATCTCATCCCCAGGAGCAAAATCTTTCTTCTTGATGTTCAAGTCGTGAAATGCTTTGGCCCTTTCTTTGTAGATTCTGGAATTCTCAAATGCTTGGTTTCTCCACTCATCTAACTCCGGTAATCCTTCTCTTGGGTATGTCCAGTGGCTAAAAATCTTGATTTATCCTCCGTGTTGCCCAATAGGCCTCAGTGTTCAATCTCTAGGTAAATGACATGATTTTCCAAACCTGAGTTGATACGGGACATACCAATAGGTGTTTTGTATGTTGTCCTATAGGCCCATAGTGCATCGTCTAAATGTTTCGCCCAATCCTTCTTGTTGACAATGGACTTTTCGAATTTGCTTGATCTCGATTTTGACTCGCTTGACCATTAGCTTGTGGGTGGTATGGTGTCGTGACCTTGTGCTTGACTCGTATTTGGCTAGCATTCTTGTCGACCACCGATTATTAGTGGCTCCCATCATCGAGCATCGGAGTTCCATACCGAGACATAATATTCTTATGCGAGAACTTAATCACCACTTTAGAATCGTTGGTGGTTGTAGCACGACTTCTACCCACCTAGAGACATACTCCTTCGCAAGCAAAATGTAAGCAAAACCACAAGAATTTGGGAATGGTCCCATAAAATCAATACCTCATACATCAAATAATTGACCTCAACCATGATATTTTGTGGCATCTCGTCCTGTTTGAAATATTACCCATCCTTTGGCATCTATCACATTCTTTGACAAAGGCATGACAATCTTTATAGATAGATGGCCGATAAAATCCACTTTGATTGATCTTCATGGTTGTTCTATTCGCTCCAAAATGACCTCCTGTGGGTGCGCTATGACATTCGGCTATGATCTTAAGCCATTGGGATTGATGAAACAGTGCGGATGAAACCATCGACACCGTCTCGTATAGGTATGGATCCTCCCAATAGTAAAATTTTGCATCATGCACAAACTTTCTTTGGTAAGGTTCTAGACGCCCGGGATTTTCCTGATCACCAAATAATTTACAAAATCAGCATACCATGGCGAATGATCAGTAATTACAAATACCTGCTCATCTGGAAAATGCTCTTTGATGTGCACATGTGGATGATCGCCTTCTATTGGTTTCTCTAATCGAGATAAGTGATCGGCTACTACATTCTCACACCCTTTTCGATCCGAATTTCCATATCAAATTCTGTAACAATAAAATCCAACGAACCGGGGCGTGGCTTCGAATCCTTCTTATTGAAGAGGAAACGTATAGCTGCATGGTCAGTGTGCACAATAGTGTGGGAACCCACTAAATATGGACGAAATTTATCAAAAGCATATACTACCGCCAATAACTCTTTTTCGGTTGTGGTATAATTCATCGGCGAGAATCGATGTCTTGCTAGCGTAGTATATGACCTTGAAAATTTTATCCCTCTTTTGACCCAAAACAGCTCCAATTGCCCAATCACTGGCATCACACATCAATTCGAACGGTTCACTCCAATCTGGAGAAATAAGAACAGGTGTAGTAGTCGGAGCGGTTTTAAAATCTCAAAAGCTTCTAAGGTCTTTGGTGAAAATAAATTTAACATCTTTTCTAACAATCCACACAAGGGTTTGGTGATCTTAGAAAATTACGAATGAAGCGACGGTAGAATCCGGCATGTCTAGAAAACTTGGACCGACTTCACATTTGTTGGTGGAGTAATTTTTCAATGGCTACCACCTGGCTCTATCAACCTCCAAGCCGTCCGTGAAACTCTATGTCCCAACACAATACCTTCTTTTACCATAAAATGGCATTTTCCCAATTCAACACAAGGCGTGTATCCTCGCATCGTTGCGACACGGCTAAGATTATCAAGACAAACATCAAAGAGGATCGAATACCGAAAAATCATCCATAAATACCTCCATGATGTTTTCTATTAAACCATGAAAAATTGCCATCATGCCGCATTGAAATGTGGTGGTGCATTGCATAACCCAAATGGCGTCCGTGCGTAGCGAAGACACCGTGAGGCGGGTAAATCTTGTCTTGTCGATCTTCCAGGCGATGGGGATCGATTATATCCGAGTAACCGTCGAAGCAATAGAACTCATGACACCTTGCCAACCTATCTAACATTTGATCAATAAAGGTAAAGGAAGTGATCCTTACGTGTGGTGCATTTAATGCTCGGTAGTCGATGCACGCCTCCACCCAAATGACCAATCGTGTTGCTATCAACTCATTATTCTCGTCCTTGATCTTGTCATCCTCCTTTCTTTGAGACAACTTGTGGGACTTACCCACTCAGCATCGGATATGGCATATATCATCCGGTCTAAAAGTTTGAACCTCTTTTCTTACCACTTATTGCATAGCGGTTTAATCTCGTTGAGGTTGCACCTTGGTCTATTCTCGGATTCAACAAAATTCGATGCATGCACAAAGACGGATGATTCCTTAATATACGCAATGGTCCAACCTATAGCTTCTGTATTTATCAAACTTCGCAAAAGTTTCTCCAATTCGTAGGATTAAGCAAAGCGAAACAATAACAGGGTAAGTATCATTATCTCCCAAAACGAATACGAGATGATCGCGGCGGTTTCGATTCGAGTTTGGGTGTATCCGTGGTTTCCATCTTTGGTTTCTTCTCTGGCGATGAACTTTTCTCAATGCCCCCATCACTGATCGATGAATATCCAATACGAGACTGTTTAGAAAGCGGGAGTGGTATCAACACGAGATAAATATTCTAAAATTTCATCACAAGCTTCATCTAGATCATTATAGAGAAAGCAATTTCTTATACCTTTGCTCAGCTTATCGTCTTTGGTGGTAGAAAAGGTATGAAAGTGGTGATTGAGCAACAATCCTCGAAATCGAGTTATCATGTCTCTTGATGGCATCATAAATCGAGATTTTGAGCTCCTCCTTGTTCAACCTAAAAGTTAGATCACCATCCCGCACATCAATTAAAGCTCGACCAAGAGCTAGAAAGGTCGACCAAGATTAATGGTGATTTTTATCTTGGGCATATCCAAAATCACAAAATCGGCGGGAAAGACAAAATCTTGAATTCTTACCGAACATCTTCAACAATTCCTTGGGGTAAGAAAGACACTGTCGACCATCAATAAGGATATTGTGGTCGGTTTCATCTCGTCGATCTCCAAGCGGTTGAAAATTGAAAGTGGCATCAAGTTAATGCTTGCTCCCAAATCACACAAAACGTTAGGAAAGTATGCTCTCCAATCTCGCACACCAAAGTAAAGCTTCACGGATCTTTTTGTTTGAGTGGCAACTTATACGGATTATATGCACCGCATTCTTGAAAGATTGATTGTCTCAATTTACCCAACTTCTTTTTTTGCTCTTTGCATCCTTGAGAATTTAATATATCCGGGCATATCTCGAAGCGCATCAGGAGGTATATTGATATTTACTTACGAAACATCTCCATAAAGCGGGTGAGCTTGGCATCGTATTTTGCTTTCCTAAAGCGAGGAAAGGGTCTTTGTTGGAATAACGACGATTGGTCTTTCACGCCTTGGCGTGAATTCGCGACTGTTGGCCTCTATCCTCTCTCGCGAGCCATTCTCTCTTTCTTGGCTCGCGATGCGCTTCCTCACCCGCCCCCTGTTGGTCGCGATGTTTCCTCGCGATGATGAGTCGCGAGATCCTCCATCTCCGGGCTCGCGATGAGCTCGCGAACTTTTCTCGCGATAGTGAGTCGCGATGTCTTCTTCTCTTCAGCGATGATTTCTCGCGAAATGACCTTGAATTCGCGCCTCTTTCTCTGAAGCTCACTTGCGGCGTGAATTCGGTTGAGCCTATTCGATCTTCTTCCTCCCTTTCATACTCCGGATGATTTATGTAAGATTTTCCACTTCAAATCGAATGGCATTCACATGATTACGAGGTATCGATTTTTCGGATTACGCTCTGTACACTTGAAATTGACCTGCACGTGAACCCCGGCTCTCATTGGCCATCCGCCTATTTGATTTTCCACCATCTTGAGTTGTTTTCCAATCGAGTAGCGGTGTTATTGATGGAATTGATGATGCTTTCCAACACATTTATTCGATGCCCGTCTGCTTTGTATCTCGAGTGTTACGTTGGGCCACGGCTTGTTGATGATTACGCAATCTGCTGATTACTCATTAAGAGTTGCTGCAACATCTCTTCGACACTAGGCTTCTTTGGCTCCACAATAACTCCATTATTTACAGCGAAACCAGGTGGTGGTTGCTGTGCATTCTGAGCATTTCCATAGGACAAATTAGGGTGATTTCTATTACTCGGATGATACGCTGGATTTGCACCCTGATTTCCTTGGAAACCTCGACTCTGAAAATTATTCATCTGATTCACAAAATTAGCCTCTTCAGTATCCTGTGCCATTAAAACAGTTATCTTGGCTTTCTTTTCTTCTTCACATTCCTGTTGCAAGGCTTTGAACTTTTCTAAGAGATCATCGTACTTACTATCCACCTCGGTAGCTGCGACTCGTCTTACTGGCTGCCTCTCCATCGGCCACTGATAGCTGTTAGATGTCATCTCCTCAATTATCCTCAACGCTTCATCTATACTTCGGTTGAGAAGGCATCCTCCGGTGAAGCATCTACAATACCGGTGTTGTGATCGACCACCAGTAGAAGCGTGTTACTTTGTTCGGAGAATAACCATGTTGTGGACATTTTCGCAGGAGACTTGAATCTTTCGGGCTTCAAACAATGACTCATCTCCAATTGTGAGAAATGAGAAATCTCAAACAATGATTTTCGAGCACTTAGCGGTGGAAAGTATTTAGATAGAAATTTCGCAAAGTCGCTCCCATGTACTAATTCGATCATCTAATCCTCGAACCATTCTTTAGCTTGGTTTCAATGAAAACACAAACATCCGCATTCGGATGGCATCACCGGCACTTCCGTTCGCAGTTGTATCACGATATCGAGAACGCTCTAAATGTGCATTGGGGTCTTGATAACCCCTCCCCAAACTGTTCGCTTGTATCATACTAATGAGGCGGCTTAAGCTCGAAATTATTCGCATTAACATTCGGCCCCATCCTCCACCTTGGAGCAGATCCGTCGGTGGCTCGTACATGTGATTCAGTGCGGGTGGTGGTGGTCGCCTCAATCTGCCCGTCGATTATTCAACGCCGGTTGGCCGAATTCTGCCAACATTCCTCTAACTCGGTTATCCGCTCATGGCACTGATCATGCGCCATTTCTTGTCTTCTTTCTCGCTCTCCTCTTATGGGATCTTTCAATCTCAAGATCTAAAGGAATAATTTCTTTCCTTTGAGATCTTGTAATCATCTATCTAGCAGAGTTATATAAAACCAAGTCGAACTAAAAGTAACTCGAAATAAAACAATAAAAATAATTTTTATTTATTTATTTATTTATTTATTTTTAAACGCCTGAATTAATAACTACAATCCAGAAAATTATCACTGTGAAATCTAAACAGTCCCCGGCAACGGCGCCAAAATTTGATCGCTATTATTTCCTACCAAATAAATGATAGTAAAACAAAGAAGTATATATATCGTATCCACGAGGATTGCGACTCGAGAACACACAAGTAATTAACACGAATCTTTATTATTATCCGTGCAACAAAATTATCGAGAGAGAATATAATAAAACTAGACTCGAAAATAAAGATAGGAATAAAACTCGGATATAAAAGGCGATCCTAGGGATGTACTTAACCTAACCGATTCACACAATTAACCTATTAACTGCTTACCAATTTAATCCACATTCGGATGAAGGATCACAAATATAACTATAGTTTAAGTCGGGACAACCTATAGTAGTGGGTTAGCCTAAACTCTATCTCCGTCGGTCTCGAGAAGTAAGCTAATTACCAAAAGCACACAAAGATATAACCTCCTACTACCACCTATCTCCGTCGGGTCTCAAGGTAAAAGCGTATTATAAACTCGGATATCGATTATGCAATTAATTCAGAGACATTAATCACATAACTAGCATGCATAGATATTGATCGATACCAACACATGAGAATTAAAGCAAGATTTATAAATCATGAAGGGATGGCAAAACAAGATCAACAGATAAATTATACGAATCTAGTCGGACATACAAACCCCGGGATCAATACGAATTTAGCTACGCATAATTAAATTACTAAAGCAATAAATAATTAAATAAAGCATAAAGCGAATTAGATAGATAAAACCGTAGGAATCCACGAAGAACAATTGTAGCGACTTGATCCGTAAATAAAATTGAACTCTAAAATAAACTAAGCTAGGAAAAGCGGAATAGAACTTGCAAAAGAATATAAAGAAGACTTTGTGTTACGCTATGGAATGGTGTGAAAACAAGCGCCTCTCTCCCTTTTATAATGAATTGCGAGCTCTCATTTCTCCTTAAATATCTCGTTCCTCTTTTGAATCGGACTCGACATGACATCTACACGGACTATAAGTCTCGCCGCGAGACGCACTCTCTCTTTCCTCGCGAGCATTGGTCGCGATAGCTAAGCGCGATGTGCCTTCCTTCGAGACTTCGCGATCTTCCATCGCGAGAGCGAGTTCGCGATAGCGTGTCTCGAGCTCTCCCTTTGCGACGATAATCACGCCATGACGTCCATCGCAAGTGTTGGTAGCGATGCGGTCGCGAGGTTGTCTGAAGTGTTATTCGCGTATTTCCCTCGCGAGTTGGTCTCCTTTATGCCCGGAAGGTCGCGAGCTTCAATCGCTATGTGCTTTAACGTGTGCTCGAGCATGTTCTTCCTTTTAGATCAAAACACGTGCTAAAATAACACAAAATACACACGGCATCATATCTTTCAAAGCAATTGAAATATATCACAAATCTTTGCTCAAACAAACCTTTATCAATTAGAAACGAGACAAATATAACCATATAAAACATGTAAAAATGAGGCTTATCGGTGGCGATTATTTCTAGCCGCACGCCATAAGAATATCTTGACCTTCATTGGGACATCAAGACCCCAAATCAGCTGCCATCTCCCCTCCACTTCCCACGTTTCGTTGATCGTCAAGGAGCAGGCTAATTTGTAAGCCGATTTAACAGTGTATATACCTTTATTTGAGAAATGCCAAATAAGGTTATCCTCCGCATCAACAATAGGGACTTGAATATTGGTTATCTCTTTAACCTCCCTGTCGTTGAGAAGATCCTTGCACCGATCGAAGTTCCATTCCTTTAAACCCGGGAGCATGAGATCGCTGACCTTCATCTCCCTCAAACTGTCGTGCCTTCTAGATGTAACATAAAAATTATCATCGCATCGAAGCCAAGGGTCGTCCAACATTTTGATACTAACAATGTTACCCACTCTCCATCGCAAACCCTTCTTGACCAGGTCTTGCGCTGCGCAAGGCTCCTCCACGTGAAGCTTGGGCTGTGTCCCTCCTTAGCTGTGAGGAAGTTTCCATCCTTGAAATATTTAGCTTTAAACACTCTGCTAACAAGGGCCTCTGTATCCTTCAAAAAACGCCACCCCAGCTTTCCCAGCATTGCAATGTTAAAGAGTTGTAGATTTCTAAACCCCAGCCCGCCATTCTTCTTATCGACACAAAGCCGCTCCCATTTCATCCAGCTAATACCACCATTTGAATTGCCATTTCCACCCCACCAAAACTTGTTCATCATCTTCTCGAGCTCGTCAGTCGTGCTGTTCGGGAGTACAAAAGTTGACATACAGAACGCCGGAATAGCTTGCGCTAAACCCTTGAGCAAGATCTCCTTCCCTGCTCTCGATAGCTTCTTACCTTGCCATCCTTGTATACGTTTCCAGAGACGATCCTTCAGAAACCCAAAAATCTCCTTTTTCTTCCTACCGATAAGAGAGGGAGACCCTAGGTAACGACCCGTGTTGAGGGGATGCCAAACCCCTAGAACATTGACAAGCAGAGTCCGATCAGCTTCACTAACATTTCTGCTGAAATAAATCCCGAATTTCTGGTAATTGATGGCTTGCCCCGAAACTAATTTGTAGTTGTCGAGTAGCCTTTTCAGGTTTGAACATTCTCGATGGGTAGCTTTACAAAAGAACATGCAATCATCAGCAAACATGAGGTGAGAGATAGGAGGACCCGCCCGACCCATACGAATGCCATGGCGGCTGCCCCTCTCGACCTCAAAATTAATGCTAGCCGAAAGGCCCTCCGCACATAAAATGAAAAGATATGGGGAGAGGGGGTCGCCTTGCCGAAGGCCCCTCTTAGGCACAATAGGACCAGTTAGCTCCCCATTAACAAGGACATTATATTTGACTGAATTGACGTACATCCTCTTCCAGCTCCTCCATTTACGTCCAAAACCCAATCTTTCTAACACAAGATCAAGGTAATCCCAATTCACTCTGTCATATGCCTTGCTAATGTCGATAGGAGTTGTACCTTTTTGAAAGCCAGTAACAGTAGATTTTTAATTTGTACATTGATAATTTATTTTTGAATTTGATTTACTTTATTCCTTGCTAAAGTCTTGTTTCTATATTGGTTATTTAAAAACAAAATTAAGTAGATATTGGTGATAATGTTGATGCCATATTTTTGTTTGTGATATTTGAATTATAGTATTGGACAGAGTAAGTTAAATATGGCACTCAGCCAATTATATAGCTTGAGATTTAGTGTCCCATATATAAGTGCGTAATATTACATCTATTGTATCTCACCATACTTGCAAAAATTACACTTTTTAAATGTTGTTATTAAAGTTTCAAAAATATTACGAAGCATATATGCCTGTAATTCTACATAAAAACTTATGTATTTTTTCAACATTTATTTTTACTTAATTATAGTGAACCATAAATTTTCATAATTCGATACAATAGGTGGGGTATGGTCACATCAATTATAACTATGTCATTCTCAAGCTAAAACTTAGCAAAATTTGTAAATAGTTTACTCCCTTCGTCCACTAAAATCGTTCCTTAATTTTGGTGGTACGAGTTTTAATAAGGGTAGAGGGGAGTGGGATGACATGTTGCGTATGTAAGGGTTTTGTGACTATTTTATCTATTCAAGATATAGGCATGTGTTGAGGAGTTGTACCTTTTTGAAAGCCACTAACCGCGAATTTTTAATTTGTACATTGATAATTTATTTTTGGATTTGATTTACTTTATTCCTTGCTAAAATCTTGTTTCTATATTGGTTATTAAAAAAAAAGTAGATATTGATGATAATGTTGGTGCAGTATTTTTGTTTGTGATATTTGAATTATATTATTGGATAGAGTAAGTTAAATGTGGCACTCAGCCAATTATATAGCTTGAGATTTAGTGTCCCATTTTCAATTTCTAAATTTTTTCTCGAGTTTTTTCAAAATAACACTATTTATTGTGTGAAAGTGATCAAAATGGATTAGAAGAAAATATACATTTTCCAGCTACTAATGTAAATACAAACTTAAGTGCCAATTTTCAATTCAAATATCTAAAATACCCTTATATTTCATTTGCCTTCCTTTTTTTTCTTAATCCGTTCATCACCATTTCTTTCACCTTTCCACTTTTTTCTCTTAAAAAGATTTTCTGGAATATTAAAATGTTTTAAATTATTGCACAATTACTTGTACGAAAATCGATGACCTGTGTCTGAAAACATGGAATGAATACATATGTTTTTATATGGACGGTTAAAAAAAAGTAGTTTGTTTTACTATTCGAAAAATTGCATCGTTTGTCATATATAAGTTTGTCATATACAAGTACGTAATATCGCATCTATTGCATCTCACTATACTTACAAAAAAGTACACTTTTTTAAATGTTGTTATTAAAGTTTCAAAAATATTACGAAGCATATGTGCCCTTAATTCTACATAAAAACTTATGTATTTTTTGAATATTTATTTTTACTTAATTACAGTGAACCATAAATTTTCATATTTCGATACAATAGGTGGGGTATGGCATATCAATGATAACTATGTCACTCTCAAGCTAAAACTAAGCAAAATTTGTAAATAGTTTACTCCCTCCGTCCACCAAAATCGTTCTTTAATTTTGGTGGCACGAGTTTTAATAAGGGTGGGGGAGTGGGGTGACATGCTGCATATGTAAGGGTTTTGTGACTATTTTATCTATTTAAGATATGGGCATGTATCGAGGAATTGAACCTTTTTAAAGCCACTAACCACGGATTTTTAATTTGTACATTGATAATTTATTTTTGGATTTGATATACTTTATTCCTTGCTAAAATGTTGTTTCTATAATGGTTATTTTTAAAAAAAAAGTTGATATTGATGATAATGTTGATGCCATATTGTTGTTTGTGATATTTAATTATATTATTGGATAGAGTAAGTTAAATGTGGCACTAAGCCAATTATATCGCTTGAGATTTAGTGTCCCACTTTCAATTTCTAAAATTTTTTTAGAGTTTTTTCAAAATAACACTATTTATTGTGTGAAAGTGTTCAAAATGGATTAGAAGAAAATATACATTTTCCAGCTACTAATGTAAATACAAACTTAAGTGCAAATTTTCAATTCAAATATCTAAAATCTTAAATTTCACAATTACTTTGCGTGTCTTAATCCGTTATCGTGTCGACAGCGATCCACGATTCTCTTAAAAACACAAAAAACATGGAATATTAAAAAGGCTGTCCGACAAATGTCGAAAACCGATGACCTGTGTCTGAAAACATGGAATGAAACACGAATATGTGCGATTTTTTCGTGTTGACACGATATACGATAACGACATCGACACAACACGAAACAATAAATTTAAATCAAAATTAGAAAATAAATAAATAAAAGGAATCAAAAATATATAAAATATAATTAAATTAATATTAAATATATATAAATATTATTAAATTATATGAAAACGATACGATCCAACACGAACACGAATGCAACACGAAAATTATTGGATTACACAAACACGATGGGCATGTATCGGATCCTTTTTGAAAGCCACTAACACGATGCACATTGAAATTATCGTGTCTTGCTTATCGTGTCGATTAAACGATATTGATGATAATGTTGACATATTTTTGTTTGTGATATTTGAATTATATACGATAGAGTAAGAACACTAAGCCAATTAATCGCTTGAGATTTCGTGTGTGTTAGTTTATCGTTTTTCTAACAATATTTATTCGTGAAAGTGTCGAAAATTGTCATTTTCCCTATAAAATACCCTTAAATTTCATTTTCCTTCCTCATTTTTTTTTTCTTAATCCGTTCATCGCCCTTTTTTTCACCTTTCCACTTTTTCTCTTAAAAGATTTTCCAAAAAAACATGGAATAATAAAATGTTTTAAATTATTGCACAATTACTTGTACGAAAACCGATGACCTGTGTCTGAAAACATAGAATGAATAAATATGTTTTATATGGACAGTTAAAAAAAATAGTCTGTTTTACTATTCAAAAAATTGCATCGTTTGTCATATAAGTACGTAACATTACATCTATTGTATTTCACCATACCTACAAAAAATTACACTTTTTAAAATGTTGTTATTAAAGTTTCAAAAATATTACAAAGCATATGCCCGTAATTCTACATAAAAATTTATGTATTTTTTCAAAATGTGTTTTTACTTCATTATAGTGAACCATAAATTTTCATAATTCGACACAATAGGTGGGGTATGGTCACATCAATGATAACTATGTCACTCTCAAGCTAAACCTAAGCAAAATTTGTACATATTTTACTCCCTCTGTCACCCATATCGTTTTCGATTTTGGCAAGCGAGTTTTAATAAATTGTAATGAGTGTAAAGTAAGTGAATATAAAAAGGTGGGTCATGAGGATAATAAATGAATATATAGATTGAGGATAATAAATAAATAGATAGTGGGTTAAAAAGGTGAGCCATTAGTGGTTTTGTAAATAAGTTGATAGATTTAGGGTAAAAATGTGAAGTTGATGTTTCCATAAAATGAAAGTGAATATTTTTTCTGGACGGACCAAAATAGAATTAAATGAACGTATTTGATGGACGGAAGAAATGCTATAAACCTAACAATGATAATATTTAAAAAAGTAATCTTGAATACCAAAAATAAATACTACCTACAATAATTTGGCCAACTACCCTTTTTTGAAAGCTCTAGCTACTGCCTCCTCTTATGCGGGAGTAAGATATTTATTTTATATTTTTTTTCATTTATTATATGGCGTGTGTGTATCGTCACATAAAGAAAACACATTTTGGAAGCCTGCTTAATTGTCTCCTTTTCAATGGGCCCCATTTGCTTGATTTTAATAAATGGGCCTCTAACATGGTAGGCCCAGATACCAAAAAGTAAACATCACATGTCAATAAGAGAAGTAGAGATAATGAAAAATAATAAACCTTTTTTTATTTTATTTTACTTCTTTTACTATGGCTTGACATTATTTTCGGTATGTTTGTCAAAATTGATTGAAAAGATTTATTGTTTGAACGAGCATGATGAAGGATTAGTGAGAAGGTGTTTGGTCGAACTTATAAGTTATCCAAAATAGTTTATAAGTTGTATCACAGAGCTCAAAACCCATTATGAATAATTAAAAATTAATATTGATCAATAATATGTTATTGTTAAACGGTTGTAATATATCTAAACTAAGGATCAAATATTATTTCCCGTTGGGGAATTTTTTTTAGTTTGAAATATATTTGGTTGAATTTCTTGATGAAAGATCAAAAATTACTTGATTTTTTAGTCATCAAGGATGCCAACAAATTAACTGTCTTAGGGTTTTCATTGAAACAAATCTTCCAGTTGAAAAGTATAAAGGCTATAAATTGGAGGAAAAAAATTATAGTCTAAAATTTTGGGGGTGTTTGGCTAAGCTTATTTTAGAGAGCTTATAAGATGTTTCAGGAGTTTATAAGAGGTAATTGTCCCAAGTGCTTATAAGTTATTAAAGTGTTTGGATACTTTATCTTATAAGATAGAGAAAGAATCATGAGTTAGAGAGAGAAAATCATAGTTAGAGAGATAAAATTGACGAGATGTGAAGTTGATAGTGTATGTGTAGGAAATAACGAACTATAATAAGGTTATTTTGGTAAATTCATGGTTAATTATAAATTTATGACAAAATAAGTTAGGGTTGACCAACTTATTTTTAGGAGAACTTATAAGCTGTTGGAGCTTATTTTCACAAATTATGTTTGTTTAGGAACTTATTTTGTCAAACTTTTGAACAACTTATATAAACTCTTAAACAATTTTATGAAAACTTAGTCAAACACCCTCTTAATCAATTCATAGGTCAAATTAGTTTTGATAGCTCTATGAATCATTTTGTTTTAGTTGGAAATAGTGGAGACAAAATTGTTTTGGCTCGACAGATATACATAGTTTTGGGACGGGCTAGGCTGTATATTTTTTGGCCGTATTACTATGTTGGTGAGATGTCGCAATCCGAAGAGAGCATTTGACCTGTGAGATCAGATCGGGTCGGGCCAGACCGAATTTGGTTGGGTGAGCTCAGTCTCACTGATTTATTTGACAGGTCTAGTTGGAAGAAGAGGAAGCAATATGAATTGAACTCGAAATCTCTTTCTTTACACATGAAAGATTCATTATTCGTGTACACAAAAGAGACATGATCCATAGGCTTTGTATCACAAAAATCCATTTACAAATAGTCGAGCCCATTAGAATATCGCAAATGTGGTGTCGTTTCAATAAATAAATCATCAATTAATTAGTGAGATTAAAAGCTAATGATTAATTACGTATTTGCACCATGATCCATGGCAAACTTTGTTTGATTGTTTGTAACAATCTTTAATGGGCCCAAAAATAGCCTTGCATTGATATGGCCCAACTCGCTCATATACCATTTCAATGTCATATCATTCTAAAATTAGGGGTGAGTATTTGGTTTGTTCGGTTCGGATTATTAAAATCCAAACCAATATTGTCCAAAAAAATCCAATTTTTGAAAGAAATAATCCAATCCGAACCGAATATTTAAAAATATGAAATTAGTTAACCGAACCGAACATATTTGGTGTTTAAAAATTTGAAATTATAGAAAAAAATGAAAATCGAAACCAATTTTTATTAATTTATATATATTTATATTAAATTTAAATATATTTAAATAAAATATTTTATATATATAAATTATATATAATTATGGATCAAAATTTAAAAACATTATGGATGGATTTTTCGGTATTTTATTGATTCATTAAAAGTTTAGGATATTTTTAAAAATCCAATCCCATCCGATCCGAGGAAAATCCAAAATTTTGAAAAATTTCAATTCGATCGATCCGAAAAATCCGAACCGAATTTTAAATTTCGGTTAAGTTCGGATCGAATATTTGATTTTCGGATTTTTGGTGAAGTTCAGTGTATGTGTAGAAATCACCCCTATCTAAAATACTCCAATGCCTATTTATATATATCACATTTTAGGAAGCCGCCACTTGTAGATCAAGAGAGATCAATTACACTAGTTAGATAAACTTTATCTTGACATGTTCGACTTAAACGATATTAATAATATTCAAACTTATAATTTTTCGATCATAAGTTGGCTTTTTCTAGTACTAATGTTTGTAAACGAAAATAAAAACTAGTGGTCGCTGATAATGACGTTTTAACGAATGTTTGTTGTTGCAAATAATTATTAGTACCAATAATATTATTTGATCGAATTTTGGTAAAATCTTCGACTAGCATCGTCTCTAAGAATATACAAGATAAAGAATTTTAAATGCCAAATATTTTGTTATGTAATAACAATAATAGTAAGTATGATGTACAGAAAGCAATGGCAGTGTACTTTCTTGAACTAGTTTATAATATGTAACTTATCGGGAATGGAAATTGGTCCTAAAATCGAAGAATTGAGTTCCAAATAATATTGTGACTCAAGCTACTAAGGGCATACATAAATAACATGACATGTAGTAAAAATAATAATAGGGTTAATTTCCGGTAAATACATAAATTATGATTTTGTGTTTGTAACCAAATTTAGAGGGTGTTTGGTTGAGCTTATAAACTCCCCAAAAACAGTTTATAAACTGTTTTTAAACGAAAAACAACCAAATTTGAGAACTTATTCGATCAAACACCTTCTTATTCGGATGGAAAGGGGTGATATCAAAATTAATTCACGGGAGTTCTCTTTCATAAATAAGCCAGATTTATCAGGAGTGAGTGGCTCTAAGTGGTAGATGATAGGTTTTTAAACATCTACAAAATATTTGAACTTATCTAATCATTATTAGTGTTACAAAAAGCATCAAGGGACAACTTTGGTTACAATTATTTGTTCTGATATATACATACATCAAACTTATATGACTTACATACATACATGGAAGAGTTATTGTAAAAAAATTATTACCGTACAAACGTGAGAACAATACATTATCTTTCAAAGTTAAACATTCTTCATAAAAGTTATCACAATAAAAAAATTGAATTTTCGCATCTTATGGGATTCGAACTCTTGTATGCACTAATCAAGTGATACATCATCCACCGTAGATCTTCGTGATCGAATAACTAAAATGATTCTCATATTTTCACTTTAAATAAGATTTTTATTTGAGCGTTCTAAAATATATATATATATATATATATATATATATATATATATATAAAAGCAAATTAATAAGCTACAAATTTAGGAAATAGGAGTGCCTAAGTCTCTCAAGCAAGAATATCTTCTTTTACCCTTGAACTACCTAATATATTTTAAATTAGCTTTTTCTGTTTATCTGATAAAAAACCTTATGTTAGCCATTTAAGTTACAACTGAAATGAAGAAATAATTGACTAAACAATTCTTATGTGCACTTGAGACTTTCTTGAAGATATACCCCTATCACAACTTTAATATACCGAACAGTAAGTTTAGCTATCTAAATGGTCCCTTCTCTAAATCAACAATTAAAGAAAATTCTTGGTTTTGAAGCTATTTACGAATAATGATTTAGAAAACAAACAACTAAATGTGCACATTCAAATATACTTTTTACTCATAACAACTACAGTATCTGACATGCTAAAACCAAAGGCCCAAAATTAATGTAAGAAAAAACAGTTAACAAATAAAGCATGCATAAGTGCAACCCATATCATCATCATTCTAATGAAATATGCCCAACCCAAAACTTCTCCTCATAGAATCAAAAGGTACGTATTAACAAATAGGTTTACAAGCTTGTAAAAGATATACATATCTGGAAATTCAGCATATAAAGCTGCAATATCCAAGTTCCTAAACATTTTCAGTTGCATCTCTTTTTGTTTCCTCAGTCATTCCTGGAGCAACCAGAGTCTCAGCTGCCAATCTTTCTTCGAGTGCCCGAGCACCTCTTTCCCTGCAACCAAGCAGGCAAATTAATCAATTATCTAATTAATCCTCTCTTTTGTATATAGCAAACAGTTAATTCGCTTCCTTGATTGCATGCAAATTAATTAATGAAGAAATTAATTGATTATAATCAGTCAACTACTTAACCCTCTCTTTTGTAATGGTCAAACAAAAGATTACCTCCTCCTTGATGCTTCAATAGGATCAGAACTAGGCAACGCTGAACCTCCTAAAGTATAGCCCCTCGTTTCATCTGAGGATTCAGATCTTCTTCCACAAAGCAGCCGCTCAAAAATTGTGGCAACAGGATCAATTACGGGTCTGGAAACCACAAGTCTAAGTTAACTGCCAAGATTTGCAATTGTAAGAAAAGAAAGTCAACAATGATTTAATTCACAATGTAAACTACCTTAAGGGTTCAGGGAAGAAAGTAGAGAAAGAAAATTCATCACTTGGATCGCCTTTTAGTTTTGTCTCTGATTTTCTTTGCCAGTATCGGAGGTAAATCCAACCAATATATGTGCCAAAAATTACAGAAGGAAGATATGCTGCTGAATCTGTTGTGAAAAAGCTTACAACAACAGACAGCAACAGTGCAATAGAAGGCAACCACTGCAAAAGATAAAAAAGGGAAGAGATAAGTAATAATCAAGAGGATATAAGATTTTAGCGTTTACTTGGTAAGTTGTAATATTGAATTAATTAAAAACTTTCCAAAATCAAAATTCATACTTTAGCTTTTATCTTCAATAAAGACAGCTCTTGATCTGGTATAATTTGTTTGATGCCAACTAAAAATCCTGAAAGAACCCCATGGAAACCAGAAATAGGCATATAGCTGCAAAAGGGAAAAGAATAACAGGAACAATATCAATTACAACTTTGACTGAACTGCAGCAGCAAGTACCATGAATCAATTAGTTAACCAGAACCTGTGTTCAAGATCTGCCCCCGCGGTGGGGTGGGGATGGGGGGTGGGTTACAAATTGGAGATTCATTACGATACAACTTAGGGTCAGGCAAATTGCTAAACAAATTAATTGTGTTGCATTCACACATTCCATCATCATAAGAGGTCGATTCAAGTTATATATAAAAATTAAAAAAAGAAAAGAAAAAATTTATAGAGATATATACAATAAGAAAACAAAAGAAGAAAGCTAAAGAGGAAAGAAGATACAAATAGGTGGATTTAGGGTATTTGATGTACAACTGTGATCACTAACGATGCTTTAGTTTTGATCATGCAAGTTGAGCAGCTTGAACCCTTGGACAAGTAAGAATATTATGAATAAAACGGCTAAAGAACCGAGCATGATAAAATACACTCCTGCATAGAGTTTCTCTTGTATCACTTACAGGTAACTTTCCTGGGTTGTAATGTAGTACAAGGAGATAGCCGTGACGAAAACACAAACCGATGTCAGAAAGTTGACAACAAAGATGAACTTCAGAAACTCCCTCGAACCCCATATGGGTTCGAGCAGCTTTCCAATAAAAAGGAGACCAATTATGCTGATTACTAGCTGCAAAGTTATAACAATTATAGGATTATGGGCATATCTAGAGACAAATTAAAGGAAAAGGTGCGCTGATAGAGATAGTTTTAGCAGCAGTTAACAGAATAAAATATTACATACCCCAGGTATTGACTGTTCAACATATCCAGCTGTTATGAGATTCCAAGCAAAGGGAATCGTCCTACAGTAAATCAGATAGGAAATCAATTTACAGTGGTTTTAGTTTTACATCTAAGTAAAGACGTAAATGTAGATATGATATTGCTTCAAACTGTCATCATGACATAATTTAGCCGGAGATGGGATAAACCATCTTAAAAGCATGCCAAAGTCACTCACTTTTTCTTATTATCCAGTAACCACAATCATGTGTTAGTTATTCTTGTGGATAAGAATCAAATTAGCCTCACCTTCTCATCGACAACTGAACTATGTAACATTATGCAGTTTCAACTAAACCAAATCTCGTGTGTGTGTGTTGGCCTAGTGGTAGAGTGGTTAATGCACGAGACCAAAGGTCTCGGGTTCGAGTCCACCGTGACGCAGCCTTTAAAATTTCTGTATTAATTGACCAAAAAAAAAACTAAACCAAATCTCCCCAAATCCCTTCCTAAACAGCAGATCAATCTTCCCTTTGTGAGTTACTGAAACATTTGCCAATCATTGGTTTTTTACATGTCTCCTTAGACAAGGCCGTTGATGTAGACGTCCATAGACCTTGACACCAAAGTTCTTCGAAAATATTATAATCTTCAAACATGTAGGCTAATGCCGCATATATTGTTTGGCCGCTCAATTTTTTTACCTTATTCCTAATAACTACTACAACTTGGTAAGGCCAAAAAGTGAAATATTTATCTTGTTAGCATGATCTCATTGAACAGAGAACCAAGCACAGTTCAACCTAGATCAAGCCAGCTAAAACAATCCACCCACTCAAACACCTCTAAAGCTAATTTAAACAGCATCATTACACACACGCAACTAACAATACCACAACTTATACACATAAAAACAACAACAAAGACCTCGATAATGCAGATTTGAAAAATGAAAATAATAATAATAATAATAAGAGGATTACTTTGCAGGGATGAGAGCAAGATAAGAAACCGCAGAGGGCAAAATCTGAACAACAATGTGGCCCCCGACCAACACCACTGCCAATCCCTTGCACAGCTTTGTGTATCCACTGTAATTGCTCATTCCGCCCTAATTCAAACAACAGAAACAGAATCAGCAACGGAAACAAAAAAATAAAATAAAAACCAGCCCATTTCACCAAAAAAGGAAACAGTCGGAATCCATTTCAGATCTGAAGAAAATTTGACTGTTAAAAGACTAAATTGCATGAATTTTGAACTTGTTAGAATTTGATCAGCGATGGAGAACTCACTCCCGGGAGCTGTTGGGAGCTCATTGTGGGTTTCGAGTTGTGGACTGATCTGCTTGAAAATCTTAGGGATTGTCTGTTGAAATTGTTTAAAAACTGATCTGAATTTGCTATAAATATTCTTGATTTGGGATGAAGCAATAAAAATGGGATTACGGTACGGTTGACGATGTAGAGAACTAATTTTGGGACAAGACAACTAATTTTGGGAAATTTTCATTTTGCCCTTCAGATTAGCTTATTTTGGAGTTGGTCCTCATACTTTTGAGAAATACATAAAATTCCACTTACTTTTGAAAATACTCGAATTGGGCTCAAATAGTCCATTAAAGACCTCTTCGGGAAAACATATCTTTAACATCCCTTGAGCTACAAAATTCTCAACTCAAACCAATTTTTAAACTGGCATCAAATTGACGCTTGAATTTCACCTCGATCCGCAGTAAATTAGGCACAGGGCCATCCCTGAGGGCGGGCGAACATAGACGACCGTCCAGGGCCCATCATTTTAGAGGACCTAAAATTTTATATATCCTCTTATATTAATATAAATATTTCTTCAAAAAATAAATATTCAATGTCCCAAAATTTTGTTACAAACTTTTGGGGACCCAAATTTTGTAAAATAATAATAATTCTTTTATAAATGATATACTGTGAAAAAATGACCAATTTTTGTTGTTTCGTCCAAGGCCCATTATTTGTCAGGACCGGCCCTGATTAGGCAATACAAGTGTAAGATATCAAACTACTTGAACTTAACTAGATATTAACTCAGACTTAAGCTCGATTAAAGTTCGTTGTAACTTTGATTCAATAAAGCATCAAATACGAAATAAAACATATTTTACTGCTCAATACCATTTCGAACAAGCTTTTACCAGTTTTATGTTCGGTTAGACTCGACACATTTATAGCCCTATTTCATCATGTAACGAGCTATCATCATCGTCTTTGACATACATAACTGATACTTATTTTATCATACCTTTTGTAGGTAGAAATTTGACAAACATTATTGAAAAATTTATATATATTGAAGGAGGTACTATATTAGGTATACCATATAAATATTTACAGTGTTTAAAAAATGTATACTGATCTATTCAAGTGGCTTTTTTATTTACTCAGTCATCTTCAGCAGATGTTTTGCTCCTCACAGATCATCTTCACGAAAAGCTTGAAGCAGAAACAATCATGGCGTCCGCATACGTATCTTAGGCGGCTGTAGCGATTTGCTTCGAGTCGTAGGATATGCGACTCAAGTAAGCTCGGATGAGGGCAGCCAACACTCTCCGGCAAGCCATAGCTGATGCCACAAAGAACATCGAGAACGAAGCACAGCAGAATCTGAATATTAACAGAGGATCTTTCCTTGCAGAATTGAAGGACTTGAAGAAGATCACTCTGAGACGGCGATCTGTCATGAAGGATTCATAGTCGTCATTTGTAGAAGATGCTTGGGGATTGCTGTTGGCAGCCGTGAATGGAGAACTGTGTTTAGGGAGATTGAGACCTTTCTCCACAGCTCTAGATATCCATTTGTATAGTATGTCTGCAACTACCTGACAAAGCTGTTGGCGGAACGAACTCGCCTCGTTTGAAACGAGCGCTCGAATCAATGAAACTCCATCCTGTTTGCCAAAATATGATTTTTATCTCAAAATAAGGATGATAAATTCACAGTTTACGTAATGAATAGTAACACACGAGCAAACGAAGAGCATAAAGAAAGTGAGTAAATATCACTTTCTATTCAAAATATGTTAGTTTTTTTAGATTTGTCTCGCACTTGAAAATGGCAGATTAGTATCCAATAAACTAATTCGTTTCCGGTACCAAAAAATTCGTGTTGGCAACTGAAAATCTGTTGAATGAAAATTGTTTTTTATTTGAGTACAATTTCCACGTAGATTGATTGCCAACACAACTTTTCGGTATCTGAAAAGTGGAATTGTCCTACATTCAAAAATGAAGTCGATCTATTGGGTAATAACCTGTCATTGTCGAAAGTATGAGACCTTTCTGAGAAAATGCACATATTTTGATCTAGAAAGTGATATTTACCTAAAGAAAGAAAAGAAACAAGAGACTAAGAGAGCACGGTATAAAGTTACGAAGCAGTAGAGTGATTTCGTGCTATGGTAGAGTAGAAAATTAATGAATACACTAGACAATATGACTGCTCATTCGACCATGTTGATAATCGATGGGAAAAATAGGTCTAAGCAAAGGCGCTTACTGCAGTCATCAAGAGTCTTCTTAAAACAAGGCCGTTTTTGGATGGTAAAATTTTCAAAGCCAGGTTTGTGAGATTTACTTCAGGCGCGATTCCATTTGCATATTGCACGAGAGAAGTACGACTATTTTGTGGCACCGATGATTGCAACCCTTTCCTGTCAAAACCAAACAGCAGTGCTAGTTATAGCCCACCCCAAAAAACAACAGAAATTTGACCCGGGGGGGGGTATGAAAGAGAAATAGCTTATATAGAGAACAATGATTTTGTTTTCACCACTTGCCAATACTAGAGTGCAATAGACTTTCTGCAACGTCGAACTTTGAGAAGAAAAGCCAGTAGTACTTTACCTTGTTGAACCAATTCTTAAGAAAACACCAAGCTTTTGCCATTGAAATTCTCTTCTTCTGTTGAATACAACCTGAAAATTTGAACCAAAGAACTTAATACTAATTATGGGGAAAATATATGATTTATTTATATTCGTGATCATTCGTTCAACCAATACAAAGATATTTGCCAGAAAATAATAACACAAGAAGAAAGGAAGACATTAGCTAGGTCAAATGTCTTAGTTGCAGTGCAAGTTCTTGTATAAATAAGCAAAAATAAATAAAATTTTAACATCCATATGGTACCGAGTATAAGATTTTCCTCGTAGCAGCAGAATTCTCAATAAGAAGCTTCTGAACAACATATGGATATGCAGCTTCAAATGTCTTAAATGTTGGGTCAGCAGCAACTGCCAATCCTACAGAACAGAAAAAGGAACCCAATAATTGTTGGGAAAAATGGTAACTGTGCATACAAGAAGAGATGCAGTTTGAAGATGAAAAGTAAGTAGGTACTTATTAAATCGATGTATAGCAACTCATACTCAGCTGAAAAAACAGATAAATGGAAACTTTATGCACACAGCACACTGATACCGTTCATTATTTAGTTATAGTTATCTTTTATTTCTTTAATTTAATTAGTTATTTAAGGGTTAATAGTTTTGGATTAGGTTTTGTTATTATTATTTGATTAGGTTTCATAGTTCGAGTCCTGATAGGTATAGGGTTCTCTTTCAAATTCCTGATAGGTTAAGGTTATCTCTTATATTATTTATAGTGGCTGGTTAGTAGCCATCGTTGTCTTTTGCCATTCAGTATTTGGAACCATGCATTACTGTAGGCCTCAATTTGAGGAGTTATATTTCAGTCTTTGGTTTCTGTGTCAAATCACCCTTTACTCTTATCACACACCATGATGTCCCTACAGCCAGAATACTCATGTAAGAAAAAGACAAATTTAAGTCCATCTACTTGTTAGTTCTGTAAATAACTCTGGCGGTAACATGCAGATAATTAAAACACTGTTCAAGGTTCTACAGAGGAAAATGTTCAATGACATCTTCAACATTCATAGGTTGTGCTCTAGCATTATAACAGAGCATGCACACACAAGTGGATTTGCATTCCTCATTTAGAAAAGACAGCTAAGTTACCTTCCAAAGATGCCAGAGATCGCAAGACAAGAACATAATATGGTGGCATGCGGCAATGATACTTTAGAGCGACAGACCATATATTACCCAGTACCTTCACAATTAGCAAACCAAATTAGTAAAGGACCACATACAAACTGAAAAGCAGATTCAGAATTTTAAAAATCTCTAGCAGTGTCTATTGAATTATTTATCAAATTGAAAGATTGTGTTATAGCCAGACAACAGTGTTCCCTAACATGTACATGATTCTCACCTGGCTAAATTTAACATCTGGTATTCCATTGGTAAACTCCAACTCCCCCAGGGCATCTTCCAGATCCTGCATTATTCACAAAATTAGAGAAGCTGATGCAAGTTTTCGAGGCAAACGCAGACCAGGACAAGCTAGAGTAGTTTACAATTGAGACAAAGGAAGTCAGCGATAAGAAAAAACATAAGAATACTCATGGAAGGACCAAATTATCAATGATATGGATACTTACCATGGTGAAACGCCTTATGTTAGTCCCAGGTCTAATAACATCCATTTCCGTCAAATCATACACAAGAGATGCCCAATCACCATTAACAATGTGAACAACAGCACCAAGCATGGCAAACTGGTGCTTCTTCTCCATCCGGCAGAGCAAACCAAAATCAAGAAACCTATTCATAAAAATGGTAAAGAGAAGCAGCCAAGCATTTGACATCATACTATAACAAATCCATATTTAAACTTATTTTTAGAATTGAAATTGTATTTAAAGCATGTGTGCCTATTAATTATCTATTTGTGAACAGGTTAATACCCAAGTTTCCCAGACGATGTGTAACGCAAATTTCCTGGATGTGGATCAGCATGCATTAGGCCAGTCTCAAGAAGTTGTATCAGTGATGCCTCCACACCTTTGTTAACCTAAAGCAGGATAGCAGAATCTATGAGCCTTGAATGATACAAAAATTCAGTTGAATCAAGAAAAATAATGGGAAGTAGATTTAACATTACTCCTTTCCTGTAATAAGTTAAAATACGAAGTCTAGAAATTATACTGCAAGTTTTAATCAGGACACTTCTCTATCATGTGAGCTATAAATTTGAAGATATCCTCTTTAGCTCTAGCTACCACTTTTCCATCCTTTGTATCTATAATTAAGACCGTCTAACATTCATTTGTTTCTGCAGTAGTAGCTAGTTTAGTCATGTAAAAATATTATAGAACAAACAGTAAGTTCTAACTAAATTTCTTATAATCAATAGATGCACTTTATGTATATTTTGAATTTGAGCAGAGACAGTCTCAAGTTATCCCCATACCAGATCAAGAAGTTTTAGGTTAGACTCCTCAGAAGAAACGGATAGCAACTCAGTTGGACTCTCACCAGCCATCCATTCCATAGTTAAAACTCGTTTCCTGCTCAAATGCTGTTTCCTGCTCAAATGCTGAAATACCAATACTAGACGGTGAAAAGTCTCCTTCATGTGAACAAATAAATGTGAACTGAGAAGGTAGCGCTTGCCTGCAGAAATTGAATGAATAGCAGTCTTTTGTATAAATATGAATTTTGATGAGTTTATGAATATAGAAAACTAATTTTTAAAAGTGAAATAGAAATAGATATATTGTTCCAATAGTGTCTCAATAGTCAATACTAGACGGTGAAAAGTCTCCTTCATGTGAACAACTTATGCTATGAATCTCTGTTGCATTACATGTATAATCAAGAACATCAAGGTAGCAGTTCTCTTGCTCAATATGAATAAAGAAACTTCCCACACCTATTTAGGAGATTTTGCCAAACACTTTGTAAATCAGTTTATAAGTTGTTTTGAATGAGAAACAACCAAATAAAGTTTCAGAACAGAAAATTACCATGAATTCTAAAGCATTAGCTGCCTCCAACATCATGTTTCCACCTTTGATTTAATAATATGAATAAAGAAAACTTCCCACACCTATTTAGAGGTAAATCTTTGATTGAGAAACAACCAAATAAAGTTTAGAATAGAAAATTACCATGAATTCTAAAGCATTAGCTGCCTCCAAGTTGTAATCTAACTCTTCAATCAAGCCTTTTCCTAGTTCATCCGCATACAGACGAAGGTCACTTTTTCTTTTAGCTATCTTCTGCAGAAGTCCTAGCTAAAAAAGATTGATCGATGTTAATTCAGCTTCATATATTATTTTGAAAGAAAGATACTATGCAAGTGTTTGAGACAAACCCCTGTACGAAGAATATATATATCTCGAACAACAATGTGTCGCAAGTTAGGACGCTGAACTTTCACAGCAACATCAAAACCATCATGGGTTTTTGCCTTGTAAACCTGTAAAATATGTCAACAGATACATCACAAAATTATAGGGTGGCATATATAGACAAATGCCAAAAAAATGGTCTCTAGTTTAATCTATAATCTTCGATGATATCAATTTTTATTTCCCTATCTTTGTTAGAAGTCCACAGCCCATGACATGACACAGAAACCTTCTATACCTGCCCAAATGAAGCGGCAGCTATAGGATCCTCGGAGACATAGCTAAAATGCGTTTCCAAAGGAGAACCTAATTCTTCTTCTATAATCTTCATCGCTTCATCCCGTGGGAACGGAGGAATCTGATCATGCAGCTCTGACAATACCTGCAATCATAACTTCACCAATAAAATGAAAAATGAAATATAATTATCTTTTGCATATAGTCAGCACATAGGAATTTGTCTATTCAGTATTAGCACCAAGAATTAGCAAATGAATTTCTTTCTTTGTTCTTTTGGCAGGAAGAGAAGCTAAATAGATATGTTAATCAAACTGATTCATAGGAGATATAGTCTTGCAGTAGAGATAGTAACTACTGCAAAGTTCCAATTGTTGGTTTGCTATTTTCTTCTTTACCATTTCTTCTACCCAGTGATCAAAAAAGCTGCACTTGCTTAGAACTCACTGTCACTCAGAAAACATATTTCAATTTAGAAATAACATAAGGATAAGGGGATCAGGAATGTGTTCGACTAAATGAAGTTCACCGATATAAATTCTATCCAAATAAGTCAGGCGGTTGTTCTCAGTGACAGCAAATTTCTTCTGCTCCTAGTATAATTAGTTCGCATTAGGATCGATACTGCTGGATTGTCACTGATGCATACTCGACAAATTAATCAGACCTGTTTATGTACATCTTGGACGGCCAAATGAATCGGAGAATATAGAAAAGCAATTTCAGGGAGCAGCGGTAGGGGCGAAACACTCAAACTGTATAAGTTGTTGATTAGAGATAATTTTGTTCAATTTAAACATGGTACTACTACACAACAATACAAAAGATAGAGATGGTTCAGTTTCAAACCGTTGAGACTTCATGACCAATTATGTCTGGCCTTGTAGAAAGGGATTGACCAACTGCACACAGATAAAGCCTTGGATTAGAAAATTGGCTAAATGAAATCATATCTATTTTGGAAAGTCACAGTCAGATAAACATGTAAACAAACTTGCAGCAAACTCTATAGCTATTTTTTAGTCCAGCTTTGTTACAATGACATAGAACCTGCATTACCTTTTATAAAAGTTGGACCCAAATTCAGCATTGTGTCTTTTAAAATTATCCCAAAATTGTAATCAGATACACTTGTGCGAGCATCCTCCTCTGCGTCACAACTGATCCTAGAGATTCTGGATTTGACTGTAGCAGAAAGAAAGGCAATAAGGACCTTCCAGAAGAGAAAATTGAGTCAGGATGCAATTTTATGAATAACAGCTCTAGCTACTGATTGTTAGTGACTAAAAAGAGTAGTCACAAAGAACTTTCAACAATACAAACAAAAACAGAAATTGCCAAAGCGCTGGAGTGATATTTTTACTTTTTATTTTAAAAAGAGTAAGCAGAAGAAAAAGCCACGATTTTGTTAAGCATGCAGAATCTCAAAAGGATTAAATTAGCAAGTTTTAGTTCAAGGATATAGTCCCCTCGGATAACTTGAAGAAATTGATGCCAAGTATGAGGAGAGCATAAAAGAAAAAAATCTTCAACTCCAAATATAAATTTCCTCGAAAACTTTTTATTACCTCAAGAAGCCGGAGGGTCACCACATGAGGCCTCAAGGTGAAATACTCCGTAACTTCCTCTGCATCATACTTTTCAGGAAGAGGCTTTGTCCACATCTTGGATAGATAGTAAACATACCAACCATACACCTCCAAGGCCTTGAGATCAGCCAGAAACAAATCAGCACCAGTGAGCTCTGTACGGACACATAAAAGGGATCAGAATGGAATAAAAACCCAGGTTCTCTGAAACTTGTTTCATGCATATCCAGTTTGATCAATATATTCATTCGCCAATTGTCAAGAAGCTCAGGCCCCTGAAAGTTATACTTTCAGATAAGAGCTTAGCATGGTTTCACACTGGATTCTAAATATACTAGTACACTACTTTCAGGCACATTCAGTTTGTTAGACCCAATAAGTTGATTCTCTTTTTCTCCCTGAGGCTTGTTTCATGTATATTCAGTTCTATCAATATATTCATTCACCATTTGCCAAGAAGCTCACCCCGAGCTTGGCTTGGGTTCGCACAAGTTACGTTCAGCCAGAAGGCCAGACTCTTACATTAACAGACTTGCTTATAATACATAAACATGCATCAAGATAATACCCAACTCGGTCAAGGTAAGCACAAAACAGATAAGCTTACGCTGTGCATACATCAATGTCAACATAGGGAAAACAAATATTCCAGTAACGTTTCTATTTGGTAAACCAAAGGGAGAAAGAAACTAACACACACTGCACTGGGGATGCTAAAATCCTATCTAATCCTAGTATGGATATGATTATTAATCCTAAACTACAACACAAGCTGATGATAAATTGATAATGACTAACTAATTATGAAAACAAATTCTTGTTCGATTTCCTCAAAACAGCACTTTATTACTCATCAAAACACTCTACTACTTCGAACACTGAGATAAAACAACCACACTGACTCCCGCCACTACAATTGAGCAGCAAAACCATCGAATTTCATAAAAAATCTTTTCCACTCACCTCTCGCCAAATTTCAAAAACAATTCAAACACCATCAACTACCTGGATAGGAGGGCTGCGGCCACGACGGAAACCGCAGTGCCGCCGCCTGCGGATCCTCCGCATTCCGCAGCCAAATAAAATCCTCCACTGACTTCGAAACCTCCGGTATCCGAAACGCCTTGTTCGCCCATTCCGATCCTTTGCTCAAACCATCTCCCAAGAACTTCAAATCTTTCTGCACGACTTCCATAACGTTCCCCAGCGCACCGCCGTTTCTGCTCAATTTTGGCTCCTTTTTGGGGCTCAAAAACTTACTGCTTCTGCTGAGCTGATTGTTCCTGGCTCTAGGTGGGGTGTCTGCATGGCAGAGAACGGCGGACGGCGGCGATACCGACGCCATAAATGCCGAAAACTTTCAGCCCCAGAATTGGGGGAACTTGAGCTTGATTTTATGTGGGAAATGGAGCAGCAGAGGGATTTTTTAAAGTAGTGTTTTCGAGTTACTGGCTATGGATGAAATGGATTTCACATCTACCACTGATTGGGTCGTGACTCGTCATCTAATAAATAAATAGTTAAATATATTTTATTTAAAAATATTGCTATAGTCTAAAAAGTAAAAAAGATTAGTTACAATTAATTAATTAATTAATTATATATATATGTGTGTGTGTAATGTATGTAGTAATTAGTAACGTCAATAAGTAGACACAATCCAATTATTATTTATATTTTATATAACACATTTTGAAATTTTACATCATCATAACCTGTTCATTTTAAATCTATTTTTCATGTAGTATATATCAAATTAAAACTTTTTCGTGATCTCACACACACATAGGGATGTCAATGGGTGGGTTTTATCCTGACCGATCCGAAACCGTTCAAAACCATTAAATTTTAATGCAGCGGTTTTGGTTCCAATTCTGGTTCCAGATCCGCTTTAGACCCGGACAGTTTAGATCCATAGTTTAATGATTCGGTCCGATTCGGATCTGTTCTGGTTCCAGAACCATAACCAATACATAATTATTGGCTCTGATTCGAGTAAAACCCGTATATTGATAAACTTAAGTTTAAATAGAACATTCTTGAATTTATTTTTATCCATATCAATTCAAAATCACTCATAAGTCATAACACATTAAATTATAAAGCAACGATTTGCTTTTAGTTACGGTTCTTCTCGACTACGGTTTGGTTACGGTTCTGACCCACTCATACTCGGATCGCTTAAGACTCATAGTTAATGGTCCGGGTCAGATACGGATCCAGTGTCTAATGGATCGGATCCAGAACCATCACTTATTTATTGATTCTGATCCGAGTAAAATCCACCAATTGACATCCCTACACACTACACACACGACTAAACCACTACACACAAATGGCTAAACCACTACCTATGGTAATTTGATGGCATGGAGCCAAAAGCTGGATTTTTCGAGAGATGACACTAGAGCGTAGTACCTCTCTATCGGGACAAGTGAATTATTGCTTTTGTTACCAACATGTCATTTTCAGGAAAAATAAGGGATCGTCGAAATGGAGGGAGTAGTCGGATCAAAGAATTGAGAAGCAAAATAAAAAAGTTACACAAACTCTTTCTAGATTAGTAGAATCATCAAACAAAAAAAATTATTTAGATATTTTGGTGAAAGTTTTAACTAACTAATAATTGTCATTAGATGAAAAAATGTGTTGTCAAGATCTTGGTCATTGGTTTGATAGATCTCCAACTATAAAATGATTTCGTTGTTATTTCAATCAATATGATATTGAGTGAAATATAAGGAATTTCTGAATTTTATATCTATAATAATAGCAGTATTTTTTATTTTATTAACAATTATATTACTGTAAATAATGCATCTAACTTTAGAAAACATAAATTGGTTATATTTTATAATTTAAATTAAGTAAAAATATCGTGCATCGCATGAGAGCGAAACTAGTAGTAATTAATTAGCTAAGCGTATAACGTTTATGTAGTCCCATCCATATTTAACTATTATAATCATAATTTGAATAGTATTTATCATCGAAATAAAATTTATTACTATAACAAACTCTAATTTATAGTTATTACTAGAAAGTGGGCTCGAAATAGTTATGTACCCTAATTATGGAATAGATCATGATAATTAATTATTAAAATTGAAATCAAATGCTAAAAAATAAGTATATGCTCTAATTGAATATATTCAATTATATTAACAATTACAAAATTATATTAAATTAGAATACAATAAAAATGAGACATGACTAGTGGAATACAAAAAAATAGGAGGAAGAATATCAATTACATAAATTAGTATAATAAACTAATCTTTGTATTATGTGCAAGAAGTTGATTCTCTTTCTCTCTCAATAAAATACTTATTTCTCTCTCAATAAAATACTTATTGACTCTACAAGTTTGGACACACATTGGTAGACATGTTTGGATCCTCATACGCTATCTACGGAAGGTTGTTGATTTTCTCTGATGATCTCAACAGATGGCATATAGGGGAGCCAAACATATTAATTCGTACATATATAATATTCACATATATCTACGTGTATATATTGAATGAAATGATGATCATATACATATATACGTTCATACACCTTGATTTGCTTAATTACTAGCAATTTTGTGTGGTTGTACGAGACAAGCTAGCTGCATGCAATACTAGTTGAAGTATTAGATTTAGGAAGAAGATCAATGAGTGTATGATAGAGATGATGGTGCTCGTAATTTAAGTATATATAGTTGAACAACATGAAGATTTGAGGATAAAAATGGGTCAAAAAAGTTTAATATATGTCATTATACTTGAAGACTAGAGTATACATATAATAAAAATTAAAATTTATTTTATTTAAAATATTTGTTTTATTTTTTAAATATATTTTAAGTTTATTATGTATTATAAACTATAAGCTATTCAAGAATACTTTTATAGGAATTGCAATTCCATCAAGTTTATACTTTTTGTAGTATGAATTTAGTATCTAATTGATTTGAAAATATTTTCTATGCTTTATATGTTTAGAATACCTTATGATTTTACTTATATGATTTGGTATACAATTGAATATTAACATTACATTATTAATTTAATTAAATGATTATTATCGTGTATTACAGGAGGGAAAATCTATGTATTGTTTAGAATGCAAATCATTATATAGCTCCATAGATTAAATATAATTATAAAGAAAAATCACATATCTATATATATATATATATATATATATAAATATTTTTATAGGATAAATACATCCAAATAACTCAAACTATAATCCTTTACTCAGAATGACACATATTGTCGATATTAAATAAATAACCAAAATTATATAACTTTTACTCTAATATGACACTTTTTAGATTATCATCAATGAAATTGTTAGTTACAGTTAACTCAGCCAAGGCGCAGCGATAAGGCCTCCACAACTCCATGTGGATAAAAATTCAAAAAATGATGTTGTTTTAAATTATTAAAAATTAAATTATAATTTTAAAAATATAAATTGTATTTCGGTCTTCTTTTAGACATAACATGGTCTTTGTCTCTAGAGGTGGCGGATGGGCGGGTCGGGCCGACCTAAGCCCACTGGACTTTCCTAAAAATCTGGTTGAGTCGGGCCGGGTCGAAAATATCGAGCCCAACCAATCCCGAAATATATTTTATAATACAATTTTTTCGGGTGGGGCCGGACGGGGTCGTTGGGCTTTGGCTAGTAGGGGTGAACATTCGGATTTCGGTTCGGATTTTTGCCTAATCCGGATAGATCCGAAAATTCGAATTTTGAGAGGAAAACAATCCGATCCGAACCGAAAATCCAAAAATTTTATAAAAATATCCGAATCGAACAAAAAAATCCGAAATTATGAAAAATCCGAAAAACCGAAACCAAATTTTGTTAATTGTTATATATATTTATATTAGATTTAAAAATATTTAAATAAAATATTATTATACATAAATTATATATAATTCGGATTTTTCGATTAAAAAAATCCAATACGATCCGATCCGAAAATCCAAAATTTTGAAAAATGTCAATCCGATTCGAATCGAAAATCCGAAAAATCCGAACCGAATTTTAAATTTCTGTTTGATTTGGATCGGATACTCGGATTTTGGGTATTTTGCTCACCCCTATTGGCTAGTTATAGGTGGGTCCGACCTAAAATTCCATCTGGTCTAATTTTATTAAGCCCAACCCACCCGACTCGAAATTCCACCATGCCAGGTGTCACAAGGTTTTCTTCGAACTAGAAATTTTTCGCCTTGTGCGGCGTCGTTCACTCGCAATCCGACCAGCCAACTCTCGCTCACAAACTCTCGTGTATTCCTCGCAACACTCGTGTTTGTTTCAATTCGCACTAAGCACACTTAACAAGCACACATCAAGTAAATAGCTTGCACAAGTAGTTTACGGGTAACTCACCCCCAACCTTCGTATTACTCTCAATTCGTACAAAGGAAACTCAATAACATAAGCCGTGCGATTACGCTAACAATTTGCGAACTCGCTTATATCAAATGTGATGGACAAGGCCCATCACTAGCACAACCGTCGCACAGGTCAGCGTGGCGCGCCCCCACTTGGCCGCTCCATCACTCGGCGGTTATAGCCCATAACCGCCCACCAACATCGCGCAGAATCGCCAGAACCGCCGCGCACGTCGCATGCCTTGGAATATCTCGGCGCGCCAATCTTCTTCGCCGTGTTCGAGTCCTGCATCGCACTTGCTTGCTCGCCGCTTCCGCCCGCGCTGGGAAGCTTCGCGCTTGCTTCTCGCACGCCCGAGCTCGCCCGACATGCTCACTCGGCACGACGCGGCGGCAGCTCGTTGGCGCCCGATAGTACTCGGCGGCTCGGCCACCGCTTTCTCGGACTTTCGGCGGACGTTCGCGCCGCACGCCCGATGCCCTCGGCACTCGACACGCCCGCGATCCCACACGCCCATCCGACATCCTACATTTCCGCATCCAGCCGAGTCGCCTAGGACGGAACGACTCGACGTCTTTTGCCCATGTCGTGCCAATGTCTCGGCACGGCATGGGGCTTCCTTTCACGGGGCTAACAAACCACCCCCAACAGAGCCCGACGACGCCCTCGTCGTCTGTGGGTCGATCTCTTCCTTAGCCCGCCAAAATGCCGCAATCTCTTCTTCAACCGCCACAAATTCATCGCTTCTCCCAACTAGCATCGCTTCCGATTCGCCTACCCACCGAACAAGATAATCCTCCTTCGGTTCTTTTACTTTGCCCGGTGCGGTGATCGAGAATCGCCGAACCGCGCGGTGTCTTCACGCTCGATCACGGGGCGGGTTGTGCTTGCACCTTGAAGAATCCACTTCATTACCCACAATTTCTTCAAGAACAATACATGAAAAGTGGGATGTATCTTCAACTCGTCCGGTAGCGCCACCTGACGCTACCTTGCCCACCTGACCACTTCAAATGGTCCATCGTATTTGGGATGAGACCCGATGCACCGTCTTGGAAGAGATTTTCTTCCATATTTGGGGAGTAAGCTTCAGCAACACTTTCTCGCCAATTTCATACTCAACATCTCGCCGACCCTTGTCCGCATACTTCTTCATACGACGTTGAGCTTTGTCGAGGCTATCTCGCGCCTCGTCCAGCATCTCTTGCCTTTCTCGAGCAACTCGGTAAGCTTCGGGACATTTTCCCCCACTTCGTTGCTTCGCCACCTCATGTGGCACCAAGGGTTGCTTGCCATGTATTATCTCAAACGGACTCTTTTCATTGTCAAGACCGATGAAGATTATAACTGAACTGAGCTAATTCCAACAAGACTACCCAATCTCGCTGACTGGCACACACATAGTGCCTCAAGTACTCTTCGAGCAATTGGTTCATCCGCTCAGTTTGCCCATCCGTTTGGGGATGGTTCGCCGTCGAGAACTTTAGCTCCGTTCCCATAGTATTGAACAACGACGTCCAAAATCTTCCCGTAAACCTGGTATCCCGATCACTAATGATATCTTCGGGAATTCCAAAATACTTCACAACGTGTCTAAAGAACAAATCCGCCGCTACCTCCGCCGGACACGCATTTGGGCAAGCAATAAAAATCCCATATTTTGAAAACCTATCAACCACGACAAACACGGAAGCTTTCCCATCCACCTTGGGAAACCCAGAAATGAAGTCCATTGACACGGACTGAAACGGACGTTCTGGAATAGGCAATGGTTGTAGTAACCCGGCCTCCTTCTTTCTCTCTAGCTTGTCAAGTTGACATACGAGGCATGATTTCACGTATGCTTCCACATCGTCTTCCATCTTTGGCCAATAATAGCTCCTGGACAATAGCGCATGCATCCGTTCAATCCCGGGATGCCCCGCCCACAACGGGTCATGTGTCTCGCGCAACAGCTCGCGCCTCAACGAGCCCGCCGGCACATACGCTCTATTTCCTCGAGTAAATAAGACGCCATCGTCTAGCCAATATTTCCTTAGTTCCCGCTCAACCGCACCACAAGTTTCTTATAAGCGAGGTCCGCTTGGCAAGACTCGCGAATCTTGCTCATAAAATCGACTCAACGAGTCAATGCACCACATACTCCTCCACGTCCTTTCGGACGGTGCATCCATAACTTCATTGTGCTTCCCAGGCGATGCACCCACTCAAAGTCAAACTCCCCCAAGTATTCTTGCCAACGTGCTTGTTTCGGGGACAGCTTCTTTTGAGATTTGAAATAAGTATTGGCTACGTTGTCCGTCACCACAACGAACCTTGTGCCCAATAAATAGTGTCGCCACACTTCGAGGCAATGGATGACCGCCGTCATATCCTTCTCATGGGTACTATATCGTTGCTCCGCGTCCTTCAATTTTCGACTTTCATAGGCTATTGGGTGTTTGCCTTGCACCAGCACTCCCCCGATGGCTCGACCCGAGGCATCAACTTGAACTTCGAAGGGCTGATCGAACAACGGCAACTGCAACACCGGCTCCGTTGACAATAGTTCTTTCAACCGATCAAAAGCAATTGTACACTCCTCGGACCAGACACAAACCACATCCTTCTTCAGTAGATCGGTCAAAGGATTAGCTATCTTCGAATATCCTTGATAAATCTACGGTAATAGTTGGCTAAGCTTCAGAAACGACCGCAAATCCAAGAACCTTCCCTAAGACAGCCAATCAACAACGGCCTGCACTTTCTTGTGATCCATCATGATCTTCCTCGGCGATTATATGACCAAGAAAAGTGATCCTCTCCCGACGAATTCACACTTTTCCTTCTTAGCATATAGCTTGTATTCTCGCGACTTTGAAATACTCGAGTTCCTTGGAACTCCTAGCACCTTCGAACGGTTTAGGGGACCTTCGCGGCATGGGGACCGTGCTTGTTTCAACAAGTGAAAATTGTCGACTCGACCTTATGTTATCTTCACGAAACTATCCGACTTTCCACGAATGAAGGTAGTTCCTCTAAAGCTTTCTTCAACCCTTCGATCGATGTTTTCATCAAATGCAACTTCTTTATCATCTTTCATTGAGATAATCACACATGGTTAAATCAATGCCTACGGTAGTTTGATGGCATTGAGCCATGAAGTTAGATTTTTGGAGTGATGCCGCTTCCATCACTCGGCGGTTAATTGTAGTATCTCGCACGCCAATCTTCTTCGGGACAAGTGGATTATTGCTTTTGTTACCAACATTGTCATTTTCAGGATAAATGAAGGATCGTCAAAGTGGAGGGGTGAGTCAGATCAAAGAATTGAGAAGCAAAATCAAAAGTTACACAAACTCTTAATAGATTATTAGAATCCTCAAACAAAAAATATATATTTAGATATTGTAAGTGAAATTTTAACTAACTAATAATGGTCATTAGATGAAAAAATGTATTTTCAAGATCTTGGTCATTGGTTGACATGTCCCCAACCATAACATGAATTCGTCGTTATTTCAATCAATATGAAATTGAATGTAATATAAGGAATTTATGAATTTTATATTTATAAAATAACAATATCGCTAATTTTATTAAAATTATATTATTAGAAATAATTTATCCAACTTCAGAAAATATAAATTGGTTATATTTATAATTTATAATTTAAATTAAGTAACAATTGTCGTGCATCACACCGGGAGCAAAATTAGTTTATTTTAATCATATATCGTAGTAGTTGTATTTTTTCGTCAATACATAGTGTGATGTCTATGGAATTTCAGAAAATATATAATTAAGTAAAATAAATGAATTTTTGTATGATATATATACTGATTTATAGTTTATAAAATATTGTGTGTGTACTAATCGTAATGACTACGTACCTATGCTTAATGATGTCTCCACCATAAATTTGGTATGGGTAGTAAGTACTTACAACCAAAACAATTATTCTTACTTATAATCGAGTATAGCATTATCAAAAAAAAATTACTTTTACATGATTTCTTACAATATATTTATGCCATTATATATTGATACCAATATATATTCAAAAGGAAAACACACGCAGTTGCACGTCGGTTCTGATCTTAATTAAAATTTCATTTATATATGGCCATGCGTACATTTAATTTATCAAAACATAGTCAGTATATATAAGACACATTGTATCATGAATTGATAAATAATACTCCCTCCGTTCCATCAAAAACGATCCATTTATTTTTGGTACGGTTATTTAGAATAAATGAATAAAGTGATAAAAAGTAGACAGATCTCATAATTTTGAAAAGATAATTATTTCCTAAAAAAGAAATATGTCATCTTAAATATGATAGTTTAAAAAAATACAAATCATTTTGAATGAGACGGAGAGAATTGTATAATAGAACAAAACACAAAGCTATGGATTACACTGATAAATTATTAATAATGAATAAGCACGCATGGAGTACTAAAACTAAGTCTAAGTGGGATATATGGAAGTCAAAGTGGGTGGTCTGACAATAAAAAGAAAGAAAGAAATAGTGTGATTAATGATGCCAACTGTCTTGAGTCAAACCTTGTTTTTTTTTATAATAATTATTATCCATGTATATGTAAACTCACTTCTTTTTCCTATTTTCTAAAAAAGTAAGTAAATCAAAGAGAAACCAGCTTTTTGAAATACCCAAAATTTTTAGGTGACATAACATCGTGATTGAAAGGTAAGAGCATTGCTATGTGAAATTGAGTAAAGTTTTTTTTTATCAATTAATACAGAAATTTTAAAGACTGCGTCATGGTGGACTCGAACCCGAGATCTTTTATGTTAACCACTCTACCACTAGACCATTAACCACTCTACCACTAGGCCAACACACACACAAAAATTGAGTAAAGTTGAGTGTTGTTTATGTTACTAACTACTTTTTCTATGATAAACATTACATGCTTGTCTTGTCTCGTATGGGAAGGAAGTTTAATTGAATTTTTTGAAACATTTGGTGGAATCTTGTGTTTTGGGTAAAAAGAGGATTACTTTACAAGTTTTAATATGATAATATATTTATTTTATTTTTAGGCCACAAATTGGAGTGTACAATATTCAAATGTCGAAACGGAAAAGTCAACTTTCAAATCATTACATCTTGAAAAATAATACTCACTTCGTACTTGAAAAATATTCACTTAATTTTATTTTGATATATTCATAAAAAAAACATTCACTTTTCATTTTGAACATGACTTCCACATAAAACTCATAATTTTTACCCCCAATTAACTCATTTATTTACAAAAAAACCACAAATGACTCATATTTTTCTCCCACATAACACAATCTACAAGTAGGTCGTATTTTTCACTCACAACACACATTATAATTTATTAATATATGTGTTGGTAAAAGTAAAAACATATACCAAGGACGAAGGGAGTAGCAAAATTAGCAAAATTATGAGCCGCTAAATTTGATTCTTTGCCCACGTAATGAAACTCAAGGACCACATGGTTCTTGGCATGGACAAATGCTTCAATGCATAATTCTATCCTCTTTATGCCATCTCCAATATTCAATATTAAATTTAATTTTATTTTATAATAATTATCTCATCAAACAATAATGCATCTTCAACATATAAATTCAAATTTTAATTCAAAAAATATTCTCTAACTATTCACCCTCAATTAATGGATTAGTTTGTAATTTTCAACTAAAAAAAGAAATACATTTATGAACAGTGCAAACACATTTATGCTTTTAGAGAGAGAAAAGTCATAAAATAACATAATGGGTATGCATATACACAGCACCGTTCCTGACATTTTATAGGCCCTAGGCAAAATAAGAATATAGGCCCCTATTTTTTAAAATTCATATAAAACTATCAGTCATTATTTTTTGTGCGTACTAGGTAAAACTTATGTTTCTTTACAATAGCTTACAAACGACACATGACGACTAAACCATACTTGAAAAATCGGGTGTGACTGGCTTGAACCTATAAAAGCGATAATGAGATTTAAACTCGTGACCTTTGGCCACATAACTCACTTAAACATTAGACCGTCCAAAAATGTATCTTATATTATACTTATAAAATAAATCAAATTTATAAATTTACGTAAAATTCAAGTGATCTACAAATAGAAATAGATAATAAAAATTATCAAAACATATACAACTTACTTATCTGATTACATTGGAGTTATTTATTCACTGTATTTTGAGTTTGCAGTAAAATATTAGAGACGACCTTAGATTTTTCTCACCATTAATTTGCAAAATAC
Source organism: Salvia rosmarinus (assembly GCA_036937905.1). NCBI lineage: Eukaryota > Viridiplantae > Streptophyta > Magnoliopsida > Lamiales > Lamiaceae > Salvia > Salvia rosmarinus. Next base: position 2,376,933 of record CM072818.1, on the reverse strand, counting down.
AAGGAACTCTTCTTTAAATGAAACTTTCAGTTCATCACCAAGAAAACAAATACTCCTCCTACCCCCAAAACTTGTTCCTAATTTTCACTTTTGATATATGCTCAAATTTGTTCTATTTCCATTTAAGGAAACTACTCTACAAAATAGTATGGGTGAGCATTCACATTTGGGATCAAATTTTTGCCTAATTTGAATTGATCAAAAATCCCAAATCTTAAAATAAAAATATCTGATTCGAACCATATATACAAAAATCCAAAAAATTATCATCAAATCCGATCCAAACCAAAAGTAAAAATTTTCGAATATGTTTAATATTGTTTATAATATTATTTAATATTTTAATTAAAATTTTAAATTATTGTAATCCCATTTCGTTGGGATTTAATCATTAAAGTTATATATATATATATATATATATATATATATATATAAATATAATTTATATTCCGAATTTTTCATGTTTTAAAAGATACCAATCTGAACCAATAAAATCTAAATTTAAAAAAAAAAAAATCAATCAGATCCGAACCAAAAATCCAAAATATCTTAACCAAATTTTAAATTTCGGGTTGGTTCGGATCGTATATTCGGATTTTGGGTATTTTACTCACCACTGTAAAATTATTCTTACTTATTACCCTCAAAAACACTATTTATTTATATATTTTACACTAGTATCCCACCACTATCACTACTTATTACTCTCAACAACATTACTTATTTACAAATTTTATCTTCCATGACCCACCATTAATTAATTTAATACTACATTAATATGAGACCCTTACACCACTCACAAAATATTCAACAACTTTTATTAAAACTTACAACGAAGATACATAAGAATATATCTTGGGGATGGGGAGAGTATTATTTTAATTTGTGGAATAATTATTTGGATCCAATTAATGAAGGATAGAATTATTTACTTCCTATTACTTATCTATATTACTAAAATAGTAATGTTATAAATAATAAATTAAATAATATCTCAAACAAATTATATAATTTATTTAGATTTTAAACAACTTACACCATAGTGTAAAATTTTACGGTACAAAAACAACACCTAAATATTATATTTTTTGGTACTTAAATATAATTTTATTAATTTCATAGTTGTTAAAAAATAAATTATTTAACAATTATCATTACCATTACGTTCGGTGAATTCGTTGTTGGTGAACCGACTCCAGAAACGTGGCGTGAAATGAGTGGTTCTCATATTTTGGTTTTACCAATTTGTCCTTTTCGTTTTTTCGGGTAGTTAACTACTTCGTCTGCACGCAGTGGCAAACACACATATATAAATACGCGCCGACTCTCCTTTTCGAAAAAAGAGGTGGTCGAAAAACGCCTCATCCCTCAAAATAAACACAAAAATAGTTGGAAAAAGGGGAAATAAATCAGAAAATTTGAATCTTGGAGCTTTTCCTCCTCATATAGGTACTTGTATTTAGCTTATTGCTGATGATTTGCTTCTTTTCTTTTTGTTATTATTTTTTTCGAAATCTTTGATTCTTGAGATCTGCTAATGTTGCCCATATCTGTATTAATTTATGAGAAGCCCATTTCTATTTCCTTTTCTATTTTTGTTTTATTTCGAATTGGCCCATTTGTAAATTTGATGATTTGTTGAAGAATAGGAGTGTTTTCTGGCTTATGTTTTGCAGGGTGTGTGAAGGGTTTATAGCATATTTCTTAATTCTTGGGAAAAGATTGATTCTTTGTGTTGTCATATTGAAGAAAGCGAAGATTAAACTGAGAGAAATGGGTTTTACTTTGTTTTCGTCTTCAAAGGAGATTTCATTTTCTTGCTTAGAGAGCATTTCTCACAACAGGAATTCGAAACATGTTTTCCCCAAGACTTTTAATCGACTTGGTGAGCTGAACAGAGAGGAAAGAGGTGATGGGGTTGTGAAGAAGGGGTCCGTATCGAGCCATTTTGTACGGGGACACTTGGAAGGGTCGTTCGTGGGGAAGAAACAGCTCAAGGAACCATCATCAAAGCTGGAATTTGTACGGACGTTGCTGATTGATAATTATGATAGTTACACGTATAATATATATCAGGAGTTATCTGTTGTTAATGGATGTAAGATTTCTTGCTCGCTGCTGTTCCCACAGTTCTTTCCTTGTGTGCTTGGTGTTTTTGCTATATGTGGTGGTTAAGATGCATCTTTCGTGTGTCTTATTTATGCGAGGAGAAGATGTATTTTGTGTGTGTTTTGTTTATAGAGTGAGGTGATGGTAGTTTTGAACGTAAAATTATATTACATTCATATATGACAGCTGGAAAAGTATAGGGAGAATGAGGAACTGAATTTACCTTCATTCACATATTTGCTATACGCTATTAAATCAGCTAGGTTATCGAATAGGCCTTTGTCTTAGTTGATGGTGGATGGCAATTGCTTTGGCTAAAAGCTGTGGAAAGGAATGCCTCCGACTCATACTCTACTTTTTGGTGTTGATATTATACCAGTGCCTCCAGTGGTGATCCGTAATGATGAGTGGTCATGGGAAGAAGTTTGCCATTACCTGTATGAAGAAAAGGTATTTGACAACATCGTAATATCTCCTGGTCCCGGTTCTCCAACATGTGCTGGTGATATAGGTTAGACCTGAAAACCGCATTTCAAGCACAGTTCGGCCCTGCTTTGAAACATTTGCACCTGCTCCACTATGTTATACCGACTACATAAATCTATAGCCTTCTGTTACCATTTGATGCTGCATTGGTTAATTTGTCTCGACTCTGAATTGTGAATTCTTGTTGGTTGCAGGAATATGTCTCAGACTGCTGCTTGAATGCAGGGACATCCCTATTCTAGGTGTTTGCCTGGGCCATCAGGTACATTTTGTCACCATATTCTTCTCGTCTAAGTTTATCGTACTAGTACGCGTGTTTTTTACAGTTTTATGTCTTTCTGATGTGATAAATTAGGCTTAGGGCTGATGATGTTTTCATGAGTCAGTTTTTATATCAATCAATTTCTTACCCATGTTTTGATGTTCAACTCTTCTATGGACACGGGAAATTGTACAGGCTTTAGGTTATGTGCATGGTGCTCAGATCATCCACGCTCCCGAACCCATTCATGGACGGCTAAGGTAACCTATTCGGGACTTAATTGATCAAAACTAAAGTTTCTTTTAACACAGACATCTAGATTGTAAAATATATAACCCTCTGAACCTAGCCCTTGCATCAGTGAGTGAGCTTCCAAATTCTTGCAATTGATTTGAATTATTTCCTTGCAACTTTTACAGTGATATTGAGCATAATGCTTGTGAATTGTTCAATGGGATTCCTTCCGGAAGAAATTCGGGTTTTAAGGTGATATTTACATATCTTCCCTTTATAGAAATATGAATTGGTAGATCGTGATGGTGCTTATAATCTTGCATGGTGGAATTGTGAACGTTTAGTGTGTCGACCTGATGCAGGTGGTCCGATACCATTCTCTCGTGATAGACCCAAGCTCACTTCCGAAAGATCTCATACCTATAGCCTGGACGTCGTCCCAAGAAACAATTCCATTTCTTGAAGTCCAAAATTTTGATCCCTGCATTGATGCTTTTGAGAGACGAGGCAACCCAAAAACTTTTACTAAATCTTTATCAACAATGTCAGACAACGGCTTGCAATGGCATTGTTCCAACTCACAGGAGTTGCAGAGTAGAAATATCCTTATGGGTATTATGCACTCTAGTCGACCTCATTACGGCCTGCAGGTCAATCTTTATCCCGATCATAATTTTTTCGACTTTGGTGTTACTTATTCCACAAAGTTGATTGGTTTTGCTTTTTTTTGGGTGTGTTTTAGTTTCATCCAGAGAGCGTTGCTACTTGCCATGGGAAGCAAATATTCAAAAACTTCACGGAAATCACAAAAGACCACTGGTCTCAGTTGAGATCATCCTCGGATAGCATGAGGGATGACTATTATTCTGGTAATCTACTTCAATAAATAAGACGAGTTCGCTATTTCATTCGTTTAGAATGTTCAGACATGGAAATCACCGTAGAATGAGCAGTGAACTTTACATAGCGTGCATGCAGGTTCCTGCTGTAAATCAACTATTCCAAGATGTTGCGAGAGGCAAGCATTTGCTGAACGGATTTGATAACCTGAAGCTTGCCAGTCTCTGCAACTTAATGAAGTCATCACACTCAAGATTCACAAAATATTTGAAGTTGAAATGGAGAAAACTTGAGTGTTCTGTCAACCAAGTTGGTGGCGCAGGAAACATATTCTCTGAGCTGTTTGGAAGCCATCGTGCAGAAAACACGTTTTGGTTGGATAGTTCCTCGACTGAGAAGGTTTCTTTCTTCTTCCTCTTCTGTTTGTGTAGTTCCCTTCCTCTTACATCACTTACCTTTTATTAGGGATTATAACACCTATTATGCATATACAATCTTTTTTCTTACTGGTGATAAGTGCAAATTCAGTTTTCATTTTTTTAATCTCTGATGATGAACCATCTTGTCTTTGTAGAACAGAGCTCGCTTTTCGTTTATGGGAGGTAAAGGTGGACCGCTGTGGAAACAAGTGATGTTTAGGTTGTCAAATAAGAGGTTAGTTTATGATCTTTTATGGTTGTAAGATGCCATGGTTTTAAAAGATGAATTTCACTAACGAGTTCTATCTGTGAGTTTCACTTAGTCATGGAGGCTATCTGTCAGTTGAAGATTCTGAGGGCTCTGTTACAAACACATATTTGCAGAAAGGATTTTTCGACCTTTTGAATCAGGTAAGTTCTCAAGAATTTGGTTTTCTCAGACTTTTTGTAAACATGGAGTTTTGTAGTAATTCATCTCCATTTTCATGCTTCAGGAGCTCGAATCGATTTGCCATGATGCATCAGATTTTGATGGACTGCCTTTTGATTTCTATGGTGGCTATATTGGTTACATTGGGTATGCCAGCTATCTCTACATCTCGTGTTAATTGCATCTATCAACACGACTTTACCCGTTTTTCAGTTCGCAGCGTGGCCTTTAAACTTTTTCATTTTTATGTGGACCAAGTTGACGTGACATGAACTAATATCAACTATCATGCCTTATTTTATCAAGTTTTGCTATAATCAACATGCAAATCCTATGTTGTATTTCTTGGCCTGATTGGTGTTGTGGATTGCATAAAATGTAAAGGTCGTATTTTTGTGCAATGAAAAAAAGTGTTGAAGTTGTGTTAATAGATGCAATTTACCCTATATGCACTCGCCCGGTTGTGATGTTTCATGCGTATATAACTGGTTTCAAGTGTCTGAGGAGTGGATAATGCATCGTTTGAATGCAGGTATGATCTTAAAGTCGAATGCGGTGCGTCTCTGAATCGCCATGAGTCGAACACCCCAGATGCTTGCCTTTTCTTTGCGGACAATCTCGTCGTGATAGATCATCACTGCGATGATGTTTATGTCGTGTCCTTACACGACGAGGACACGAACACGACTTCATGGATGGACAAGGTCGAGCAGAAGGTGCTCGACATGAAAACTTGTCCGCCAAAAAGCCCCTCTCTGTTGCATCGGCAGATGTTTCCCCGACACATGGATTCTTGGCTGAGAAATCTAGGCAGCAGTACATCACAGATGTCGAGAAATGCCAGGAATTCATCAGAGACGGCGAGAGCTACGAGCTGTGTCTCACTACGCAGATGAGGAGAAGCGTGGGCGAACTGCACTCCCTTGCGCTTTATCTAGAGATGCGCGAGAAAAATCCAGCTCCCTATGCAGCATGGCTTAGCTTTGCTAAAGAGAAGTTGTGCATCTGCTGTTCTTCACCCGAGAGGTTCCTGCGTTTGGATAGGGACGGCGTGGTGGAAGCAAAGCCGATCAAGGGAACCATAGCTCGCGGAGCCTCTCCGGAGGTGGACGAGCTGCTCAAGCAGCGGCTGCAGAACAGGCAAGTATACTAAATCCAAATACAAACTTTGATGCATGTTTAGGCATAGTTAGCAAATCTAATCGGACAAAGTTTGCTTAGAAAAAAAGTTTAGAGTAAATATCAATGAAACCTTTTTATTTTAGAAGGCCCTAGAAGTGTAAGAATTTGACCCACTACTTTTGTCACAATTTTGAAGAATTTTAGATAAGAAAGATTATTATCTTTTTTTAAATGAAAAATCAAATATATATATAGAAATTAAATTAAGGTGATTATAGTTATTTTTGTGAAAAATATACACTTTCGTGATGGTCCGTTTTGACTTCTCTCTGTAGTGAGAAGGACCAGGCCGAGAACCTAATGATTGTGGATCTTCTGAGGAACGATCTGGGGCGTGTGTGTGAGCCTGGCTCCGTGCACGTGCCTCATCTCATGGAGGTCGAGTCTTACACGACTGTCCACACGATGGTGAGCACGATACGGGGGCAAAAACGGCCCGACGTCAGCACAGTTGATTGTGTCCGTGCTGCATTCCCTGGCGGCTCGATGACAGGTGCGCCGAAGTTGAGATCGATGGAGATTCTCGACTCCTTGGAGACCAGCTCGAGGGGTGTCTACTCTGGGTGCATAGGATACTTTTCTTACAACCAGACGTTCGACCTCAACATTGTCATCAGAACCGTCGTCATCCATGAAGGAGAGGCCTCCATTGGGGCCGGAGGCGCCATCACTGCTCTCTCGAGTCCATCCGACGAGTACGAGGAAATGGTGCTCAAAACCAAAGCACCAACCAAAGCTGTTATGGAGTATCAGAGCAGCATTCTTTCTCTAGATGATGAGCCGTAGCAGAGCATCCATCACACGATCCGATGGCCCGTGGAGCTCGTGAAGTTCGTCTTAGGCGACATTGTTTTGCTTGTTTTTATTGGTTTTTATGCAAAGATTGTAGAAGAAATTAGCATGCTGATTCATTTGAATTAGGGTTCAAAAGCTCTATTTGAATTGTGTTTGAAGAAATATGTTGAAGTAAGGCCTACAAGTAAAAGTTAAACTCGTGAATTTCAAAATCAGATTTTGTATCTTTGTTTGTGGAATATCTAATGAATTATTTCCTTCGTTTTCTAATTTCCTTCCTATTTTCATTTTTGAAACGTCTTTCAATTTCTTTCAATCTATTTATCATAATTATCTTTTCAATTTATTACTTTTAATAATATCATTTATTTATATTTATCATTTATGATCCACCATCATTTTTCTTTCTAACCTTAATAATCTATTTATTTACACTTTCTTATCACATATAGTTCATCACTAACTAATTTAATATTATACTAATGTATAATTTTATTTCATTCATAATACATTCAACAATTTTTATTAAAACCCGTATCCAAGATTTTCAGGAATATATTTGGGGTACGGAGTAAATTTTTATGTTATATAAAATAAGATAGATCTAATTAATACCGTATGAATTCATTTTATAGTTTTTTGAAATCAAAATAATCATATTAATCCATCAGTCTTCTTCTAACAAGATCAACAGTGCAATTAGAAATTATCGTCCAACACCTGGGACGATTACAATTCAAAGCAAATTGAGCAAGAGCATGAGCAACCTTGTTGACCGATCTATGCATATGAGCCACGCCTATAAGAACATGCGATCGAGCATCTTGAAGGATCTCAAGAATCTCTTCAGGCAACAAGTCCTTTTCATTTTATAGTTGACGACTTGTGTTCATAATGACCAAGACCTTCAGAACACATTTTTGGTCTAATGACCATCATTAGTATGTTAAAAAAATTCACCAAAATATTTAGATTTGTTGTTTGAGGAATCTACCAATCTAGATTGAGTTTATAGAATTCTTTTACAAAAAATAAAAATAAAAATTCTATGTTCCACAACTTGGGCTTTCTTCAAAACACATTTTTAAATTTCAATAATCAAAATGATATTGTTTTGATTATTGAACTCGCGAAATTAATTTTTTTAATGCTATGTCAGTTTCGATTCGGACGGAATTCGAATTTGAGAAAGTTTTGGAATGTAATTATGCACCAATTTTATTTTAAAAGTGATTCATTTTAAAAATGAATTATTTTTATATTCAAAAATGTCTCAAATTTTGTAAATTATACAATTTTGCAATTTGTACATAAAACACAACTCTCATTAAACTACGTGTCCAAAAATAATGAATCACTTAAAATGAGACAAAGAGAGTAATTTACAATTATTAGCCCGAACTTTGTAAGAGCATCTTCAATGGTTCACTTTACCATAGAGTGAACTCTACATGTAGAGTAAAATATACTTTTACTCTACATTTTAAGAGGATCTCTCTACAATGTCGTTTATATCACTAACCGTTTTGTCTATGATAAATTTCTGAGATGTCAAGTCAGATTTAATTTGGATTGAATTTGAAATTATGGTAAAATCACTAAAGTGATTAAGTTTGTTTATTTTGTGACAATTTTTAAAGTTCATGAAAAAAAATCAAAATGAATCAAAAGTTGATGTATCCATACGCCAATAACCTTTTGTTTTTTTAAGTATATACACTTCAGTACATCAATTAAGTTCCAAGGCATCTAATTACTAATTATCAAATACTAAAATCCCTAGTAAAACAAGAATAATAATAATAATATGTTTAGTTGGATTCGATTCGTTTGTATTGGTCATATATATTTTGGTCGATTGTGGTAGGTGTTAAATCTGCATAACGGCGACCGCTGAGCAATTAGTCAATGTTATATAAAAATGCTTAAATTTGGCTCTAATTATTGATTAAAAATGAGAGAAATGAGCATCCAATCCTAGTTATGTTTAGGAACACGTGCATGTGCGACCAAATTTTGTTACATAATAGGCGAAATTTGCTTGTGACTGAATGATAAAGGTGAAGTTATTTTGATTTACTAAACTTTGTCACTCTTTTTATTATAATTTAACTATTTTGATAAAAAGTCCCTTGCTCTTCTACATTATTTTCGGATTAGAGGTAGTCACATGTACATCCGTTCGTATATACGGATTTTGATATTTTTCTTCAATATTAAATGATATTGATACTTTTATTCAATGTAAGTAATATATTTTTTAATAACAAATAATATTTTTATTAGTCGTCTGCAGATGCATATAAGAATGTATATGCGTTTTTATGTTCAGACTATACCAAGCTAGCATAATCCAGGCTACCAAAATTTTAAAATTTATCAGCTAACTTCGATTTAACAATTAGTTTTTATTTTACTAGTTTGTGAATTTCATTAAAACCGAATAATGCATAATCTGCATTAATATATTTATTAAGGTTAAACTTGGTCATACTGAGTAAATTATAATATATTCTATTAGATATTGGTTCTATGTTATTAAGACATTTTAAAGTTTAGATAATAAGAATAAATCAAGTTAACTTCGATGAAATTCACAAAAATGACAAGAATAACAATTAATATAAATAATGATTAAATGTTTTTTTTTAAAGTAAATTATCTGAAAACATCATTTTGTAAAAAAATTGAATTTAATTGGCTATTAGCTCCATTACCTAAGTGAAATTTGATATGTCTGGATCAATAGTTCCGGTAATGATTTAATGATGTTATCCCTTCCAACATGAATAGGCAATTGTCTAGATTAAAAGAAAACACCAATAATTAATAGTTCCATCACAAAGTTTTTTTTTCCTGTTAATTACTTTTAAAATCATGGACTTTGGCCAATTTAGAAACTATAAAACGACTTTTAAAATATAATAGTTCTTACACGATGCTAAGTTTGAATTTCTTGCAAGCAAAACATAAATCACAATTTTTAGACAAATACAAACGATATTTTCAGATTTTGCTAGACAGATTGATCTGTTCCATACTAAATTTGATCTATTATCTCAAATTCAAATCCATCGTGATGTGACATTTAAATTTCTATATTTAATTGGAAAAAAAATCAATCGATTGCACAAAAATATGAAAATTAGTATAGTAGTTGCTAATAGTCAAAATTTGTTGCTATTTTTGAGGTAGTTAACTTATTTTAACAATTTTTTTAAAATATGAATTTTTTTTTCTTTTCATTTCGCATTTTATTAAAAAGATAAATTGGTGAAGGTGTTAGGAGGGGGTAGGTGGTGCCATGGTGGCGAACCCTTCTTCCGGGCCCACTTCGCTTCACACCCAACTATTTTTCCCACACCAACTACCCATCTACTCTAATTTGATAGAAAATAGAAATGAATCTAGGTCTTTGATTTGTTATATCAATAGTTGAGATTTAATTTTTGAAATTACTGATTTTGTATTTTATGTGTTAGGAATGAATTATTGCAAAGCGTTAGAACTCTTCTTGTCTAGATTAATAATGAAAGATGTAATTAAACTAATTGTGTAATATAGTAATTCGATTGTCTTCACAAATATAAAATATATACTACTATTCTTATTTTAAATACATTAAGGAACTTCTTATACCATAATCAATTTATATATATATAAATTATATATATATATATATATATAGAGTTTGGTTCAAATAAGAACCAATTTTAACGTGAGCCAAGAATACGAAAACAAAATGAATATCTTATGAAAGTTAATGAATACTCTACGAAAGTTAATGAATCCAAAATTGAATTTTCACCAGGGTTCGAATCCCATGAGAAGCTAAAATTTATTTTTTTTATTCATTAACTTCGCATGATATTCATTCTTTCATAAAGATATTCGCTCTCACGTGTGCACAATAAAAATGGTTTTACGTTAACCATCCCTATATATATATATATATATATATATATATATAAATTTTATATCTGCTGAGCCACCGAAATTTCCTCTCTCTCTCTCTCTCTCTCTCTCTCTCCACTCACCAAACCATAGAGAGGATTGCACCAAACTCCAATTCGAGACGACCGTTGGATTAATGGCGTCGAGCCTCTGCACCAAACACTTCCTCGGAGCTCCATCGTCCTCCGATGGACCCGCCCGCCTTGGATCTCTCCAGTCGCCGCCGTTGCCGCCGTCGCCCAGCCTCCAGCTGCCTGCTCGCCGATCCCGCGTCAAGCGCCTCGGTGCGGATCCCCCGATTTTCCCTTTGTTCAATTTTAAGTGATTTAAGTTGCGGAATTGTTGTCATTTTGGTCAAACTTGGGGTGGTTATAACTGGTGGATTTTATCTGAATGTTGTTGTTTTTGTTTTGGTGTTTGATCGATCCTTTTATGTTGGTGAAATCCTAATAAAACTGAAATGTGAATCGTCGTGTTCAAGATGGAAAGTTTTGCATTTCTGTAAGTAAATTATAGCTGAAGTTTTGGTTTTGATTTTTACTTCAGTGTTTTGTATAATTGTGTTCTTGTAATTAGCATATAGGTAGATGTTGGCTTGAGGTTGTTGAGAATTGAGATGTTTATGTGCCTTCTCTTACAATATGCCTCGCTTAGTTGGTGGAGGGTGCAACTTGCTGTTATGGTTTCGGATCCCACTAGCGACTTTTACATCGAAAAGATAAAAAGTTATGTTTCTTTTCCAACTTGTTCTGATCGTGTCTACGGAGGTCCGTGACGGAAATGAAATTTATATATGTTTGAATGCCTTAAGTGAGGTCGTTAAGAGTACTAAAATACTTGCATGCTTGTTTTGAACAGAAATTCAGGCCGCCGGAAGTACATACGGGACCTACTTCCGTGTTACAACATTTGGAGAGTCTCATGGTGGAGGCGTGGGCTGTGTGATTGATGGATGCCCTCCTAGACTTCCTCTCGAAGAAGCTGATATGCAAGTAGATCTTGATAGAAGGTGTTTGCAAAGCTACAATGTTGTTCTCTATTGTGTTGTTTAAAAGTTTCATATATCTCAAATCTATTCATGGATGAACCTGTTATCTTTTACAAGAGGCATTGTTGTTTAATGTGAACTTATTCCACTCACAATATTAAAGAATTGATAATGAGATTTGAAAGAAGTAACTTTTTATTAAAACCATTATTCGGTTTTTGAAGAATGAGTTAGTTGTCACTTATCAGTGCATTAGCTAACTGTGAATATACGATCGACTGATTCTAGGAGGCCAGGTCAAAGCAGAATAACCACCCCAAGAAAGGAGACCGACACGTGCAAAATTGCATCAGGGACTGCTGATGGTCAGTCAAACATTTTTCTTTCTGAATGGACTCTTTTCTTGTCTTGCACCCTCACATCAATTGGTGTCCCTTGTGATTTTCTTAAAGTGGGTTTTTGTGTCATCTTTGTTGCAGGATTCACCACGGGATCTCCAATCAAGGTAGAAGTGCCGAATACAGATCAAAGAGGAAATGTAAGTGCCTAAGTCTCCTTGTCTACTTCTGTCCGGTTGGCCCGCTCTGGAATTATTGTACCAGGTTCATGCATGTTATATGATGCTTATCAAGCTCATATTTTGTTGTGGAAAACATTCCAGGACTATACTGAAATGTCACAAGCCTATAGGCCATCTCATGCTGATGCAACTTATGATTTCAAATATGGTGTTAGATCAGTTCAGGTACTATCGTATTGCATTAACAGCTATGTATAATTTGGTTCATGGAACAGTTCTTTGACATACAACTCTCTGTTACTGTCATCTTGAAATGTTGTGGCATCTCTCGTCGATCAACGCATTGATTTATCTTAATTTGTTTCTGGAACCCAGGGTGGTGGTAGATCTTCTGCAAGAGAAACAATTGGGAGAGTTGCTGCAGGAGCTGTTGCTAAGAAAATTCTAAAGCTATATGGAGGGACTGAAGTAAGTTTTTAGGCTGTTGCGGGAAAGAGGAATTGTATGCTTTTGGATGATAATGATAATGATCATACTAAAAGGTTCCACTATCGTATTTGAGTCAAATTTGTTTTTAAGTACTACACATTCCCATATATCATTTTCAGGTGAAGCTTTTAGCATTTAAAGTGATTGAATATCCCTTCCATCTCATTAGAACTTACATTCTGATCTTCACTGTGAACAGATGCTTTGTTTAGACCTGATATTGTTAGCACAGTTATATGTAATAATAAATTTTAGCAGTTTCCTTTTATTTATGAAAATTTTAGTTGAAGTTAAGAAAACACTATTTATTAATAATGTGAACTATTCATGCGCATGCTATAATTTGGTTGATGCTTCTTAGAGGTCCAGTTCAAGACACCTGCTATTTGTTTACTTTTCTTGTTCTTCTTCGTCAAAGGGAAAGACTAAAGAGGATACTAATGTGGAAAATGCTCAGGCTAACATGGCTAAGGGTTGGTTATTCACTTAATTATATCCTCATGCTTGTGTTGCAGATTATTGCTTATGTTTCACAAGTGCACAATGTTGTCCTTCCTGAAGATCTGATTGATCACGAGACTGTGACCCTTGATCAGGTGAACATTACATTGTTTCATGTTCTCTTCTACATATTATCATTGGTAATGTATATTGCACAAATGTGTTGATTGGCAATAGCTGTTAACTAATATTATTATAAAAACTTTCTGGTTATTGTGCATTCTTTCAAAGTGATGTTTTCTTAAACAAGAGATTTCCACTTGCAACAAAAATCCCGGGTTTTGGAATTTGATCCGATTTCAATTGAGACACGGGGTTCATAAATGAATGAGCAATTGAGCAAATCCCTGACTGCTGTGTTTTCTTATGTCCTAGTAGCTAATTTTTAACTATCATAATCAGAAAAAATATATAAGGCAGAATACAATACTTGAAATTGGCATCATATGATTATGGTGGGTTGGGATGAGCTGATCAAATTGCCACCTCAATGTATCTGAATTTTTGTTGCCAAACTGAGCAACTCCACACACTTAATCCATACATATGAATCATCTTATTTGTTATTTCTTTTCCTGTCAGCTTTTAGTTTTCTGGTACCATATTCTTTTTACTAGTCATCTATTTGATGTGGCAATTCATCTGGCTTATTGATTTTTAATTTTCTCTATTAATTCTGTTTTTCCAGATAGAGAATAATATTGTAAGGTGTCCAGATCCTGAATATGCGGAAAAGATGATTGCTGCTATTGATGCTGTCAGGGTGAGAGGTGATTCTGTTGGGGGCGTAGTCACTTGCATTGTTCGGAATGTCCCTAGGGTAAACTCACCTGTTCTATTCCTGCTCTTCTTCCCACCAGTCCCCTTCATTCTCATCTTTGGCTTATCTTGTCAATATACTTATATATCATTCAGGAAAATCCTGGGAAAAAAAAATTTAAAAAAAATCTAAGCAATCAGTTTGCGTTTTTGCAGGGACTTGGTTCTCCAGTCTTTGATAAACTAGAAGCAGAGTTGGCTAAAGCTGCTATGTCATTGCCTGCAACAAAGGGGTTTGAGTTTGGCAGTGGATTTGCAGGTACAGAAGCCCTCTACTTCTTCTTTTACTGTTCATATTATGACAGCCAACAATTTACATGGAAACTTCTTTCAAGTTATAGTTCTTAGCGGCATCTGTTGCAGCTCTAAAGCCTCTAATTTCATTTTGATTAAAAACTCAACCAGGTACATTCATGACCGGTAGTGAGCATAATGATGAATTCTACATGGATAAAGATGGCCGAATTAGGACAAAAACGAACCGATCTGGTGGGATACAGGTAATGATTTTTAATTTTCAGAGATGGATCTGGCTTTTCATCATTTTCCTAATTGTCGTTATTAATGATTTAATATCCACTTTCAGGGTGGAATATCAAATGGAGAAATCATCAACATGAGAATAGGTTTCAAGCCGACATCTACAATCTCTGTATGTGTTTTTCTCTCTCTTCTTGTTCTTTAAACATCCCAGGCTTTCATGATTTGTTAGTCTGCCTGCAACCTATATCCAAAACTAAAGATGAGCAAGTCGCTCGGGGGTAGTTTTGTTAGTATGAAATATATATCCAAACCTTATATGCAAGTGCGAGGCCGTTCTAGCTCAGTTACCATCAAAGCCATGCGAAATTCTCAAATATGTTCGTTTTATCTTTTATGTCAGCTTCTTTTTGGGTTTATGGCATCCAGGCAGTTTATATCCAGCCCCTTGATATCTTTTCCTAAATTTACAACTGTAATTAAACTTATAAAAGTACAAGGAGTTCATATCCTGGAGGGTCAGGATGATTTTACAAGGTGGGTTGTGGGACCGACTCTAATGGACAGTTCTCTTTCAAATCCTTTTCAAATCAATATTATAAACCATTTTCTTCCCCCCTTTCATTTTCATTAATCTTTTCCTAAGGTTCCTGCGCCTAGGAGCTTTCAAGTCACCTTGTGGATGTTGGGTAATTTATACACATGGGATTTAATATTTATCAAACATATCATACTTCTATGCAGAGGAAGCAAAACACTGTAACTAGAGACAAACATGACACAGAGCTCATAGCGCGGGGTCGTCATGATCCTTGTGTTGTTCCACGAGGTATGCCACTCAATTATAGATGTTTCTGCTCCTCTTTTTATCATAATAACACAACTCTTCTTGCTACTTCGGTTGACTATTTCTCTATGAAATACTGTTAGAAACTTAAATCATCAACTCCTTAATAAATCTTTTATCTGGGCGAAGTCTGAGCTCTAGAGATTCCATTTTCAACTTTTATGCATCATGTAACTTAACGTGCTCATGGTTGCCCTGCAGCTGTTCCAATGGTGGAAGCAGTCGTAGCCCTGGTGCTCGTTGATCAGTTAATGGCACAGTACGCGCAGTGTAATCTGTTCCCTATAAATCCAGCATTACAGGAACCCCTCGAACAGCCCCAAGATGCACAGGCAAAGCTTCACCTATAATTGTGCCTCATCGTTGGCTAATAGACTCATTCTATCCATATGCTCGGTGCACCAGTCCGACCATGGCTTTCTTTTTATCAACTTATCTGGTACGAGTCTTGCCATTTGATCGCGTTCTTTATCATTTGCCATTCAGATAAGTGAGTGAACCTAGCTGTTCTTTTGGTCGATATTAAAGCTAATTCTTGTCTGTAATCTGCTTTCTATGATCTTCTCTTTTTGTTTTTCTGATAAAACATGTTGTATGTACTTTCTTTGTTGTTGGAATTTTTCCCAAAATATTCATTGTTAGTTTTGAGACGAATAATGTAATAGAATTTTTAGTTGAACCTCTTTACATGATTCCCCTTTATGCTTCGACAATAGCAAATAATTTTTCTGCTAAGATTTTTTTTCCTTGTTGAAAATAGAAATAAAAATGAGTGCAATGTCATTATTTTACATGTTAGTTAGCCTTCCATTTTTCACTATTTTGGTTATTAATCTCTTGCTTTTTGATATGTTGTTGCCAAATAATTAATGGTTTTTCCGTCAATTTTTAATTTAAACATGATTTTGAAATGTTTCAGTAAATATCCTAAACTCTCGATTTGTAGCAAATATGAAAGTTCCAAAAAAATTGGGGTGATTGGAAAATGATGAGGCAATATTCTTTTCAAAGTGGACAAAATCTATTAAGTTTACAAGTTACGCTTAGAACAAATAATCTTACCATGTCAATTTTTGGATCGTCGGAAAAATCTGAAGGTGTCGAATTTGCTACAAATCAAAAGCTGGAAGTTTCAAAATCATGTGTAAATTGCAAATTGGTTGAAATGTCATGCATTATTTGGCAATTAAATAAAAAAATAGAACGAAATTCCCATGGATTTATTTGCGTTTGCAAGGCGAGGCATTCATGTTAGATGCTAATCATCTTTCCAAACTTTTAATGTTTGTTTCTTAAGAATCAGATTTAAATGAACTGTTAGACTGCAGTTAGACTTGAGCTCGTAATTTTATTTTTTGGGCTTTTTCCAAAAAGTTGTGTATTGTAATTACAAACGATATTATATAGATGGGGATGACAATGGGTGGTTTTATCCAAAACAGAACCAATAAATAAGTAACGGTTCTGGTTCTGGAATCGATCAATTATATATTGGATCCGGATCGGAACCAGACCATTAACTATGGATCTTAAACGGTCCAAATCTGAGTGGATCTAGAACAGAACCGGGCCAGAACTGGAACCGAAACTGTTGCTTTATAATTTAATAGGCTATGAGTAATTTCGGATCGATATGGATAAAACTAGCTCATTGACAAACATATTTAAACTTAGGCTAGTCAATAGACGTGTTTTACTCGGACCAGAACTAATAAATAAATATTGATTCTGGTTTTAGAACTGGAACCGGACCGGAATGGACCATCAAACTATAGATCAAAACGGGTGGATCTAAAGTGGGTCTGGAACCGGAATCAGAACCAGAACCGTTGTTTTAAATTTCAATGAGTTTTGAACGATTCTGGATCAGTCCGGGTAAAACTCATACATTGACATCCCTATCTATAGGCATACTAATGATAGAGCCATATTATAATATCTCAGACATGATCAAAATTATAGCTTTCCTGGTGTCTAAGATTAAAGCTCATAATCATCATTGCCAAAATATTAAAGATATGCCATACTACGTGAAATTGTGTTTATATGTATTTATAAACATTATTGTACAAAATTATTTGCATATAAATCTGTTACTATATATATATATATATATATATATATAGGGAGGGTTAACGTGAGAACCATTTTTATCATGAGAACGTGAGAACCAAAAATGATGAATTCACAAGTAAAGTTGATGAATCCGCTAGGAAAGTTCACGAATCCAAAAATAGAATTTTTGCTCCTCATGGGATTCGAACCGGGTGAAAAATTCGAATTTTTGAATTCATTAACTTTCTCAACGGATTCATCAACTTTCATAACGAATTCATTTTTTTCTTGGTTTTAGGATAAGAATGGTTCTTATTTAACCGAACTCTCTCTCTCTCTCTCTATATATATATATATATACATATATATATTACATATAATCTGTGGATGTAGCATATCTTTTATACACAAACATTAAATTGAGGCTAGAATGGTTGCCCTTCCTATACTAGCATTATTTATACCCAACCATTCATCTTAACTATTAGCTAAGCATAATAACTCAACAAAACTTGTTACATATATAATAGAAATAATATTACTCTACGCACTGATCGTTTATATGTTTGAGTTTTACTAACATTAATTAAGCTGAGTTCGTCACATAGCATTTAGTGCAATTTGCATACTATTGAATGAAAACAAAATTTACATTTTCTTAAATCCCTTAGGACCCTGTGAAAGCCGAAGAAGAAATATAATGGTAAAAGCTAATGCTCTTTACTATCTGCACTTTACTTACAAAGTTAATGTTTTTTATTATAAAGTTAATGC
The DNA here is from genome assembly GCA_036937905.1 of Salvia rosmarinus. Classification (NCBI taxonomy): domain Eukaryota; kingdom Viridiplantae; phylum Streptophyta; class Magnoliopsida; order Lamiales; family Lamiaceae; genus Salvia; species Salvia rosmarinus. The sequence continues at coordinate 2,358,749 of CM072818.1, read as the reverse complement.
ACTCTTGAGTTCTAGTAAAAACAACTAATGTAATCTTGAGTTCTGGTAAAAGACAACATTTTCATCAACATTTCGTAGTGCAGTAACTTTATACATAAAATGTATTAACTATATACCTGTAAAGTATATTGATTCTTAGATTCGTAAAATAAATAAATTCCTATATATATGAATATATAATTGAAATATATGTATTACATGCAAAAGCAATGGATCATCATGACAAACAAGTAGTTGAAAGGTGATCGAAACAAACAACCGAGACAGTTATCAACCTTTGAAAAACATCAAAGACTAATAAAATCAATAAACATAAAAAGAAACTTATAAATAATTTGAACACAAAACTCCACATGTAATGCCCCATATTATTGTCTCATCTCTTTCTCAATAATTTAAATTTGGACTAAATTGCATTGTCAATTAGGTTGTTAATCTACACAGGCCTACCATTCATCTCTTCTACCTACCATTGAAAATATCCTTTATATTGTCATTACCATTATCATCATAATTAGAACCAATAATAAATTAAGCCTATTTTGCAGACCCTCAATTAGTAGTTGTACAGATAAACTGCAAGGTATAATAGACATGGAAATTTAACGATATAATGTACTCCCTCCGTCCTTGTTGGTTCGTTTTTCTTTTTGGGTTGTCCTGTTATTGTTGGCCCGTTCTAAAAAAGGAAATAGTTTTACATTAAAAAGTATCTCAAATTGCGTGCCACATATAATTTTATACAGAAAACACAACTCTCCTTAATCTATGCGTAAAAAAAAAGAAACTAATGGGACGGAGAGAATATATAGTACGAGTGGTTAGGGTGTATGATATAATTCTGACACCTCTATATTTTGTTTGGTACAAAATATACGACTTTTTATAAGCTAAAAGCCCGAAAATATCATATGGATTTATGTGATTCTATGTACCACCTATGAGGTGGTATGTGTAATACAAATTATAATTGTAACAAATATTAATTATATTTAATTCTAATACATCTTACCAAACAATAGATTACATATTACAAATATTTTAATGCATACTAGCGAACATGATATTGATATATTATATCGTAAAAGACATCTCAGTCAAATATACTATGTCTTATCCTATACTGCATACAAGAGAAACCTTAATATAATAAGGAACTTCAAAATTTTATAATGAAACTCCAAGTTCAATGTTTTTCTTTTTTCGAAATTATATATTTTTCGATAATGTAATTGGGTTAGTGCTTTTTTTTTTACGAAAAGGATTATAAATATTCTCCATATAAATTAATGCACACTAATGATGGTAGTAATAACTTTTAATAAATAAAAAAAAAAAACGACGACAATAATAATAATTAAGTAATTATAGACTAAAAAAGAATTTCAAGAAATCACACTTTTTCCCCGAAGGCAAAATACTAATAAAGTGGATAGTTAACAATAGTTTGTTTGACCACCGTGGGTGTGGCAGCGGCCACCATCCCCGCCGCTGGCCGGCAAAGAACCCCCAAAGATCCACCACTTTCTCTCTCTCTCTACAGTTGAAATTCTTTTTTCACACATACCCCACTTTCACCAACTAACCCCCAACCCCAACCCCAACCCCAACCCCAAACCCCAAAGAAAAGTTCCAGACACTATCATCAACACTTTTCTTCTTCCATATGTTTTTTTTTTTGGAATTCTATAATTACTTTCATACACCTTTACCTGCATAAAAGGTGAAAATTGACATGTTAAAAAGTGGCTAAAGTGATTAAATTTCATAAACAAATAAATATGATTATTGAGGTTTTGAAAAGTAATATTTTATCCTTATCATTATTTTGAAATAGAATGGAACTAAAACAAGGGCAAGTTTCATGTCATTCATTTTTGTGTTCCTTTTTCTTGTCCTTAAAAATTATACTCCATTCGTCTCATATAAGACAGTCCATTTTTTTCTACACGGTTATTTAAAAGAAAAATATAAAGTCATTAAAGTAATAAAAATAGATAGGTCATATAACTTTTGAAGATGTACTTATTTATTGAAAAGAAAACATATCATTTCGGATGAGACATCCCAAAAAGAAATATATGCTATCATGGGTGGACCGGAGTAAGTGAGTTTTTTAACTATCATATTGATCATATATATCACTTCTTAAAATCAGCAGCAAGCAAAAAGTAAAATAAAATAACAAGAAAAATCTATCTTTTTCTTGAACAAGCACACATTTCACAGCAATGGCCCCCATTCCCAGAAGTTGTCTTGTACTTTTAGAGCATTATTTGTGGGAAAAGATTTGATCAAACTTGTTTGGATAGTAATGGAGCAACAAACTATACTCATACAGTAACAAGGCTAATACCAAGCCTCTTTGCTCACGTGAGATCTTCTATTCTTTATCGTGTATTTATTATTATTATTATTATTATTATTATTATTATTATTATTATTATTATTATTATTATTATTATTATTATTATTTATCAATTTAATACAAATTTAAAAGCTACGTCGGTGGACTCGAGCAAGGCACCTTTGGTGCCGAAAGATTAACCATTCTACCACTCTACTTGAATCAACACACGCACACTATTTTATTTTATTATCGTACACGTGCACGACATCTGCTTATAATTCAATACTACATAAATATTATTTGAATGTAACTCATAAATAAATATAAGGTTGAAATTCGATGAGAGTGGTCTTTCATAGTGTGCAGCTCATGCCAAGGTTTCGTATGGACAAGAATCTTGCCAAAGCTTACAAGGCAACCCTAGACCTCCACCTACATTTTCAAATTGACTAATATGGTAGACCCATTTGAGAAAAAGAATGAAATATAAAAAGATATACTAACAACATGTCCCACACTTTTGAGTGTGTCATGGTATCCCACTATTATATTTATTATTTTAATAATAATTTTAATAAAAATTAAATTTATTATAACATTATGTATCATACTTAACTTTTATTTCAAAAAATTGAAAATTGTAAAATCATATACCCTAATAATAAATTATGACTAATAAAAGTGAAAGTATATGACATAAAATAGTTAATGCCCTGATTGGATGGAATAAATCCTAATTTACTATTACAAAATTAAACTAAAGTATACAAAATTGAAATGGAAGAAAAAAAGATGAAAAAACCCCATGAAAATTGAAAGTAAGATATTAATTATGGGACATTGGATCTCAACCTCTGTCGGACCTATCATGTCAGTTCTCTACCATACCAACAATTGTGATTGAACTCGAGATCCCGACAAATTACCCTACATACGTAGAAAGGGATGAAATTTAGGACAAGTAGAATGAGATTGTTTTTCAAAAACCAAACATGGGATGTCGGTTGGCAAACAACAATGTGAAACTATTTCAACAACCAAGAGTAGTTATTGTTAGGTTTCCCATTGTCTTTGAGAATAGGTCGAAAACGACACCGTTAGCGACCACATGGGACCATGACCAAACTAACATTGGTGTGTTCTAGATTCATCACAACTTCCTGATTAATTTAGGAAAGTAAACCATATATCAATCAAACATTATGTAGCAATTAATACTCTCATAAACAGCTAAATTAATAGACATTTTAATTGTAATTGTAATGCATTATAATAGAGAGAGCTCACCGGTTTCCTTTTTCTTGCTCCCAAAGGATAGTATAGATCAACATTGTGGAGATTGATCAAGATGGTCTCGGGACGGGCTGCTTCAACACGACGGTCGGGGCTATCCGACAGCTCCTCCGCTGGTGCTCAAGGACGAGCTGCTCGGCAAACCAGTCGAGCTTCTCGGAGTTACTCTGCTCCCCGAGCCTCTTGCCTCCGAATAGGATCGACTCGACGTTCTTCTGTTTCAGTGTTTCATCTGCTATTCCAGTCAGCAGGTCTACGTTGCTCGGATTCGGGTCCGAGTCGACGTGGGGCCCACATCGACCCGTTCGCCTGTTGGTTTATGAAAAACCAAACATTAGGCTACGATCATTTGATCAATACCTAATGCTAACAGAACTGGTGGCTCACGTTTCAAGAAATAACCAACAATTGAGATGCAAATCACTGGTATTAATATACTTCCAAATTATACTCAACATTATCCAATATCCACCACAGATTTTAAGATGACAACTATGACTAATTGATTAAATTATGATCCATAACTAATCATATGCTTCAACAGTACTCACATTGCTTCAAGTCAATCCTCAAACATCATAACCATATCCCCCAAAAATGATTATCAAAACTTCCAAAAAATTCACAGTTTAGAAGTCTACAAAGTTAGGTGATACACAAGAATAGCAACTCAGACCAGCCTAGGGATGTCAATGGGTGAGTTTTATCCGTACCGATCCGGAACCGCTCAAAACCCATTAAATTTTAAAGCCACGGTTGTGGTTCCGGTTTCGATTCCAGACCCGCATTAGACCCGGACCATTTAGATTCATAACTTGATGGTCCGGTCCGGTCTGGATCCGGTTCCGGTTCCAGAACCAGAACCAGAACCAATGCTTATTTATTGATTCTAGTCCAAGTAAAACATGTTTATTGATAAGCCTAAGTTTAAATAGGCTTGTCAATGAGCTAGTTTTATTCATATCGATCTGAAATCACTCATAGCCAATTAAATTATAAAGCAACGATTTCGATTCGGTTCGATTACGGTTCGGTTACGGTTCAGACTTCGCTCGGATCCGCGATCGCTTAAGACCCATAGTTGATGCGGGTCCTGTCCGGAACCAGTATCTAATGGGTCGATTCCAGAACCAGAACTATTACTTATTTATAAGTTCTGATCTGAATAAAATACATCCATTGACATACCTAGACCAGTCTCTCCATGCCACCACATATAATGGATCACAAAAATTGAAATCATGATGTTATAATATTGTCTTTTACAAGAAAAATAATTGCAATATTGATTTATTTTATTCATTTTGGTTTCACAGTCTCCACTGCTATATCTCACTTATAGTATATGCAATCAATTTCTTGTTCAGGCATGAGAAAGGAGACTCACACACTCTCTCTAGAAAACAGACAAGAATGCAAGCTGTGTTCAGTTTAGCCATATCCTCTCTCTCATTATTTTCTCACTCCAGTAATTTGCATCATGGATATACATGCATATATATACAAATATATAATGTGGGCCCATGAGATTACAAGATCAGTTTCTGTTAGTTCCTGGAAAATGATGCATGGATATTGTGAAACCCTTAACAGCATACAGTAAAACATGTGACATTACTGTGGCCTGTGGGCATACAGTCAAAAACAAATAAAGGAAAAAATATATGCATAATGCCTACTGCAAACTGCAAAGGACTTACCATTTTGTCCCCAACCCCAATTACTTGAAGATCTTCGTTTTTAATTGTGTTTCTTCGTAAATAGATTAAGGAGAATTGTGTTTTTTGTGTAAAATAGTGTGTGGTACGAAATTCGAGATATTTTTTAGTTTAAAATTATTTTCTTTTTTAGAAACGGATCAATTTAATGGGACAGTACAAAAAGAAAAACGAATCAATAATAATGGGACGAAGGGGTGTGATTATTAACAATGTTAAGCTAAACAGTTGAACATATACCCAAAACTTACATTTTTTCAAGTGTGATAGGCCAAGAAATCAAGAGAAGAAAATAATTTTAATTCTATATCTAAAAACCACTTTAATCAAGATTTATAGAAAATAATTCCAAGAGTAATTAAGAAAAGATTTATCACCTGAATTCGGACATAATTACTACTCCGGCATTGGCCGAACGCCATCGCCACCGCGTGATCGACCAGCTCCGCCGACCCGTCGCCGGAGATCCGAGCCAGTGGCCGAGCCCAATCCTCGGCCGTCCACCTCCGAACCTGCTCGTAATCGAAGGTGCCCTCCATCAGCTGCCCGCCCGCCCCTAGCGAAAGTACCAAAATGTCCTCCACTCCTCGCACGAAGGGAAACTCCTGCTTGTTATGCAGCACGTGCGTTATCGCCGCCGCCGTGGGGTTGCTCATCGCCAACCCACCGTCGACGCCGACGCAACGGGTCATCCGGTCCACCGACTCCATGCAGACCGGGTTAAATAAGCCCGGTTCAGCTGACGTGGCGAGACACACTTCCCACAAATTGAAATCAAAGCTGTCCGACTCCAACGCGTCAGCTCTCGAGAACAGAAACGGCGCCATACTGGTCAAATCGTAGCAAGGGATCAAAACCGGTTTAAGCGTATTTTTTAGCGTTAAACTCCGGCCGGTCTTTTTATCTTTGAAAGCCTCCTTCATAACCTTCTCCAGAACGGCGTTGGACGAACCGGCGGCCGTGGTTCGACCGAAAACTCGTTTTAATAAACCGATTTTCTGGCGCCGCGGGCGGTAGAATTTGGTCCCCTCGGTGGCGAGAAACCTCCACGTGTCTTCGGCGCGGAAAACCGGGCGGCTCCGATCGTTCGTGGCGAAGAGCATCGCCGTAAATATCCCGCCCACGCCGGTGCCGGCGGCGACGTCGAAATAATCTGCGATTCTGGCGTCCGGATCGCCGGATTTATTCCTCAGCGCCGCCTCCAGATACGACAGCGCCTTGCCGAGGATGATTCCCCGCATGCCGCCGCCGTCGACGCTCAGGATGCAGATTTTCCCCCTCTGGTTTTTAATCGCGTGGATTTCCGCCTCGCCGGCTGCGGCGAGGGGTACGACGCCGTTATTAGGGTCCGAAATCTGCTTCGGAACCCAGAGCTTGGGATCGTCGTAGCCGAAAAGGAATTTGCTCTCCAAAATTGAGAAAATTTCGTAGCTCAATTTATCTGTATCGATGCTATCAGCATGATCGTCTAAACACGCCATTTTCGAAAGATATTTTCTTCACGCAATTGCTAAAACATCTCTCTAAATTTGATCATACATACATATATACCTACATATACACAAACACCCATATATATCGCATATATATGTATGTAATGAGCCTGAAAGTAAAGAACCAGTAAGGTTACAAGTTCTTCAGTTGCAGGCTAGAGAGAAAGGGGAGAGTCAAATGGCAATCAATTGATGGGAAGAAAGTAGATGAGAAAATGGATATGGCGAAGAGAAAGAGAGAGAGAGAGCAGGTTTTTGCAGAATGTCTGTGTACCTTTTGGAATTTATATAGAATTTTAATTTTGAAAAAAAATTAAATTGAAAAAAGCATCCGAGAAAGAAGAAGAAAAATGAAGAAAAAGAACATCAGATCCGAAACAAAATCCGATTTTGTTATTTTTCAACATTTTTGACTTTTTATTTTTAATGTTTTTATGGATTTGTTGATTTTTTTAAATTTCCTTTTGACTGTACATTTGTTTTTATTTTTCTAAGTATCAGTGTAAATCTCACATTTCACCCTCTCAATTATTCCATTTTTGGCATGTTATTACCTAATCTTTGCAATAATGGTGCTTAGACCCTTAACTAAAATTTTGAATTTTTTAAGTAATTTTGTACTTGTTCAAGATTATAGAAATTTATCTCCTATTAATCTATTCGAGTAAAAAAAATGTATTATTAATTTTTTTTTAACTCTTTTGGCATAATCAATTGGGTGCTAAAAAATCCCATATCTCTTGGTGTGTTTCTCTTTTGTTTGTTTCTAATCAATTTTTAGTTAGTTTTTCTTGAAATAAATATCCTTTTTAGATGAAAATAACTATCCATTTTGGTTTAACGGAAAACTAAGTAAATTTTGTTAAATAATTATCTATTCTGGTTTAATTAAAGACTAAGTGGACCTCTTCTTTTGGTTGAAACTAAGTGAAGAAGTTCAAACTGATAAAGGAATCAAAATCTACATTTTTTTACATCTTTTTAGTTTTAATTAATTTAGATCCCAAATTGGCAAATTTCTATATTTTTCAGACCCCAAATTAATACATAGTTAATTTATCTTTTAGGGCCCTGAATTAATAAAAACTAAACACATTCTATCGAATCTACTCCAAAATCACCGATTTATGTTATTGTTCATTTATTAATTAAAACGGTACATGTAAATATAACAACGTCAATTCAACAAATTGAACAAATAAAATAACAAACTTCAACTTGTAAAGTGGGTTCATGTGACCGAAAGGTCACAGATTCGAACCTCATTAACGCTTGTATAAGTTTGATTCTATCATACTTAATTTTTCAGGTATGGTTTATCAGTCATGTGTGGTTTATATGCAATTGAACAGAAACGTGGATTTATCCAGTACGTACCGAAGATAACGACTGTGTGTTCTCTATGAATTCAATATATATATATATATATATATATGTGTATGTATGTGTGTGTGTGTGTCAGTGTGTGTGGAGTGATTATTGTAAAAACCATCATTAATCTATAAACTACGAACTCTTGAAAATGTCTGAATTCATCGTGAAATCGTCTGAATTCGCCATGTAAGTGTCTTAATTCAGAAAAATAAAAATTAAGCCTCATGGAGTCGAACTCAGCGTTTGAATCCATCAGTAGGGTGATGAATTCACCGTAGATCTTCACGAATCAAAGTGAAAATGGTTCTTATTTTATCTTTAAGATTGGTTTGTATTTGATCTCATTCTATATATATATATATATATATATATATATATATATATATATATATTCTCAAATAAATATGACGTATTAATCCACAATTTGATATGAAAAAGCTAACGGGAACACAACAAAATAAAACGTCAGTACAACTTTCATATCGGGTCGAAGATTTATAATCTCGTTTCTATTTTTTATTTAAAATTATATATATATATATATTCACATGTATATTTATGTAATATTGATGTTGCATTATTCCCTATTCTAGTATTCTGCAACATATTCTATTGTAACAACAATTATTGTCACTTATCAGTGAAATAAAAAAATCTACCATATTTTTCTCATGTTAATTCTTCATTATAAACAAAGAAAATTCTATCATTTTCATGATCTTACATAAACAAAATATTATTGATTTTTAAATTTTAACATGTGATGATAATGCATAAGTTTAACAAACTATATTACACAATATTGTAATAGAAGATCCAATTTGCATGAAATGTATCCCAAGTTGTTAGGAGTAAGATATCGATATGTGAAAAAGAAAAAAGTTGGGAATTTGTTTCGGGGTTTGATTTGCAAACCTTATTAGCCGGTTTCAGGTGTTTATCAATAGTGATGGGCCGATGAGAAATGAGAATGTGCAGTCAAATCAGAGCCGTTGGTTGTTAACCATCAACGGTGTGGATTGATAGTAGACTAATTTTCCGTAATTGTGAATAACGCGTGGGGTATATATTGTATGGGGATGGGCTCCACTCTCGCATTATATTTTTATTACTTACTTCTCATTTGATATTTATCCATTTAATTCTGTTTCCATACATCCATAAAATTTATTTATTTTTCTTTTATGAATATAGATTTTATCTAAAAGTCAATATTTTTTATCCAGACTCAACATACTTACTTATAAAAAGATTATTTATGATCCATATTTTCTACTTATACAATATATTTTATTATGTATGCCTTATTCTCTATTCACTTTACACTAATTACATTAATTAAAAGCTAGCGCAGCGATTCGTGCGTGTCGGATGGTTATCGGTCGACGCGATAACACACATGACACGATAAGCTCGACACCTAACACGACCGTTAAGGGTTAGATAAACACGAACACGAACACGACCGATATCCACAAACACGAACACGACATCTAACGCGATACGAACGCGAAAATGGGCGATTTTTTCGTGTTGACGCGCTGCTTGATAACTATACGATAACGACACGACACGATAACGACACGAAAACGACACGAATAAAAAAAAAGGAAAAAAGTCAAAAAAAAAAGCATCACAGCGTGCAACTTGCTGAAATGATTTAAAATTTCAAAAGATGAAATTCTTCTCTCCTTCTCTCTCTTACGATCTAGAACATAGTTTTTCTCTCTCTTCTCCCTCTCATCTCTCTTCTTCTCTTTCTCCTTCTCATCGCTCTTCCGACTGCAGCCATCAGGACTGCGTGCCAGCCCTCATTCCGCATCCCTCTGTTGCGGCCACTGCCGCCTCACACACACAACCAAATCTCTCTTTCTCTCTCTCAAGAGTCTCGACCAGATCCAGATCAAGAAAGGCATGGCCGACTGTCAAAGATCGTCGTCTCGCCGGGAAGGTGTCTGCGGCTGTGTGAGCAGGCGACGGGATGGGGGAAAAAGAAGTGCAGAATAGCACTTCCTGAATCAGATTTGGATTCCCCCATTTTTCTATACTATTATGTTTATATAATAAGTAATTTTAATTAAATAAATAATATATAATAATATATTAACGGGTTACATGAACCCGACACGAATCCGACATTTAACCCGACACGAAATTATCGTGTCGCTTATCGAATCGACACGATAACGACACCTAACACGATAAGCGCTAAACACTGCAAAATTAATTTCGTGCGTGTTAGGTATGGTGTTTTAAATAATAAATGTCGAAAATCGCCATCCCTAATTAAAACCTATATAGACAAAAATTAAGATTATATATCAATGATGAAGAAGTAATATATTTATATGTCTGTATATAACTGTTACTTTCTAGAAATAAGTCGATGAACATGTGACTTTTTTGTTGACGGATGTATCATGTAGCGTACGGATGAATCAAATCTGATTAGAACCTGACTTGATCCAATTAATAGACAAATTTAAAAAATATTATTTATCTTTTTTTAAAAATAATTGTCATTTTTACTCAATTTCAAAATACTGTGTAAAATATGTCATGTGTGATAAAATATGTAAATAAGTAGTATTGTTGAGGATAAGAAGGAGGAATAGTGATGGACCATAGATGATAAACTATGTAAATAAATAATGTTATTGATGATAATAAATGAAGAATATTTTGTAGGATAATTTTTCATAAATAGAATATAAGAGGTTTGAAAACGTATCAAAAAGAAAAACTAGGAATAAAATTGAAGGACAGATGGAGTATTATATAATGCGATATTTTTTGTGTTCATATACATATACAAAGAGATATAAATATCTCATGTCTCATAACAAGTACTTCATCTGTTCCATTAATGTTGATATGTATTTTTTTGGGATTATCCAACTATTATTGACACGTGCCAAAAAATGGAATAAATTTTATACTAAAAATCATTAGAATTTTGTGACATATTCTACTTTACACATAAAACATAATATTATTAAACTCACGTATCTAAAAACAATTAGCCAAAAATAACTAACCAAAAATAACGGAACGAAAAGAGTGAAAGTGTAAAATATAACAAGCATCAATAAAAGGATTGAGACTACAAACAATAAGAAACGACCATCTTTATAGGTCGGGGTAAAAGTATACGCGAGTTGGTTTGACTATTATGCAGTATATTATATATTGAAAAGAACAATTTATTATACTCCCTTCGTGAAATCGTTGGTTTTTTTTTTTTTATACGTAGATTAATGAAAATTATGTTTCATATGTGAAGTAATGTGTGATACAAAATTCGATACATTTTTTAGTATAAAATTGTTTCATTTTTTGAAATAGAATAATCCAAAAAGAAAAACGAGTCAACAAATAATGGGACGGGTGGAGTATTATGCTACATTTATTGTTATATTTGTGAACCTGACTATTAATTTTATGCTACATGAAATTAAAACTCTATTTTGCAGTGTGCACATGGTAATATTTATATTAAATTGCATGTCTAGCACTTAGGCGTGAGCCTTATATTAATGTGCCCATAAAAGTAGTTTTAATGAATGAATATTATTGAACTCTTTTAATGTGTATTAACATTTATTGGTTACGATTCGCTCTCTAAAAGAAAAGGCGATAAGATCATTTCACTTGCATGAATTTTTGTTTAATAATTGGTATTAGTGACACAACCTTAAAAATTTATTAGGGGCTCCACTATTTTTACAATTTTTTAAATCGAAAAAATTATCATTGCCTATAAATATGTTTGCCAAATATGAACAACAATTTATCCCAAGTTCAAAAATGTAATTGATATTAGTTGGCAAATACTGATTAATCATTACTAAACTATAATTCTATCACACTTAATTGACTTCAAATAAAAATGTCACTAACTATATATTCAAAATACATTCATAAATAAATATGAGGTTAATAAGTAAAAAACGTGGCTAAGACTAAAACTAATGGTCCACCAACCAACCCAACCTTACCAACATCTCTATCTATCTACAGACTACAATAATATAAAATAATCGCATTATCAATTTTGGAAATATATATTGATTGTATAGAATCGAATATAATCAACTAGTATATCTACTTATTTGAACCTGCATTAAACTTCATCTATAATATTTGAAAATAATTGATCATCAACCAAATTAAATTCAAATTGACTTTAATTAAACTAGTTAACTACGAATGTTGTAATGATTTATTTCACCCTTAAACATCCTTTTTGGTATCGAATGTCTAAGGAATTAGTACTTCATTCGTCCCATTATTGTTTGTTCATTTTTCTTTTTGAGTTGTTTCACTATTGTTGGCCCGTTTCAAAAAAGAAAACAATTTTATACTAAAAAATATCTTGAATTTCATGTTACACACTATTTTACATATAAAACACAACTCTTCTTAATCTACATATAAAAAGAAAAGAGTCATCAATACTGGGATGGAGGGAGTATAATTTTGTATATAGCTTTCAGTTTGTGATTTATATTTACCAGAAACATTATTAAAGTTGCCGTGATGTTTTTGACGTCTTGAATTCAATATCTGGTTACGTATCCGTTAATACTTTTTCAAAACGAATTATTTCATGTACATGAATTAATCATGTTTCTGAATCGATTAATATAAATAAATGAACAAAAAAACATTAAATAATATTTACGTGCGGTCCACCTACACACAAAAGAGACAAACAATGTCCCTACAAACAATTACGACAAAGATATAAAGGTAATCAATTTTAATGATCAAATATGGTCGGACAAATTGCATTTTTCAGGTCAAATCATTTGTTTTGTATAAAAATAATTGCTCCCTTTTCATAAATATTCCTCGTGCTGAATAAGTGTCTCATGCGTATAAAGACAATACTAAGAATGTGAATATTTTTTTATTCTTGATTATTGCATAAAAATAAGTATTTTTTTTTTGCATTGAGAATTAGGTAATAGAGATAGGGATGGCAAGGAGATGAGTGCGATGCTAGATAGTGGTGAGTATTCAATTATTTGATCAGTTTTGGACAAAAAAATAATCAAATTGAATTAACCAAATTTAAAAGAATAACCGAATCGAATTGAACTAAAATTTAGTTAGTAACCCAACCAAAATATATTTCGGTTATTTCTATTAAATCATTCTTTTTATCAAAAATATTTTATGAATAAATAAATAAATAATATTATATATATATAATGTATATATATATATATATATATATATATATATATATATATATATATATATATACATTAAATGTAATCGAGACGGGTTTGGGTGGGGATCGATACCCAACCCCCGCCCCAAATCCAATATCAATATGAAAATCATATTTGGTCCCGACATCGACCCCAAAATTTTGTCGCTATACCTGCTCCATTAGGGGCGGGTACTCACGGGTATACAAACCTGTAGGTATACTTGTCATCCCTAATAGAGGTGGTCTCCTATGAGGACGTCCTCATGTAAGAATGCATGGAGATCATACCGTAAATCTCAATTAAAATATGATTTTTACATGGAATATCTATTAGAGTGTGGTTTTCATGCATCCTCATGTAAAAACATCTTCACATGATGAGACTTTGTCAAGGTAAAATATAAAGTTTTATATCATTTTGCTATATAATAATTAAAACACTTATTACACATGGTTTTTATTTCAAATAGAGATTAATTCATTAAGGGACCGAGAAATTAACATAAGTTCATCTTATACTCAACTGATAAAATAAGCAAATCAAACTAGAGCTTACAATTTATCTAAAACAAAATTACCCGAACATTTATCTTTGGTTGAATTTGATTTATTTATACTATTTTAGTAAGACAAAATTGGACATTTCCAAGAATTTATTTTGCTGTTTTGCCAGTTAAATTGTAAGATAAAAGAAGTGAATCTTACTATTTCACATCACGACCATTGGGTAAATTTAAAAGTTTTCCAACTGTAATATTTTTCTTTAAGTCATGTCCACACTATTGAAAACTGTTTATTTTTCTTTTTCGAACTGTAACATTTAGTGGTTAGTAGTTAATATCATGATGGTTAATTATATGTTTAACGAATTGAAATTACGAAACAGTATATTACTAGCCATTACCAGATTTTTTTGTCTTGAGAATACAAGATTTGATCGTTAATTAGAAGATGGTTAAATTTTGTATTTGGTGTATTTTCATGTTATTTTTTAATTATTATTTGTTTCTAAATTTGATATCGTATTTATCTAACTCTGTGTTTTGTTAAAATTGTTCTCATGGTTATGTACATGTATATATACAATGAAGTTTCTTGTAAGTTTAGTAAATAAAAATGAAGTTTCTTAAAAAAATTCATTAATTATATTACAATGTACCCCAAAAAAAATATCCCAAGTTACTTACTTACGAGTTGATTGGTGATGTTTTTGAGTTTGTTAAAATTTCAAACTATTTTTTTAAATATTTTTACTGCATATAAAATATTATTAAATATACATATTAGTGTAGTTTCAGCATGAAAAACCACCATGTGATATCTCTAATCGATGACATGATTCTCAAAGCATAATTTCTTAAGAGAGCCCCCCCCTTTTTTTTGCCTATGACCCTGAAATGTTAGGACCGACCCTGTCACTAACTATAAAGTTTTCAATAGAAAAATAAAATAAAATAAAATAAAATAAGAGAATGAATAAATAAATACGCCTTTAAAGTTTCTAAAATCTTGATTCATAAAACACTTTTTCCTTAACGCGTGATTAGTAGATAATTAAATAACATATATGAGCAATCTGACTAAAATGTTATAAGTTCAAACTAACATGAGTAGTGTGTGATCGCATTGAATTGAAGCAAATTTAGCCATAAAAATCGTAAAAGAGAGAGAAAGAAGAAGTAATAATTATCTGTCTCAACCAAGATGACATGTTTTCCTTTTGGATCGTCCTACTCAAGATTGTCTGTTTCATTTTTAGGAAATAATTATCTCTTCAAAAGTCGTGAGACATACCTACTTTTTATCAATTTAATCACTTTATACTATTCTCCTAAATAACTGTGTCGAAAAAAAATAGACCATCTTGAGTGGAACGGAGAAAGTACTAATTTGAACCAGAAAAGTTGAAGGATCCCCAACCCAACCCCACCCCACCCAAATACCCCCACAATTAAAATTTTATTGAACACGCAAACAATTATGACGAGTTGGGTTCATTAATTGTTTATTACAGTTGGTTATAGTTTAGTTGATCTTGTTTTGACCATTTTAATCTCTCGATTATAAATGCTGCTTAATATTATATTTTACTACAATAGCGGATTTTTTATAATAATGTCATTTCAACAAATACGTGTGATATATATCCTTCCAATAATTCGTGCTACATATACTAGGATGACGATATGCAAGAGTATAATATATAAGGGTTACTCATGGGATATGGCCTAATCGTTCAAGTCCAATAGTAGGCCCACGTGAACTGAGTCTGGCCTAGTCACTTCGGCCAACACGGTTTGGCGCCCAAAGCCCAGCACCTAAACCCTATTCAAGATCAACCATATCCTACCAGATATGGAAGGAGATATTGGAGGAGATATTCAAGGATCAAGTTAATCTTCAGAGATCGGACCACACAAGGCAAGAGATCTATAGTAATCTGTAGTGATCTACAACATGTATAAACAGAGGTTAGATTGAAGGTAGAAGAGTTAGCAACTATTTGAATACTAGAGTTCTTAGATACATTCATTGTAATCGCATATAGTGAAAGTATTGAGGAATCACTCCTCCGTGGACGCAGATCTTTTCCTTGATCGAACCACGTAAAAGCCTCTTGTGTTCTTTACTGTTTTCATAATCTCGCACGCACAAGATTTATCATTGGCGCCGTCTGGGGGAACTGAACAAAAAGCTTCGTTTTCTACACAAAATCAATGGCAAGGACTCGTGCAAATCCTAACGCCGCCGGAGGTGCAGGCAACGGACGGACGGAAGACCTCGACTTGGCTGCGGCACAGCGCCGAGGAAAAGAAATCGCCGTCGCCAACAACAACATGACGCCTGAGGGTAATATAGAAACCCTGCCTATACACCCTCAGGACCGTCTCCCTACCGAAGAGGAAGAAGCCGACCTCAACGCCGGTGAACAAGCAGTTCACCAGTCTCACGAGGTCCTCGGTAGAGCCGTATTTGAATTCCTCAATGCCCATATGGGCCAATTTCAAACCTTCCTGAGTCGGAGGGCGAACGGAGCGGGCACCTCAAGAACGCCCGGACACGCAGTTACGGGCGCCCGAGGTCGCTCACCTCTCCGGAATAACCAAGGGCATTCACCTCAGCAAGATAGCCGAGAACGATCACCTCGACATGATGTCCGAGGTCGGTCACCTTCACATCTGCATCACCCGCGAGGTCGGTCACCTTCACCCCGACGACATCCACGAAGTCGATCACCTCGGCAAAACTACCGAAGTCGTTCACCTCGACACGCTGCGGGCGAGCGAAGCAAGGCGAGTCGATCCTCATCGAGAGGCGATAGGCGTCGCTATCGATCTCCGCTCCTCCCGAGAGATGGCAGCGAACTCCCGAGATTCGGCCGTGCGGACGGATCATCTCCCTTTCTCGGGAAATCCTAGATACACCCCGCAGCAACGATATCGGGCACCCAACATCGCCGCCACGATGGCCTCGGAGATCCCTATGATTTCCTTTTTACTATACTACTAACATGGCAAATCGAGGAATGGAAGATTTTCACACGTGCAAGATCTTCCCGAGGCTGGTCTCCAACGCACGACGATGGTTCACCTCACTCGCTCGTAACAAAGATACACGACGAGAGATCTCATGGATCGGTTTAAGTGGCGTTTACCAAAAATACCACCCGGCAACCATCATCCGACACGCTCACCATCCGCGAGGATGAGGCGAGCGATGTCAAATTTCGTCTCACGGTTTATCAAGGAATCCTCAAGATCGATGATAGTAACGATCTCTACATCATCAATGCGTTCAAGCGGGATCCGACTGGACGACCGAACAAAGAAATCACCGGGGAAAAGCGAAGACGGCGAGTAGCCTTTGGACCCTAGTGGATAACTACGTCAAGGGACGAGTCGGATCGTAAAAAAGGAGATATGGGACGGAAAGGCAGAAGAAGAGGTCGGATGATCGGCGGAAGGGCACCGAGCGCAGTGTGCCTTGACGGAATCAAAAAGGTCCAATGGAGTCAGTTGGGACCTCGGCCAAACCACGCAATAATCGCTCAAGTCGAGGCGGAGATATTCGAGCTCCGCGCGAGCTTTTCCCAAAACCACCTCCTATGAAAGGAGGATCCAAGAAAAGTCGAAGGACATGTATTGTGACTACCACCGGTATGGTCACAACACCGACGACTGCAGTCTAAGCTCGGAAATAGACAGGCTCGTCGAAAGGGCGCTTAAAGTACCTCGACCGCACCGCGGGCGGATCGGGAAACAAGCGCGAGAGGAAAGAAGGAGGTGGCAAAATTATGGGCCGACCTCGGCGACGCACCCGACGATGACGAGGATGACGCCCAATGCAATGGAGCAAGTCTACTCTATCACCGGACTCCTATAGGACGACGAGGTCGTCATTGAAAACCAAGCTTGGAGATCGATCCCGAGGAGCCAAAAACAAGAGACTTGGGACGGTGAGAGCATTGTGTTTTCAACGGCGACCCGGTACTAAAATCATGCCCCACCAAGATCTTATTACCATACTGGCGGTGGTGGGCAATAAGAACATCCATGGGTCTACATCGACATCGGCACCTCACAAGATCATCTTCGAGTTGCTGGACAAACTCGAGGTCGGAGGATTCAAATCCATCCAGCACCGTCTAAACTACGGAGCTTCACTCAGGAGGCAATACAACCAGAAGGCATCATCACCCTTCCGATCACCGTAGGACGTGCTCCCAGATCGGTTACCAAAGCCATACAATTCTTCCTGGTCAAGGCTCCTTCTCCGTACAACATCATCATCGAAAGAGATTGGCTCTACGCCACCAAGGCCGTCTGCTCGGTATACCACTGCCGGGAAAACATATGTTTAGCCCTCGCCCCGAGGATCCATCTAGGATATTTAATTCACCATACATTGATTATAAACCTAGCATGCGTCTATATAATTAATCGCAACACGTAGGGGTTTTCACGTGTTTACCTTTGGATCGAAGAGGTCGATGGAGCGAGATGAATGGATCGAGCAGATCGGACTCGTGCTTTGACCTTCGGATCGTATCCGGTTGCCCAATCTCAGCGTCGGTGAGGACGATCTATGGAGAATGCTTGGAAAATCACCCTTTGCTCTCACTTCACAATTTTCGAAACTCTCAATAATACTATGAGGGGCCCGAAAATCCTAGGTTAATTATGTGAGCATTAACCTAGACTTTATCTCATACCTTATATTTATAATGCACTACCTTAATCCCATATGGAAATTACCATAATCTATATGGAAATTACCATAATCCCATATGGAAATTACCATAATTCTTTATGGAAATTACCATACTCGAGATTATTACCATACTCTCGGATTATTTCCATACTCTCGTGATTATTACCATAATCTTATATGGAAAGGATCATGTATATACCATAAATATAATAACATCCTTGTGGGATAAAGAGAATAAAATCTTGCCATAGAGATATAGGGGCTGATTTTCTTGCTAAGCTATGGGCTGGATGGGCCACCGAGGATCAAATCAAGGAATAAAGATGGGCCTCAAATAAATTAATTATCTTATGTTCATTGAACATAAATTAATTTATAAACATTTATTCATGCCACTAGAGAATAAATCTTGACTTACCCCTTTATTACCGAAGTTGAGTCGGGCTTGCACTTAGACATTCTGAATCCCGTATTTAAGATATCGAGCGTCCATTAATTATTTATAGCATTACATTGCTTAAAATAATTAATAACTTCATTCATAAGTAGTACCACTCGACCTTATTATTGTACTTGAGCTAACTCAACTGCGGGGTTTAGTACAATAAACCTTTGAGCTCCTTAAGGGACGTCATCATCCTTATCGGATACGGTGACTCAATCTGAGATAACTAGCGTGACATACAAGACCGCCACCACCCAAGATGGGAGAATCTTGGGTTAGAACATATAACCCTCACTCATAACAAGTCAGTGATGGTCGAGAACTCATACTCACCTAATACCTTATCGAGGTTTAGATCGTCGTAAGTCACCGAGATCTTGGTTCTTCACGGTCAGGAAAGAAGAACACATTGTTGGATTTGTATCTTGAAAGCGTTTGGTTGAGCTTGTATACAATGTTTCTGTTACCACTATTACAATCTCTATCCGATTTGAATACTTGATTGCATATATCTGTGTCCCTTATCTCGTATATAAGTTAGATCATACGGTGTGTAGAAGATCACGTAAGTCGTATGATTGGTCAAGCTTAATGAGATATAAAAGTTTCACGGTGAGGCGACTTAAGGACGAGTTGTCGGTTTGAGGCTGCGGTATAGATAAGAAGTGACTTGACTTAGTTGCTTGTCTATCTTTGGTACGTCTCGGCGTATTGAAGGATCACGATGAGATGAGTTCTTCTTTCGACCGTCGTGAAGAACCAAGATCTCGGTGACTTACGATGATCTAAACCTCGATAAGGTATTAGGTGAGTATGAGTTCTTGACCATCACTTTGACTTGTTATGGGTGAGGTTATATGTTCTAACCAGATTCTCGCATCTTGGGTGGTGGCGTCTTGTATGTCACGCTAGTTATCTCATGTCGAGTCACCGTATCCGTTAAGGATGATGGCGTCCCTTAAGGAGCTCAAAGGTTTATTGTACTAAACCTGCGCAGTTGAGTTAGCTCAAGTACAATAATAAGGTTGAGTGGTACTACTTGAGAAATGAAGTTATTAATCGTTTAAGCGATTGATTGCTATAAATGATTAATGGACGTTCGATATCTTAAATACGGGGATTCGTAATGTCTAAGTGCAAGCCCGACTCAACGGTAATAAAGGGTAAGTCGGCATTCTTCTCTAGTGGCATGATCGAATGTTTATAAATTAATTTATGTTCGGGTGAACATAAGATAATTAATTTATTTGAGGCCCATCTTTATTCCTTGCATTTGATCCTCGGGTGGCCCATCCAGCCCTTAAGCGAAGAAAATCGGCGCCTATTTTGCTCCCGATGGTAAGATTTTATTCTCTTTATCCTACAAGGATATAATTATATTTATGGAATATGCATAGATCCTTTCCATATAAGATTATGGTAATAATCTTGAGAGTATGGAAATAATCCAAGAGTATGGAAATAATCCTAAGAGTATGGAAATAATCCTAAGTGTATGGTAATATTCCATATAGGATTATGGTAATATTCCATATAGGATTATGGTAACATTCCATATAGGATTAAGGTAGTGCATTATAAATATAAGGTATGAGATAATGTCTAAAAACACTCACAAATTACAAGCAAGATTTTGGTCATCTCACGATTTTGAGAGAGAAAATTTCGTGAGTTTTGAGAGAGCATTGGGTGATTTTCGAAGCATTCTCCATAGATCGTCCTCACTCGACGTTGGAGATTGGGCAATCGGGATACGATCCCGAAGGTCAGCGCAGTCTCGATCCGTTCGATCCGTTCATCCGTTCGATCCACCTCGGCGGATCAAAGGTAAACACGTGAAAACCCCAACGTGTTGCGATTTAATTATATAGACGCATGCTGGTTTATAATCAATGTATGGTGAATTAAACACCCAAGATGGATCCTCGGGCGAGGTTAACAAATGTTTTCCCTACATTGGTATCGAGCACGGATCGAATCTTGGCTCTGTTGGATTAATTCACGTTTGATTATTACGTGCGTTATTATAATTGTGGATTTGTCGTTCATCGTGGCTCGTTTGTTTTGTTGGTTTTGTTTTACACCACGAGAAAATCCGTGGTTAGATTAGATTTTATTATGTAAATCTTATCCGTAAAAGAAGAACGAAGACGAGCGAGCGAAGAGCGAAACGACGGAAGAACACTGTTCTACCGTCTCGGGTGGTTTCGCGGCGAGTCTCGCGGTCGCTAAAGGCGATCGCGAGGCTGCGGGCGACGGGCGTAGCGTTCTCGCGGGATCCTGGCGCTTAGCGGCGAACTTCGCGATCGCGAGGATTACCAGCGAGGTCATGCGACCGTCGCGAGCTAGCGGCGGCGGGGCGCTGTTGGCCGAAACCCGCGCGCCATGAAAGCGGACTCGCGATCGCGAGGTTTGGCGGGCGGCGGCGTCTCGAGGCGCACGTTCGGGCGCTGGGCGTGGCGTGCACGCGTGCTCGGCGGGTCGCGGTCGCGTGGCGACCGCGAGGCAGCCAGCGGGCAGGCGGCGGGCGGCGAGGCTGGGCGCTGACCGGGCCTAGCCTAGCGCGCCCGGCAATCTTATGGGCCGACCACGCCCGGACCCGTTTTCGAAATTCGGCCCGTGCCCGCAACGCGAGGCCCAATTGTAGAATCCGGTCCGTGCCCGCACGCGAGGCCCGTTTTCAAGTTTAAATATCAGTACTTTGTAAATCTATGTAATAGATTAGATTTAATTGTGCGGGTTTCACGATTGGGCGCGATGAGCGTTTTATTTTATTTTTATCGTTCATATGCATGTCGTGGATGTTTAAATAATGCGAGTAGCATGCTATGTATGTTTATATTACGTTGACAAACCTTTAAGTGTTTTACGTAATTGGATGCGCATAGTAAGCATGCTAGGTTTATCGCGTTTATCAAGCATATTTTAGAATTACTGCGAGCATGTTTTACATGTTGAGTTCTATAGAAAAGCATGCTAGATTACGTGATGCATGGACAAACCTTTTGAATAAAAAGACTAAGAAAGCAACCCGACAAATTAATTTTTCAAATTAAAATGTCAAGACCTCCACTTTTGATCTCTAAACAAAGTGAGGCCTTGCGTGAGTAAACGCCCACACGCGTGGCTTGCTTGCTTGTTTATCATAAGTTTGTTAGATGAGATTTCTAAATAAAACATTTTAAATCTATTGAGAAGTGGGAGTTTCATGTGTGGCGTCACACGCGTGGCTTGCATGTGCGATTTTCATAAGTTCTCTAGAGATAGATATAAAATGAGATAACAAAAGAATTTGAATTGGGCGGTATGGTCCGAGTGAGTATACCAATTCTAAGAATTCATTTTCTTTGTTAAAATTGTGGTCAATGCTTAGACATCACCTCAGTACAACTTCCATGAAGTCCCTTCTTGCGATAGTGATGTGGTCTAGAAAGGTCCAATCATTAATTTCATTTGTCGTAAGGATAAGTTGACATGGATTGAAATTAAGCGACTAAAAGGTATATTTTAGTGCAGTCGGGGGTTCATGTAAACGCGTCCACGCGTGGCTTGCATGTGGGATTCCTTGGGCGATTGGAGGTTTCAATTAATATTGTTTATCAAAGGTTACAATATTATTATTACGAATTATATGCGATCGTATGCTTATGTGTTTTACATTATCGTTTCGAGATATGTCTCTTACGCCGATTATCAATATGCTCGCACAAAATCCGTTATCCGGTCCAAATTTTATCGAGTGGAAGCGAAACATGGAATATGTTCTTATCATTTGAAGAACACATGTTTGTTCTCACTACTCCTAAACCCGATGCCCTTATCGACGCGATCGACTAATGAGCAATGAGAGTCAGCGGACTTTGGAATAAGTCAAACAATATGGCTAAATGCTATATGATGACTACGATGTCGAAGGCTGCAGCTGCGACATCGATCGATGGCGACGCGACGATATTTGGTCGAGTCTCGAGTAAGTTTGGGCGATCGGATCGGACGATCACTTCCACACAATGAGAGAAATCTTGGCGTGTAAGATGGAAGAAGGAAGTTCGGTCCATGAACATGTCTCCCATACGACTCATCTCATGGATAGTCTTGATCGGTTGGGAGGAGGTATTGGGTGAAGCCAAGGTCGATATCATCCTCAATACAACGCCCAAGTCTTTTGAGAACTTTCGGCGTGAATCGATCATGAGCAAGACCGAGTTTACACTTAGTCGGTTGCTCGATGATCTCGTTCTTTGCGGAAGGAGTTATGGGAAAAGGAGCATGCTCTTGCTAGCACATCTAAGGGCCCAAAATTTTCGTTTGCAAAATGGAAATAGAAAAGGGTGCCAAGGTGGTAAAGGCGAGGAAATAGTGGGAGTAATGGGAGCAAGAACATGGTTGCCACGGAGGCTTGAAGAAGCCGAAGGAGAGGGCAAGTGCTTCAGTGCGGCAAGGCACGGGCATTGGAGGCAAGTGCCCTATGCTCGAGGCTCAAGGTATGCCATTTGCTTTAATAACGGAAACATGTTTAGCGACTTGTTCTACCCATTCTTGGGTAGTAGATCTGGCGCAATCGATCATGTTTGTTACACCTTGTGGGGTTCTGCGGACAAGGGAGCTGTTTGATGGCGAGATAACGATCTCCATGGGCAACGCGGCGAAAGTCGAGCATTGCGGTTGGAGATGTTCTTTATGTTTTGGGACAACATTTTAGTTTTGAAAGACGTTTTGTATGTGCGGATTTTCGCGGAACCTTGTTTCTGTTTCAAATTATTTACATGGATATTACGTTATTTTTGATAGTGGTGTTTCTATCATAAGAAATGACGAAGTTATACGTGTTGGCACTTTATATAATTCGCTTTATACTATTTCGCAAAACATAATACCTATAACTATGTTGATCTTCATCAAACCACAAAAAGAAAGTTTTCTTGCAAGATGACTCTACTTTTCTCGGCATCTTAGATTAGGTCACATCAATCTAAATAGGATCCAAAGGCGGCTAAGAATGGGCGTTGGGTGATCTCACGGTTACTCGGTTCTCGATCTGCAATCTGTATAGAAGGTAAGATGTCGACCGGACCCTAAGCGAAGGGTTATAGAGCCAAAGAAATGTTGGAGTTAGTCCATTCGACTGTGTGGACCTATGTCCACACAAGCTCGTGGAGAATGCAGTATTTTGTCACTTTCGTTGACGATTACTCAGAGTGCGGATACATACCGCTTCACCGCAAGTCCGAATGCTTTGAGAAATTGAAGAGTTTAAGGCGGAAGTGGAGCGAAGCTAGGTAAGAGTATCAAGTCATGTGATCGATCGCGGTGGCGAATACCTCGATGTGAGTTTATGGACTATCTAGTGAAGTGTGGGATTACGTCCAGCGCATTTCACAAGCGCACACCACAAACAAAATGGTGTGTCGGGCGAAGAAATAGGACTCTTTTGGAAATGGTTAGATCTATGATGAGTTATGCTACATTGCCTATTTAGATTACGGGGATATGCCTTAGAGGCAATGACACTTGCTAAATCTAGTACCGTCAAGTCGATCGAAAAGACCCTTTCGAGTTGTGGTTTGGTATGAAGCCCGGTTTAAGCCACATAAGGATATGGGCGATCGGCATGTCTTTGAACAAGAAGGCGACAAGTTGGAGGCTAGATCCGGCCTTAAGGCTGTTTATTGGCTATCTAGAGGAGCGAAGGTGGTTTATTCTATAGTCTAAGGATCGAGAAGGTCATTATTAGCACTAATGCTCGATTCTTGAAGAGGACTACATGAAAATCATAAGTCCAAAGTTGAAATCATTCTTCAAGAATTAGAAGATGATCGTATTCCACCACCGATTAGGCCAAAGGTGCGAGATGTCGAGTCTAGTGGGAGGGATCGACACGAGATACTTCAAGAAATTGAAGTGGGTCGAGTTCACTTTGGAGATACCGAACCGTCTGAGTGGTACTACATACAAGTTGTGCAAGTTAGAGAACCACAAGTATCTCGCACTCACCGTTGCCATTATGCCTGTAGAACCTCGTCGTAGTGGGAGGGTTGTTCGTCAACCCGGCGATTTATGTTCGTGGGTGAATCTTGGATTTAGTCAATGACGAACATGCGATAATCGACCCATGGACATCTGAGGAGGCAATCTGAGATATTGATGCAAGATCACTGGCACACCGTATGGACTTAGAAATGGAGTCCATAACGGCTATGGATGTATATGAAAGACACCTCTACGGATGGCGAGGAAGCCGTAGGTAGTAAGTGGATATCTGAGGAAGAGAGATTCCGATGGAGGTTTCGACTTTTAAAGCCGGAGCTTGTGGCGAAAGGGTACACTCAGTTGAGGGCATCGATTTCGATGAGACCTTTTCGCTGTAGCAATGCTCAAGTCCATCGAATTCTTCTAGCCATAGCGACCACCAGAACACAGAGGTTTGGCAAATGGATGTTAAAACCGCTTTTCTAGCGGTTACCTTGAGGAAGGTAGAGACATCTATATGCAAACAACACGAAGGTTATGTGGTAAAGGGTGAAGAGCATCTAGTATGGAAGCTTAAGTCCATTTATGGACTTAAGCGAACCTCCGATCATGGAACTTACGCTTTGTGAGGTGGTAAAGTCCTATGGATTTACCCGGTTTGCTAGCGAGTTGTGTGTATCGGTTAGATGTCAGCAGTGATGTGGTATTTCTTGCACTTTATGTAGATGACATCCTTCTAGTTGGCAACAACGTGAAGTCATTATCGGGGCGTAAAGAGTTGGCTATCCGATCGGTTTCAAATGAAAGACTTAGGAGATGCGGCGTACGTTCTTGGGATCAAAGTTTACCGAGATCGCAAGAAGAAAATATTGAGCTTATCTCGGGCGTCTTACATTGATCTTGTGATTACTCGTTTTAGTATGCAGCCCGCCGAAAAGGATTGCTACCTTTCGAGACATGGCGTTCCTTTATCTAAAAGCGCATCACCTATATTGCAAAGGAGATAGAGGAAATGAGACAAGTTCATACGCAACTTGGCCGTAGGAAGTCTCATGTACGCAATGCTATGCACGAGGCCGATATACGCTGTGCGGTAGCATAGTAGCTAGATATCGATCTAACCACGGACAAGCTCATTGATCTGCGATAAAGCATATACTCAAGTACACGAAAGGACTCGAGATTATAAGCTAGTTTACCATGCGAGATAGTCTAATGCCTACGGGTTAATCTGACTCGGGTTTCAAGTGGCCGTGATGATGAAAAAGTCGACCTCGGGCTATGTGTTTACCTTGGGAGGTGGAGCCGTATCTGGCGGAGTGCAAAGCGGCGATGCGTGCGGACTCTACCATGGAAGCCGAATATGTAGGCGGCTTGAGGCTTCAGGAGGCTGTATGGTTCAAGAACTACCTCATGGATCTAGATGTGGTACTGGTTTGCCCAGAGTATCATAGTTCTTGTGATAACTTTCGGTGCGATGTGCAAACTCGAAGGAACCACGGACCCACAAAGCGACCAAACACATAGAGAAAGTACCATGTCATACGAGAAATCGTTAGGCGAGGTGACGTCTTGATTGAAAAGATTGATCTGACGGAAAATCTAGCGGATCCATTCACGAAGAGCTCGCCGCAAAAGTCTACGATGGTCACGTTAGAGGACTTGGATTATGCTTGATGGCACCCACTTAGAAAGGAAACTTTTGTATAAGTGGGAGAAGCAAAGTGATGGTTGTTTGTAATAGTAGTAGAAAGACACATTGTATACTAAAAGTTTGCTTTAGTATAAGTGGGAGATTGTTGGATTTGTATCTTGAAAGCGAGTTTGGTTGAGCTTGTATACAATGTTTCGTTACCACTATTACAATCTCCTATCGATTTGAATACTTGATTGCATATATCGTGTCCCTTATCTCGTATATAAGTTAGATCATACGATGTGTGAAGATCTGAAGTACATATGATTGGTCGAGCTTAATGAGATATAAAAGTTTCACGGTGAGGCGACTTAAGGACGAGTTGTCGGTTTGAGGTGCAGTATAGATAAGAAGTGACTTGACTTAGTTGCTTGTCTATGCTGATGCGTCTACGGCGTATTGAAGGATCCTGATGAGATGAGTTCTTCTTTCGACCGTCGTGAAGAACCGAGATCTCGGTGACTTACGATGATCTAAACCTCGATAAGGTATTAGGTGAGTATGAGTTCTTGACCATCACTTTGACTTGTTATGGGTGAGGTTATATGTTCTAACCAATTCTCGCATCTTGGGTGGTGGCGATCTTGTATGTCACGCTAGTTATCTCATGTCAGTCACCGTATCCGTTAAGGATGATGGCGTCCCTTAAGGAGCTCAAAGGTTTATTGTACTAAACCCTGCAGGTTGAGTTAGCTCAAGTACAATAATAAGGTTGAGTGGTACTACTTAAGGAAATGAAGTTATTGTCGTTTTAAGCGATCAGTTGCTATAAATGATTAATGGACGTTCGATATCTTAAATCTGGGGATTCGTAATGTCTAAGTGCAAGCCCGACTCAACTCGGTAATAAAGGGTAAGTCGACATTCTTTCTCTAGTGGCATGATCGAATGTTTATAAATTAATTTATGTTACATTTGAACATAAGATAATTAATTTATTTGAGGCCCATCTTTATTCCTTGCATTTGATCACTGGTGGCCCGTCGGGCCATAGCGAGAGAAAAATCGGCGCCTATTTTGCTCCCAATGGTAAGATTTTATTCTCTTTATCCTCTGAGGATATAATTATATTTATGGAATATGCATAGATCCTTTCCATATAAGATTATGGTAATAATCTTGAGTATGAAATAATCAAGAAGTATGGAAATAATCTAAGAGTATGGAAATAATCCTAAGTGTATGGTAATATTCCATATAGGATTATGGTAATATTCCATATAGGATTATGGTAACATTCCATATAGGATTAAGGTAGTGCGTTATAAATATAAGGTATGAGATAATGTCTAAAAACACTCACAAATTACAAGCAAGATTTTGGTCGTCTCACAATTTTGAGAGAGAAAATTTACGTGAGTTTTGAGAGAGCATTGGGTGATTTTCGAAGCATTCTCCATAGATCGTCCTCACTCGGCGTTGGAGATTGGGCAATCGGGATCTGATCCGGAAGGTCAAAGCGCGAGTCTCGATCCGTTCGATCCGTTCGTCCCGTTCGATCCCGCCTCGGCGGATCCAAAGGTAAACACGTGAAAACCCCAGCGTGTTGCGATTTAATTATATAGGCGCGTGCTGGGTTTATAATCGATGTATGGTGAATTAAACACCAAGATGGATCCTGGGGCGAGGTTAACAAATGTTTTCCTACACACATCTCATCGTGATCCTTGATACGTCGAGGCGTACCGGCATAGAACAAGCAACTAAGTCAAGTCACGCATCTATATTGCGGCCTAAGCGACAACTCGTCCTTAAGTTGTCTCGGTGTGAAACTTTTATATCTCATTAAGCTTGACCAATCATACGGACTTACGTGATCTTCTACACATCGTATGATCTAACTATATATGAGATAAGGGGACACGAGATATATGCAATCAAGTATTCAATTCGGATAGGAGATTGTAATAGTGGTAACAGAAACATTGTATACAAGCTCAACCAAGCGCTTTCGGTATACAAATCGACAATCTCCACTTATACTAAAGCAAACTTTTGGTATACAATGTGTCTCTACTAGCTATTACAAACAACCATCACTTTGCTTCTCCCACTTATACAAAGTTTCCTTTCTAGTGGGTGCCATCAAGCGCAATCAAGTCCTCTAACGTGTCCATCGTAGACTTTTGCGGCGGGGCTCTTCGTGAATGGATCCTCTAGATTTTCTGTCATATCAATCTTTTTCAATCGACCGACGTCAATAGCTCAACGATTTCTCGTATGACATGGTACTTTTCTCTATGTGTTTGGTCGCCGTGGGTCCGTGGTTCCTTCGAGTTTGCCACATCGCACCGAAAGTTATCACGAGAAACTATGATACTCTTGGGCAAACCGTGTACCACATCTAGATCCACGAGGTAGTCTTCAACCATCTGCCTCGCTAGAAGCCTCAAGGCGGCTACATATTGAACTTCCATGGTAGAGTCATGATGCATCGTCACTTTGCACTCGCCAGATCTGGCTCCACCTCCCAAGGTAAACACATAGCCGAGGTTGACTTTTTCTCATCACGGTCGACTTGGAAATCCAGTGCAGATAACCCAAAGGCATTAGACTATCGCATGGTAAACTAGCCTATAATCTCGAGTCCTTTCGGTGCCAGAGTATATGCTTTCTTGCAATCCAATGAGCTTGTCCGAGGTTAGGCGATATCTAGCTACTATGCCTACCGATAGCAGATGTCGGACCTCGTGCATAGCATTACGTCATGAGACTTCCTACCATGGCGTAAGGAACTTGTCTCATTTCCTCTATCTCCGCTGCGGTCATGGGTGATTGCGTCTTGAATAAAGGCGCCATGTGCGAAGGTAGCAATCCTTTCTTGGCGGTCCGCGTACTAAAAACGAGTAATCACGGTATCGATGTAAGGCGCTGAGATAAGCTCGACATTTTTCTTCTTGCGATCTCGGAAACCGCGATCCCGAGAATGCTGCGTCTCCTAAGTCTTTCATTTAGGCGATCGGATAGCCGACTCTTTCGTGCGATATGACTTCACGTTGTTGCCAACTAGAAGGATGTCGTTTACATAAAGTGCAAGAAATACCACATCATGGTTGACGTCTAACAGATACACACAATTTCGCTAGTAACTGGGTAAATCCATGGGACTTTACTACCTCGTCAGCGTAAGTTCCGTGATCGGGAGGCTGCTTAAGTCCATAAATGGACTTCTTAAGCTTCCATACTAGATGCTCTTCACCTTTACACATAACCTTGAGTTGTTGCATATAGATGTCTCTACCTTCCTCGAGTAACCGCGTTTAAGCGATTTTAACGTCCGTTTGCCAAACCTCTAGGTTCAAGTGGGTTTATTATGGCTTGAAGATTCGATGGACTTGAGCATTGCTACGGTGAGAAAGGTCTCGTCGAAATCGATGCCCTCAATCAGTGTGCACCCTTCGCCATGACGGCTTTGAAAGCGAAACCTCTCCATCGAATCTCTCTTGCTCTTGTATATCCACTACTACCTATGGCTCCTCGCCGTCGATAGAAGTGTCTTTTCATATACATCCATAGTTATGGACTCATTTCTAAGTCCATAGCGGTGTGCCATAATCTTGCATCAATATCTTGTATCGCCTCCTTGTATGTCCATGGGTCGATTATTGCACTGTTAGTTTCTGGGACTAAATCAGAGATTCACCCACGAACATAAATCGCTCGGGTTGACGAACAACCTCTCACTACTGACGAGGTTCTACAGCACAATGGCGGCGGTGGGTGCGAAACTTGTGGTTCTCTATTTTGCACAACTTCTGGGTAGGTACCAACATGCGGTCGGTCTCTGGTGGAACTCGACCCACTTCAATTTCTTGAAGTATCGGTGTCGATCCTCCCACTGAACTCGACATCTCGTACCTGGCGCCTAATCGGTGGTGGAATCGATCATCTTCTAATTCTTGAAGAATGATTTCAACTTTGGACTTATGATTTTCATATAATCCTCTTCTAAGAATCGGGCATTAGTGCTAATAATGACCTTACGATCCTGGGACTATGAATAAACCACCTTCGTTCCTCAGGATATAAACAACCTGCGTCGAGATCTAGCCTCCAACTTGTCGACCCTTTGTTCAAACACATGTCTTGGGCCCCCATATCCTTATGTGGCTTAAACTGAGCTTGCGCCCAAACCACAACTCGAAGGGTCTTCCATTGACTTGGGCGATGTCTAGATTTAGCAGAGTATGCCAATCTCTAAGGCATACCCCGGAACGAAATAAGCAATGTTGCATAGCTTCGTCATTGATCTAACCATTTCTAAAGAGTCCTATTTCTTCGCTCGACACACCATTTCTTTGTGGTGTGCCGGTGAAATCTTGTTGGGAGAGTAATCCCGCACTTCACTAGATAGTCCATAAACTCGTTCTTGAGGTATTCGCCACCGCGATCGAGCGATGACTTGATACTTTACTAGCTTCGTCTCCACTTCCGCGCCAAACTCTTTGAATTTCTCAAAGCATTCGGACTGCGGTGAAGCGGTATACGTATCCGTACCTTGAGTAATCGTCGATGAAAGTGACAAAATACCGTACCCTCCCGAGCTTGTGCGGACATCGGTCCACAGTCGAATGGACTAACTCCAACATTTCTTTGGCTCTATAACCCCCGCTTTGAAGAGTGCAGTCGACATCTTACCTTCATACATGATTCGCGGGCGGGAGCGGATGCAGTGAGATTACCAACGCTCCATTCTTAGCGGGTCTTTGGATCTATTTAGATTGATGTGACCTAATCTAAGATGCCGAGAGAAAAGTGGTGTCATCTTCTTGAAAAACTTTCTCTTTTAGGGTTTGATGAGATCTGACATAGTTATAGGTATTATGTTTGGCGGAAATAGTATAAAGCGAATTATATAACGTGCCGACACGGATAACCGTCATTTCTTATGATAGAAACACCACTATCAAAAATAATAGAATATCCATGAGTAAATAATTTGAAGCGAAACAAGGTTCCACGAAAATCAAGCACATATAAAGCGTCTTTTAAAACTAAGCTGTTTTTCAAAACATAAAGTAACATCTCCAGCGCAACGGCCTCGACTTTCGCCCGCGTTGCCCGTGGAATCGTTATCTCGCCATCAAACGACTCACTTGTCGCGGGAACCCCTGCAGGTGTAACAAACATGATCGATTCGCCCGTATCTACTACCCAGAATGGGTGAACAAGTCGCTAAACATGTTTCGATTACTAAGCAACGGCGTACCTTGAGCCTTGAGCATAGGGCACTTAGCCTTCCAATGCCCGTCTTACCGGCGGAAGCGCTTGCCGCTTCTCGCTGCTTCTCAAGCCTCGGTGGCAGACCGTGTTCTTGCTCCATTCTTTCACTATTTCGCAGCCTGCTACCACCTTTGGTGCCGCTTTCTTTCCCGTTTCGTGAAAATTTGGGCCCTTAGATGCGCTTAGCAAGAGCATGTCTCCTTTTCCCATAACTCCTTCGCAGAACGAGATCATTAAGAAGCGACTAAGTATAAACTTTCGGTCTTGCTCGTGATCGCATTCCGAAAGTTCTCAAAACACTTGGGCGTTGTATTGAGGATGATATCGACCTTGGCCAAGCGGCGATACCTCATCCCTCGATCAAGACTATCCATGAGATGAGTCATGTGGGAGACATGTTCATGGACCGAACTTCCTTCTTCCATCTTACACGCAAAGATTTCTCTCATTGTGTGGGCGGATTGTCGATCGAGCGCCAAACTTACTCTCGAGGACTTGACCAAATATCGGTCAGCCACTATCGGTGATCTTTGCATTTGCAAGCTCGCTGGACATCGTAGTCATCATATAGCATTTGTATTGTTTGACTTATTCAAAGTGCCTTGACTCTCATTGCTCATTAGTCGATCGTCGATGAGTGGCATCGGGTTTAGGAGTAGTGAGAACAAACATGTTCTCGGCGATAAGAACATATTCCATGTTTCGTTTCCACTCGATAAAATTTGGACGGATAACGGTTTTGTCGCGAGCATATTGATAATCGGCATAGAGACATATCGAAATGATAATGTAAACACATAAGCATCGATCATAAATAATTCGTATGATAATATTAACCTTTTGATAAAACAATATTAATTGAAACCTCCAATCGTGAGGAATCCCCATACAAGCCACGCGTGTGGGCGTTTACACGAACCTCGACCAGACTAAAATATACCTTTTATGGTTTAATTTCAATCCATGTCAACTTATCCTTACCAATGAATGAAATTATGATTGGACCTTACTAGATACATCAATATCGCGAAGGGACTTGGGGAGAGTTGTACTTGAGGTGATGTCTAGCGTTGACCACAATTTTAACGTGATGATGATTCTTAAATTGGTATACTCAACTCGGACCATACCGCTTCCAATTCAAATTCTTTTGTTGCTCTTTTTTTATATCTATCTAGAGAACTTATGAAAATCGCACATGCGAGCCACGGCGTGTGGGCGTTTACACATGAAACTCCCACTTCTCAATAGATTTAAAGTTTTATTTAGAAATCTCATCTAACAAACTTATGATAAGCGGTAGCAAGTAAGCCAATGCGGTGGGCGTTTACTCACGGTCGTCTCGCTTTGTTTAGAGATCAAAGGTGGAGGTGTCGACATTTTAATTTGAAAATTAATTTGTCGGGTTGCTGCAGTCTTTTAATTCAAAAGGTTTGTCCATGCAGATCACGTAATCCAGCTGCTTTCTATAGAACTCAACATGTAAAACATGCTGCATGATTCTAAAATATGCTTGATAAGCGCGATAAACCTAGCATGCTTACTATCGCGTCAATTCGTAAAACTTAAAGGTTTGTCGGCGTAATATAAACATACATAGCATACTCTTTGCATAATTTAAACATCCACGACATGCATATGAGCGATAAAAAAATAAAGCGTTCATCATGCGACGATATTGAAACACGCATTCATACAATCTATTACTTAGATTTACAAAGTGCAATTAAACTTTGAAAGCAGACCTCGCGTGCCGCACGGACGGATTCAACAAATGGGCCTCGCGTATGACGAACAGGAAAAATACGGGTTGGGTGGAAAAAGCGGGTGCAGGCGGGTCGGCTAATTGTCTTGAGCGGCGGCTAAAGCGAAAGCGATGGTCTTGTGCCCTTGCCGCGCGCCCTTCCCACGTGTTCGCGCGGGCTACCTCGTGATCGCTAATGCGACCGCGACCCGTCGGCTGCGTCTTGCGGCCACGCCCGGCCGAACATCTGTAGAGATGTCGTCGCATGCGGCGCTTCGCGACCAGCGAGTGCGCTTTCGCATGGCGGCGGGTTTCTCATGGCAGCGCCCAGCGCGCCACATCGATCATTATTTCGCTCGCCCGCGTTCTTCACGGCGAATCTCGCGACCACTCATCCTTCGCGTGGCGCCGAGGATCTCGTCTTGTGAGCGCGTGCCCGCGTCGCCACGCCGCGCGATCTCACCATGACCCGCGAGGCTCCGCTCGTGAGAAAGCCGTCCAGGGGCTAGGGAGACTGTTTTCCGTCGTTTCGATTCTTCGTTCTTTCGTCTTCGTTCTTCTTTTCTACGGATAAGATTCTGGAATAAATCTAATCTAACCACGGTTTTCTCGTGGTGTAACAAAAAAATCGACAAAATAATAAGCGAGCCACGATGAGCAGCGGATCCACATTAATTAAGCATGCGTAATAATCGGCGATGAATTAATCCAGAGCGAGATTACGATCCGGGCTCACGATACAGTCTTAGGGAAAACATATGTTTAGCCTGCGCCCGGGGATCCGTCTTGGATATTTAATTCGTACATTGATTATAAACCTAGCATGCGTCTATATAATTAATCATGACACGTAGGGGTTTTCCGTGTTTACCTTTGGATACGAAGAGGTCGATGGAGCGAGATGAATGGATCGAACAAATCGGACTTGTGCTTTGACCTTACGGGGTATCCGGTTGCCCAATCTCGGCGTCGGTGAGGGCGATCTATGGAGAATGCTTGGAAAAAATCACCGCTGCTCTCGTTTCACAATTTTGAAACTCTCGATAATCTATGAGGGGGAAAATCTGGGTTAATTATGTGAGCATTAACTGAACTTTATCTCATACCTTATATTTATAATGCCTTACCTTAATCCCGTATGAAATTACCATAATCACATGTAAATTACCATAATCCCGTATAAATTACCATAATTCTTTGTGGAAATTACCATACTCGAGATTATTACCATACTCTCGGGATTATTTCCATACTCTCGGGATTATTACCATAATCTTATATGGAAGGATCTATCATATACCATAAATATAATAACATTCTTGTGGGATAAAGAGAATAAAATCTTGCCATATAGAGATATAGGGCCGATTTTCTTGCTAAGCTATGGGCACAGATGGGCGGCCAGAGGATGAAATGCAAAAAGAATAAAGATGGGCCTCAAATAAATTAATTATCTTATGTTCAGCCCGAACATAAATTAATTTATAAACATTTATTCATGCCACTAGAGAATAATCTGTGACTTACACTTTATTATCGAAGTTGAGTCGGGCTTGCACTTGACATTCTGAATCCCGTATTTAAGATATCGAGCGTCCATTAATTATTTATAGCATTAATGCTTAAAATAATTAA